>OX422197.1:5806192-6417290 GCA_949130485.1 Agelas oroides | reverse complement strand
AGCAGCAAAAGTAGCCATAGCGTGCTCGGTACACCACGCAGGCTATCAAGATTAAGATGAGAATCACCACCACAAGTATGATCACAAGTGGGAGGATAAAAGCCAGATCCTGCAGTCAGGCAAGAGAGGTGGGGTCTAAGGTTACTTGTGGTTTGGAACTGGCCTATTATGTTTCTACATTCACCCATTCCTGATCATGTGACCTAGTGTGCTGTGTGCTCACTTACTGAACATCATGCTTAGTATATTCTTTCATAGCTCTGATATAGCTTCTGTCCCAGGCCTTCCCCGCTTCCTAGCAGGGAAGACCTTTTTGCATTTTGTAAGGCGGGAAAGTCCTGGGATCGAGCTGAAACATTGACACTAGAGGACAACATGGATTCTCCATTCTCGGACTCATTTTATGAACTAGATTCAATCATTCAAATTTCTATTATGCTTGATACTCAACTCACCCTAACATGCTCTAAATTAAGGGGGAGGAGAGGTAATTCACTTAGGAAGCAACAATATACCTGGCCATGAACAATGTTACCTCCTCTTCCACCCCATCTATAAAATGAACCATACCGTTGCTTCGTCTCTGGCCCTGCTAACCTGTGAGACTCATGCAGTACCTTGCTCTTACAAAGATACAAACCAGGCCAAACAAGCTGTTGTAACAACCATATCTAAGTGGAGGAATGGCCAATGAAATACAAGGTTTATGAAAGCCATAAAAACATCCTGGTTGATTCTGGCCATTATTACCTACAGCTATGCTCAGACTAATACAAAACAATTAACTGGTGGTCTTTTCCAATCTAATAGCTTTGTACTTTGTACTTTAGTATAACAGCTAGTGTAGAGTTTAGTTAGCAGACTATCTCCCATGAGTGCAGGCGGAGTCTAGTCTCGTGCCCAGACTACAGTCTGGGCACGAGACTAGGCAGAGCCTGGGAATGGGAACAAGGCTAGAGTCTAGCTTTGTCCCAAGTTGATAAGATCTATGTAACACTGAAGAAACAAAATTATACACATACGTTAGGAAGGGTGTCAGGAGCTTGTGTTGCTACCACCTCGTGGACACCACACACAAAGGCAATGGCAGCAAGCGTCAACTGTGAAAGAACACAGAAAATAGGCAGATATGAAGTTTCGTACTTTAGTGTTGTTCCCAAACTCCTCCCCAGCTTTTCAGTCGCTGGCCAGGGGATCAGCCTGAGAACGAGGCTCATGTACTGGAAGGTAGACTTGTTCCCAGATCTTTGGTCTTTGATCACTCGTAGTATGGAGGGGGAAGGCCTGGGAGATTCAGTCATGTGCCTGACGTCCAGTAGACAGGCAGTAAACAAAAAGGGGGCAATGCCTAATTGAAGAATTTTGTATAATCTCTGTCCATGAAGAGGTAGAGTGTTCAGATGCAAGGCAACATAAATACTATACTGCTCGTCCAGGACACCAGGGATGGAACAACACGAAATGTAAATTTGTAACAGACAGACACCATCCCTCACATCACAAACCTGACCAGACCTTCTCCCTCCATATTTGCACAATGTAAGAAGGCAGCGACAGTCTGGGAATAAGGCTGGAATAAAAGCCTCAATACCACAATAGTACTTTTGCGATTGGGGGCTGTAATTTCAACAGGTAATCACTTGTATGTCACCTGTTAAGTGTTGGCAACTGAGATCAAGATTTTTTGATTGGCAGAAATTGTGCTTGATCACTGGATTGTTACTGCTCGAGCTCTTGATTGCTTGATTTGCAGTGGTTCAAAGGGCAATGGCAATCTTAGTATAGTTTAGTATTAATGTACACAGTGTGTCCCAAGTCATGGACTTCAGACCCTCCCCTACTATTGACGCTGTCTCCAGAGAGACTCAGTAGGAGTTAAACACTTCTACAGGAGACATGTGAGTGACTACCCTTTAGCTTATATATACTCTGCTATGAAGCATTTGTGACTGAGATCAAAATTGATGTCATTTTAAGAGCCAACCGAGACCAATGAACTGCAAAGATCAAGAGATCAGTGGTACTAAGGACGCATGGCTGCTATTTGTCAAGCAATCAAGAGATTTGGAAGCAAGCAATCAAGTACAATTTCTACCAATCAAAATCTTAATCCCAGTTGGCAACACTTCAGCGCAGGTGATCTGACTACCTGCTGAGATTATGACCCCACTTGCAAAAGTATTAGTATGCTTATTCATCAAATTAGACAGCTCATGTTGTCCTTTATTCCTTTGTCATGTCTATGTTCCACCAGCAAATGTTTGGCTGGCCCCCCCCGGACCCTTCCTCGCCCGGTCAGAACGGTCTAGGGTCCAGAGTATGATTTGTAAGTGTATGTGTGTGTGAAACCTAGTTATGTCTCACCTGCAAACTCATTCCTTCCATAAGCTCGAACAAATCTGTATCACCATCTGCATGCTGCCATGCAAACAACGGGTTTGTTTACACGCGTACGGAAGCAGTACAAGCTAAGCGGAAGGCGTTTACTTATAAGGCATCAAACAGCCCTGGCACAATTATATTGTGGTTACGTTACAATGTAATTACGTCATAGAAAATTGGCTAGGTATAATGTGATTCACGGTGAATAACAACCAAAACAACAAAACAACAGTGTTAAAAAATATAGTCCAGTTTTACAGAGGCCAGACTAGCTAGGATACAAGCTATGTGCTTGACGCTTGCATATCTATCTTGAAGTAGCCATATGGCACATTTCATGGGTCAAGGGGAGTGTTTTCATCATAGTAGCACTCGAGCGTACTGTCACTCGTGCTCTGAGTGTCCCCTTCCTTCCCTCTCCTCTCACCTTTTCCCCACTGTGAAGTTGCTTCACATTCAGTTTGCTCATTGAATGCAGTACTGTTCCGAGCATGTTTTGGTTCAGATATTCTTCCCCCACCGCTGGTCCCTTGTAAGGTTGCTTCATGTTCTGTTTGCACATTGGATTCTGTACTACTCTGAGTACAATTTTGTCCGGACATTTCTTCTCTCTCACCTCCACCCCTTTGTGAAGTCGCTTCATGTTCAGTTTGTGCATTGGGTTCTGTACTACTCTGAGTACAATTTTGTCCGGACATTTCTTCTCTCTCACCTCCACCCCTTTGTGAGGTCGCTTCATGTTCAGTTTGTGCATTGGGTTCTGTACTGTTCTGAGCATGTGTTGATGGTTCATATTCGGGTACTATCAGCTCCTGCATGGCATAGTAGGGCAAATTGGAAGAACCTGTGCAGAAGAAGTTCAAATGCTCAGTGACATTGTAAGAGGCCATAGTTAATATATCTAGTGTCATTCCTAGGCCTTCGTCACTTCCAGTATTTCATTGCTTTTGTGTACTGAAAGCAATCAAGGTGGCAAAGGTCTAGGAACAAGGCTAAGCCCCAGAGGCTGATCCAAGGTTCCTGTGAGGGGGATGACTGATAAGAGTTATCAGTTTTGGTGCAAAAAGTATCCCAGCAAAATTGATCTTATATTTATTGCTGTGGAATACAGTGATTTGTTATTGATATGAAGCAATGGGATGGAAGTGCACAAAAATTTTGAAGAAAGGAGGGGGCAGCTTAAAAGTATAGCCTTTGAGATGAAGCAACTCCAACTAGCCAGATGACTTCAGTAGTACTGGTGCAAACTTAAAAGAACCACATTTCTTAGTTCATTTGTCATTTAATTTCCCCACAAGGAAAGACAATTTAGCAATCATGTGGGTGTTTATTTTATTGCTTATACTTCCTTTAGTTATGAGGAAGTCTGAATTATGCAGTCATCAGCAACATTGTACTTCTATACCCAGGACAACACAAAAAGGAGGATATGTACCCACTGTAAGCGGTCAAAGGTGACAGGATTTCAACAATTAATCAGTCACTGATATACGTAATAGTCTGCCAACTCTCATCCCACAAATACTCAGACAAATAGGCAACACCACTAAGATATGAGCAACATTCTTGTATATATTTTGCCTAGGTAAGAGGTTGTATCTAACTATGACAGTGTAGCAAAATGAGGGGTTTCATGTGCATAGCATGATAAACTTCAACCTCACAGAAATTTGTATAGACTAGCTACATGTATTGTGTGGCTTGCTCAGGCTTGACCCCCAGACTGCATGTAAATGAACTTGTACACATTACACTAAGTATTTCATTGGATGAACAGCAGAGTATAACAGGTCATATACTCCTGTTATGTAAAAATGGTACAATTATTGTTTGCATAAAGCTTGCATGGTGTACAGAATAGTTTACACAAAACTGAGTTATACTTTACTGTCTCAATGTGGTATAAATTGGATATACTACCTATACTCGGAGTATAAACACAATGCATATCCAATATACTTATTCCACGTGGGCAGTAGTAGTTTACTGTCTCCAATACTTATTCCACGTGCACAGTAGTAGTTTACTGTCTATGTCAGTTCTAGAAGTCATACTTCCTTAAGAACCCATGCAACAGCTATCTGGCAGCCTGCATGAAGCCATGCACAAGATTCCTGTAGGAGGCTTGTACTGCATTCATAGGAAGCGCTTGTTTTCTACATTGACATCCTGTGCAGGCTGACACCAGTGGGTAAAGCAACCACTCCCCATGGAGGGGTATGACTATTACCTAAATACTATGATAAAAAATTGCATGGGAACATAAATACTCCCTTGTAATTTTATAAAGCTTGAAATCTGATCTGCTAGAATTTTATGCTTAATTAGTATTCACACACAGGTGTGTGAATACACACATTACCTAGAAGACAATGTGTCTGTATAGCTACCAGCTCTGTGGAAGTATTGCAAGGGGGTGGTGGATGGTATTCATGCTTCTGAATTCTCTTCATAGTATTGTTAGCTCACTGGAATTGGAGTAAGGCACACTAGCTATATGGCTGAAATAACTGTAAAGCTAACTCTTTCAGCCACCCCCCTCATTGAAATCCTGGGTCAGCTCCTGAGTTGTTGCAGCAAGTAGGCTTTGGAGGCCAGCCTCAAAGGCTGCCTTTACTTGACGACCCAGACAAGTAGCCTTTAAACTCCTAGTTAATTGTCTGCTCTGCAATAACCATTACATGCACCATTGACTTTTATGCCAAGTTGACATCCAATTTTTGCAGCAAGCAGGCTTCGGAGATCAGTGGGCTTTGGAGATCAGCTGCCTTTCCTTGATGACCCATGACAAGCCTGAGCCTTAGTTCTAATGGTTTTAGCCTTGAGCCATCTGCTCTGCAATTAACTTGTGCACCATTCATAACAAAGCATGGTGAGTAGTGTATGCACTTGCTCAGTCTTGTCCCCCACATGTCCTAAATAGCCTTGTTCCCAGGCCCCGCCCAGCTTTCTGTCGCTTGCAGTACGGAAAAGCGGGGAGAGCCTGGTATCTTTTCTCACGTGAGCATGACGTAATCGGAAAATGGCGAAAATTTTCAGAACAAACAGGCTGCGTTTCGCGTATTGTTCAACTGACTACACGCTCAATGCTCGGTGTATACGACAATCGCCCTCCGCTAGCTAGATATGTGCGGTAAGTTACCTGCTACGTTGGCTCTTTTTGCTGTTCTGGGCCCTGTGCACCCACGCACAATTAAAACCTTTCTACCATCCTTTCTATCCTGACGTCACTCGCGTGAGAAAAGATACCAGGCCCTCTCCCGCTTTTCGTACTAATAGCGATGGAAAGCTGGGCGGGGCCTGGGAACGAGGCTATGTCCTAAATTCATCTAGTAGTAACCTCTATGTACGTATGTATGTACGTACGTATGTATGTATGTATGTATGTATGTATGTATGTATGTATATGTATGTGTGTATGTCCGTAGGTATATTTGCATGTATGTGTATACGTGGGCAGTTCAAGTAAAATTCAAGTTGGTTTCTTCATCTACAACTGTGCAGGTATATTATTACTAACTAGTATATATATTAGCCAGTGGGTATTAGCCACACCCACCTTAATTGGCACGTGATTCTATGAATATCATTAATATTTGAATTTTACTTGAACCACTCACATATGTATGTTTATGCATGTACATACCAGTACTAAGTATAATATCCTTCAGTGCATCTTGGTAGTCTGGAGGGTATTCCATGTGGGTGGAGTCATACTCAGGGGGCGGGGTACCAGGAACATGATGGGTGGAGCTTCCAGACTCAAGACCACCCTCGTTGTGATGTGGCCGATAAATCATTTTCTGCAAGTACATAATGTATTAACATTAAATTCTAGAAATGTCTAATGCATATTCCTTTCTCTATTTCTCTAATATCAAGTTTGCATGAAAGTAGCTAGCTACCAACGTCATGTTGCAAAAGCTGGACATGATATGACCACTGTAGGCAATTAATTCATAATCAAAACATATATGTCAAGGACTCAGTAAACCACCTGTGATATATGCCACCTCTACTCAGACAATTCTAGCGCTGGCTGGTGTGGGCTTAGAGAAGCTGACTAGGCCACGTATGTGACCCTTTCACTGATTGGACGACCACGAACGCCTGAATAATGAACCTGTCAGTCTAGATTCAGACTGTGACAATATTGGTGAGGTGAGCGAGGACGAAAGAAACGGAAGCCCCGGGAACGAGGCTGGATACCTTGACCCAATTGATGCTCCAAGCTATCAAGCATGTATGAACTATAGATGTTCTTGTCAGAGTAGTAGCTACTTTTGGTCCAAAAATTGTCTCAGAAGCGATCTTAGATCATAAAAATTTTCTGCCCAGACCCCCCCCCCCTAGTTACTACGTGGTTGTAGTCATGTGCCCCCCCAATCTCAAGTGCCTTCTGCCACCTATGTATACTGGTACTGAATGTTTCAGTTGCACACCTGGCAGCGACCTCTGCGTGGTTGCGGTAGCTTAGTGGCAGAGCGCTGGCAGCTCAAGCAAGTTTGTCCTGGGTTCAATTCCTGCTGACTGCCAGCCTTTTGCACTTTTCTCTATTGACATCTAAAACTCTATTTCCAGCATGAGTCTAAATAAGATGTTACTTGTTGTTCTTCAGTAGAGAGTGCATGCGTGTAGAACGTTCTTTAGACAACGCAAATTGAGTGATTTGTCTACTCTGCTTTACTTGAAGCACAGTATGCCCAAAGTGCATGTGATTGATACGTAGTCGCCACACAATGTCTTTCAGTCATCATACATATTACACTGGTTTCTGCTCACTGGTTTGATACAGCAGAAGGCTCCATAGCGAGCCCGGTACACCATGTAGACTATCCCGATGAAGATGATGACAAGCACAACCAAGACAACAATCACTGGAACAGTCAACTTGACAATCTACAGTAAGATAAAAAGACAAAGCCTTTGTACATGTAAACAATATACCAGAGAGTGCTATTAGCTACCAGTGTTCTGCCACTGAGCTGTGACAACCAGACAACCATCAGCACTCACAATCCTCTATACGCACTGCACAGGTAATACTGAATGCCTCAGTTGTACATACAGAGGGTTGTGAGGACTGGTGGCTCAAGCCAGGGTTTGATTCCAAGCTACTATCAGCTTTTTTTCACTTTCCTCTATTGTTGCCTCATTTATTTCCAACGTGAGGCAAGATCTTCTAAGTGGTGTGTTTACTTTGAGTTTGTTCTTTTACAGTAAGAGTGGGTAACTACCATACGCCCGTCGACGTCATCTGGACAGTATGAAGTAGGCAATCAGCAGTGAATATGTTGAGCTGTGAAAATACAGCAGCAAAGAGGCTGGCTTTTGCTTACAGTGTTCACTCAGCTAATTATAGTAGCACCTAGAATGGCTTCATGTTAAGTACATACCTGCTAAACGCATTCACTGCTGATTGCCTACGTCATACTGCCCAGATGGTGGGTGTAGAAACCATATGGGAGTTGCACACTCTTACTGCAATAGACTCTTGGTGCATGCAAGTCCTTTGTATGCAAACTATGTGTAAAGCTGTATATGTAGCCAGCTACACTTTCTTAATTGCAGTAAACAAACAAACAAACAAACAATCTATCAATAAATTTGATGTGAGCTTTGGAGAGAGAGAAAGGAAAAATCCACATTCTGTGGTTTTTACTTCGTAGATTCTTCTTTCTCTTTTTCTCCAAAGCTTACATCAAGCTTATTCACAGTATTTTGCTGCCCTTCTAAGGTTACACATACATGTATGTCCTGATATAACTGTATCTAGATACTTATTGAGTAACATACACGAAGAGCTTCATCATCTGTTGCTGCAAAATTAGGTGAATCCTATGGAACAGTACAAATCATTTCTTCATAGAAAGTGTATAAGAAATGAGCTCATGTAACTCAAACAAAAATTAAGTACCGTGCAAGATTGATGCATGTTGTTGGTACATGTAAGTAGAAATTGTTACCATCTATGAAAAGTAAAACAGTTATTTATGTCATTTTTTCTAATGTGATGTGTGTTAAAACTTACATTTTCCATAGCTGGATTTGAATCTGTGCCTGCAGAAATAAAAAACTCCATAATGAAAATTTACTCCCCAAAAAAACGTACTCCAAACCTTACTTTAAAAAAATTAATTCAGTGGACCTGCATAATCTCTGCAAGTGTAATAAACAATACCAGCTTGCTTAAAATTTGTTTTTGGTTGGTGGTAATGCCGTGGTAGTGTAATATAATTATTCACACACACAAATATATATGAAAGTGATGACTTTAATAATAGAAAGAGGGGAAAAAGAGGAGGAAGAGGAAAAAGAGGGGGAGGAAAAGGAATGCCATGCAGAAAGTACTAAGCTGTATATACCTGTGGCTCTTTGTGCTGTCACTCTAGTAATGAATGCTAACAAGGTTACAGAAAATATAACAGCCACTAGTGCTGCCTGTGTGTACGTGAGGTGCACAGGTGTGTGTGTGTGTGTGTGTGTGTGTGTGTGTGCGTGTGTGTGTGTGTGCGTGTGTGTGTGTGTGCGTGTGTGTGCGTGTGTGTGTGTGTGTGTGCGTGTGTGCGTGTGCGTGCATGTGTGTGTGTGCATGTGTGTGTGTGTGTGTGTGTGTGTGAAAGGAGGAATTAAACCAGAATATATATTACATACAAAGCATTATAAATACCATACTGTCTGTCAGTAATAAATTATTGTACTGCATGTATAGCTGAATTATGCCAGACTTTTAGTGTTTTCCAAGCATGTTTTGAAAACCTAGCCTCGTTCCCAGGCCCCGCCCAGCTTTCCGTCGCTTGCAGTACAGAAAGCTGGGAACGAGGCTACTGAAAACCATTTTGTCTACTCTAGTTTCTAATCAATTTGTTTTGTGCTTTGCAGTAATAATTATATCATGCTATACTTTATCAGGGTGTACTTTGAATCCTTCTGGCAAAAAGAATTAAGGGAATAACTATTATGGTAATCCAAAACCTCAACAAGCAAATTTCCACAAATATATTTTGTGTTGCTAGTGAGGAGCTATAGTGTGGTGGATGTTGTGTTTATACTTGTATGCAGGTTCACTGGAGTGGGAGTGTGGTAAATAGGTCAATGTATGGTACCCTGTTTTAGTTCAGGTGAGTTCAGGTTGAGAGACCTACAATCTGAGTATATACATGTGCTTTTGATTGTCATGGTTTCCTTCCCAATTCACTATGCAAATGAGGCTGAAAATTTTGGTTGCCCTCCATTTCACCATGTTGCGCCACTCTTGCCAAATGATATAGCTATTACCATAGATAATACAGTACGGCCGTACTATATCATCTATGCTATTACACAAGTTATACTCTTCTTAACTGGCAGATGTTACTGGTGTGGTTAGCTGCTGTTGTTTCAGGTTGGTATATATTGGTGGAAACACGTCCTGCGCAGTGGGTGAATTTGTCTAACATCTAGGCCTAATTTTTAAAGGAGATGTGGTTCATTGGTTGTTCATACATACTGTGCTACATGTGATTGTTACACGTACACCTCAGGGTGCATCTCATTGAGATGGACCACATCACAAGACAGCCAAAGGTATGCTCGAATAATTCTTTACACAGCTAGTCCATGAAGTTAGTGCATGTGAAATCATTTACCAGACTTGGGTGCCAAATTAATGGAAGCTACAATTGTAAAGATGAGCATGTAAGGGACTATGTCCTCTGTTTTGTGTCCTGCATGATCAAAAACTGCAACAAAAGGAAAATTTGCTGGAAAGAAAGTGAAGGCAGTCCCCTCCTATAGTTCTGAGAAAGCACACACAAGCTGGTTTTCAAGCTGTTTGTGGTTTACTCATTTTCATGGGGAAAGTAAATACACTCTTATCTTCAACTGAAAAGTTTGTGGTTTGGAGAAAACATTCAGTTGCATTGTCAACATCGCAGTTCTCTTGGGAGATTATGAGAATAGCACTTAGCTAGAGCCCACAACTACAGCTAATAGACTACATTGGAGTGGGCAGCTGTATTTTGTTTCTTGAAAAGTATATATTTACCCTGTCCAGTGTTGTCTAGCTACGTCACACTCAGTCATCAGCAACATTGTACTCCTATACCCAGGACAACACAAAAAGAGGATATAGACGGTCAAAGGTGACAGGATTTCAACAGTCTATAATAATCTGCCAACTCAACCCACAAATGCTCAGACAACCATGCAGCCTGCATGAAGCCATGCACAAGCTTCCTACAGGAACCTTGTGCATGGCTTCATGCAGGCTGCCAGATAGCTGTTGCATGGGTTCTTTAGGAAGACATCTAGAACTGACATAGACAGTAAACTACTATCGTATGATTGTGTTGTACACATAGCTTCTGTATATAGGTATCATGTGTTGTTTGAGCTATAGCATTTTTATTGTAGCTAGTTGTACTGCACAAATACTCTTAGTTGAAACAACCAGTGGAGTGGTATATTTAACATGTCCCTGTATTATGTAGAACACATTTAACTTAATAGTATTGTGAAACGTGTTTATGATATTATGTCAAGTAGGGTGAATTGGAAAACATGCTTCTGTATTGTAAAAATATGTTAGTATTTTAAAACATATTCCTGTATTGTCAAACGTGTTCCTGATAAGGTAAATTGTAAAACAGGTTCCTGTTTTATCAAAAGTATGACCAAGTCTTCCCGGTAGCTGCACTTAGATGGATGCCTTCTTGCTTGAGTACATCCCTCGCTCTTCTCTCCACCCCAACACTACTCCGCATAGTTGCTCAGTCATACCCCCACTTACTAATTCTGCCTGACCATGCACATTCAGTATATATGAACACCTTAGAATCATAGTGGACTAACCCAACAAGCATTTTGTTTAGTGAAACGATAGCACAGAAATGCTTTGCAAACCTGGGCAATTCGTTTGATACATTCATACTCAAACATCTGAACATTTAAGAGTCTGTGAGGCATGCCTACGTGTGCTGTTACTGACTTGAGTTGGAAAACATTTACCTGAACATGTATATAAGTGTTGCTAAACTGCCTGTGGCATACCATAGCAAATTATTGGGATTTTGTTACTAACGAAGAACAAAAGTCTGCCTGGGCATGTAGAAGTCAATCAAATGCCAGTAGGATTTCTAGGTATAATTGGATGCTTTGTTCTTCGTAAGAAATGCAGCATATCATAGTAATTTTATTGGGCAATTTGTTGCATGCTCAGGTATCCCGTTGCAAGTATGCAGGTATGAAACTTGAAAACATGCTGCAACATGCAGGACCTCAGCTTTAGTACACAATCGTCATTATAAGCACAGCAGCCATGTATGCATTGGTTCAGCATGCCGGGACACATTTTTTGCACAGGATAGACCATTCTGGTTCTTAGCCCTGAATATGTTCTATATGCATCCATTTAGCAGAGTATGTAACCATAGCCAACCAAACTGATTAGCCATAGTAAACTAAACACAAAAACTGAAACCAAAATATATTGTTTTAACAGCTTAGTTAGTGTATTTTGTTGCACTGATACATCTGTCACCTTGCATTTCATCTTATCATGCAGTCTTGCGTGTGTGTGACCTTTGGTGGTTTAATTCTACAGTTAATTAGTTATCAGTAGCTATATACTTTTGTTTGGTTTTGTTCCAAATGCCTATCTATACAGATTCCTTAAGTGCATGTTGCACACTAACAATACAGGATGGATATCAATGAAATATATAGTATAGGGTAAAATTTCCTGATGTGAATGAAATTGTGTTTCCTATACTGCACATTTGTAATGGCTGTGCAGTTTAGGCTGATGGTGACTGTAGCTATGTGATCATTTCAAAGCTATAGATTGTTTGTGGAAAATCTCAATATAACCATTGTTAGTTGTAGCTAGGCCTACATGTACTTAACAAATTGCACTTGCAAGCAGATTACACCCATTGATTGCAGCCTCATGCGAGCACTGTCCCCTGAAATAACCAATCTATCAACAATGTATAAGAGTGAGCCAAGCCCACTTGTCACCGCGCAGCCTATATGGTGGCGTATGACACGACAGATGGGGCTAGCTAGCTACTTGTTCATGAATATAAGGACAGTCATGAATTAAGTTCTGCAATGTCCTTGCAGCAATAGTTATAAACTTGTAAAAGTGTGTGCGCAAAGACGAAAGCTATGCCCCGCAAACCTTGGTCTTCATGTTTCAGCACTGCGAGGTGGTTTCACTTCCCGGACTCAATAACAGTTCAAGCAAGACAGTTGCAGCAAATCGGCTCCGAATCTTTAATGCTTAATAGTACTGCTATTGATGCGCTTCATAGGCCACAGGCATATATAAATTATATCAAAAGCACAATATTCATGGTAGTGCAGCGCGTTGAAATATAATCTATCTACACGTGGAGGAAACCGCCAACGCTATTCACCATGTGGGCGTTTATCGCATCCTGTGCGTTAAATTAGAGTATTAACCCGTTATCTAGTGTCATGGCGGTAGCCTAATAGTTTTCAGGATTTGTTTCACCACTTGAGCAGCCCACGATGGTGTTTGAGTCCGTGGTGGTGGACATTCTAAACCGCTACCTGAAGCCCTACGTCAAACGGCTGGACACATCCCAGCTGAAAGTGGGAGTATGGAAGGGTTAGTCGTTTACACACGTGTCAGTTGGCTAGTAAAGCAGAGGCAGGGTGGGAGGCTCGACGTGACTATCTTTACTGACCATATACTTTTGGTATTCAATGAAAGTTCACCTAACAAGCAATCAAAGTGATTTTATAAGAGATAGGATGACTCTTCCTAAATTCAGTATCAGGAGGTAGTTATTTGCGTGTATGTCGCCTGTTGAGGTGTTTGCGATTGGGATCAAGATTCTTGATATTGTGAAAAGGATATTACCTGTTTGCCTACTTCCATTTCGCCTACTTCCATTTCGCCTACTTCCATTTCGCCTACTTTAGGCCAAAAAGTGCTGTTTCACCTGATCATTCCCTTCTGAAGCTCTTTGATCACTCGATTTACAATGGTTCAAAGGTCAAAAGAATTGCAGCCACGCCTCCTTATGCACCTAATAATATTATGTCCCACTACCCCCCCTCACTAGGGCTATAGTGGGGTAAGGTGGGGATTTGACTAATTAAATTGTCAATGCCCCAAAATAAAGGGACAGATCCTGTAATCAAAGCCCCTCACAGTACTAGTTTCACTATGCAATAACATTGCTGTATTCTATGCATCTTCAGAGGTAATGACTATAGGGGTGACCTTTTCAGTAAAATCTATATAGTGCCCACCATTTGTCCTGGTGGGGGTAGTGGGACATAATTTAGTGATAGGCGCATTACTATTGTTAATCTGTTGAGTTTTGTAGGTCACCTTGATCCCTTGATTAGCTGTTAAAAGGGACGATGATTTCCTTTTGATCAACGCTTCAGGCGATGTGTGACTACCCCTTGAGTATCCCCTGGATGACACTGCTACTATACCATTGAGATGCAGATCCCATGAACCTCATTGGAAATATTTTGATTGGACATTGCCTATTTAAAAATAGCCTCGTAGATACGTATTTTGATATTATTAAACTCTTGATGACTTGGTGACACATGCCACTTGCTTGTGTGGTAAGAACCGCCAGCAGTACAACAGGACCTTGGAATTGCTGTGTTTTGTGTAAGTGCAAGAACCGAGTTGTTTTTCAAAAAGCTGACAGTTCCTGGGGATCAAACTTAGGGCTATCCGGGGACACGAGTTACCAGTGCTCTGCCTGGTGAGTCACAATCACCAGGCAGCCGCCGGTCCTCACAACCCTCAATGCAGGCTTGATTCTCAGTGACTGGTGGCATTTCACTTTCCTTCCTCACTTACAGCCGAGACAAAATGCTTTAAGGGAAGATTTCATGTCTTATAGTCATTGCTGCTCAATGGGTGCTCATCTAGAGAAGCAAGACTAGTGTTTCAATGCAGTAGTTAACATTGAACGTTGCCAAATGAATCCGATTCTCTTAGTATTAGGAGGGAAGAAAACATTGTACAACATAGTCGCTAGATGAATGGCTTCTTTTTTTTTTGCAACTCTTGAAATGGGTTGCCCAAGGCCAGGAAACTGGCCCAAAGTCTCTTCCCTCACAATCGGCTGCTGATCTTAAGGGGGAAGAGACTTTGGGCCACTTAAATGGCATCTATTGTAGTACGTATTGTGCATTCTGCTACGTTCTGTTCTGGTGACATTTTCTGTACTTTGTTAAACATCCAGCTGAGGATAGTGTTCTGAGTATGTTTCGTCAAGTATCTTACTAGGTCAAATTCTGAGGAAATTTTCCAGCAAGATCTGTCTAAGCATGGATAATAGAGCTGTACCATCTCAACACAGAACTATGTGTGTGAGTAGTAACAGGTATAATGTGTGTGACTACCCAGGTCGTTAGCAGAGCCTGTTATGATTCATTTTCGAAACAAAGACAGATTCATTGTTTATTGCATCCAACCAAGTCTGACCAATCAGATCTTTGGAGCTTGTCACATGACAAATTTAAGTAGAAATGGAGTTTGTTGGCACCTCTACGTATGACCTGACCTTGGACCCCTGATTGTCTTAAATTCCTGATTGTCAATTTGAATGTCATGAAGGATGCAGCATTGAACCTATCTGGAGTATCGTACCACACTGCATGACCAGCCCACTCTGTGAATCCTGCTATTCGTTTTGTCATGACAAAATGAATAACGCACTTATTGTTTTATGCACCTAATAGGCTAATACATATGTCCTCGTATTAACTAATGATTGCCTAATGTAACTATAATTGTCTGATCATTTTTTTAACCCTTCTTTTAAATCTTAGGTCATGCTCGATTGGAGAAACTTGAACTGAAGGAAGACCTGTTTGTAAGTGGTTAGTTTGATGAATAAGTACAGTAAGAGTGGGCAGGATTACAGCCTTGTGCCCCGGCCACACGGGCTAGCAGGATTGATAAATCTTTGGCATATCTTTGACATAGCTAGGTGGGCTAGAAACACTAACCAGGCCACCTCCAATGTGCTCTTGCTAGCAAAACTTGGGGAAGCGTGCTCTTTTATTCACAACCCTGGCCGTTCCAAAATTGCTGTACTGTGTTTCCAAATCCAGGCTACAATCACTTTACGGACGAACTGATGGATGGTTAGATGAATGGATGGTTAGTGAATGGATGAATAGGTTGGAGGAATGGATAGATTGGAGGGATGAATGGCAATTAGGTGATCTAGGAGAGTTTTGAATGTCACCTTAATGTGCTGATCTTCCCAACATTTGTGTATGATGTGTTTATTGTCGCCAGTTTGTCGTGTTGACAAAGTGGGAAATTGACAAAGTGGGAAGTTGATAAAGTGGGAAATTGACAAAGTGGGAAGTTGATAAAGTGTGAAATTGACAAAGTGGGAAGTTGATAAAGTGGCTAAGTGAAACTGAGGTAATGATAAGATCCCCACCAGGTGGTTCTTAGATGTGGTTGCACCTGTAATTGCTGCATTTCTGATTGCCAGGGTTCTCCTCACTAGAGTTTTACTGTAAACTCAGGATAATAAGCACCAGTGCCATTTTTTCGAAGATAGCAGACAGAATGGTGCTTATAATTGTGGGGTGCTTATATTCATGGGGTGCTAATAAATGCATACAATATTATTATGGTAGGAACATACAACATGTATAAACTGTAGTATGTTTTAAATCTCGAGTTTCTAATTCCTCTCCTATGTTTGTAGCTTTCTAGAACCAGAGATACAGTCAGCAGTCAATTGATTTGTTGCCAACCCCCCCCCCCCCCCCCCCCCCCCCCCCACCAATGTATAACGCTTCTTGGACCCCTATTGCTTAGTCCTGGATATATGGTCTTAGCTACATGTTAGTTATCAAAGCTCACTCATACTTAGAATTATACTGGCAAAAATAGCTTTGGATAACCAAGTCAGCAATTCCCTTTGGTTTGCATGGTAACAGGTGCCTTTTTATGTGGTGTGCCTATTTTGGTATGGGTGCTTATAGATGTGTTGTGGTTGTTGTAAGGATGCTTATTTTGTATATATGTGTCCTGATTTTGTAGGGTATCTTACACAGTGGGTGTGAAATTGAGGATGTAAGGTCAACTAGTTCACATACACTGTAGGCCAGGCAAAGTAGATTTATTGTTTCACATCAGCGCCCGCATCCTCTGAGACCTGCCGCCTCAACTGTCATTATCGTCTTCCAAGCAATGACACGCCCACTATTAATGGCCGTAGCAGTGTAATTTGCCAGGCGTATGTAGCATTTGCTTGTAACAAATGATGAATAATGACTGCCCACACGCAAATCAAGTGAGTGGCTGATGCGAAGCAATAAATCTAGTTTGCCTGGCCTTATTGTCGTCTTTGTTTCCTTCTGAAATTATTATGTGCCCAGCCCAGCGCTAGTGGTTGCTTCATAGAACAGTCATTTGCTTAAACCCTCTTTGTTTCCTTCTGAAATAGTTATGTGCCCAGCCCAGCGCTAGTGGTTGCTTCATAGAACAGTCATTTGCTTAAACCCTCTTTGTTTCCTTCTGAAATAGTTATGTGCCCAGCCCAGCACTAGTGGTTGCTTCATAGAACAGTCATTAGCTTAAACCCTCTTTGTTTCCTTCTGAAATAGTTATGTGCCCAGCCCAGCACTAGTGGTTGCTTCATAGAACAGTCATTAGCTTAAACCCTCTTTGTTTCCTTCTGAAATAGTTATGTGCCCAGCCCAGCGCTAGTGGTTGCTTCATAGAACAGTCATTAGCTTAAACCCTCTTTGTTTCCTTCTGAAATAGTTATGTGCCCAGCCCAGCGCTAGTGGTTGCTTCATAGAACAGTCATTTGCTTAAACCCTCTTTGTTTCCTTCTGAAATTATTATGTGCCCAGCCCAGCGCTAGTGGTTGCTTCATAGAACAGTCATTTGCTTAAACCCTCTTTGTTTCCTTCTGAAATAGTTATGTGCCCAGCCCAGCACTAGTGGTTGCTTCATAGAACAGTCATTAGCTTAAACCCTCTTTGTTTCCTTCTGAAATAGTTATGTGCCCAGCCCAGCACTAGTGGTTGCTTCATAGAACAGTCATTAGCTTAAACCCTCTTTGTTTCCTTCTGAAATAGTTATGTGCCCAGCCCAGCGCTAGTGGTTGCTTCATAGAACAGTCATTTGCTTAAACCCTCTTTGTTTCCTTCTGAAATAGTTATGTGCCCAGCCCAGCGCTAGTGGTTGCTTCATAGAACAGTCATTAGCTTAAACCCTCTTTGTTTCCTTCTGAAATAGTTATGTGCCCAGCCCAGCGCTAGTGGTTGCTTCATAGAACAGTCATTAGCTTAAACCCTCTTTGTTTCCTTCTGAAATAGTTATGTGCCCAGCCCAGCGCTAGTGGTTGCTTCATAGAACAGTCATTAGCTTAAACCCTCTTTGTTTCCTTCTGAAATTATTATGTGCCCAGCCCAGCACTAGTGGTTGCTTCATAGAACAGTCATTAGCTTAAACCCTCTTTGTTTCCTTCTGAAATTATTATGTGCCCAGCCCAGCGCTAGTGGTTGCTTCATAGAACAGTCATTAGCTTAAACCCTCTTTGTTTCCTTCTGAAATTATTATGTGCCCAGCCCAGCGCTAGTGGTTGCTTCATAGAACAGTCATTAGCTTAAACCCTCTTTGTTTCCTTCTGAAATTATTATGTGCCCAGCCCAGCGCTAGTGGTTGCTTCATAGAACAGTCATTAGCTTAAACCCTCTTTGTTTCCTTCTGAAATTATTATGTGCCCAGCCCAGCGCTAGTGGTTGCTTCATAGAACAGTCATTTGCTTAAACCCTCTATCCCATTACCTGCAGGATGCTGAGTCATGGTGCAATTAAATTTGCATTTGACGTGTAATTACTCCCAAATCTGATTTTGATTTGATTTTGAAAAGCAGAGACTGATCAGGAGAAAGCATATTTCCTGGGTGCTACCACTGTGCTCTCGGGCAGAAACCCTCTTCCTTATCACTCAGTCATTGCTTGCACTTCGTTGTGTTCTTATTTTAACTTAATCACAGGGCTTTACCCCAGCCTTTTTTCAGCTCATTGTACCTACCAGTACACTCGGTATTTTATTTAATGATTTACTCAAGATTGCCAAGAAAATTTTGGTAGATGTACTACTTGTCAGATCGTGTAGGAATTTTGAAAGAATTGTGTGAGATTCTTTTAAAATAAAAGCTCGCAAATTTTTCTTAAGAAATGTTGCACGACTTTTTTATACAGTCGGCTGTTTTTCTTGAATGTTGCACTGATGTGAGTTGTCAGTAGCCTTGCTCCAAGGCCTTTGCCACTGTCCAGTTTTTTTATTGCTTGCTTGTTAAATGGAAGGGAAGCCCTGGGAGATTTTGTCACGTGCACAGTGATATGACACAATGATAGGTAGACACATGGGGGCTAGTTGTTGGTGCGCATGAAGCTGACCAACGCAAAGTTTGTGAACTATAAACAGTCGGGTACCAACCCCTGTGTGTCTGCCCTGTGTCTACCTGATTTCGTTGTATGTGACAAGATCTCCCAGGCCTAACCCCTGTTTTTTGTACACTACAAGTGAACGAGACTAAGTTGTCACTGGATGTCATCAAGACTAAGTTGTCACTGGATGCCATCAGGACGTAGTCTCATTCTACCTACTAAGATGGAGGATGTAGTGTACCCCAGACAATGGATGGCACACACGTTTCCGAAACGTTTCCAAAACAATCCCCTGCCTGACCCTTATATGTTACCTTTGTTTCGGAAACGATGAAGCCTTATGAAACTGGTTGAATAATTGTATGTTCTAGCAACAAAGTTGAAGAATATAGTGTACCCCCCTTCATTGGTGCTGCAGACTAATGTACCCCCTTCATTGGTGCTGCAGACTAGTGTACCCCCTTCATTGGTGCTGCAGACTAGTGTACCCTGCTGCAGACTAGTGTACCCCCTTCATTGGTGCTGCAGACTAGTGTACCCCCTTCATTGGTGCTGCAGACTAGTGTACCCCCTTCATTGGTGCTGCAGACTAGTGTACCCCCTTCATTGGTGCTGCAGACTAGTGTACCCCCTTCATTGGTGCTGCAGACTAGTGTACCCCCTTCATTGGTGCTGCAGACTAGTGTATCCCCTTCATTGGTGCTGCAGACTAGTGTACCCCCTTCATTGGTGCTGCAGACTAGTGTACCCTGCTGCAGACTAGTGTACCCCCTTCATTGGTGCTGCAGACTAGTGTACCCCCTTCATTGGTGCTGCACCATTTCTAGAAGCATTTCCGCAAACAAACTCCCTCCAACTTCCTACCTTACCGAGCAGTGAAGCCATAGCTGGAGGATTGCACGTTCCCAGGCCTTTCCTACCTCCAGTTACTTGCGGATTGCAAAAGCATGAGGACTTTGAGTTTGTAGTCATATCCAAAGTGGTGCATGCAGCTCTATGGCGGACCTGTTCCGATCGCTCTTAGCCATTCTCAGCATCCCTACGTATTAGTACCCATGTAAACAGTTGCGATGTCTGGCCCATGGTTCAACAGTTCTCTCAACTGAAGCAGTGGACATGGGTCAGAAAATAGAACTGGTCTGGTGTGCATGCACCATTTTTGAGTGTGACAATGACTTGGATCTCCAATACAGCAAGTGACCAGAAACTGGAGTCGTGGAGGGCCTTGGAATGAGGCTTTTCAGCTAGGATGGCCTCTATTACGTAACTTTTATTTGAGATGCATGGTACTGTGAACCTGGGTTTTTGAGGGCTTGGTGGCCAAAATTTGTTGGAGGATATCAGGTGTGTGTGGCCCACCGGTAGTACTGTAAGATAGTGTAGAAGATACATGTGGAGCTAGGACAATACTGTCATATTCTTTCTCTTTTTGACAGGCTGAGGCTGACCTGGACATTCCTCTGAAGGTCAAAGGGAGCTACATCGGTGAGCAAAAATTAAGATAGCCTTGTATTTTTCACTTTGCTGCTTCCTGTTGGTATGCATTTGACATTCAAAGTGAAAGTATAGACCAAAACTTAAACTGTGACTTGTATGCTGTGCAATAAACCACACTTCTTGTAGTGTATACTTGCTACAGCTATTAACAGTTTGGTTGTCATGGCAACACAATGAATAGTGACCATTATGATCTCGCTTGTTTTATACTTGCATGTTTAACTGTGAAAGTATCTTTGTATGTTAACGTCCTTGTTTTGACACAAGGAAGGCTGTAGATGTTGTCAGCTCTCCCTCCCTCCCTCTCTCCCTCTCCCTCCCTCTCCCTCCCTCCCTCCCTCCCTCTCCCTCCCTCCCTCCCTCCCTCTCCCTCCCTCCCTCCCTCTCCCTCCCTCCCTCCCTCCCTCCCTCCCTCCCTCCCTCCCTCCCTCCCTCCCTCCCTCCCTCCCTCCCTCCCTCCCTCCCTCCCTCCCTCCCTCCCTCTCCCTCCCTCCCTCTCTCTCCAGGTAAGCTGGAGATGCGTATTCCTTGGAAGCATCTGACCAGGGATCCTCTGGAGGTCTGGATTGATGAGGTCTACATCATTGTTGGACCTGAACTTGGTGAGATACCTACACACACACACACGCACACACGCACACACGCACGCACGCACGCACGCACGCACGCACGCACGCACGCACGCACGCACACACACACACACACACACACACACACATGCACCTGTGTATGTATGCATGCACTCCTTCCCTCCTTTTCTGTCATGCTACAGAGACCAGCTATGACCCTGAAAAGGAGCTAAAGAAACTGAGAAAACAGAAAGAGAAGAAAATTGAAGAGTTTCAGAAAGCTGCTAAGAAGAAGAAGAAGAAAGAAAGTGAGTGTGACGCTCATCTCTCCTAAGGTAGACCCTGAGTTCCTCTGATGTTAGAACTTGGGAGGTCCTGTAATGATTATGCACGCTGCAGTTATTGGTTTGTGTATTCTAGTTGTGCACTTATAGTGGCAACAACGTTTGTTCTTTCAGAGTGCAGTTTCCATGGGAATGCAGGTTAATGCTTTTTTTATTCTTCAGAGGAGGCCAGGAAGGGGAAGAAGAAGAAGGACTCTGACAAGCCGGACTCTTTTGTGGAAAAGATGGTGGCTCATCTCATGAAGAACCTCCTGGTGAGAGACCACCACATGAGTGGCTTTAGCTTTGTGTTCATCCATTGGATAGTGTCAACTACACACACACACACACACACACATACATACACACACACACACACACACACACACACACACACACACACACACACACATACACACACACACACACACACACACACAGGTGAAGGTGCGTGACATCCATGTTCGCTATGAGGACTCGGAAACTAATCCCAACACCACCATAGCAGCTGGAATTACCCTCCATAGCCTGGAGCTGAAGGTCAGGAGAGTTATAGAACCCCATTCCTAGACCATGGTGGCATTGTCCCTTTCCCAGATTACGGTGGCATCATCCCATTCCCAGATCATACATCCCATGGCTAATGCCTATAGAGTCCTGTGTAGAAATTGCAGATTATTCAGTCTTGCATTTTGAGACAGTGAACTTACATTAAGGGCAAGACTCATATACACTTACAGATGCTAAGGTGTTTACGAAGCAAATATGAACCTCACACTAAAGCTATACCATGCTTTGATTGTGGTGATAGGCTCAAAATACATGACAAAATTATCTTTGATTTTCACACAAACTGTCACGTACATCTGTGTTTAGGGAATTATGATTGATCCACCTTAGAGATGTGCTTGCCTACAGAGAAGCAGAAAAGTAGAAAATACCATGGTGCTTGGACACGAAGTAGTTTACATGAAACATCATTTACAACTTACTTACAACTACAACTTGTTACTAGAATCAAGCCATGGTTGCATGACTTGTTGCCAGGCTCTCCTCTGCACCTTACTACACAGTGTTTAGCTTGTTTAGACTGATTGACTACTAATAAAGCTGTCTATATAAACACAAATATGGGGGACGTGGAGAGTGTGTGTTTAATGATCATGTTGTCTACATGTGTTACATACCTCGGGACTCTTTTGCTGTCCCTTCTACACATTCCACACTCATCACACCCATACTCGCATATCATCGCACCCACACACTCCACACCCACACTCACACACCCACACACCCAGAGCACAGATGGCAACTGGCAACCCACCATCATCAAAGAGACGGCCACACTCATCAATAAGGTACACCATGGACAGCTGCAGTTAAAGTGAAAGTGCTACAGTCTCAGTTTAACTTACGTACCAGTATAAACATTGAGCAGCTGTAAATGGCTGTTACCTCTCCCTGCCCCCAGTTTGGGGCTCCTTACGAGTGTGTAGTCTCCGTGTCCATAAAAACAATAACAAACTGGGGTGAGCCTGAGTCAGGCCCATATTGTGTACAGTCTGTGGAAATGTCTGTTTATCCTCTGTACATACATGTGTGTGGAGGATCAGGAATCTATCTTGTTCTGGTGTCAAACACAAGTGGTTAAGCTCGGTCCGCTACATTTGGTGGCAGCGGTGGGATTGTTCGTTTCAGGAGTAAACGAGATCCACGGAAGAGTGACGGTAACTATTGTATGACGACGAGATCGGGAAGGAGTTTCAAGCCGAGCGTAGAGATGGTGCAAGACGATGGAGGAAGCGAAGGAGTATCGGAGCCAGGCGCGTTTGTCGCGGGATGAAGATCGGGATAGACTGAAACTGTCAAAGCTGACCGAGTCGGAAGATATCGAGGCATTTCTGACGACTTTCGAAAGAATGATGCGGGTGTATGGAGTGAAGGAAGATCGCTGGGCGTTCAAGCTTGCCCCACAGCTTACGGGAAGGGCCCAGCAAGCCTATGCTGCCTTGAATGTAGACGACGCAGGACAGTACAAGCAAGTGAAGGCAGCGATTTTAAGGCGCTATGACATCAACGAAGAGACGTACAGGCAGCGGTCCAGGACATATCTTTTGTTTCTCTTTGTGTTTCTCTTTGTATAAGGCTAGGTAGGGTGTTAATCATTGTGTATGTTGTGGGTGAATTATTGCATATGGTGTTAATTATTGTATGATCTATGGTGGTTTTAAGTTATGTATCATTGACCTTTGTAGATTAGCTGTGCCATATGCTGTTTTTATTCCTTTGTATGGTAGGGCAGCCCACTGCTCTGGTCTGCTTTTGTTAGGATTATTGTTAGCCATTTTATGCGGCCCTTTTGTATTAGAGCTTATAAAATAGCAGTTGGTTGCTGTACGCTGTTCTCTTCTTCTATAATCACTGTTGAGTTACTGGCTTATCGTGTGTCGAGGTCGGTCTGCTACAATGTGTGTGTGTACAGTGGACAAAATTCCGTGTGTTTTGGTTAAGTTGGGTTTTCGCTTCTTACGTACGTATGTACATGTGCTCTTCAATTGAAGTGCAGTGAAAATATAGCCAGCTGTCTTAATGGCGGCTGATTGTGAGTAAGAGAGAGACTGCATGGGAAGTGAGGAAAAAGCTTCTACCAGGCTGTGGCTTGGGTGGGGGAAACTGTAAAGAGATAGTCAGTGTTAATTTTGGTGCTTGTCATGCTGAATAACTACACTCTTGGCATGCATGGTAACTTACCTACACCTGATTTCTTTAACTTTTCCACGGTACTCATTCACCAAGCTTCGCATAGTCATGCAAATGGTTGCATAGTTGCAGCTGCTGAAGCTCTGCATCATCCAGCAAGCAGCCCAGCTTATCTGCCATGGTATTGGCCGAAGCACATCCTGCACAGTGTGTGATTTTGTGTAACAGCTAGGTTCTACTTTCTTTCAAGGAAGTATGCATGATTTGAATGAAAATTTAAAGAAATCAGGTGTAAGTAAGTTGGTATGCTTCTCAAGAGTGTACGTAACGTACGTATTTCACATGTTTATAGCTTGTAGGCTGAATACGCCACAGTGTAGTAGTTGCTTGAACTCCCCCCCAATATCGTGCATTTATCTAGTAGTACGCCAGTAGACAAGAATGTACGTTTGTTTTGAAAATGAACCACTCCCCCTTTGCTCCTTTCCTCTCCCTCTTCTCACCATTTTCATTTTCCTCTCCTCTTCACTCCTTTTCCTCCTCAAACCTTCCCCCTCATTTCCCACTCCAATTTCTAACCTTTCTGTCTCCCCCTTCCTTTCTTATCTCCGTACTCCATCTTGTTCACTCTCTTCACTCTCTTCCTTTTCCTCCTCTCCTCTCTCACAGCTTCTCGAACTGAACTGTCTGGGCCTCTACTGGACAACATTTGCCCAGTCCCTAGCTACACTCCCTGTGGAGGAGATGGTGGTGAGTGGAGTGTAAAAGCTCTTTCTGCCACAAACTCAAAATACATTACAATTGGAAGTGCAGGGTTGCATGTTGAACTTGAGATCTTATGGTAAACGGTGGTGGAGGCGGCTGGTATAGTAAATTTATCACTTTGTATCTCACAAGCCTTAACTGATATTAACCTCAAACAGTCCAACAGAAATGTATTCTTCAGAGACATAAAGTGGCTTCTATAGAACACCCCAACGCATTTGAACCAGCAATTAACCCTACTGACACTTTTGCGCCAAATTGCTCAGCGACTGTAAAGAGTTCAATTTTGAATTTTCTTGTACACTACTGTGATATTTGCTTGGTTGACACTTGGAGATATCTGGTGCTTTATGTATACTTTTAGTACTATTCACATAAACATACCTGCTTCAGGCATAAGAAATACTCAATTCAAATGATTTTGGAGATTTTTCAACCTTGCCTTACATTTGGTGCAAAGATGAGCAATCTACCTTCAAAATACAGCAAGGCCTCAAGCATCGTTTGTGGGTTTGGGGACTTGCATTTATGTAGCTTCTGCAATGAATAATATTATTGTCAACTAATGTTGCTTATATAAACAACTGGCGACTGCATTCCCATTCATTTCATGGGTTTCCAACTAGTTTATCGTACCTTACTAGAGGTAATTACCATGTGTAAGCCTGAACTGTGTCTGAATATCCTCTACTCCCATGCCAGAGCTCCAGTGGTTCAGTTGGTAAGAGTATCTGAGTATTCAGAAGACCCAGGTTTGAGTCCTGGCTAGGTCTCAAGCTCTTTTTCTTCAATATCACATGTCACAGTTCCCTGTAGAAATAAAAAAAATTGCTTTGTCGGAGAGGGAGCTTAGCCGAGTGTGTCAACTTTGGATGATTTGCCGAATGCGTCGACTGTGAGAGCAATGGTCCATTTGGTTGTATATATTGGCTGTGTGGGCTGCGACGCTTGGTGCTGGAGAGGGCAGGCTAGTATCTACTTGATCCTGTAACTACACTAGCTGCAGTGCTTAGTCCTGCATGGGGGGGATCTGACCCCTAGTTGATCTCATTATCCTTGCCCACCGCAATGCTTTAGGTTACACGGGCAGCCATACAGTTGTCTGACCCCCCAGCAAGGGAGGCCAGGCCTGACCTTACCCGGTTAAATCCTGTCTGCCTGTGTCCATGCAAACAGCCACTGTAAGCCCTTAATGAAAATTCAGCAATCCGAACGTGGTGATATAATTGAAATATGCAAGAAATTGTTTATAAGTTCTGCACAGAACTATCACATATCCATTTTGGACTGGGAGCTAATTTTTCTGCAAAAGTACCTCCCTATCTTTGGTGTATATAGACTGTATACAAAACAGTGCATGAGTTTGCTTTCAGTGTCATTTCAACATAATGGAAGTTTACCATAACGTTAACATACAGTGGAACCCCTCTTAAAAGCCACCCTGAAATAAGGACACCTTGCTATATAATTGGACAAGTCCAAACTTTAGATAGGTAATTCTCCCCAGAATCAATATACCTCAATAAACAGGAAATGTTTTGGTCCCACGGGTGTTCACGCTAGGGAGGTTCCATTGTAAGTTTACTAAAACTCTACTCTTTACTACCCGATCAGACAACAACATTTCTCCTATATATGGTAGAGTGCATGATCACAGTCATCTAGAGTACACCAATTTATCATAGTGGATCATAGAAAGGTCTTTGTGGATGTCCTTAGTAGGAAATGGAAAGGTCTTCATGGTGTGTAGGGATGGTCCTTGTGAGCAATGAGTGTTTGGAGGCTACAAAGAACAATTTAACACACCAAACAATGATCTAGTTTACAGTGTGATCTATGATTCTGCTGACAAGGTGACATCATCTTAACAAATGAGACTGTTGTTTAAAACGCTCTGTATATTTGGGGTACAGCTCTGTCTCTAATTGAAGACACTTCTTTCGAGAAGCAGACATCTTCGAAAGATACAGAAGACCATGTGTATGCATACACGCATTATTCTTTCAAAAATGATTTTGTAGATCCTCCTTGAGTTTTCATTTAAGTTTTTCAGAGGTTTGTTTGCAACCAAGATACAGAAGTGGAAGTGGAGTGGTTTCCAAAATATGGCGCACTGCAAATAATGGTGTTATAGTGATTATCCATCGCTTGCTCATTCCTTTTTAAATGTAGCACAATGGCTTTCACCCAAGGGTCGTCCCCTGATGTTTGTGACCTGGTTGTGCGGTCAAACGAGCATAGCTAAACACATTTGGTGTCTATGTCTGTCACTTGCAGGAGGCAATGAGAGACTCCATCGCCAGGCCGGCCTTGGAACCACCTCCAACTAATGAATACCGTAAGTACTTTGTGTTAGGTTGTTCTGTCTCCCACCATGTATATAGCCTGAGGGGTATAATATCCTGTTATATCATATATGTGGCAATCCCGTGTAGAAATCGAAGATTATTCTGCTGCATATTTCGGTCGCATCACTGTGTTCGAAATGTGGTATCGCTGAACTTCCATTGAGGGCGTGGCTCATACTCGCTTGGTAAACTTATTAGTTATTCATGCATCTACGAACTACGTATGATTCCCGCCCTCAATGGAAGTTCGGCGGACGGTGCTTCGAATGCGGCGATACGATCAAAATATGCAACGGAATAATCTTTGATTTCTACACGGGACTGTCACATATGCGTATTGTATTGTATTTTGTTGGATGTTGCTTAGCAACCAAATCTTTGAACTTGAGTAACTCAGAGTGGAAGGGATGGAGGGGATAATGCGTGTGACAGTGGGTTGCTAGGGGTAACATCCAACAAATAAGTTACATTTCCCAGACGGAACAGCATTTTCCCTTCAGCCTCATGCTGCTCTGTCTGGGGAATATAACTATTATGTATAATTGTTCTTTAAACAAGGATGTTGCATCAGCAATTTGTGTACACAGCCTCATTTCCTGTTGTTGTTTTTTGTAAATAATCTTGATGAAAACGACACTAGCAAAGTTTAATGTATTATTGTTTCCCATTTCTCCTTCCCAATCCATTTCACGTCCTCCTGATGTCATTCTTAGAAAGATTGCTACCAGGCTTTTTTTCTGTTTTTCGCTACTCTTCCACTTTTGTTGATTATTAACACATACCAAAAGCAGTGGTTCCTCTCTAAATACTGTTATACATTGAACTTATATATAATATTTGCAAAGCTCAGAAAAACTTGCTGCACAAAAAAGTTTCAATTAGCTATAGCGTGGTGTGTGTGTTGCATACTAAACCACTTATGTAGCAAGCATAAGGATGGTCTGGTTTCGCAAATACACAGAAAATACATGAAAATTTTATCTGCTGGGTAAATTCAAAGTATACTGGTTTAATCCTGATTAGTGAAGGGGGAAGTGAAGCGTGGTACTTACTCAAGTGTCGTGAGTAGTGAGGTGTCCAGCAAGGTGAAAAATGCACCTTGGAGAGAGACCTACAGCTTGTAATTCTTAACTCGTGACTGTGTTACATGTCTTTTCATGCAGCTGTGTAATGTTTCATGTAATAATCATGTGAGCGATGATGGGGCTCACATGACTGTCATATGCACATCATGGAGACTGTCACGAATCTTTTCTGTGTGTGATTTTCTCCAGTGTTGATGCCAGTGTCAGCTACTGCGAGACTGAAAATGAACTTGAAACCAGAAGCTGACCTGAGCATACCGCAGGTTCGCCAGGAAATTAAACTACTCATGTGACTGGGATACGTATGTAGGCTACTGCCCAAATACAAAGATATGCATGACCTGCTCTCAGATGGACCAGCTGGCTTGGAATGATGGCTTATGACAACTCTCCTCTCCTCCTTCTCTCTTCTTTCTCCCTTCAGCTATGGATGGAAGTGGAGTGTGAAGATATTAACTTCTCACTGCAGGAGAAACAGGTGAACGCTAGTCACCAGCTTCATTCTATAGCTCTCCCTGTTAAATTACAATGGGGGGACTATAATGATACACTCAAAGGATCAGAAACCATAAGTAAATTTTATTTTGTCTATTCCTGTTTTCTCTCTGTCATTTTGTCTGCCCAATGTTTTCGCTGAAGTACTATACACGAGGTTCTTGTGTGGTATATATATAATGGATTGTGAGGTCTGGTGGTTACCCATTCAGTCATAGCTAGCTCAGTAGTCACAATACTGCAGTCATGGCTCATGGATATTTATTACGAGCAGTGGCTGTATCAAACATCAAAGAGGTATACATGCCCTGGTCCCAGGGCATGTATCAAACACGTTTTGCGTGGGGTGCTGTAGCGTGTTTACAGTTACTACCCGTACCTTTGATCTGCCCATGCACAGGATGTATATCTCTTTGATGTTTAATACAGTCATTGCTTGTCATAAATACCCAAATAGCAACTGGTAAGTCCCGTCATACATAAACAGGTACTAGGTAAGTCCACATCATACATGCACAAACAGAGTCATATCATTTACTGTCACTCCCCCTCGGGCACTTCACGCCCTCGGGCTTGTAACTGTAAATCAGATACATCCCTCCTGGGCGTGATGTAACTGGCTTATCTCCCGTCGGTTACTATGGCTTTGCATCATACTGCAGCATGGTTGCTATGGAGTCTCATTGGTAACTGCTTTTGCGTCATAGTGCGCGCTGCTACTAGCTAGCTAGGTTCAGTCTGGCTTTTACCGTCACTCCCCCTCGGGCGCAAAGGAAGTGACTGTAAATCAGATACATCCCTCCTGGGCATGATATAACTTACATGATTGTATAAAACTCTCCGTGTATATACCTACATACATGGTCACCCCATTGTAGCCCTGGTATTGGCCGAAATGTGTCCCACACAGTCACTGTGGCTGACTTTACATAACATCTAGGCCTACTTTTTTTAAGGAGATGTGCTTTGTTGATTATTCATACATGATTCCATTGACTATGTACATTCAGGTGAGTCAGGTGTATAATATTATGTTGTAGCATACGTCTAACTCACGCGAATATATGGGAGTCAATGGAGAAGCCTTGCAGCTGTGCGCAGTATATAAAAGTTACTACACAAGTCATACAAGAATCCGTATCAGTACTACAAGTCACACAAGAATCCATATTAGGTACTGCAAGTCATGTGCGTTATGTCTGAACTTGCAATGAAATCAGAGGTTCGTATGATAAAATCATTATTGCCAACTACACCAAAACTATCACTCATTTGTTACATGTACTGCACATTCATAACAATACAGACGGCAACAAACTTATGATATTTTCCAGTGTAGCTTTGTTCTATGGTGATACTTCTATAGTATCCATTCTCAAATTGGGTAGTTTGCTACTACGTATGTATCAGTGGTTTCTCTGCTCTACACAGTACAAGAGCCTCTTGAATGTGCTGGACTCCTTTGATAGACACGCACTAGCCCAGAAGTACTTCAAGTACAAACCGGAGCGTTCTGTTGGTGAGGATCTGCGGGGATGGTGGCGGTATGCCATCACTGCAGTGCTGGAGGAAGATGTGAAGAGGAGAACAAAGATGTGGTCCTGGAGGCACATCAAACATCACAGGTGGGCGGGGCCAGGGATAGTCATGTGATTGTCATGTGACAGGTGGGTGGGGCCAGGGGTAGTATGTGATTGTCATGTGATAGGTGGGTGGGGCCAGGGGTAGTCATGTGATTGTCATGTGATAGGTGGGTGGGGCCAGGGGTAGTCATATAACTGTCATCTGATTATGTATCAGTGTAAGTATAAATATGGAGTAAAAGTGGGAAGTATAGAAGGGTTGATCATACCCAGACCCACCCCACTCTATCTCTTGAGAGTGCCTCGCTATGAGACTAGGTATATTTTTACTTTGAGCCTGCCACCTACATATTGATGTTGTTAGTTGTCAGTAGCACATACATATTCATGTAAAATTGTTCCTGATGTTCATTGTACTTGTTGGGAGTTTTCACAGTACAACTCACTATTGTAATGTCTTGATCTGTTGTTATTCGCAGGGAGGTGTGTCGACTGTACCAGCAGAGGTACCGTGAGAAGGTCCACAGCCTGAGCCCCTCCCCCTCCCTCCTACAGGAGATACAGGTCCTTATACGGAATGTGAATTTGTATGTGTAATGATGTACAATACATGTACACATGGCAATAATAAGGAACTCATCACCTGCTTTTTTCTCCTCTTTCTTCCTTCCCCCCTCCCCCCACCTTTCAATCCTTCTTTTTACTTCCGTCTTCTTTCCCTTCATTCCTTCTCAGGCCCTAGAAGATCAACTGGACTGGTTCAACATCGTGATGTGCCGAAAGAAGGAAAAATACAAACCAAAGAAAGCCATCACTGCTCACGCAGCCTATCGTCCACCTTCCCCCATGCACCCCCGCCCTTCCACACACACTTCACCCTCTCCCTCCACCCCTTCCCATCTCACACCTCCCCAACCCCCTCAGTCACCCCTCACTGCTACCCCACCCTCTCCGGGCGCCACAAGGAGAACTGTTGTAAGTGAGAGCAGCAAAAGCAAGAAAAAGAAGAAAGAGAAAGAAGGAAAGAAAAAGGGAGGATTCTTTTCAAACTTGAAGCGGAGGCTGAAACATGGTGACAAGAGGAGTGATGAGGGTGGTGATCCTGGTGAGGGTGGTGTGAGTGGTGGTCCTGTTGAGAGAGGTGCAATAGGAGGGGGACAAATTGCCGTCCATTCCTCAGGTTAGATACTGTGAATGTTTTGTCAGTTATACTGTAGTGTGCTATTGTTTATCTTTTGTTACTGAAGTCGCTGAAATATACTTTACATTCACCTTTTTGTTCTCATACAATGAACACATGCATGCACACGCACACACACACACACACATGCATACACATATACACACACACACACACGCACACGCGCACACACACACACACACACACATACATGCACACACATGCACACACACACACATGCACACAAACGCACACATACATGCACACACACATGCACACATGCACACAAACGCACGTGCACACACACACACACACACACACATACACACACGCACACGCACACACACACACACACACACACACACACACACATACATGCACACACATGCGCACACACATGCACACAAACGCACACATACATGCACACACACATGCACACACGCACACAAACGCACATGCACACACACACACACACACACACACACACACACACACACACACACACACACACACACACACACACACACACACACACACACACACACATACATACACACACATACATACACACTCCTGTAAACACAGCAATTGAGGAGACATATGGAGACAGTGAAGAAAAGGAACGTGTTGAGTTCTACAGGGCCATTGGGTATTCAGAGGATGAAGTCTTTGAGTTCCCCAAGGAGGTATATTTATGAGGAGAGGGAAAAGGGGGTGTGAGGGAGGGAGAAGAGGGACGTAAGAGAAGGGGAAGAAAGAGGGAAGATGGAGGGGAAGGATGAAAGAAGGAAGAAAAAAGGGGAGGGAGAGCAGGGATGGGGAGAGAGTGGGAGGTAAAAGGGGAGAGGGGTGGAGTGTGTGTGTGTGTGTGTGTGTGTGTGTGTGTGTGCACGTGCACATGCGTGTGTGCATGTATGCATGTGGGTGGATATGGAGTGGATCTAATGTGCTATGGATGTACTTGAAACTGGAGTCATATTTCCTCCATCTCTCCAGTATATTGCTCACAAGGTGTTTGTCTCCATCAACTCCCTATCACTGGACCTACTTGGAAAGAAACAGTGAGTTCTGGTCACCATGACGACATCCACTGAAGATAGGGTGGTGGCGTCTGATTGGTTATAAATGATTTAAGTTTGTATAGCACAATGATTTACTGGGAGAGATTGAGGGACATTTGAGACTTGTAGTGAACATGCAAGAAGCCAACCAAACACACAGCGTCATTCATAGTGTTACCCAGTGGATTGAAGTGTGAAATGTGATTCTATACCAACAGTGTTTGTTATATCTTGGTCCTCTCTTACCTGCGTCTATACAGGCTTGGCAGTCTTATCACCAAAAGTATCGAGTTGTCTGTGTTCAACAGACCCACAACTAATGCTGTCAGGTACTGAAGTGGAAGTGGGCATCTCAGTAAAAGGGTGGTGTGTGATCACACACGCACTAAGTACTGATTCTTGGGTTATAGTCGTATTGAGTTACATAGGTACATCAACTTTGTAATCTAATTATTTGAGACACATGGAGGGTCTAGGAGTTCATTAGCTATAGTCAATTAATGAGGACAGGGACAATGGCTAGTAAGTCACACATACTGCTCTGGGCTTTGCTGCTTCATAGCATATGCGAAAGAAAGATCTAATATATATGTAGTACTGATTCTATAATTTAACCAGATTGGCTTTTGTAGTCTGGTATATCTCCATAGTGGCATGCACATGATATGTTAGCTAGCTTGACAGCAACAAGCTGAGCAAATCTCTAGAATTGTCTACAGAGAGAGCTGCAATCTTGGCTCATTGTTGCCTAAATTAAGAGGCTGCAGATGAGTATAGAGTAGTTACTTGCAGATTGATATACGGTAGGAAGTTACTTACCCAAACACATTGGGCCCTAAAGGTGTTTGGGTAACTGGATAAGGGAGCAATACAAATTAAATGCATAACAGGTTACTTTCCATTTAATGCACAGCAAAAATTTCCCATGGGGTTCAAATAACTGAAGATTTAGGTAACTGAAGATTTAGGTAACTGAAGATTTGGGTAACTGAAGATTTGGATAAGTGACTTCCTACTGTACATGATTTATGCCACAATGGTGTGCTCAACATCAGCTACATTATAATCCAGTGGTTTCTTAGTCAACTATATACTTTACCTGCAATTTAACCCTGAAGACTATTGCCGCACAAGCCTGCACATCTGTCCTCTCTGTCCTTCACCTCCCGCAGTGTGTCTGCATCAGTTGGCAGTATGTACATGACTGGTGTTCCCCACGACTCTTGTCCCACCACCCTCCTTTCCTCCCAAGTAGTGGGTGTGGCTACCACCACCGCTGGCGACACCCCCCTCCTGAAGTTTGACCTTGAAATGAACCCTCTGGACCAGTCAGACATGGATATGGTGATTAGGGCTGATCTGAGACCCATTCAGATCACATATGATGCTGTGAGTTAATGTGTATGTGTGTGTTTGTCATGTGCGTACGTAAACAGCTTTCCCATTGGTTCCACTCATCTTATAACAGAAGGAGCATTGCCTCTCTGGCTAGTCTGGCTTTGGTTGTACTGCTTTTTATGCACTTCGTAGATTCATTAGATATTCATGCATCTACGAAGCATGTATGAGCCCCGCCCTTAACGGAAGTTCAGCGATACGGCGCTTCAAACACAGCAATGCGATTGAAATACGCGACGGAATAACCTTCGATTTCTACACGGGACTGCCACATGTGCATTTATTCATGTGCTGAGGTTTGTTGGACTAATACATGGCGGAATAGAGAAATTTTATTGACAATGGACTGTGCCAATCTTCTTTCAGGTCAATGTTGTCAGTAAAATTTCTATTCTGCCATGTAATAATTAGTCCAACAAATCTCAGTACATTGGTTACGGCGGCGCTATGTCTCTCAACAACTATGCATTTGTTCATGTTGACTGAACTTTAGCTCCACCAGGAATAAATCACTGGGACCTAATTCATACCCAAAAAGCATTATGCTCAGTATCAAAGAAGCTGAAGTTGTGCACTGTATGTCAAATTCCTGGTCACCATGCAGAACCTGTGTACTTGTTCTTTAGAATCATTCTGTAGCCTACCCTTGCATCATTGTGTTTGACTCTGTAGGAAACTGTGGATGGGCTGATTGGAGTGTTCAAGCCACAAAAGAACATCCATCTTCAAGAGTGTGTTGCATCTCTTCTCCCTCCCTCCCCTCCCTCCCCTCCCTCCCTCCCTCCCTCCCTCCCTCCCTCCCCTCCCTCCCTCCCTCCCTCCCTCCCTCCCCTCCCTCCCTCCCTCCCTCCCCTCCCTCCCTCCCTCCCTCCCTCCCTCCCTCCCCTCCCTCCCTCCCTCCCTCCCCTCCCTCCCTCCCTCCCTCCCCTCCCTCCCCTCCCTCCCTCCCTCCCTCCCTCCCTCCCTCCCCTCCCTCCCTCCCTCCCCTCCCCTCCCTCCCTCCCCTCCCCTCCCCTCCCTCCCTCCCTCCCCTCCCCTCCCCTCCCTCCCTCCCTCCCTCCCCTCCCCTCCCCTCCCTCCCCTCCCTCCCTCTCCTCCCTCCCTCCCTCCCCTCCCTCCCTCCCTCCCTCCCCTCCCTCCCTCCCTCCCTCCCTCCCCTCCCTCCCTCCCTCCCTCCCTCCCTCCCTCCCTCCCTCCCTCCCCTCCCTCCCTCCCTTCCCTCCCCTCCCTCCCTCCCTCCCCTCCCCTCCCTCCCTCTCCTCCCTCCCTCCCTCCCCTCCCTCCCTCCCCTCCCTCCCCTCCCTTCCTCCCTCCCCTCCCTTCCTCCCTCCCCTCCCCTCCCTCCCTCCCTCCCTCCCTCCCCTCCCTCCCTTCCTCCCTCCCCTCCCTCCCTCCTCCCCTCCCTCCCTCCCTCCCTTCCCTCCCTCCCTCCCTCACTTCCCTTCCTCCTTTCCTCTCTCTCTCCCATCACTCCTTCTGTTTCTCCCTTCCTTCTCTCCTCTCTCCCCCCCAACCCATTCCTCTCTTCACTTCTCTTCCCTTCCCTCAGGCTAACACAAGCAGCCTCTGCCTCTTGGGACCAGCTAAAGAAACAAACAACTGCTGGCCTGCAGAATGCACTAACAAACAGGAAGGTTGGAAAGGTTCTCCATTTCCTTCCCCTTCCTCTTTTATTCTTTTCTTCTCTTCCCTCTCACACCATGCCTTCCCACTAGCAATTAGCAGTTGATGTTACACTACACTCTCCTTTCCTGGTGGTTCCTGACCATGGCCTCTATTCTGCCAATGCCAGTCTGCTAGTGGTGGACCTTGGGAGGCTCTCTGTCACTGGAAAGACAAACAATCCCAAGGCTCTCCGGAAGGCAAGTGGGACTGTGGAGTTATGTTGACTTGATATTGTTATAAAGATTGGAAGAATAGGAGTGAATAGCCTGATATTATCCATCTACTGGGGTAGCTATCACAGTGCATACACAAACATGAGTGTACTGTTGCCATTTATACTTGAGCTGTACATAGGAGTGAAACTGTCAATGTTAAAATTGTTTGCCAATGTTGACAAAAAACTGTGCAGAATTGTGTTGCTACCTTGGTGTTGCACAACATATTGCAGCTACCACAATTGTTTATTCTACCCTAACCTTAACCTTAATTGTTGTGTAATCATTGCTCCTAAATTACAAACTTTGGTGCATCTTGCATCACCAAGTAAGCCCCAGAATCATTGCTACCAAATTTGGAAAGCATAGAGTAGTCGGATATAGAGTAGATCAATGTAGTGACATAGAATGTTGCAAATATATTCTGTGGCTAAATAGAAAGTCATTTAAACTGTTGGTAATTGCTCAGATAAATTCGTGAAATCACCTAATGTTGTTATGTACAAAACTGTGCAAAATCTTGGTAGCTAAGTAAAACGAAAGTTAGCCTAAATTGCTTGAATACCTGTAACTAATATTGCACTCAAAGATATAGAAATTGTTCTAATGTGGTAGCATACTGAAAAATCTCTACTTATATAGTTAGTATAAAAATTAATGCAGAAATCATTTCTGAAAAGGAAAGCAATCAATTAACTTTTTCCTACCATATTTGACTGTCACATACAAGCTACGTTGACATGCTCTGCTGCTTTATTTTTCATAGCTAATGTTTCCATTGCAATCCTTTGTCTCTGCTGGTAAGGGCTTCCAGATCTCCCCCTGATGACTAACACTTCACTGACAGAACTTTCCATACTGGGCACAAATTCTGTTGTACACTCACTTTTCCTTTGCCAAGAGGCAATTCTCTTGCGTAGTTCCTTGCACGAAATGTTTCTTGGGTGCAGAATGAACCCTAGTGGTATCAGCAATTGCAGGATTGAAAATGTGACAGCATGGGTGATCCATAAGGAGGCCACAGGACGTTCCCCTGCTCCAATGGCAATGGTTTGTACAATCCGGTTTGTAAAGGATAAGGAGTAGAGTGCAGTATAGACCACAGCGACAATGAACAGTGGTACTGCCTCCTTGATGGCATCTTTGTACTGATGCTGGTTTATGATTGGCTCATGATTGTGCCTACTGTGCCAAGCATTCTTGCACAGGATGACAATGATTGTGACAATCGCTGTTGAGTTTAAGCCAGCTAAGAGTAGTGCCGGGATGTAGTATAGTACAAACTGGTATGTAACCACTAATTCAAAGTTGGTGGGACATCTGGAACGACCAATTTCTATCCAACACCAAGGGCCTGCAAGTCCATACAAATCGTTGACAAAAGGGATCCAGTTGAATGTAGTTGGAAGTAGCAATGACACAAGTATCCCTGTGACTTCATACTTGAACTTCTGGGCTTTCTCAAACAGCTTGCCAAGTGCTAGCAAAAGCAAGTATAGGCTGATGAATGTAACCAGGAGCATCACAACCCAGCCAACGTACTGGATGAGAAACCCAGTCGCTTTGCAAAGTGCTCTCGAATCACTGTTGTTTATCACTTCTGTTCTCTTTAACTGGTCATTGTATGTGACAGGAACTGACATGAGGATGAATGTTAGAGATTTGAAAAAGGTTACGATAATGAGGTACAGTGAAAGTCGGTGCACAAAGAGAGTGTAGCTCTTAATGAGTACTATCAGTAGAACTGCAGTACAACAAGCCAAGAGAGAAATCCCACATAGCACATCTTTTGTGAGAGTTATTGCCTCAAACTCTTCTCTTGTGAAGTTGAAACAGCCTGAACTCACCTCATCCAGCATGCTGGCACCACTGCTTACTCAAACAAGCTAGCTTGAATTAGTGACCAGTTTACACTCAACTTGTTACATTACACTTGTACTGTACACTGCATGCACAATGCTAGTCTCAGTGCGGACTTAGCTGTCACGTGAATAAAAACACACATTTTGTGTATTGCCCTGCATTCATAGAATTTTCATAGTAACGATAGTCACGTAATATTGTTCTTCTAACAATGAATCATGCTACACCGAGTCTCAAGGGTAATCATGTGTTAGTTTGTACTCCAAAGTGACGTAATTCAAACAGTTGCTACGTTTGTCTTGAAATTTGAGAAGTGAGTGAGTGAGCCCTTATTTGTTCTTCCTTCTTAGGCATCACATGAAGTGGGAAACATGGACCATTATTATGACAAATTCACAGTTGGACTGGAGGGCATGCAAGTGCTGGTTGCAAAACCAGGTACTGCATTATATTCTCATCTCCCTTTTGTGTGATGTCCATATCATGAAGTCAGCCATATACATAACGCTTACTGTAAGTTTGTCTGGTTATTCTCAGGCGAGGACTGGAAGATGGCCATGACAAAAGGCTCCTCCCCTCTACACATCTTGGACCCCACTGGGTTTGAAGTGCAACTAAAAAAGAGTATTGTGGATGATGATGCTTTTCTGCCAAGGTTGGGGGATAGTATTTTATGATATTGTACTTCTGAATCAGTATCTAACATGATCAGTTTCAATAACATTGACTGCCCCCCAGCCTCCGAGTTGAGGGCACTCTGCCTAGAATTGAGGTGAAGATCTCTGATGAGAAGCTAATGACTCTTGTGAAAGTAAGCAAGTCCTTCTTACGTATGGTCTCAGTCCTGTCTGCTCTAGCTTGTCATTCATACTAGGGCTGGAACGGATCCACTGAACTGCTATCCGGATAACCTATAAGCTAAATGAGTAAAACATCCGTCTTCTTGATTACATACACACTAAAATTGACTCAATGGCATGGTTTACACAAGAGCAGAAAGGTCACAATTAACAGTTTACACAACTGAAGGTGGGGCCTCGAAAGTACCGGTAGTTTGGTTCGATGTAGTTTAACAACTGATGAAAGCTGTCTCCCTTGACCACACTAAGAGGGTGTAAGTCACGGGCTACCATCTCAGCAATCAGCTCAGTGATCCGAGTGGCACGAGCAGGAGAGCATCTTCGAGCGTCAGTGAACGTTGAGACGACATCAGCGGCTGCTTGGCATCAGCTACACCGAAACATTTCTTGGCTTCATCTACGTATGTGCTTTGCTCTGAGATGTTTCTGCAAGTTTGTATCATACTATTATTGAATCCGGATGTTTAGTGTAGCAGATAATTAACCGGATAATCAGGTATCTGTTCCAGCCCTAATTCATACACAGTACCTTTTCTTTCTCTCCTACTCCCTCACATTTTTCTCCATAAAGTTTGCTTGTTTATTGATTTGATGTTGATTGGTTAGCTTTGTAAGCTTGATGCATTGTAAGCTGTGGATTAGCTCAATGGTGCATACATTTTACTATCTATACCAAAACAGTTTTGTATATGCAGTAAAAAAACTCAAGGTTGATTTAACCCAAGAAATGTCATCTCAGTTGCAGTCTGGATTCATCCAGGTCCAGGCGGTGGCTCACCAGCTTTCGCCATGGTCTAGGGTTACATCCCTTATCCGGTCAATGTTTCTAGCAAAACATGAATTAGGTTGCAACACCATTCATTTGCAATTGCATATTTGTGCTGTGGAACTCTGGCGATATATCTGAAAATATTTGTACGCTATGGGCTAACCTTTGTATCTTTTATGCAAAAATTCATGCCTTATTGAAACTTTGAGTACACAAAGGGTATAACCCTACACTGTGGTAAAAATAGGAGGTGGTATGGACCAAGGCCCTGGAACTGAGGTGACCCTTCTTGGGTTAAATCAACTTCCATTTTTTTCCAGTGCACATGCATGGGCATACATTGTACGCATGTGTCATATACTACGGCTCTTGTGTGTATGTCAGGTTGCAAGCACTCTGGAGAAACCACCCTCGCTGATCAACACCAGCCGCTACTATGATGAACTACCCGTAGGTGGACAATACCATGTACACAGTTTTCCTTCGTGGTTGCTATCATTTCATCAAATATGTCTGATTTTTTGAGTATATGTGACTACAGATTGTGTAGATATATTGTATTTGGCTATCGAGTCCATCTTTCTCTTTGTGTGTATACTCCCTCTACATCTTCCAGGTCCCCAAGCTCTCCAAACATCTTCTTGACAATGCTAATCAGGTGGTAGATACCATCTCCTTTGACACCATGTCTGTCTCCAGTTTTGGGGATGAGGATTCAGATGACGACACTGTACCCCTGTATTCTACACCAGGAGAGAAGGAGACTGGGTGGGTGATAAAATGATGGCTTTCCACTTTATTTTAGTCTCATGTGTAATGTCAAATTTCATTTTGAAATGAAGCTGAAGATTATTTTTGATTCGTCACAGGCTTCTCTCGTGTGAATGGCTTTGCGTTTTACCAAAAGTGACATAAAACACTGAGAATTTGAAGTTATAAATCACTGGTTACTTCTGAAAAGAGAGTTGTCCACTGCATGGTTATAGTACCTTTTCTATGTTTGCTCATTTCTATAGAGATCAATCCAAGATTGATGACACTGCCCGTCATGTTTTCACAGATGTCTCTGTCAAGCTGGCTATTAAGGAAGTATGTATGTAGTTATTTGAAAATTGACCAATCAGATTGCCATATCATAAGCATGGGAGTTGAGTCAGCAGAGCTAAGAGTGTATCAATCTGCAACATTAAGCAAGCTGGGTCTTGGCTCAGTAGTAGGATGCTATGTACATTGCATGCAAGTGGTTATATTTAAATGTTTTGCGTGCAGTACGTAAAATTTTGGGTGATGTGTAATCTTTGATAGTTTATACCTTCTTCACATGTTGCCCTAACCCAAGGGAGTGATCACTTTTTAGTGGAGGCAGAGATCTATAGACTCCAAGCCTTCAAAGTTAAGAGTTTATGGCCCATCAGGTCAACACCAAGTATTATTGTGCATGTTCCCAAGGGCACAACTCCCTCGAATGTGTATTCATTCTTTCAGATTGCACTGAAGCTAACACAGATGCAGGGTCCCTCACGAGAGTTCCGGCAGCCTCTGCTGGATGTCATCATCAGAAACATGCATGCAGATGTGGTGGACAGGAAGTGGGATACGCAGGGCAGTGTAACAATGGGAAATATCACTGTGTTGGATTACATCACAGTCGGTACGTGTGTGTAGTCTCATCCTAAAACCTTACTATCTGTGTATAGCTATATGTTCTCTCCTCTCCCTTGTTTGACTCCCAGACTCGAGGGGAGAACCCACTCATCTGCTGAAGACTGAGGCACTGAATGATGGCAATTTCATCACAACAAGATTTGTCACAGTGAGCTACTCTTGCATTCACATTCTCACCTGTGGTAGATGTCCAGCTGTTCCAACCTTGTTACTGCCTGAGTGCTGACGCAGTGAGCTAGCAGTTGGCTGTTATCCTGTTATATAATGTATGCTAATACAATTCATTAATAACCTTTTGCTTTTTTGTATTCAATGCACAGGTTTCAAGAGCTGGTGTAGACTTTGCTGCCAAATACACAGGTCTCCAGGACTCAGTGTCAGCTCAGATGTCACTTGTTAAACTGAAACTACACCGACAGTCACTCGTTGCATTGGTGGATTACTTCATGTCGCTTAAACCAGCCATAGAGAGGTGTGCTTGGGTGGAATATGGTTGTATGTGTATGTGTGTGTGTGTGTGTGTGTGTGTGTGTGTGTCTATAATGGTGGTGGCAACTGCATTACTTTATGACTGTCACTGTACTCTGGAATATAAATATACTGTCATGTCAAACTTAAGAGAAAACTGGCGGCAGTTATACCTCCAAAGGTGCTTACCTATTCGTTTACTCATCTGCTACTTCAGTCCAGCTGTTGAAGAACCAGATGGTATGCAGATTGAACAGCCAACTGCCAAAAGTATGATAATTCTACATACAGAGACTTTGTTATCATTGTAGTGGTCCTGCCTCCTGCAACTAAATAGGCTACCCTTGTAGAAATAGAGTTTCCTCATCGTCACCTGTATTGCTACGTAGTGGTGTGTATGCTCATCATGGTATGTAGCTTTGTGCATATTCTGGCACTTAGTTAATCCGCAGGATGTCAAGTCCACCAGGAGCAATGTGAAGGACTTCCACTTTGATGCTGAGTTTGAGGGCATTGACATAACCCTCGCTGACGAGGATCATGATGTGCTTGAGGCAGCTGTAAAAGGTACAGTTAACTTTAGCTTCATCCTGTCTACCTTTTCATCCACCCTTCATCCATCCACCTATGTATCGGAGTTCTCTCTTCCATCATACATATAATATTCTGAGTTTTGTTTAGAGTGGTAGTCAGTTACATGGAAGAATACTTACTGTTGCAGGATTTGCAGTGAAAGGAACTATTCAGAAAAATAAAACCACTGTGTCTGCAAGGTATATTATTGTCTTCACATTGCATCATTATATTTACGTACATACATAGTGATCTTGTTATCTCTTCCAAGTTACAAGCCATCAAGGAGCTTCTAAATGATACTGAGGATGTATCATTACATTGCTGCTTGATATACATTATAATGCATGTAGCAGCATTAGTTTTGTTTTGCATGAATTAATTGTGCATGTGATCAATATACAGATAGCATGCTCTATGCTCCACTCATAATTGCACTGGGAGGTAGCAAGGTGGTTTATAGTAAAAAATGATGAGCAAGGTTATTTTCTCTTTGTACAGCATGGAAGATCTTGAACTGGTAGACCCCAATCCTGAAGCAAGGATACCAAAGGTTTTATTAGTCTTCTATTTCGTATGATTATACACTTGCTCTTAGGCTCTAATGTTCCCAACATGGATTGCTTAACAGTTATCAGGCACAATAATATATATCACCATAGTACAAAGCTGTACCGGAAAATATCTCAGTATAGCTTGGTACTATGGTGATAATGATTTGATCATACAAACCTTCAATTTCATTGCTCGTGTTCAGCGCACGCACGTGACTTGTAATACCTGATGCGGATTTTTGCGTGACTGTAGTACTGATACGGATTCTCACGTGACTTGTAGTATGAAATACGACTTTTTATAAACTGGATGCAGCTGCAAGGCTTCCCCATTGACTCCCATACATTAGCGTGAGTTAGTCATATGATAAAAGAGCTTATTGGTATAGTGTGCACTACTATGATCTTGTGAACTTGTTGAATGCATTAAACTTTAATACAAGAGATGAACACAAGGTCTAATGACAAGCACCATGAGAGTTGTTTAGCCTGTCAGCTTTAAGGATTGTGATACCTTTTTCTCTTCTGCTTTGGTTCTGAGTAGCTTATGATGTTGTTTCAATAAGCTGTTTCGCAGCTATGTATCTGATTGGAGTAGCCAGGGTTCTGCATGGCAGAGAGTGAGAAGCGTAGTTGCATGTACGCTTTTGTTTCTAAGGTTTCTTGCACTTCCGAAATAGATTTCTCTGAATGCTTAACCATAATTCAGAGTTGTGTGATATATATATTTTTCTCTGTCTTTCCAGGTTGTTTCAAAAGTGGATGAATCCAAGAAAATGATCACCTTGAATGTGAGTCAGGAGAGTGGACTACAAGACTATATAACAAGCGTAGCATCTTCCCATTATTTTAGGTGGTGGCATACAACAAAGATGCTCATGAGCGTGACCCCCAGGACCTGAACTGGTTGGACACCTCCCTGAAGACTGAGATTCAGAGGATCACTGTCCAACTTGACACCACCTTTCTCATCACTATGCTGGTGAGGTAGTAAATCTGCTCTTAAATTTTGATCCTAGTATGATCTAATTTATCAAGAAACAATTAAGAGTGGGAGTGTTTCTTTTGTCTTTACGCAGTTACTACTCTTTGTATCTGTAGGAATTTGTGAAGCGTTTGAACATCAACACAAAGGCCTTACAGACAGCTGCCAAGGCTACTGCAGGCACTGCCACCGCTACAGTAAGCTATGACATTGTGGTCTAGATTGTTTGTTTGCTTGTCACTTTTGGATGTTTAAGATTCTTAAGTTGAAATCTTATTCTTAGTTGGAGTGAACCTTAGCAAACCCCACATAGTCATGGATGCTGATTGTGTTTCTCATATGCGTACCAATTTTGCAGCCCTCATTTTTGATGTGAAGTTGGAATTGTGGTGTCTTTGAATGAAGAGGCCAAGTAGGCAGAAATAGAAGGGGTCCACAGTTGTGCTAGGGATATCAATTTGTTCAAAATTTTTGTGTTTACCATGTGTTGTTAACTGCTTGCATTGCATAGGCAACTGCAATCAAGGAGAGCACTAAATCTGCCCACCGAATCAAGATTGACGTCTCTCTGCACGCCCCTCTCATAGTCCTCCCCTACCACACAAGGACAACTGAGGGAGAAATCTATATTGACCTCGGAGACTTCCAGCTCTCCAACAGGTAATATATCAAGAAATGATTATCCAATGAGACCAATCATTTTCAAGCAAACCACATGTCATATCCCTGTACACCTGAATTGGTAGCAGAGAGTGTAATATGAGTAAGACAGAAGGCACAGGAGCTATCTGGCTAGTGATTTTCAGCCTCTCCTGCCTTAATCTGTTTACATTGTATACATTCTTTCTTCAACTGATCACAATGTACTAACTATCTCAGATTCTCACTCTGATTATGCTCGTACAACCTCCATGCATCTTTTATGTGTACAACATTTTGTTTCAATCTCTCCACCTTAGCTTCCTTCATGGCAGTGAACTGATTGGAGGAGATGTGTTGGAAACAATGTCGCTGCGAGATGGGAGAACAGTGCTTGACAGGATTGAGATACATATTACCAGTGTGCAGATTTACAGGTAGATCAGAGTTGTGTATATAAACATGCAGGAACGTGCATAATATTTGAATAGAAGTTTGCTTATTTTGAGTTCTTCAAAATTGTTTCAAGCCATAAGATTTGATTTTGAATGAGTGTATTCATTTATATCCACCAGCACTTCATTAATCATTTTCTGGTATTGACCTTCAATGTATGCTTTCCTTTTAAGGAAATCCAGTACAACTGTCTGTCTTCTGGCCAACCGTGAGCATTGTCTCTCAGATAGTCGCAGCACCATCCTGGAGCCTCTGGCATTTACAGCTCATGTGATACGCAACATCAGTGTTCCCACCCATCGCTTCCCAAATGTGTCTGTTCAACTAGGACTTGGAAATATGAAGGTACCAGCGGGGAAGGAGGGAGGAAGGGTGAAATATAAGTAGTATCTCGTGACCATATCTTTGAAAAGAGTGCACCTAGATGCCCAAGTAGACAAAAGTTTAAATTGAGTACATTTTACAGTTTCACCTCCACAAGGAAGATGTGAATGCTCTCATCACCATCGGACTGGCCTCCACCATGATCAATGATGCCTTGGCACCTACACCAAAGCCAAAAGGTATGTAAACAAGTTTTTGAAATGCTAATATCAGCACCAAGCCTGAGCGAGCCCCACACTAGCGTGACTGCATTGCGCACGCGTGTGTGTATGCTTGTTGGTTTGTTTGTTTGGACCGACCACTTACCATAAATTTTAAATAAGTGCATTCAAATATTTCTGGATGTCCACACTGACGTGCGTGTACTTCAGCTAAGCCGTGAGAACGAGCATGAAGGGCTACTGCCAGACTGCAGGGTCGGCGTGAAAGAGACCGAGAGCGAAGATGATTCAAGTTGAATGCATTGGCAGCACGCACGGCAACTTACTTTCTGAACTATTGTATGAGTCTGACGATCACGTGACAAGGCAGGCTGCTGCGAGTGACAGACAGCAGGATGTACGCTGGCTTCAGGTACGCACCTGCCATGACCGCTCATACATAGCAGGGATTCCCCTGCTAGCTCATGGTTTGATTGTGAAGCTTAGCCCATGCCAGTGTAGCCATAGTAGTCCGGCTGGACGAATAGCTGCATGTCTGTGTGGGCATTCCAAATGCAATTTGTTACTCGCTCAGGCTCGCCTCAGGATGATTCAGCATGTTTCTAGTAAACTGTGATATTTTGTAGTTATGTGATGCATGTGTAGATAACTGGTGTGTGCTTCAAATTAGCTATCAATATCCTTCTTTCCAATGCAGCAGCTCCCAAAATACAGCGAAGGGATATACAGTCAGACATTTGCCAGCTGAAATCATTACCAAGTGGTTAGTTAGGATAACTGGTGCTTCCCATCATGGCTTTTACTACTAGAAAATATAAATGAGCAATGTCGGTGCAGCACTGAAATGTTGGCTGTTTCGCTTCTAAATAAGCTCCACCAGAGCAGTTTTGGCTGAGTGTTCTATCTACATGCAGGCTAAATTCTGGCCTCTTTTGTCTGTGAACACTTAGTGTGGCCTGTCATGCATAGTCCTTCCTTTAGAGAAAGCAGAGTTACATGTAGCTATTCAACTTGCACACATATAAGACTATGGAAGAAGCTAGCAGGAGAATCTGAGCATCTTGGCCTACCTACACAACTGCTAGCTCTCGTACAGTAGGTGCTTGCATGCCAGCTGTCGGTCAGCTTTCATGCTAGCTTGTACTCTCTTCCATTCATGAGTGTTTCAACATATCTTGATATTGCATGCAGTCATGTATATATCATGGACATGTATATTCCCAATAGGTATGGAAATACAAAAAAGTGCTTTTTTGCCAAAGCACTTCATAGAGTCACGAATATATATTTTCTTCTATACTGTATCTAGGCCAGCTGGTACCTCCTGGAGGTGTTCCCAAATCTAGAACAAGGACTGGTAAGTGACCTTGCAGCATTGAGATGTCTGACAGTTGCTTGAATGCTTGATGTCAAAATTTGAAATGTGGCAAAAATGATGTGTGTAGATGTGTAGATGCTTGAAGCAAAACATCGTACTGGGTGTCTAATTGACCAATCACATGCTCACAATACTATATATGGGGTGGACTCATGCATATTATCTGTCGTCTTGTATAATATAGTCTCAAAGCTCAAGGGGATCGATAACATTATGGAGGTGAAAGTTCGCGCTACACTGAAATCTCTTTCTGTGGATCTCACGGCTGATAGTGGACCGCTTTTGAAAGCTGTTATCTCAGGTACTTGTGCATGTGGACTATACTGTTTCGTAAATGTTAATGATTGATACTGTCTATTCAAAGGACTGGGAACAGAAATTGACGTGTTCAAAGAGAAAGTCCTTGTGACAAGCAGGTTAGTGTTGTCAAGTACTAATAGTCTACAGGATATCGATCGCTAGCTAAGTTAGCATTGTCAAATATTGACAGCTTGCTACGTATGTACATGAAATATTTATCATCTCCTTGTGTGTGTAGTGTGGATACTTTGAGTGTAGTTGACCTGAAGGATGGAGTAAGACACTGCAAAGTGGTCACCCTGGCAGAGGGCACTAGCAAAGCATCATCCCTTGAGGTACATGTAGAACTGGCTCTTATGCATTGGGATGTTTGTATTGTGACAGTTGTACTGTAATTGTATAGCATTATACCGAATCATATATAAGTAACCAAAGTACTGTATGCAATTATATTATGTTATAGTTGAAGGTGCTGCTCAGTGAGGACCACAATCCATTGGATCCCCTTGGAGAAGTGAAGGCCAACCTTGCCCAAGTTCAACTGATCCTGCTCATTCCATTTGTGTTCAGAGTAGTGGTGAGTGAATGTGGTGTGTAAATACTGGGTAGAAAGTTAAGATTATTTTGTTGCATATCAAGCTACTCTGCTCCAAGTGCTGTAGGGCAGAAGTTTTGTTAAGTGTGGGGCTCATATGCACTGCATCAAGAGCGCATAAGAACGGGCGGCTAGAGGAAGAGCATGTAACTACGTAAAATTGTCATATCAGACATGTCTACATAGTATGTATGTATATGCCCAGCCCTTGGCATAAGTTCTGTGCTATAGCACTACAAGGTTACTTTCTATGCACATATGCAACCTGTGATATGGTATATTTTACATAGATTGTGTAGAAGTCATTTTTATTGATATATTTTGTTCTTCCTGCAGGATTTTGTCCAGAGTTTGGATGTTAATCCCAATCTTGTTACAAAAGCCACTAAAGCAGCACAGGATAGTGCTGTTGCTGTCACAGCTTATGTTAGTGGACATGTCAATTTTAATGCTACATTATACAATAACTGAAAACGATGTGGTAGGTACTTCACACACACACACACGCACGCACACACACACATACACACACACACACACACACACACACACACACACACACACACACACACACACACACACACACACACACACAGACTGAAGACAAATACTTCAAGGTGGATGTCGTTGTGCATGCTCCTGTCCTGTTCCTTCCTGTCAGTGAAGAATCTCCCCAGAGCTTTGTGCTTGACCTTGGCTCTGTGAGCATCCAGAACACTCTGCTTATCCCAGACCACACTGCAGGACATATTGGCATTGATGCCTACGGAATAAAACTGGACTCTTTCAAAGTCTCAAGGTACATTCTCATAGGAGCACTTATCTTGTTTGCTTATCTTTATCACACTTGTTTATGTTGTCTTAATTAACACTTTTATTTAATTCTGAACTAAATACCGTATAGTGGGAAATTTTCGCGAGGTCCAAATTTTCGCGACCCACGAACGATACGCGAAAATAAAAACCGCGAAAATTTGAACACCTGAAATTTTGTACTCGTGAAAATTTTCTCTTCTTACTTTCCAGCAAGATCGTTGAGCCCTTGGGAGCAGCGAGCAGCGCAGACACGACGAGCTTCTTGGCTTTTGTCATAAGCGTAGCGCCTCCTTCGAAAATCAACACGCATGGGATTTCGAGTCCGCCCTGTATTAGGTCTTCAGAGTAGCGTCTTCATCCCGTTACACGACATATAATCGATCCGCCTCGACGTAGGTACAAAGAGCAAACGGGAGGAGATCTTCTTCGGAACGTGGCCTACAACCGTTCCATCCTTCATTACGGCCACAGCGAAAGCATCGACCCGGTTGCCAGCTTCCCTCTCGCACGGCAATTCTTCGCCATAGACAGCGGCCCAGATGTGCTTGTAGGCATGGTAGTCTCTCACCACCGCCTCAACCGAAAAACTCACTCGACCACAGCCATATTTGACACGTGTCTCAAGTGCAAGCTCGACGGAGGCGTGGCAACATGATGCACACATTAAGGGGCGTGGTCAATTGCTCGTCTTCTACAGCTAAACGCGAAAATTAAAACCGCGAAAATTTCTTCTGGAGGGGAAACGGGATTTTCGCGAAAATTTGGACCCGCGAAAAATTTCCGCTATACGGTAGTATAGGTATATATGCATGTATACCTTGTAATGCAGTACTCTCTTTTAATTTATGTGTAGGGCCTTTCTGGACTACAGTAGAGAGGGATCTGCAGTTATATCAGAACGTGTGCTGCTACAACCATTTCACATGCTTCTGGCAGTGGAACGAAACCTCTGTCCTTGGTATATTTCCATTCCCACTTTGAATGTCAACTGCACAATGGGGGAGCTACAGGTAGGGGTAGATGCTGTGTAAGCACAATGCTCACAGCTATTTGGCTTAGCATATGTAGGGGGGAGAAGGGGGAGGGGGAGCGGGGGTCGGGGGAGGGGGGATGGGGTGGGGGGGAACAGGGGTCGGGGGAGGGGGGAAGGGGTGGGAGGAGGTGAGGGGGGGACGGGGTGGAGGGAGGTGAGGGGGGGAGATGAGGGGGGTGGGGAGGATTAATGAGGTGTATGTGCATGATGTAATGTCCATGCACATTGGAATTCTCTCAGGTTTATTTGGGGCTATCCTGGATGTCTTCGATTATATTTAGGTGCTTCAATGGTTTCAAATTTTATGATCAGAGTAGTATGAATTTCCTAGTTGCTCTACACCAGTTAATTTTTGTTGAAGTGCCTTGCTGAAAATGGTATAATTGGAAAGAGAAGAAATAGTGTACTATATACTGAGCATGCAGGGAAAACAGCTAGTGGAGAACAGTTTAAAAGATTGGGACACAATGGACACACTTTCTAATGAAGTTTCGTCTACTCATGCACTGAAAACTAGTAACTTTCAGACAACCCATGATTTCAAATATAGCTCATCTATAATCCCACCCTACAATGCAGATCTTCTTGGGGTGCGAAGACTTGAAACAGTTAAATGATTTTGGAATGGACATTGCAGAAAGAGCCACTGTGAGGTCGTCAAAAGGTGAACATATGTACCTGTGTTTCTGTAATATAGCTATTTACATACCTTTAGGATCAACTTACTCTCATATCCGATCTTGGTTATAGGAATTTTGGGGTAGCAGGATTTGCAATAAGTATAATATACTTGTTGCAACAGCAAATGTGAAATCATGAAACATATACACCAAATATCAGTATATTAATGTGTAACCTCTTCTTGGAATGCACACATTTCCAGGTGAGAGTGAGATGAGAGGTGCCATTAAGAAAGGTCTCACCTTAGAGCAAACCCCGGAGAGCCCTCCACAGTCCCCATCACCTGAGGCAGAGGTTTTCACCAAAGTCCAAGTGTTATCCTCACTGACAAAGTTTGAGCTCAAGCTCTTCGACAAGGAACCAGAACTGGTATGTATAGCACAAGTTGCAAAGTTTGCTAAGAACACCATTTTATTGTGTAAGCTAGAGAGTGCTTTACAAGCAGGTCTATGGGTATTGAGATACATAGCATTGTATTTTCATTATACACATAAACATGAGCAGCCCAAGAACTATAGGTTCTAACTTTACAAGCAAAAGACTTAACCGTTTGTAGCTACCAATGAATAGCAACCACACCCACCTTAATTGGCATATATATACATAAGGTCATTGAAGTTCACCTAATACACCCCCCAAATACCAATGTGAAACGCCTTTACGTATCTTTCTTTTCCAATCACTATTGACATCATCCAGACCCCTGATGACGGAACTTCAACGTCGCTAGCTGAGATGAAAGATTATGCATTAGCCAGCCTCCAACTTGTCAGTATGGAGCTAAAGACAAAGGTCTTCTCTAATGGTGATGTGGATGTTGAGGCAACGATGAAGGATGTTGCATTATGTGACGATGAAAATCACAGGCAGGGTAGAAACACTGGGTAAGAATGTGCATGGTGGTATTATCACTATTGTGATATATAATTATGTAAAGTCCTTCTCTCTTCTGCATGTCCAGCAATCGTGTGATTCAGCACTACACTAGTAACCCACTGCTAGCCTATACTGGGAAACTGGACTCCCCTATTATCAGCATCTCCTACTTACAGAGAGAGAAACAACACTTCAGTAAGTATGGCTCTTAGTCCTTGTATACAGGTCATGCTTAGATGTAGCCCCATTCCCAGACTGTGTGCCACCTTCATGCATGTATTATCCATGAAGGTGGCCTAAAAATGAAACTGCTATTATGTATGCGAGCTGTATATGTCAAGTGGGGATGTATCTTATCTGTCCCAGTTATCTTGAAAGCTGAGAACCTGCTTGTGCTAAGTGAGGTGGAGTTTTTGCAGAGTATTGTAGAATACTTTACAGCAATCTTTGGCAAGCCTAAGCAGCGAGAAATCAAGGAACCTCCACTGGAGGAAAGAGATCAGTCGGCTGAAGATGCTCCTTCTCCACCCAAGAAGGAAGAAGGGACAGTTGCTACCCGCAAAACCTTCCCAAAGATCAAGGTGGAGGCTTCTATAAAGAACTTTCGAGTGGCTATCATTGAGACTGTTGAAATGATTGATCCCCAAACTGCTGACTTGGCTGAACCTCAAAAGGTACATAAACAGCTTCATGGAGGCATTCACTGGCAGATGACTTGATGCTGCACATGATGTGTAAAATTATTTTTATATTTAGAAAGAAGAACAGGAACCTCAAGCCTTAACATTAAAGGTGAGAATTTATTCTTTACTGTAAGGGCTGCACAAATGATGGTAATACAAGCCGTACATATGCAGGTTTCTGTGTACTTCCATGTGCAACTGACTGAAACAAGTAAGCAAGGATCTCTGAACATTGCTGACCTTGGGATATCCACCAGCAGCTTCTTCAACCTTGATAACACAACATCATGGGTATGTAAGCATGGAGGATGCAAGTTTACATCTTCATAAGGCAATCTTAGTTCTGGTAATGTGGTAATGTTGAGAATGTGAGTGTTAGAAAAGTAAATTATAAATGCAGTGACTACATGTTAGTCAGTTTAAAAATGCTGACTTCATAGTTGTTGATGTTATCACCTCATATAACAAATGCAGCAGTCAGCAATTTTCTTGCAGTAGACTTTGTTCAGTACGTCTCTTAATGTTGCTGTGGCTATGCAAGCAGAAAGTATGTAGCTTCTGATTCATTTCTTTTTCAGGTGTTGTTACCCTGCTCAATGCTCTTCACCATGGTTGGTCCACTGGACAAGCCAGGCATGGATGTCACTGGAATGATAGAGTATGTTTCTCTCACCCTCTCTCCACCTGTCATGAGGCTCATCATTCATGCTGTGAAGACACTCATTCCTCAACAGGTGTGTGTATGTGTGTGTGTGTGTGTGAGTTTACATGTGTGTGCATGCATGGATAAAGCCAGCCACCGACTGCATTCTGTGCATGAGACAGCGATCCCAATCTCCTAGTCACCCAAGCATAGGTGATGAGGTCTGGTATTGGCCAAAATGTGTCCTCCACAGTGGGTGACTTTGCATAACATCTAGACTTATTTATTAAGGGGATGTGGTTCATTGATTGTTCATACATAGTGTGTGCATATATGTGTATATTCAGTACTAGGTTATCACATGTCCCGGACGCCGTGTCTGCTATTTTTTTCGCTGCACATTTTTGTGTGGCTACTATTTGAGGGTGGCGTTTGTTTCTTTGGAAAGCCCGCAAACACCAAAGACGCCTGGATAAGGTACATACGAGCGATACAGTGACGACTGTTAGACTCTGTCAGTAGTAAACACAACCTCTCAGTCCTGCTTTCAGCTGTGGAAACGAGTCGTACAACATGAACAGCCCTGGCACTAGTCTGGTGATCGTCGCCATAAATTATTTGCATATGTGTGCGTGTGCTGCGTATAGTAGCTGCGACTACTATTTGAGGGCGGCGTTTATTTCGCTCAGAGCTCCTGATTGTGCGACTACTTGAGGGTGGCGACTATTTGAGGGCCGTGTCTATTCGAAGAAATACGGTATACCCCTTGTGATTCTCTTGCAGGAAAAGGAAAGGCAGGTTCCTCCTCAGGATCTCTGGGAAAAGAAACCCCTGGAAAGATCAAAGTTGTGGTTCTTATTACCAGGTATGTTACCATTTACCTTTAGCGAGTAGTACATAGATTTTTTACCTGGATGCTATACTTTGTCATATAACTACCATGGACTGTAATACGTCTTTTAAAACAGTATAGGCCTGTTTGCCAATGGTTTGTTTTACGTGTATTGATTGCCTGATGAGCTGTGGCTCATGTGCTTAACTATCACATTGTGTGTAGTTCCACTCCACAAAGCAGCAATTGCAGACAAAGAGATTGAGGAGAAAGGAGAAACAGTAAGTAATCACTTCCTCTCATCTACATTGTGTATGATGTAGTTTACTGATTGTTCATGTGTATATTTTATTTTAGCTGACTCTGAGTGTGGAGTCTGTTGAGATTATACTGGAGAGTGAGAGCACACACAGGTCAAAGGGACACCCAGTGCTGGCTGTGAATTCCAATGCTGTGGTGCAGGTGTTTGAATGGACAGGAGAGGTATGTCTAGATCGAGTAGTATTGTAGAGGAAAATGGTATACTTGTTTTTGTTAAGCTGGAAAGTGACGTACATATAATAGTCAGCACAAATTTTATACCACATTACCTCTTACTCCTTTATATTGCAGCTCGTAGTCAAAGGTGACATTCGCTGTGAGGCCTCATACTATAATGAGAAACCATCACTCTGGGAGCCACTTCTGGAGCCTCTTGAGACCAGCAAAGGACGACTGGAGCAATGGGTTATAAGTGCTGAGGTATATTGATCAAGTTGTACAATAAGTATGTGTTTGACTTGTGTTATTTTATGACCGCTATAAAGTGTAGATCAAGCTATCATGGCCAGTCGATTTATTTGCACTATTGGGATTGAATGAAGTCTATTTTGCCAGCAGTAAATGAATATAGTAGTACATGTTCTAGACCTTGTCTCTTTTTATAGGTCAAGAAGCTCACCCCAAAAGCAGCAATGAATGGTACAGAGGCTGACAAACCTGAGCCCAAGTTCTCAGTGGCTCTGTCAGCCACCGCCCCACTCCAACTCACCATTACAAGGATATCACTACAGCTCATCAAAAATCTTGTTGAGGTATAGTAGTACTGGGTGGAGTAAGTTCCTCTATTCTTATAGATATAGGTCCTATACTAGGGAATCTATGTATTGATTGGGGGTGATCCTGAGCGAGTACCCCCATATACATTTGCGCACCATTTTGAGTACAGTTGTCAGTAAGCTTGTGTATTGATTAGTAGCCAAAACAATACCTGATCAGACTGCATATGCAGCCATTGTGATCAGATAAACTCCATCAGCTTCATTCCCAAACCATGAAGCTAGCAGGGAAATGTAGTAGATGGGATACATCACCCTACTGTACTTGAGTCTTCACAGTCACCCATCGCTAGCGCCATTCATTTTTCTTACCTGCTGTCTATGGGAGACCCAACTTGTCTACCTCATATAGCTTCCAAATGTTGCCATCCTACCCCTTGTGGATATTTATTCCTAGGCCTACTCCAGGGAATATGGCAAGCAGGTAGAGGGAAGTGTGAAGGTGCAGACATTGACGGGAGACCCCTTCACCATTGTCAACAAGGTAATTCAGTTTTAAAAGTGCTGTACTTGAAAGTTATAAACCCGTGTTACAATTGTTCTCTATGTGCAGCTTGGAAAAGGTGTCCCCCTATACCTACAGCCAGGCTCTTCATTAAAGGTTGGCAAGTATATTTACTGTCGATGCTCTATTCATGTGTTATTCAACATGAATAGTTGATGCTCTATTCATGTGTTATTCAACATGAATAGTTATATGGTTGACTTGTAACTGAAGTTATGTATTTGTACCTTGATGCCATAAGCTTGCGAAAATATGTCCCCACCCACCTTTTGTACACCACTTTGAGTCTAAAGTGGGGAGGGGGCGTTTACTCAATATTCTCGACTATATACCCCCCGTTACAACATATGGGTATGGGGTGCCAATGACTGTTATGTCTTTGCAGAAGAATGGCAGCATCACTGGTTATAAGTACCACAGGAAACCAGTAGCACCTGTGTTGATACTAAGCTCAGAGGCATCAAAATAGTTTGTATCATTGGTGGCGACAACAGGGATAAATTTATCCCTCATCACAAAGGATAGTCTGTGTAAGCTTGTACCACAACCAACGAAAAGCTGGGTGATGGCCTGCAAACAAGGCTAGTCATTCCATGTGTACACGTTTACAAAAATGTTTGATAATGAAAGGTCACTAAAAGCCAGCCTCGTTCCCAGGCCGGTTCGAAAAATTGGAGAAAAGGGCCTGGTATCTACTGTTTGCGCATGCGCTTAATTTCCCGGCATTCCGGGAGTTCCCAATAATATCGGGTTAGATCTGTGTGCCGTGACATCAGGTACATGTATATTGCTGTATATTTAATCGTACACTGCTGACAATAGCTATTTGTGTGCAAGGCCTGGGTTCTGCTTTGTTGTATGCCTTTCTGCGACTTCGAGGCAAAGCGACGGCACTAAAACTCGAAACGAAAGCGTCTATGAAGCATTTATCCTGGCTGCTTGTGGGTTTTGGCAAGTTATAATTCGTGTCAGTACGAAGTTATAGAATAGATAGTAGAGTGAGCGTGCTACTATCTATGGTTATAGCTTACATTTGTAGTGTGAAGATCGTCCTGTGTCAACAGTGCAGTTCAAGCGATAAGTGCTGGGGTTAGAAGGCCTGGACAAAGGGCTAGAAGAGCAGCGCTCACCTCTTTGGTGATATAATATAATATAATAAAAAAGCCGATATATGTAAACGTCATAGCTCATAAACACATGGTATTGGCCGTCATTTGACACATCCTTGCACAATTTCACGTGAGGTTTACACACTAATTAAGCGCATGCGCGGACAGTGGATACCAGGCCCTTTTCTCCAATATTTTGAACGGGCCTGGGAACGAGGCTAACTAAAAGCATGCCGAGAAGATACTCATTGCAAAATTACCTATGTAAGAACTTGGAAGATAAAGAGGGGGTGGGGGGGTTGATTGAAGGGGGCATATTATTGCGAGATTATGATATTTACCATGGGGGTGCCAAACATTTTCTGAAAAATGAAAACTTGGCACAAGGAATGACTACATACATCAATGATGCAAATGGGTTCTTTATCAAAGTATTCCATTTGACATGAAGAAAAAGTAAAAGGTTATTTAGCAGCTACACATATCAAAACTGTGGACCAATTCAGATAGCATATTGTGCTGTATATCTATGGAAGGAAGTACGCAAGGTAAGATAGTAAAAAGTTGTACTGTTCATCATGAAGAGAAAGTGTCCACAGAGAGATTCCATCAAATCAGTTGTTGTGAACCTGAACAATATTAGCAACCAGAGTCAGAATTTCAGATGCGCAGTTCTAACATTGTATATCGGAACATTCTGAGTCAAGAAGTCATACCTGAGCAATTTAAGCATTGTGAATCAGAATTCCAGGTACACAGTTCTAACATTGTGTATCTGAGCATTTCTGAGTCAAGGTTGCACATCTGAGCAATTTATGACTTCCAGAATCAGAAATCCAGATGCACACATTTGTAACATTGTGTATCTGAGCATTTCTGAGTCCACTTTGTTAGTTACAATAAAGAAGTGCACAATTTGCTTTGTAACTATGATTTCCGATGTGTCATTGAGGCATTCTCAGGCGTACTCTAAGCAAGGTGAGGTAATAGTCCATTCACTGAAGTTTTTAATGATGATATTTGTAGTCTGTAGTGCCTCTGAGGATGTAGGTCTTGAACTATTGTTTAGGGGTGGTTACCACACTGTAGAGAAGTAGAACACCAATGGTAGTGATAGTGAGCCATGAACAATTCGGTTGTCATTGCCACAAGTCCATATGCTGAGGAATGTAGGTGTCCCTGTGTAGCTCCTACTTTGCAGGTGGAAAATGAAACCTCATACACAACATGTATTCATTTAGATCTGGTATACATATATTTCCTCAATCAGACACCATGGCCACTATTTACTACACAGTTCCTTTTGTGTGGCTACTATTAAAGGGTTACATCTATTCCAGTGCGGTGTTTATTCCTTTGGCAAGTCTGCTGGTATATCAACAAGCAAGCTGGCGTACCTGTATACAGGTCTACCTAGCTGTGATACAGGTAGTGTGTTCATGCTTGGCACTACACTATGGAGCTATGACAATGTTGACAGGACACGGGCAGACACTCCACTTCTCGGCTTTAGTGTGATGACTTGAAAAAACTGGCAGTACTTTGTGTATCCTCTCAATACTGCTGATAGTGGTTGCAACCGGACCTAGTGCTAGCTCAGTCACACTCGTTTGCATTTGCATGCATGTATGTAATAGTTATAGCACGCCTAGGAGTGCTATAAATTGTTTATAGCACTTTGTGTGGGCTTCTAATTAGACTGGAGTGTACACGTGCATGTGTTCTAGAACAAATCTAAATGCGTGCGCATTCTGTATAGTAGCATATAACTAATACTTGCAGCATAGCAGTGCCAGAGTAGCTCAGTTTTCTGCTATATGATGGCTCTGAAAAGGAGAGATGATAACTGCCCGATCCAAGTACCAATAGGTTGTAGGAAGAAGCTTAGCGATGACGAAAAGGTGAGATTTAGTGTAGCCCCTGACGGTTGGAGTAGCAGCAGTTGCGGTGAAGACGACTTTGTCGAACCGATCAAGAGAAAGCGGTCGTTGCAGCCGAAAAAGACCAGCGGGAGGAAACACAAGAAGAAATGTGTGTCAGTAGGCAGTGAGAACGAGGGCGAGAGCAGCAAGAAAGGTCAACGCTTCGCAGTAGTAAACCCAGAAATGTTGGAAATTTTGACGAAGCCGTACGCACCGAGGAACACTCAGCTAAATACCCGGTGGGCCATGAACAACCTATGTGATTGGTGGAAGTGGCATAATAGCTTAGATACCGCCGTCGAGAAGTGTCCTGAGGTAGTGTTACATGCCGAGTGCCTTGCCGATGAGCTAAATACTTGGCTTCCTGTGTATGTTGCAGAGACGAGGAATAATAACATTTATCAGGGACCAGTAAACCAGACTACTAAACCACACGGCAAACAGAACATGCTGAGTGAACAGGAGTTTGAGAGTTTTTGTGACTTTTGACTACTGTAGTATTTTAGTTTGTAACTTAACCTGTAAGTGGTCTGGTCCATGTTTAAAACTGTTTTGCTCTGGGTATGTATAATTGACTTTTATGCAGCTGTCTTGCATTATCAAGATTTAAAGAGCAGTGCACTGTATCAGAGATCAAAGGGATATACATGCACACCTGTGCATATTATGGCTTCAGGAGTGCATGTATCTGATATACAGTGCCTACCGGTGCTTTTGATCCGCCCACGCAAAGTGCTATAATGGTATTGTATACTAACTGTGGCTACTATTTGAGGATGGTGGCTATATTCAAGGGTGGCATCTGATCGAGAAAATTTACATGTGGTATTGCGATTTGGTAACAACCAGATTACATTGGGTACAATAATCAACTGATTACTGTATGACTGTGTGTTTAAGGCAGCAATTAGTAACTAGCAATTGAAGTACTGTGGAAAATGCACACATGCACAACATACATGTATTCCTCAATGTGCAACAACCTTTGTTAGATTACACAGGATGTAACATTGGTAAGACATCTGATTACACATACTGCAAGCTATGTACAATTAAGTGAACTGCATCTCCCTGTTGAAAGCAGGCCCAGATAGATGTGTGTTTCAGCCATCAATGATCCTCCTAATAACTAGCAAATTGAGTACTATATTTATATTGTGTATAGGATGTGTGTGTTGTCATCTGATGGCAGCAATTAATCTGTACAACATTGTTGTTACATGATCACACTTAGGGTAGTGAACACAGAGGCTAATAAGCTCTGTTATTGTCATTTATTTTTTAAATCCTCAGTGTGCTTAATGGAGAATAGAGGCTTTTCAGTTATACTAAAACTTGTGCCACCATCTTGGAATACAGCTTTATACATGGCAGTAGGTATGTGGTATCGATCAAACTGGCCTCACAGATAAGCTTAATTTAACTTACAGAGCAGTGGTATTTTGCCCGATTCAGTCCATACTAGATCCGTTCTAAGTATCTTTTTGCATTCACCGAGATCACCATAGAAGCTACCATCTTCTTGTAATCCATTTACCGAAATCACCATAGAAGCTACCATCTTGTTGTAATCCAACATGGCAGCTGTTTCCCATTTTCCTTGGTATATGTGAAAACCCTCTATACCCATGCAGTTCCTCAGTTGTGGACATTTGTAATGCACTCTAGAGAGTACCTACTTGCTTTACCGTGTACGTACACTAAATTTTTATTTTTTGTTTTTCCTTTGAGTGTATATGTTTGTATATCTGATAGAAGTACAATAGTACAATTTGATAATCAGCAGTCTTTGAAGCTCATGGTTGTGATAAAGTGTTGATAGTACACATGTTAGAAAAGATATGTGATTCTACATTAAGATAGAGTGGCTAGTTTCAGTGTGATTACATTTACTGAGCCAAGCCATGAGGTGCAGTCAGTGTGCAGTTGCTGCTCTGTTAGTGACATTAGTTGTTGGTGTCCAAGGACACCAGATCATCTATGTTGATACTGAGAATGGGACATTCGATAGTAGCTGCTGGGAAGGAGGGCTAGACCAGCCCTGTGGTAGCTTGGAACTAGCGGACACCGGTGCCCAGAAATGCAACTCAACCATAGCTGTTGTGTGGAGGTATGGAGCCAGCTATAATACTCCTACCACATTACCTACCATAGACAATGGTACTTGCAGATGTGAGCCAACCACTAGCAGATGGAATGAGTCAGCAACTATTCCGAAGTACAGTTCAGTATCAGCTCCATATAATGCATCTTGCCCCCCTTGGTTTGAACCATTCAATGGCACTTGTAAATGTGGGGAAAGTATTGAGGGTGTTGTCAAGTGTAATGAAACACTGCAAGAGTCCGCCATACTTGACTGTCACTGCATGACATACAGTGAATCAACAGGAACAGTTGTTGGTGCATGCTTCTACAACTGTATTACTGTGAAAAGTACTTTGAAAGATGTTGTCTATCGCTTGATGCCAAATACTGTCAAGGAACTAAATGAGGCAATGTGTGGTCACTTTAATCGAAGTGGACAGCTCTGTGGAGAATGTAAAGCAAATCACACACTTCTTGTTTACTCCTACGATTTACATTGTACAATGTGCTCTGATGATCAGTACAGCTGGATGAAGTATGTTGCTGTAGCCTTTTTACCTCTTACGGTTTTCTTGGTCCTTGTCCTCTGCTGTAGGATCAGTGCTACTTCACCCCAGCTGTATACATTTGTCACATTCAGCCAGATTTTTGCAACACCTGTCAGTGTACGCATTTTATTAGTTGCAGTCAATAAACATCGCCGTACTTCACTACTAATTAGAATAATATTAGCAATGTATGGTGTTTGGAATTTAGATTTTTTTCGTACGTTAATTCCACACCAAATATGCCTAAAAGTGAACACGCTTCAAGCCCTAGCACTGGACTACAGCATTGCATTCTATCCCCTTGCTTTAATCATTATAACGTATGTACTTATCGAGCTTCATGCTCACAACTTTAGAGTTATTGTTTGGATCTGGAAACCATTTCACAGATGTTTTGCTCGCTTTCGGAAACAGTGGGATATAAGATCATCCATCATTGATGCTTTTGCTACGTTTCTTCTTCTCTCAAATATAAAGTTTCTAGATGTGTCTTTTGACCTTTTAATTCCAACCTATGTGTTTAATATGAATGGGAGTGTGGTTGGCACCTATCTATATTATGATGCATCAGTTGAATACTTTGGCACAAAGAAACACCTCCCTTATGCTATTCTTGCTGTTTTTGTGGTGCTCATTTTCATCATCTTACCTATACTGCTTCTGCTACTGTATCCAATGCGGTGTTTCCAGCGGTGTCTTGGTCGCTGTGGAGTGAGGTGGCATGCTCTTCATATCTTCATCGATGCTTTTCAGGGCTACTACAAAGATGGGACTAATGGTACACGAGACTGCCGCTACTTTGCAGCCGTCTACCTTCTTGTGCGACTCTTACTTGCCATATGTTTTGCAATCACTCGCAGTGTTGTTTTTTATGGTCTGGCAATTCTTGTGCTTATAAGTGTAGCCATATTGATTACCATAATTAAGCCTTACAAAGCAGAGTTTGCAGTTTACAATGCTGTCGATTCAGTGTTTATTCTTGTTCTGGCCATGTGGTATGGCACAGCAGTGTTTTACTATACAGCAGCAATAAAAGCCAACTATCTAACGAAGGCATCAGTAGCAGTATCATCTCTAGTAGGAACTTTACCCCTTTTGTACTTCATTGTAATCTTTCTGCGCTGGATCTGTTCTTGTACAAAAGTTGGACAAAAACTAGTTAAAAACGTTAAGAGCCAGATAGGAAGATTCTGCAGACAAGAACACAACACAAGGCTAGATGAATCTTTACCAGATAGGCTTATCAACCTTCATCTTTATGATACCAATGAATCTATGGCTGATAGCATTGACTCATTTAGGGATCAAGCGTATTCGATCATCCACTGATGTAATCACTCCATTATAAACGGAAGGGGATTTTTATGCCTACGTACAGCAATTATATATTTTAAATATTATGTATACAATCCAAATTGTTTGTGTTTCAGTTTCTTAAAAGATTTTATTACCTTTGTGATCAGTGTTGTAAACAGATGTACATATAGCAGTATTTTCTTCCTGAATTATTTGATTGCAACTATTTAAGTATTTTTGTCATGTATATTAATTTCTTCTCTACATTGAGTTGTCCAATGAATGTTTTAGGAGGGGTGCGTCTTTTTGGCATTGTGTATACCAGGATATTTAGGTTCTAGGTGGATGGAACTGCATGCACAACATGTATCCATTTAGTACTACTAATGTAAGTTAAGTTATGTAGATTTCTTTGGATGCAACATTTGTGAGTATCAACTGATCACTAGATATGTGTTTGAGGCAGCAATTGTACTACAAGTAACTAGCAAACAAATTCTTATACTTCACATCCTTCCTACCTACAGCTTTGGTTACTGTAGTAAGCCCTGTCCTTGTCTTCATAGGCAACCTTTTTTTACATATTTATTAGCACAAGTATTACTTTTGGTCAGCCACTAGCCCACATACTAAGAATTATTAAAAACAGGGACTGTCTTTTCATAGCTAAAAAAATACTTGTGTGGAAAGTGCATATACGCTAAACATGTTTTCCTGATGTAAGTCAATGTGCAACAACCTTAGTTAAATTACACAGGATGTAACATTGGTGAGACAACCAATTACACATACTGCAAGTTATGTACAGTATTAACAATAAGTGAACTGGATCTCCCAGTTGAAGACAGGCCCAAATAGATGTGTGTTTCAGCCAGCAATTATGCTCCTAATACCTAGCAAATGACATACTATATTTATAATGTGTATAGAGTATGTGTGTGCTGTCATGCTGATAGCAGCAATTAATCTGTACAACATTGTCGTAGCATGATCACACTTAGGGTAGTGAACACAGAGGCTAATAAGCTCTGTCATTGTCATTTATATTTAAATCTTCAGTGTGCTTAATGGAGAATACCCAGTTCCTCATTTGCAGAAAATCTTTGCAATTTGGAGAGTGCCCACCTTGCTCTTACCACATATGCACATTTTGATTTGTTTCTCTCTTGAGTCTATCTGGTAATCAGCAGTCTTTGAAACTCTTAATTTTGATAGTACATGTGTTTGGGAAAATGACTGGCTTTATTATTTAAGTATCATCCGTTTGATAGATTGCAATGTCTACTGAACTAGAGCCATGAGCTGCAGTCAGTGTGCTGTTGTTGCTCTGTAGTTAGTTGTTGCTGTATAAGGACACCAGATCATCTATGTTGACACTGAGAATGGGACACTGAATAGCAGCTGCTGGGAAGGAGGGCTAGACCAGCCCTGTGGTAGCTTGGAACTAGCGGACACTGGTGCACAGAGATACAACTCAACCATAGCTGTTCTGTATAAGGTATGGAACCAGTTGTAATATTCCTACCACAGCACCAACTACTCTGCAAATAACATCCCACCCACCATTGCCTGCCACAGGTATTGGTACTTACAGATGCAATGATTTAGCTGATAACTACAAGTACAATTTTGTCTCTATTACCTATGAGTCAAGGAATGCAAAGACCAAGGTGTGATTGTTCTGCAGTGTAAACGGAGATCTGCCTCTTTCTGGAATGACTGGCTGCTGCTATACAAATGCCTTGGTGGGCACTCTTTCTTGGATGAGTAGAACACTTAAAGAGTCTCCCCTTCCCCTTCCTTGATGAACATGCACATAGCAAAAGTTGAAAGCCCACAGACTACTGAAGACATCAGTAAAAGTTTCATTTCTGACAGGAACTTTGCCCCTTACGTACCTGCTTAGTTGTGATCTTTGTGCACTGGATCTGTTGGACAAAGACTAGCATTAATTGAGAACCAAATAGGAAGAGTGTGCATATGAGCACCTGGTACAAGGTTGGAGAAATCTGTACAAAGAATGTGAGTAGTCCAGTGCCTTTGTTCATTTGGCTCATTAGCTATTGAGTGTGAATTGATGGTTTGTAGCGATACTCAGTAATTACCTCTTAAAGGCAAGAAAATATGATTGACTTTTGAAATTAATTAACATTTATAATGAAGGAACATCCCTGTGCAGAAACAGGGGCATATTCTGTGTTATCATCACTCTGCACTATATATGCACTTAAATTTTCCTTAAGTGTGTATGTGTTTAGTACAATCTGTACAGACACAGAAATATAGTTTCATAATATCAAGTTTTGGGACTCTTACCTGTCATAAACTGTGACTATAGTATGTTACCTACCTTCAGTCGGACAAAACTTGTATTGACTAGTGAGCCGAAGCCATGAGCTGTAGTCAGTGTGCAGTTGCTGCTCTGTTAGTGACGTTAGTTGTTGGTGTGCAAGGACACCAGATCATCTATGTTGACACTGAGAATGGGACACTCGATAGCAGCTGCTGGGAAGGAGGGCTAGACCAGCCCTGTGGTAGCTTGGAACTAGCGGACACTGGTGCCCAGAGATACAACTCAACCATAGCTGTTCTGTGGAGGTATGGAACCAGCTGTAATATTCCTACCACAGCACCAGCTACTTCACAACCATTGACTTACCCACCATTAACTAGTACAGATAATGGCACTTTTAAATGTGGGCCTACTTATAATAGATGCAACGAACCAGCCAGTAATGGTACTTGCAGATGCAATGAACTGGCTAATAACCAGAAGTGCATCTACTCCAGCAATGCATCTTGCCCACCTTGGTTTGAACCAGCCAATGATACTTGCAGATGTGGGGAAAGTATTCATGGTGCTGTCAAGTGTAACGAAACACTGCAAGAGTCTGCCATACTTGACTGCTACTGCATGACATACAATGAAGCAATAGGAACAGTCGTTGTTGGTGCGTGCTTGTACAACTGTGTAAATAATGCTTTGAAAGATGTAGTCTACCTTCCTATGCCAAAAGCTTTGGAGCATCTAAATGATGCAATGTGTGGTCGTCTTAACAGAAGTGGACAGCTCTGTGGTGAATGTAAAACAAACTATAGTCCTCCTGTGTACTCCTACGACTTGCGGTGTACGATGTGCTCTGATGGTCTGTACAACTGGATAAAGTATGTTGCTGTAGCCTTTGTACCTCTTACAGTTTTCTTGGTCCTTGTTCTCTGCTGTAGGATCAGTGCTACTTCACCCCAGATTTATGGTTTTGTCATGTTCAGCCAGTTTATTGCAATCCCTGCCAATGCGCGAATTATTTTAACTGCTATCATTGGCATCTGTCGTCAAGATGCTTCAATAGTATTTCAGATTTTATCGACATTGTATGGTGTTTGGAATCTAGATTTCTTTCGCACATTGATTCCACATATGATATGCCTGAAATTAGATATGCTTCAGGTCTTAACATTGGACTACAGCATTGCATTCTACCCCCTTGCTTTACTCATTGGAACATATATACTTATTGAGCTCCATGCTCACAACGTTAGAGTTATTGTTTGGATCTGGAAACCATTTCATAGATGCTTTGCTCGTTTTCGGCAACAGTTGAATATAAAGACATCAATCATTGATGCTTTTGCTACATTCCTTCTTCTCTCAAATATAAAACTTCTAAGTGTCTCCTTTGACCTTCTAACCCCAACACGTGTATATAGTGTAAATGGAAGCGTAGTTGGCCTCTACCTTTATTACGATGCTTCAATTGAATACTTTGGCAAGAAACACCTCCCTTATGCCATTCTAGCTCTTTTTGTGGTACTCATTTTCATCATCTTCCCTATACTGCTTCTGCTACTGTATCCAATGCGTTGTTTTCAGCAGTGTCTTGGTCACTGTAGAGTGAGGTGGCATGCTCTTCACATCTTCATTGATGCCTTCCAGGGCTGCTTCAAAGATGGAACTAATGGGTCTCGAGACTGCCGGTACTTTGCAGGAGTGTACCTCTTTGTGCGACTTATGTTCTTTATTTTAATTGCGGTCACTCGCAATGCTGTTTTTTATGCCTTGGCTATTCTTTTGTTTATAGGTTTGGCAATATTTCTTGCCATAGTGCAACCTTATAAAACAGAGTTTGCTGCTTACAATGTTGTTGATTTAGTGTTTGTTCTTACTATGGCAATGTGGTGTGGTGCAATAGTGTTTTACAATACAGCTGCAATAAAAGCTCACAGACTACTGAAGACATCAGTAATAGTTTCAATTCTGTTAGCGGTTTTACCCCTTCTCTACTTAGTTGTGATCCTTCTATGTTGGATATGTTCTTGTAATAAACTTGGACAAAGACTAGTTCAAAGCATTAAGAGCCGGATAGGAAGAGTCTGCAAGCAAACACATGGTGCAGTGTTAGAGGAATCTCTACCAGATAGGCTCATTAACCCTTGTTTTTATCAGGATGATGGAGATTTTTCTATGGCTAACAACAGCGAGAGATTCAGTAATCAAGTATATTCAAGCGTCAACAGTGATGAAACCACAATGACCTAGTTAAGTAGATTTCTATCTGCCGAACTATAATGTTGAAAGTACTGTAAGTGTACGTGACCAATGTTGTTAACAAAGCTACACAAAACAACATTTTTTATTTTGTGAGTTTTTGTGTGATCAGATTAATAATTTTGCACATGCATTTTGACCCCATAGTGAAATGTCCAAATGTTTGATTAAAGCTCTCAGGAGCTGTTTCTTCTTTTTGTTGTGTGTACTGTATAGAGAAAATGAAACTGCATGGACAGCACATATAGCCTTGTTCCCAGGCTCTCCCCTCGTCATGAAGGGAGAGCCTGGGAATGAGGCTACAATACATGTAACTGATGCATAACATATAGTGGGAAATTTTTGCAGGGTGCAAAGTTTCTTGATTTTCGCGGACAGACCTGTTACTGCACTAAACAACATTTTTTGTTTTTGATTTTTTTTTGTTTTTGATTTTTTTTTTGTTTTTGAGTTTTTGTGTGATCAGATTAATTACTGTGTTGTTGAATGTTAATTATACACATGCATTTTGACCCCATATTGAAATGTCCAAATGTTTGATTAAAGCTCTCAGGAACTGTTTCTTCTTTTTGTTGTGTGTACTGCATGTATAGAGAACATGAAACTGCATGCACAACGCATATAACTGATGCATGTCAACAAGCTAGATGCAACAGTGGTATCTTGTGTAAGTGGTTGCTAACATGCTAACAGCTGTACACAATGCTAGGTTTATGCTCTAGTTGCCTTTGTAGATTACCATACATCACAGTGGCCCTATATTTGATACATGTGGTAACTGACTGCAACTCTTGGCTTTGGCTTGTGTCTCGATCAGACCACTGATAAAACATTAATTTTGTTGAAAACTCTTCAATTACACTAATAGCAGATTACCATAACCACGACTCAGTATTATCAAAACAGTACCATTGTACTTGTCAACAAGTACGTAGTTCTGTCCAATATATACTCAAGGGAAAACAACTTCAATAAAACAACAATACCAGCAGACACTAACATCAGTACCCAGTACTAGTAGTTTGTTGTCTATTCTAACCCACTCCTCCTCAACTTGCCTAACCCTAAGACTAAATTGGCTTTCGAGTGCAGCTTAGTCACAATAACAATGCAGTTTTGTAAACTAATTTATGTCCTTACTCAGCATTCTTGTTTGGCAAACACTCGTTCAGGGCCCAAACAGCCTTTCCTGCCATGAATAAACTCCCTACTAGGTGAGAGTAGCATTTTCTGTTCATGCAGCCAGGGTGAGAATTGGCCCACCCAGTGCCAAGCATGGCCTTTTTACAGCTAAGCCTAGCAGCTGCCATGTGCACAGCACCCTGAAGGTGACCCCACCCACCTCCCCCTGTCTCACTCATTCTGCTGACACAGAACCCGTGCACAAGTGCACAGTATGATTAGCTTTCTTGTAGTAAGTACAGTCCAGAACTGTTTAGCAGTGGAGTTTGATTGGGGGAGATGGTCCCTGATAAACTGCTGAACAATGGTGGTCAAGCTGGATGCTCACATCAAGTTCACTTCCTCTCTTGCTCACTTGCTCACTTGCTCACTTGCTCAGTAGCACTATCTACAATCGGTATCAGTTTGAGGTCATTGGGTGACGGAAATTTCAACACAGCTGTGTTAACATCATAGACTCCACTTGAAATGTAGGACTACAAGTTGCAGCTGAGTTCTTCAACTCATAGTTTTAGTATACTTTAAACCACAAGTGGCACATATGTAATGAGCTAACACTTTCAAGGGCGACTATGGAGTGATCTGAAATCTAAATAAGTATAAACCTAACCAAGCATTTTAGGATTTTAGAAGCCTGAGGAAGTGTTACATAATTTCTGAGAGCAAAGAACCATGTAAGCACTGCTGAGGCTTCTAAATCCCCAAGACTTAAGGGTGCAGTTTCTAACTGGCTCAGGAACTGGTGCAATGTTGCATAATCAGGTTCTGGTATAACAAAAAATAACTAAATAGAAGAAAATAAATAAAACAAACGGTATGAGCTGTACTACTTGCACTGGCCTTATGGATGTTCTTCCTTCAGTGTATCTTGTGCTAGTAGTCCATAAGTTTCATATTGCTTATCAAGTACAGAGTGTAAACTGTAAGGTACACATTTTTTAGCTCTTCATGCCTTCAGCCATTATACACCGAGTTTCATTTTCTAGAGGTCTTTTTGAAAGTATAGGTACCTTTTATGATCTGTATTTCCACTTCTGCTGGGAGCTAGCACTGGAAACTTGAGCCAGGGGTTCTTCCATGAATTCTCTTGGAGTTCATGACCTCAGCCACACCCCTACTCATTAGCGAGCTTACAATGGTTAGGGTTCTCCAACTAGCGAATGCTTCTCCTGACTGAAAACTGTCTACAGTGTCAGAAATGGAGCCCCTACAAAGGCATAGGAGTGGTTTCTACACCCATCTGTGCTAAAAAGGAGAGAAATGGCCCAGCCAGTACTGACCAAAGCCTTTCTATAGCCAGCCAAGACAGCCACCATGTGCACGGCATGTCATGACTATGCCTGCCCACCTCCCCTCTCCCACCAAAAAAAAAACCAAAAACGGATTGTGCCAACTGATAAAAGTTGCATGACGAGTACGCTTGTCATCAAGGTTAAGACATAAGTACTGTGGATCTTTAGAAAAAAAATAGTGTTTTTTTTTTTCATCAACATTTGAGCTATTTTTTTTCAATAAACATTTGAAGTTAGTTTGGAAGCTAATGATCAAGGAACAGCACTTTGCAGAAGCAGGTGCATTTGTATTCAGTATACCCATGACACTATCATAGTTGGCACTATCTATATTGTGTACTTTTACTTTTCTTGAGTGTGCATCTGACAGTATGGACACGATGGTACTTTTTGAGTTTTGGGACTCTTAGTTATCATATAAACTGCAATTAGCATGTTGATGGGGTTTTATCATGAGTGTGATTGATTCAATAATATTGTGGTTATAATCAGTGTGACAGATTGCACCGTCTACCAAACCAAAGCCATGAGCTGCAGTCAGTGTGCAGTTGTTGCTCTGTTAGTGACATTAGTTGTTGGTGTGCAAGGACACCAGATCATCTATGTTGACACTGAGAATGGAACACTGAATAACAGCTGCTGGGAAGGAGGGCTAGACGAGCCCTGTGGTAGTTTGGAACTAGCGGACACTGGTGCCCAGAGATGCAACTCAACCATAGCGATTCTGCACAGGTATGGAACCAGCCTCAATACTCATACCAGAGATAAAGAATGTAATGAACTGGCTATTGTGCACAAGTACAATTTGATGTCAGCTCAGGTCATCAATGCATCTTGCCCGCCTTGGTTTGAACCATCCAATGGCACTTGTAAATGTGGGAAAGATATTGATGGTATTGTAAAGTGTAATGAAACACTGCAGGAGTCTGCCATACTTGACTGCTACTGCATGACATACAATGAATCAACTGGAACAGTTGTTGGTGCATGCTTCTACAATTGTGTAGTTAATGTGAAGCATTTTGTCTACCATCCTGTGCCAAAGACTGTGGAGGAACTAAATGATGCTATGTGTGGCGACTTCAACCGAGGTGGACAGCTCTGTGGTGAATGCAAAATAGGTTATAGCCCTCCTGTGTATGCCTACAGTTTACAGTGTATAATGTGCTCTGATGGTCAATACAACTGGATAAAGTATGTTGCTATAGCTTTTGTACCTCTTACAGTTTTCTTGGTCCTTGTCCTCTGCTGTAGGATCAGTGCTACTTCACCCCAGCTGTATGGTTCTGTCATGTTCAGCCAGTTTATTGCAAGTCCAGCCAACGTACGTGTTCTTTTAACTATTATCAATGGCAACGATTACCCTCGTATATCGATATTAGTTCAAATTCTAGCAACAGTGCATGGTTTTTGGAATCTAGATTTCTTTTGCACATTGAGTCCACATATCATATGCCTGAAAGTAGATATGCTTCAAGTCCTGGCATTGGACTACAGTATTGCATTCTACCCCTTGCTTTAATCATTGTAACATATGTACTTATTCAGCTCCATGCGCACAACTGTAGAGTCATAGTTTGGATCTGGAGACCATTTCACAGATGTTTTGCTCGCTTTCGACAACAGTGGGATATAAGAACTTCTGTCATCGATGCTTTTGCTACATTTCTCCTTCTCTCAACTATAAAGCTGTTAAGTGTATCTTTTGACCTTCTAATTCCAACATATGTCTATAGTATGAATGGAAGTGTAGTTGACATCTACCTCTATTATGATGCTTCAGTTGAATATTTTGGCAAGAAACACCTCCCTTATGCCATTTTTGCTCTTTTCGTAGTGTTCGCTTTTATCCTCTTACCTATGCTACTTCTGCTACTGTATCAAATGCGGTGTTTTCAATGCTGTCTTGGTCGCTGTAGAGTGAGGTGGCATGCTCTTCACATCTTCGTTGATGTTTTTCAGGGCTACTTCAAAAATGGGACCAATGGGACTCGAGACTGCCGTTACTTTGCAGCAGTGTACCTCCTTCTGCGATTCATAATGTTTGTACTATTTGCAATCACTCGCAGTGCTGTTTTTTATGCTATGGCAGGTCTTGTGTTTATTGGTGTAGCCATGATACTTGCCATAGTTCAACCATATAAAACAGAGTTTGCTGTTTACAATGTTGTTGATTCAGTATTCATTCTTACTATGGCCATGTGGTGTGGCACCGCAGTGTTTTATACTACAGCACAAGCAAGAGGTCGCTACCTACTGGTGATTTCAGTAATAGTTTCATATCTTGTAGCAGCCTTACCACTTCTCTACTTGGGTGTGATCTTTCTGCATTGGATCTGTTCTCGTAGGGGAATTGGACAAAGACTATTTCAAAGCATTAAAAGTCGAATGCAAAGATTCTGCAGACGTGCACATGGTATAGGGCTAGAGGAATCTCTGCCAGATAGGGTTATCAACCTTCATCTTTATCAAGATAATGAAGATTTTCCTGTGGCTAACAACAGTGAGAGGTTCAGTGACCAATCATACTCAAGCATCAATATTGAAGAAAGCACAACGACCTAGTTAAGTACATTTGTAAGGAAATGTGTTTTATTTCACAATGACCAATGTTGTCTTAACGAACCTACACTTAACAGCATTACCGTATTTCTTTTGAGTTTTTGTGTAATCACAACAATCGTATGCTGTTGTCATTGCTGCTTAGTTTTAAACAACCATTTTGATCCTATATTGAGTTGTCCGTCAAATGTCTCAAATTGGAGGTCCTTGGGAAAATACTTTTTGGCATTGTGTATAGAACATGGAACTACATTCACAACATGTACATATCAATAAGTTAGATGCAATGTTGGTGCATAAATTATACATTTAAATTTATGTGGTTGATAATGTTAGATAATGCTATGTCTAATGTTACCCCTATGTATCACCATTGCATACATGGCAGTGACTTAAAATAATTTTTAGCTGAATATTAGAAGTTATCATAACATGTTAAGTGGGAAAGCACCAACGTCAGATGGCATATCATAAGTGTCGGGTTTGCTGAATAAAAATAACCGACAACAGTGGGGTATTGAGGCGGTTGAGAGTGGGACAGTTCGGATTAAATGGGTGGGGCAGTTATGATTAAGTACGTAAGGCAGTTATAGTCAATTGGGTGGAGCAATTAATGGGTTGAGCAGTTTAGCTAATTGGGTTACTGGTATTACTTACATAGCATGTACATATGCAGCATGCATGTTTACGTGACCAGTATCATACTGATAACGGTGCTTATGCAGTCCAAATTTCCAGTAACTTTTAGGACGGTTTACATACCGTAGTGTCCCGTTAATACGCCCCCCCATTTTGTACACTACATCCCACCTTAAAGTGGGGGGGGGGGGGGGGGGGGGCTTATATTCGAGGATGCAATTAGTCTCGACTATAAGCCACCCCCTATGAAATCAATGCCTTTCACTATCAACTAACTATGGTGACGACTTTCAGGATCGAGAGTGCTGTTCGCGGACATCACGTTTACAAAGCTGCGTGGTCTCCCTACATCGGAGAAGAGCTGCCAGTTCAACGCGAGGTCAATAACATTCACGACGACTTCGCTGTAGCTGTCCTCAAGAACGGCAACACTGTCGGTCATGTACCACGGGAAATTTCCAGAGTCTGCTGGTATTTCTTGCACAAGAGTGGCAGCGAGACGACTATAGTCTTACTGAACGCACTTGCAACGTATAGTAAGCACGTGTAGTTTTGATGTTCCAGAAGACGCTCACGGGGGGGGGAGGGGGCGTTATAACGAGTCAAACTACCCTGTGCAGGAACTTTGGTGGAAAAGAGGGGGGGGGGGGGGGGCGGGCGTATTTTCGAAGGGGGCGTATTAGCGGGACACTACGGTACATACATAGTGGAGGCTGCATGGTGTGTGTCGTCTTCAACCTCAGCATCTTTTGTTTTGCAAGGTATTCTGCTTGTTGATTAACTTTTTTATTTGGAAGGGATTGAGCTAGCAGCATCCAATTACATATCGGCATGAACCCACTTTTTTCCTCATAATCATCTTCCGCTCAGACTCCTGAGAGTATGTTCACCTTATGTAAATTGTTAGAAACCCAGTTTTCTTTCAGGTTTTCCTCAAAGCATCAGCATTGTCATACAGACTGAGTAGGGATGGAGCAAGCAGTCTTTGAGTGATCTTGCCAACAGGCAAGAACAGCCTTATCTGTTTTTGGGTGAAGGCGCATATTAGGTGAAGCATACCTCTGGATGTGATTAGATGCTCTGAGATTGTAACTGTATCTGCTGCATGGCTTTGTTGAGAAGGTTTCTTGCATGAATATTATTTTATTTTCTCTTCAGTACAAAGAGCATATCTTGTTACCCTAGTCTATTATTTCCATAGTACAGTGAAGAAGGATATTTGGTAGAGATCCTCATGCTAATCAGTAATTACCGTCCCAAATAGCAAATTAAAACTTCAAAAATGATGATGAAGAAACGGTCCTGTGCAAACGCAGGTAAAATTGTTTACTGCTGTGTGTGCCCACGATATCATCAGTTGGTACATACCACATATACACTTAGAACTTTTGCTTGCATATGCATTTGTTGTACATACAGGCACAATGGTATATTTTGACAATATGAAGTTTGGAGACTTAGGTAGTGAAATCTTTTTAGTAGTGAAAATAAAAGCTGGTATATTTTAACAAAAGGAAGTTTTGAAACGCAAAAAAAGTGTGATGAAAGCTGGCAAATTTTAACAAAAAGAAAATTTTGAAACTCATAGACAATGGAAATGTTTTCAGACTGGTTTATAGTGGTTATCATCAGTCTGATTGATTGCAACGTCTACTGAGCTAAAGCCATGACCTCCAGTCAGTGTGCACTTGTTGCTCTGTTAGTGGCATTAGTTGTTGGTGTGCAAGGACACCAGATCATCTATGTTGACACTGAGAATGGGACACTGAATAGCAGCTGCTGGGAAGGAGGGCTAGACCAGCCCTGCGGTAGCTTGGAACTAGCGAACACTGGTGCCCAGAGATACAACTCAACCATAGCTGTTCTGTGTAGGTATGGAACCATCCATAATACTTCTACCACAGAAAACATTCCTCTCTCCTTGTACCAGTAATACCATTTATATGAACAGCCAGTAAACCACCTTGTTCTTTGAATATATCAAACTACCTGTACAATTATGGTACTTATTGATAATAACAAGTCTTGGTTATGGTACATTACTTTTATTATGAGATTACCGTCAAATTTGGGACTCATAAACTACTATGGATGGATGGCTATAAGTGTTGTGGTTACCTAATTGATTGAAAGTCAAAGCCATGAGCTGCAGTCAGTGTGCAGTTGCTGCTCTGTTAGTGACATTAGTTGTTGGTGTGCAAGGACACCAGATCATCTATGTTGACACTGAGAATGGGACACTGAATAGCAGCTGCTGGGAAGGAGGGCTAGACCAGCCCTGTGGTAGCTTGGAACTAGCGGACACTGGTGCCCAGAAATACAACTCAACTATAGCTGTTCTGTATAGGTATACCAGAGCACAAAATACTTCACAGACATTGTCCTATCTACCATTGCATAACACAGGTAATGATACTGATGGATGTGGATCTACTATTAGCACATGCAATGAATCAGTCTGCAATAATCAGAAGTGTACTTCAGTGTCAGTTCAGACCAGCAATGCATCTTGCCCTCCTTGGTTTGAATCATCCAATGGCAGTTGTAAATGTGTGGAGAGTATTGACAATATTGTCAAGTGTGATCAAATACTGCAGGAATCTTCTGTACTTGAGTGCTACTGCATGACATACAATGAGTCAACAGGAACAGTTATTGGTGCATGCTTCCACAACTGTGTCCGGGATGCGTTGAAAGCTGTTGTATACCGTCTTATGCCAAAGACTGTGGAGCAACTAAACCATGCAATGTGTGGTGACTTTAACCGAGATGGACAGCTTTGTGGTGAATGTAAAACAAACTACAGCCCTCCTGTTTACTCCTACGATTTGCAGTGTACAATGTGCTCTGGTGGTCAGTACAACTGGGTAAAGTATGTTGCTGTGGCCTTTGTACCTCTTACGGTTTTCTTGATCCTTGTCCTCTGCTGCAGGATCAGCGCTACTTCTCCCCAGTTGTATGCTTTTGTGACGTTTAGCCAAGCTCTTGCATTTCCTGCCAATGTACGTGTCCTTTTACTCTCCTTTAATGGCAACTCTTATCCTTGTGCTTCAGTTGCGCTTCGCATAGTATCAACATTGTATGGCTTTTGGAATTTGGACTTTTTTCGTGCATTAATTTCACACCAAATATGTTTGAATGTGGACACACTTCAAGCTCTAGCACTGGACTACAGTGTTGCATTCTACCCTCTTGCTTTAATCATTGTAGCTTATGTACTTATTGAGCTTCATGCTTACAATATTGGATGTATTGTTTGGATCTGGAGGCCATTTCACAGATGTTTTGCTCGCTTTCGACAGCAGTGGGGTATAAGAACTTCCATCATTAATGCTTTTGCTACATTTCTCCTTCTTTCAAATGTGAAGCTCCTGAGTGTGTCCTTTGACCTTTTAATTCCAACTTGTGTGCATAATGTGAATAGAAGTTTGGGTTTCTACCTTTATTATGATGCATCGATTCAATACTTTGGAACTAAGAAACACCTCCCATATGCCATTACTGCTGTTTGTGTAGTAATTACTTTTGTTGTCTTACCTATACTGCTTCTGCTACTGTATCCAATGCGGTGCTTTCAGTGGTGTCTTGGTCGCTGTGGAATGAGGTGGCATGCTCTTCACATCTTCATTGATTCTTTCCAGGGCTACTACAAAGACGGAACTAATGGGACTCGAGACTGCCGGTACTTTGCAGCAGTGTATCTCCTTGTGCGACTTCTACTTTGTATTCTCTTTGCAGTCACTCGCAGTGCTGTTTATTATGGTGTGGCATTTCTTGTGCTTATAGGTGTAGCAATGTTGATTGCTATAGTTCAGCCTTACAAAGCAGAGTTCAGCACTTACAATACTGTTGATTCACTGTTCATTCTTACATTGGCCATGTGGTGTGGTACGGTATTGTGTATCAGCATAGCAGCAGAGAAAGCACACTATCTAGTGGAGGCATTTGCGATACTTTCATTTCTTGTAGGAACTCTGCCCCTTTTCTATTTAGTTGTGATTGTTTTGCGTTGGATCTGTTCTTGTAAAGGAGTTGGACAAAGACTAGTTGGAAGGATCAAGAGCCAGATAGGAAGCATGTACAAACAAGTATGTTGCATAGGGCTAGAGGAATCTCTACCAGATAGGCTTATCAACCCCCATTTTTATCATGATAATGGAGATCATCCTATGACTGAGCAGTTCATTGACCAAACATATTTAAGCATCAATAATGAGGAAAGCACAATGACCTCATAGAAAGTCAACAAATGGTAGTATTCAGCAGGGTGTAAGATAAGAGTTGTTTATGTTTCAGTTTCCGCTGTTTTCAGAGCTTTTGTTTTCCCTCATGATCGTTTTTGTTAACAAAGTTGCACTTGGTGTTTTTCAGCATGAGCACTTGGCAGTGTTTCCCCACAGGAACACTAAACAGTTTTTTGTTATTTGTATTGCAGCAAAATGCAACTATCTGTACATTAGATGCTATTGTCAATAGTTTAGCCCTATATGGAGTTGTCTATCAGTTGTCTCAATATTATGTAGCCTTTGTACAGCCATGTCTTTTTTGCATTGTGTGTGGAAAATGGAAATACATGCACAACATGCATTTTTTATTATATAGTATGCAAGGCAACAGTAGCTATATTGCATAACGTTGGTTTAAGTGACGGCTACTTATGCTGATATAGCAATACAAATTGTGATTTTGAATGTTCAAAAAGTGTTGTACTAAACCACACCTTATTTGTTTCACATGGTCATCTGAGACAAGGTGTCCTTAAGGATTTGGAACATAGGACCCTTGCTTTGAGCCACCAGTTCCATAACCATCAGACAGCGACTATAGCCCCCATAGTGCACAATTGGTACTAAAAACATCAGCCTCACACCTTGCAGCCACTCAGTATCTGTTGTCAGATCTTCAATAAGTGTCAACTGAAAAGTTCTCTCCATCAGAAGATAAGTCATGAAGAGTTGTTTTTCTTACTCAATTTATGGTTGCCACCAGCTTTCATTTCTCTCTTATTCACCACATATGATCAAAATTGTATTTCCTTTTAGCTGAGGCAAGATGTCCAAAGAGATGTGATGCAGAATTGACACTAATAGTTCATAGCATGAAGAGCCTGATTGGAAGAGTCTGCAGGCAAGCACATGGCACAGGGTTAAGGGAATGTAGACTTATTATGATGGAGCTATCCTTTGCATTCATGACATTATACTGCTGCATCCTCAGGCTCAGGTTAAATGTTGCGCATGATGTAGCTTGAATTTAACAATAGACAGTGAAAAAGCCCACTGCTAAAGCAACATGCGTTGTCTATGTGCCTCTTAGCTGCAGATATCATTTACACATTAAATATTCCCTTGAGTATATATGTTGATTTGTCTGAACAACTGTAATGATAAGGTGTCTTGGGACTATTGGTTATGGTAAACAAGATGGGTGGTTATATGTCATCATCAGATTGCAATGTGTACCGAGTTCATAAATGGTTTCATCAGTGGTTATTATCAAATCTTATAGATTATGAGTCAAAACCATGAGCTGTAGTCAGTGTGCAGTTGTTGTTCTGTTAGTGACATTAGTTGTTGGTGTGCAAGGACACCAGATCATCTACGTTGACACTGAGAATGGGACACTGAGTAGCAGCTGCTGGGAAGGAGGGCTAAACCAGCCTTGCGGTACCTTGGAACTAGCGAACGCTGGCGCCCAGAGATACAACTCAACCATAGCTCTTGTGTTGAAGTATGGAAGTAACCGTAATACTTCTACCACAGCACCAACTGCTGCCCAGGCATTGTCTTGCCCACCATTATCTACCACAAATAGTGGTAGTTGCAATGAGCGGGCTAATAATCAATGGTCGACTCAGTCACGTAATGTATCTTGTCCACCATGGTTCGAACAATCCAATGGTACTTGTAAATGCGGTAAAACTATACATGGCATTGTCAAGTGTAATGACACCCTGCAGGAATCTTCTGTACTTGGGTGTTACTGCATGACATACAATGAATTAACAGGAACAGTTGTGGTTGGTGCTTGCTTCTACAACTGTATGCCAAAAATATTGAACGATACAGTTTACCATCTATTGCCAAAAACGGTGGAGCAACTAAATGATGCAATGTGTGGTCACTTTAACCGAGGAGGACAGCTTTGTGGTGAATGTAAAATAGGTTATAGCCCTCTCGTTTACTCTTATGATTTAGAGTGCACAGTTTGCTCTGGTGGTCAATACAACTGGATTAAATATGGTGCTATTGCGTTTTTGCCTCTTACAGTTTTCTTGTTCCTTGTCCTCTGCTGTAGGATCAGTGCTACTTCACCCCAGCTTTATGCTTTTGTCATGTTCAGCCAGGCTCTTGTATTTCCTGCCAATGTGCGTGTTCTTCTAAGGGAAAGCAACAAAATGTCTCATTCTTCTGCTTTAACAATTAAACTAATATCAACAATATATGGCTTTTGGAATTTAGATTTCTTTCGCACATTCATTTCACACAAAATATGTCTGAAAGTGGACACACTTCAAGCCCTAGCATTAGACTACAGCATTGCATTCTACCCCCTTGTTTTAATCATTATAGCATATGTACTTATTGAACTTCATGCTCACAACCTTAGAGTTATTGTTTGGATCTGGAAACCATTTCACAGATGTTTTGCTCGCTTTCGACAGCAGTGGGATATAAGGACTTCCATCATTGATGCTTTTGCTACATTCCTTCTTCTTTCAAATATAAAGATTCTAAGTGTGTCCTTTGACCTTCTAACTCTAACCCATGTATATAGCACAAATGGAAGTGTAGTTGGTATCTACCTCTATTATGATGCATCAGTTGAATATTTTGGCAAGAAACACCTCCCTTATGCCGTTCTTGCTCTCTTTGTGGTACTCTTATTTATCATCTTTCCCATACTGCTTCTGCTGTTATATCCAATGCGATGTTTTCAACAGTGTCTTGGTCTCTGTGGAATAAGGTGGCATGCTCTTCATATCTTTGTCGATGCTTTCCAGGGTTGCTACAAAGATGGAACTAATGGGACTCAAGACTGCCGATACTTTGCAGGAGTTTACCTTCTTATGCGACTCCTTCTCTGTATTCTGTTTGCAATCACTCACAGTGTTGTATTTTATGTTGTAGCACTTTTTGTGCTTATAGGTGTAGCAATGTTACTTGCTATAGTTCAACCTTACAAAGCAGAGTTCAGCACTTACAATGCTGTTGATTTGGTGTTCATACTTACATTGGCCATGTGGTATGGTGCAGCAGTATTTTGCAACATAGCAGTTATAAAGGCTCATACCCTGGTGAAGACATCAGTAATAGCATTATTTGTGGTCGGAACCTTACCTCTTCTCTATTTAGTTGTGATCTTTCTGCATTGGATCTGTTCTCGTGGGGGAATTGGGCAAAGAGTTGTTGAAAGTATTAACAGCCAGATAGGAAGAGTGTGGGGACGAACAAATGGCACAGGTGTAGAAGAATCTCTGCCAGATAGGCTTATCAACCTTCATCTTTATCAAGATAATGAAGATTTTCATATGGCTAACAACAGTGAGAGGTTCAGTGACCAAGAATATTCAAATATAAATAATGATGAAAGTGAACAACCTCATGAAGGCAGGGCAAGTGGATTTTCTCATCAGATCGAACATATGTAACACATGGGAGGCTATGTCTGCGTGATTTTTTAATATCTACATATGCTGCAGCAATGTAATAGCTGTATAGTTAATAAAGTTTGTACCGGTCATACTGTTTGTGATACTGTTAACAAGATAGTGTCATTATTGTTTACCCACATCACCACTGTTTTTCAGTGCTTTTATCGTTGTTTACAATTCCAGATGTTTAATCTATCAAAGCTTGATACATTTTTTAGTAGTATACACTACTTAATGTAAATGAAAGGCACTGAAGTGCCAAACCCTCGGCGCAGCAGTGCATGTGATTGTACTTGTGTGTTGACTAGAATCGATCACTGTCTCATGAACAATAGAAGCTGTCATGCTTGCCAGATGTGTTTGGTTCTGTTCTTACCTGTGCAAAGTCTGCTCACGTGTTTCAGAAGCTCTCTTACTCGTTTTGCGGACTTTGTCTCTCTCTTTCCCCACTAATAACTCTTCCTCAGACAGTAAGGCTTTTCTACGTTTCATTGCGTTCTCAGGCTCCCCAACAGCAGTACACTGTGCTTTCCTTCGGATGCGAAGGCATGGCCACAGTCACAAACTGATCTCTTCACGTGCACCACGGTATTACACTGTGCGCATACCTTTCTCAGACGCATAGACCTATTGCACTCCATTGCATGCACTACGGCATTACACTTGTGGGCATACCTTTCTGAACCTCTCGTAAAAGACAGTCACAAACGTTCGACGGAAAACACTACTATACCGCGTGCTCCAAGTCACGTGATCACACATTACCGCTACGTACGTGTTACGGAGAGGTATACGGAAACATTGCATGTGAAGAAAATGGCTGACTTAGTCACGGTATACGTAAGTTTATAACGCTTCTAACTTTTGAACTAAGCAATTTTAGAGAAAACGGCTTTTTAATTTTACTGCATTTTCCACGCTGTACCCGCTGATACCTCTCGTTGGACGCCTAAAGGCGTGAGAAGGCAGAGTAGAGAAAACGGACAGACAGACAGACAGACAGACAGACAGACAGACACACAGGACAACTACCGTAACCCTCGCTGCGCATGCGCGCCGAGGGTTAATAAAGTTATGTGTCCTCATATGATGCCAGCAATTTTTACATAAGTAAATACCAAGGCCTTAATAGCACTATTATTGGTTCTTTCAGTGTTGGTGATGAAGGAGTAATCCTGTACAGAGTGGCTGCAGCTGCTTTACTACCAGCTGGAGGAATCTCTGTAGACAGGCACATGGCACAAGATTGAATCTCTGTCAGATGGGCTTATCAACCCTCATCTCTATCAGAATAATGAATTTGATATGGCTAACAGCAATGAGAGGTTCAGTGCCATGAATATTCAAGTATACATAATAAGGAAACACAGTGACCTCATAAACAAGTCAGTGACTTATGATAGTGTTCTGCAAGGTGCAAGATACGAATGTTTGTGTTTCAGTTTCCCTAGACAACTATAGTTGGGTGCAAACTAATCACTGAGTGTGCAGCTGCCGAATACTATTAAACCACTTTGCTATTGAGCAACTCTAGCAAACCCGGTTTACCCCCCACAGAAGAGATAATGTGTGCAATGTGTGGGTTGTGACCAGGAGCCCTGGTGTGTAAATGGTATGTAACTTGGTCTGTGGTACTCATGTACTTTTAAGCATTACACTAGCATAGTTTGGTAGGTGCACCAGTCTGAATTTGACATTGCATTGTGGAATTGTTTAACTTCATTTTCTATTTAGCAATTATCCACTCTTAGCTGTAGATTTCATGTGCACATTAAATATTCCCTTGAGTATCTATGTTGATTTGTCTGAACAACTACAATGATAAGGTGTCTTGGGACTATTGGTAAACTAGATGGGTGGTTATATGTCATCATCAGATTGGGACATCTACTGAGCTCATAAGTGGTTTTGTCAGTGGTTATTATCAGTCTTATAGATTGCAAGCTGAAGTCATGAGCTATAGTCAGTGTGCAGTTGCTGCTCTGTTAGTGACACTAGTTGTTGGTGTGCAAGGACACCAGATCATCTATGTTGACACTGAGAATGGGACACTTGATAGCAGCTGTTGGGAAGGAGGGCTAGACCAGCCCTGTGGTAGCTTGGAACTAGCAGACACTGGTGCCCAGAGATACAACTCAACTATAGCTGTTGTGTTGAAGTATGGAACCAGCCATAATACTTCTACCACACTACCAACTACTCCAAAGGCATTGTCTTACCCACCATTACCTACCACTAATAATGGTAGTTGCAATGAGTGGGCTAACAATCAAGAGACAACTCAGTCAAGTAATACATCTTGCCCCCCTTGGTTTAAACCATCCAATGGTACTTGTAAATGTGGGGAACGTATCCATGGCACTGCAGGAGTCTTTCATACTTAGCTGCTACTGCATGACATACAGTGAATCAACTGAAAGAGTTGTTGCTGGTGCTTGTTTCTACAACTGTATGCCCAAGATATTGAAAGATGCTGTTTACCGTCCATTGCCAAAGACTGTGGAGCAACTAAATGATGCAATGTGTGGTCACTTGAACCGAGATGGACAGCTCTGTGGTGAATGCAAAGCAAACTACAGCCCTCCTGTCTACTCCTACGATTTACAGTGTACAATCTGCTCTGGTGGGCAGTACAACTGGATAAAGTATGTTGCTATAGCCTTTGTACCTCTCACAGTTTTCTTGGTCCTTGTCCTCTGCTGCAGGATCAGTGCTACTTCACCCCAGCTGAATGCTTTTGTCACATTCAACCAGGCTCTTTCTTTTCCTGCCAATGTGCGTGTTCTTCTAATAGCAAGCAACAAATTGTCTCACTCTCCTGCTTTAGCAGTTAAAATATTATCAACAATATATGGCTTTTGGAATTTAGATTTCTTTCGCACATTAATCCCACACAAAATATGTCTGAAAGTGGACACACTTCAAGCTATAGCATTGGACTACAGCATTGCATTCTACCCACTTGCTCTAATCATTGTAACGTATGTACTTATTGAACTTCATGCTCACAACTATAGAGTTATCGTTTGGATGTGGAAACCATTTCACAGATGTTTTGCTCGCTTCCGACAGCAGTGGGATATAGGAACTTCCACCATCGATGCTTTTGCTACATTTCTCCTTCTCTCAAATATAAAAATTCTAAGTGTGTCCTTAGACCTTCTAACTCCAACACATATCTATGATATGAATGGAAGTGTAGTTGGTATCTACCTCTATTATGATGCATCAGTTGAATACTTTGGCAAGAAACACCTCCCTTACGCCATTCTTGCTCTCTTTGTGGTACTCACTTTTATCCTCTTTCCTTTACTACTTCTGCTACTGTATCCATTGCGGTGTTTTCAGCAGTGTCTTGGTCGCTGTAGAGTGAGGTGGCATGCTCTTCACATCTTCATTGATGCTTTCCAGGGTTGCTACAAAAACGGAACCAATGGGACTCGAGACTGTCGATACTTTGCAGGTGTGTATCTTCTTATGCGACTCCTACTCTGTATTCTGTTTGCACTCACTCGCAGCGGTGTGTATTATTCTGTAGCACTTTTTGTGTTTATAGGTGTAGCCATGTTACTTGCCATAGTCCAGCCTTACAAAGCAGAGTTCAGCACTTACAATGCTGTTGATTCAGTATTCATACTTACATTGGCCACATGGTATGGCACAGCAGTATTTTACAGTATAGCAGTCGTGAAGGCTCATGACCTGGTGGTGACATCAGTAATAGCATTATTTTTGGTCGGAACCTTACCCCTTCTCTATTTGATTGTGATCTTTTTGCGTTGGATCTTTTCTTGTTGGGGAATTGGGCGAATAGTTGTTAAAAGTATTAAGAGGCAGATAAGAAGAGTGTGCAGGCGAGAAAATGGCACAGGGTTGGAGGAATCTCTGCCAGATAGGCTTATCAACCTCCATTTTTATCAAGATAATGAAGACTTTCATATGGCTAACAACAGTGAGAGATTCAGCGACCAAGAATATTCAAATATAAATAATGATGAAAGTGTAGCAACCTCATGAGGGCAATTGTAGTTGATTTTCTTATTAGGGGTGACAGACCAAACACATGGGAGGCTATGTCTGTGTGATTTTTTAATATCTACATATGCTGCAGCAATATAATAGCTGTATAGTTAATAAAGTTTGTGATACTGTTTGTGTCATTGTTTACTCACATAACCACTGTTTTCAGTCCTAATATTGTAGCCTTTACAGTTCCAGGTGTGTACTTTATTCTATCAAAGCTTGATATAACATTTTCAGTAGTATACACTACTAGAGAAAATTGGCAGTAAGGTAAGATTTACATGTCCTCATATGGTGCCAGCTATTCCTACCTTCCTCTCTCCACTTACGTAAGTAAATATAAAGGCCTTAATAGCACTATTATCAGCTAACAGCAGTGAAAGGTTCATTGGCCAAGAATATTTAACTATACAGAATGAGGAAGCACAATGAGCTCATAAACAAGTCAGTGACTTATGATAGTGTTCTGCTAGATCCAAGATACAAATGTTTGTGTTTCAATTTCCGTTATTTTCAAGAGATTTCGTTTCCCCACATGGAAAGTGTTGTTAACAAAGTTGCACTTAGTGTTTTCCAACATTAACACTAAGCAGCTTTTTGTAATTAAGTTTTGTGGTATGTATCATTGTACTGCATTGAAAGTACAATTTTCTGTACATTAGATGCTGTTGTCAAGAGTTTACGGCATGCATTTTCGTTCTATTTAGAGCTGTCTATCAGATGTCATATTATGTGGCACAGGGCTAATTAGAGGAATCTTTATCAGGTAGACTTATCAACCCTTTTCATTATTGTGAGGGAGCTATCCTTTTCATTCATGACAATCATGAAGCTGCATCCTCAGGCTCAGGTTAGAACTTGTGCATGATGCAGCTTGGATTTAGATTTAACAATAGACTCTGACAAACCCTGCTGCTAAAGCAGCATGCACTTGTCTGTGTGCCATGACAACCTTTAAAATCTGCAGACTGCATGAGTGTACTGATTGCTCAGGCTCATTCCATAATGCTGAAGCATCTGCCTAGCTATAGTTGGGTGCAAACTAATCACTGAGTGTGCAGCTGCCTAATACTATTAAGCCGCTCTGCTATTGAGCAACTCCAGCCCTCCTACAAACCCAGTTTACCCACCACAGAAGAGATATGGTGTACAATGTGTGGGTTGTGACCAGGAGCCCTGGTGTGTAAATGGTATGTAACTTGGTCTGTGGTACTAATGTACTTTGAAGCATTACACTAGCATAGTTTGGTAGGTGCACTAGTCTGAATTTGACATTGCATTGTGGAATTGTTTAACTTCACTTTCTATTTAGCAATTATCTGTAGATATCATGTACAGAGTATCTATGTTGATGCATCTGAACAAGTATAATGATAAGGTATCTTGGGACTATTGGTTATGGTAAACTAGATGGGTGGTTATATGTCATCATCAGATTGCAACATCTACCGAACTCATAAGTGGTTTTGTCAGTGGTTATTATCAGTCTTATAGATTGCAAGCTGAAGTCAGTGTGCAGTTGCTGCTCTGTTAGTGACGTTAGTTGTTGGTGTACAAGGACACCAGATCATCTATGTTGACACTGAGAATGGGACATTCGATAGTAGCTGCTGGGAAGGAGGGCTAGACCAGCCATGTGGTAGCTTGGAACTAGCGGACACTGGTGCCCAGAGATACAACTCAACCATAGCTGTTCTGTGGAGATATGGAACCAACTATAATACTCCTACCACAGCACCAACTACTCCACAGGCATTGTCTTACCCACCATTAGCTACCACAGATAATGGTACTTGCGGATGTGAGCCTACCGTTTGCAGATGCGATGAATTGACTAATAATCAAAAGTATGATTTAGTGTCAACTCAGTCAAATAATGCATCTTGCCCACCTTGGTTTGAACCATCCAATGGCACTTGTAAATGTGGGGGACATATCCATGGCATTGTCAAGTGTAATGAAACACTACAAGAGTCTGCTGTACTTGACTGCTACTGCATGACATACAATGAATCAACGGGAACAGTTGTTGGTGCATGCTTCTACAATTGTATATGGGAACTATTGAAAGATCATCTCTACCGTTCATTGCCAAAGACTGTGAAACAACTAAATGATGCAATGTGTGGTGATTTTAACCGAACAGGACAGCTCTGTGGTGAATGTAAAACAAGTTACCACCCTCTCGTTTATTCCTACGATTTGAACTGCACAGTATGCTCTGGTGTTCAATACAACTGGATAAAGTATTTCACTGTAGCCTTTGTACCTCTTACAGTTTTCCTGATCCTTGTTCTCTGCTGTAGGACCAGTGCTACTTCACCCAAGCTGTATGGTTTTGTCATGTTCAGCCAAACTCTTGCATTTCCTGCCAATGTGCGTGTTCTTCTGATAGTACTCAATGTAAGGCCTTATCCTTCTGCTTTAGCATTTAAAATGTTATCAACAATATATGGCTTTTGGAATTTAGATTTCTTTCGCACATTCATCCCACACAAAGTATGTCTGAAAGTGGACACACTTCAAGCCCTAGCATTAGACTATGGCATTGCATTCTACCCCCTTACTTTAATCATTGTAACATATGTACTTATCGAGCTCAATGCTCACAACTTTAGACTAATTGTTTGGATGTGGAAACCATTTCATAGATGTTTTGCTCGCTTTCGACAGCAGTGGGATATAAGAACTTCCATCATTGATGCTTTTGCTACATTTCTCCTTCTCTCTAATGTGAAGTTTCTTAGTGTGTCCTTAGACCTTCTAACTCCAACACATGTATACAGCACAAATGGAAGTGTAGTTGGTATCTACCTCTATTACGATGCATCGATTGAATATTTTGGCAAGAAACACTTCCCTTATGCCATTCTTGCTCTCTTTGTGGTAGCCACTTTTATCCTCTTTCCTTTACTGCTTTTGCTACTGTATCCAATGCGGTGTTTTCAGCGGTGTCTTGATCGCTGTAGAGTGAGGTGGCATGCTCTTAACATTTTTATCGATGCTTTCCAGGGTTGCTACAAAGATGGAACTAATGGAACTCGAGACTGTCGATACTTTGCAGCATTGTACTTTCTTGCACGAGTCCTTCTCTGTATTGTGTTTGCAATCACTCGCAGTGTTGTGTTTTATGCTGTGGCACTTTTTGTGCTTATAGGTGTAGCCATGTTGCTTGTCATAGTTCAACCTTACAAAACAGAATTTGCTGTGTACAATGTTGTTGACACAATATTTGTTCTTGTCCTGGCCATGTGGTTTGGCACAGTAGCATTTGTTAGTATAGCAGTAGTGAAGGCTAGCAATTTGGTGAAGGCATCAGAAACAGCATCATTTTTGGTAGCGACTTTACCCCTTCTCTATTTCACTGTGATATTTTTGCATTGGGTCTGTTCTCGTAGGGGAATTGGACGAAGAATAGTTGAAAGCTTTAAGAGCCAGATAGGAAGAGTTTGCAGACGAACAAATGGTACAGAGTTGGAGGAATCTCTGCCAGATAGGCTTATCAACCTTCATCTTTATCAAGATAATGAAGATTTTCATATTGCTAACAACAGTGAGAGATTTAATGACCAAGAATATTCAAATATAACTAATAATGAAAGTGAACAACCTCATGAAGGCGAGTCTAGTTGATTTTCTCATTAGGGGGGGATACATGGAAAACTCTATGCCTGTTTGGTGTTTTTGTATGTATGTATGCAGCAGCAGCAATGGATGTATAGTTACTGCAAGTCTATAATACCTAGTGACTCAGTTTGAGCTGTTTTCATAAGATTGCATTGTTATCGTTTACTCACAAAATGGAGTTTTGAAGTTCTATTGTCATTACAATTACAGTTTTCAGTAGTGTACTTTGTTTTGTGCTGAATTCTCCCCTCAGTTTTAAATCCTAATGTTGATCCAGATGTGTACTTTTTTCTATACTGTGTTGTCCATAAGATGTTTTAACAACAATGTTTTGGAGACCACTGTATGCAAGTCAGCAACACTGAAGTCTTGACATGGTAGTATACACTACTGATGTAGCCATGGAAAATTGGCTATAAAAGTTTTGAGTTCTCATTCGATGCCAGCTTTTTCTGCTGTTCTCTCTCCACATAAGAGGACTCAAGTTCATGAATACTGATGTTTAACCTCTAGCACTCAAGTTCAATATCAGCAACAACTAAAGTAGATATATACCTTATTACACGAGTTAGCGTGCAATATCGCGAATTATTGCACGAGTGGGCGTGGTATTTTCACGAGCCGAAGGCGAGTGAAAATGCAGCCCACGAGTGCAATAACCGCGATATGCACGCTAACGAGTGTAATAAAGTATTTATTATCCATTACCACAACAGCGTCGTGTCTCTTCTTGCAAAGTCCCGAGTAGCTCGCCGTTCGAACGCACTGGTTCTAATTAAAGCGCACGCTGGTTGCTAGGATATCACGCGTATATAGCCCCAGGGCCCATGCAATAACTACCCGTGCAATAACTACCCGTGCAATATCGTGTGATATTGCACGGCACGGGAATAGGAAAATACTGTTGTAGAAATATCAACTGGATAATAAATAACATTATTGAATGGTTAAAAGCCAAGTGTATACACTACAGCATGTATAGCATTGATAGGGTGTACTCACATGTAGTTGAGGCCAAAATTAACAGTAACTACTGATGCCCCAAGTGAAAACAATGTAGTATGTAGTGTAAAGTAAAAGCTATATGAGTGTTCACTATTTCTAAAGGTCAATTTTGATATTACAATTGGAAAGTTCATATTAAACTCTTCACATAGTAAAGCAGCTGCAGCCTCTTTCACTCAGGACTATTCCTCCATCGCCAAAGCTGTGTGTCATTAAAGTGTTATTCAGGCCTTTTCAAGTTGCTGTTTAAGTGTTCATCTTTACAAAGCATTATCATTATGTGTTTTATGTCCAATAGAGGTACATGTACAGATGCAATTGATACTATAAAGTCTTGTGACTTTTTAGTTGTGGTAAACTGCTATCTGCATGTAGAAAACTTTTTAGATGGATAATTTGATTTAAAAGTCTGTTTTTGTGTCTGATAGAATACAAATAGTATGTTTTGATGATATTGAGTTTTGGGACTCCTAGTTATCGTAAACGGACTAATATGTTGCAAAATCTTGCATAGATTTAGTGGTTGTATCATCAATCTGTACAGATATGTTTTGATAATATTGGGACTCTTAGTTCTCATAACTGTTACAAAAATAGGTTTTAAGAGTTATATCATTTAATATATTTGGTTATCACTATTTTATAGAGAGAGATAGCTAGATAGATTGCAACATCTAACAAGCCAAAGCCATGAGCTGCAGTCAGTGTGCAGTTGCTGTTCTGTTAGTGGCATTAGTTGTTGGTGTGCAAGGACACCAGATCATCTATGTTGACACTGAGAATGGGACATTCGATAGTAGCTGCTGGGAAGGAGGGCTAGACCAGCCCTGTGGTAGCTTGGAACTAGCACTGGTGCAAAGAGGTACAACTCAACCATAGCTCTTGTGTTGAAGTATGCAACCAGCCGTAATACTGCTATCACAGCACCAACTACTCAACAAGCATTGTCCTGCCTAACAAAACGCAATGAATTGGCTAATTATACATCTTGCCCCCCTTGGTTTGAACAATCCAATGGCATTTGTAAATGTGGGGAAAGTATTCATGACATTGTCAAGTGTAATGAAACACTGCAAGAGTCTTTCATACTTAGCAGCTACTGCATGACATACAATGAAACGACAGGAGCAGTTGTTGGTGCATGCTTCTACAACTGTATACATAGTACTTTGAAAGATGTCGTCTATCGTGCTATACCAAAAACTGTGGAACATCTAAATGATGCAATGTGTGGTCACTTTAATCGAAGTGGACAGCTTTGTGGCAAGTGCAGAACAGGTTTCAACCCACCTGTTTACTCCTACGACTTACATTGTACACTATGCTCTGATGATCAGTACAACTGGATAAAGTATGTTGCTATAGCCTTTGTACCTCTTACGGTTTTCTTGATCCTTGTCCTCTGTTGCAGGATCAGTGCTACTTCTCCCCAGCTGTATATGTATGTAACATTTTCCTAGGCTCTTGCAACACCTGCCAATGTTCGCATTCTTTTAATTGCTGCTGGCAAGTCCTCTTATTCTCGTGCTACAATTTTAGTTCGAATATTATCAACGTTGTATGGCTTTTGGAATTTAGACTTCTTTCGTGCTCTTTTACCACACCACATATGTCTGAAAGCGGACACCCTTCAAGTCCTAGCATTAGACTACAGCATTGCATTCTATCCCCTTACTTTAATTGTTGTAACATATGTACTTATTGAGTTTCATACTTACAACTTTAGATTCATTGTTTGGATCTGGAGACCGATTCACAGATGTTTTGCTCGATTTCGGCAGCAATGGGATATAAGAACTTCCATTATTGATGCTTTTGCTACATTTATTCTTCTCTCCAATATAAAACTTCTGAGTGTGTCGTTTGACCTTCTAACGCCAACATTTGTGTATAATATGAATAATACTGTGGTTGGCACCTTCCTTTATTACGATGCATCAGTTGAGTACTTTGGCAAGAAGCACCTCCCTTATGCCATTCTTGCTCTTTTTGTGGTACTTATCTTTATTCTCTTCCCTATACTACTTCTGCTACTGTATCCAATGCGGTGTTTTCAGCGGTCTCTTGGTCGCTGTAGAGTGAAGTGGCATGCTCTTCACATCTTCATCGATGCTTTCCAGGGCTGTTATAAGGATGGGACAAATGGGTCTCTAGACTGTCGTTACTTTGCAGGACTATACCTCCTAATGCGGCTTATACTCTTTATTCTTTTTGCCCTCACTCACAGTGCCTATTATTATGCTGTTGGAATTTTAGTGCTTATAGGTGTAGCCATGTTACTTGCCATATTTCAACCTTATAAAGCAGAGTTCAGCACTTACAATGCTGTTGATTCAGTATTCATTCTTACGTTGGCCATGTGGTATGGTACGGTATTGTGTCTAAACATTGCAGCAGTGAAAATCCGAAGACTACTGAAAACATCAGCGATTGTTTCATTTTTGGTTGCAACCTTACCCCTTCTATATTTTGGTGTGGTCATTCTGCACTGGATCTGTACACGTAGAGGAGTTGGACAAAGACTATTTCAAAGTATTAAGGGCCGAATAGGAGGAAAAGCATATTGCACAGGACTGGAGGAATCTCTACCAGATAGGCTTATCAATCCTAGTCTTTATCATGACGATGGAGACTATCCCATGGCTAACTATACTGAGAGGTTCAATAACCAAGCATACACAAGCATCAATAGTGAGGAAAGCACAATGACATCATAAGAAAGTCAACGTATAATAGTGTTCTGCAAGGTGCATGATAAGATAAAATTGTTTGAGTTTCACTTTCTGCTGCATGCTTTTAAGAGACTTTAATTTTCACTTAACTGCTTTTTTAGGTTTTATGCTATGTATTATTGCACCTCAAAGAAAATGCAATTGTTTTTAGTCATTGTTGTCAATGGTTTAAGATATGCATTTTGATAGAGTATGCAATGCTATAGCTTTTCCTATGCCTAACAGCACTGTGAAGTTCACGCCCCTGCCTAGCTTTTATCACTTGCAGTACTGCAAGTTGTAAAAATAAAATGGGCAGGTGCGTTGGAACAAGGCTAATGTGCATGTCTACAATGCAGACAGTTTGTGTCTCAATTTGAGTCTATGGTGTGATTGTTTTCGCAACAGTTACTGTTGTTGTAGCTTATATTTAGCAGTTTTAAAATAATAGGTACATAAAGTAAGTTACAGATCTTTGGACACCATGTATATTCAGACACCCATATGCCAAGCCTAAGTTCTGAAACCAAGCAAGTAATGCACCAAATTGTAACATAAGTTAATTATGGTGCTAGAGAACATGGTCAGACACCATTTCTGGTCCACACTGGAAACAATGCTCAGGTTTTGATGTTTGGACTTCAGCACTGTATTTATGGACAGACAGCTTTTTTCGTGTGTTCACACTCAAACAGAGTTTTTTGTACCTCTGGGAAGGACCACCCCTCTCCTGTTCAATACCTCATGTTCAGTGTCATAGATCCCTTTTTTTCTTGCAGAGCAAAATCTCTCTTTGTATAGTGTTTTATGGTACAAACCTCCCCAACATTTGATAGTCATGATCAGTCTTCGCAGTCACCCCTTGACTAACTGCTGGAAAAACTGTTTTATGAGTTTATGGAGTTACTAAAGCTACTTTCTAATTTTAGTAGCATTATGACAACGGAACATAGCCATAGATATAAACAGTGATGGACAATGGAATTTCTCAGGTCTTCATGCCCTTTGTCAGTTGAGAAGTACATCAGAAGTACATCAATGTATTTCAGCAATGCATCTTGTCCACCTTGGTTTGAACCATCCAAAGACTCCTGTAAACTTAGTATGGGGAAAGTATTGATGAGTGTAATGAATCACTGCTTGAGTCTGCCATTTTCAAGACCCTGAATAACAAAGCACCGGCTGGCACACTCTTTCCATAAAGAAGCAGAATTAGAGCTGGGCGATACTAGAATTGCTTTGTATATCACGATACCTTCTCACTTATCATGATATAGTTACTAAAGTACTTTAAAGCAGTTGCAGTTCCGGGACAAAGTGCGCACACCACCTGCAAAATGGAAGTAAAGAGTCCAGTCTACCTACGTAAATGAGTGCTTATGGGCCACACAACTCCAGGCTAGTACATATCTAGCAGAGTCAGTAGAGATCCGGCCAATGTCTCGGCAATACCTACCTTGCTCAAATCGGTGATTTGTTTGTCCTTGTGTTGCAAAAACCCGAAATAGCCCCACGCTTCACTCTTTCCGTCACGAAGTGGGAGAAGATTCTTCTCTCTCAGGCGTTCAGCAGGCGGCACGGCCATTGTTGCACTGAAAAAGGACCATGTGGGACGGGCACAGACTGCGCATGCGTTAGCACATGCACAATGACCCAGCCGGCCACGGCGCGGCGCAGTGAGCGCGCGATGCCACGATATTTGCATACCCGGGACGATATACCATCGATAGCTATGAACTATCGATACTATTGCACATATCGATAGTATCGCCCAGCACTAAGCAGAATGAAGAATGAATGAACATCTACTGTGTTCTGATATTAGTGTCTGCTGGTACTGTGCATACACTTGTTTCTTATTATTTTTTTCCCACAATGGTACTGTTTGATAATAGAGAATCTTGTTGCTGGTACTGTGTATACACTTGTTTCTGGTCCCACAATGGTATTGTTTGATAATACAGAATCTTGTCTGCTATCAATGTGTTTTCGATGAAAGGCTTGTCAGTGGTTATCATCAGTTGATAGATCATAAGCCAAAGTCATGAGCTGTAGTCAGTGTGCAGTTGCTGCTCTGTTAGTGGCATTAGTTGTTGGTGTGCAAGGACACCAGATCATCTATGTTGACACTGAGAATGGGACACTGAATAGCAGCTGCTGGGAAAGAGGGCTAGACCAGCCCTGTGGTAGCTTGGAACTAGCGGACACCGGTGCCCAGAAATACAACTCGACCATAGCTGTTGTGTGGAGGTATGGAACCAGCTATAATACTCCTACCACATTACCTACCATAGACAATGGTACTTGCAGATGTGAGCCAACCGCTAGCAGATGGAATGAGTCAGCAACTATTCAGAAGTACAGTTCAGTATCAGCTCAGTCATATAATGCATCTTGCCCCCCTTGGTTTGAACCACTCAATGGTACTTGTAAATGTGGGGATAGTGTTGATGGTATTGTCAATTGTGATGAAACACTGCAGGAGTCTGCCATACTTGACTGTCACTGCATGACATACAATGAATCAACAGGAACGGTTGTTGGTGCATGCTTCTACAACTGTGTACATAACAACAATTTGAAAGATGTAGTGTACCATCCAATACCGAAGACAGTAGAGCATGTAAATGACGTAATGTGTGGTCGTCTTAACAGAAGTGGACAGCTCTGTGGTGAATGCAAAGCAAACCACACCACTCTTGTTTACTCCTACGATTTAGAATGTACATTGTGCTCTGGTAGTGAGTATAACTGGGTAAGCTATGTCGCTATTGCTTTTGTGCCTCTCACGGTTTTCTTGGTCCTTGTTCTCTGCTGTAGGATCAGTGCTACTTCGCCCCAGCTGTATACATTTGTTATGTTCAGTCAGGCTATTGCAATTCCTGCCAATGCACGTATTCTTTTAGCTGCTATCAATAGTACACACTTTCCTCGTACTTCAGTGCTACTTCGAATAATATTAGCGATGTATGGCTTTTGGAATTTAGATTTCTTTCGCACATTAATCCCACATAAAATATGTCTGAAAGTGGACACACTTCAAACCCTATCATTGGACTACAGCATTGCATTCTACCCCCTCGCTTTAATCATTATAACATATGTACTTATTGAGCTTCATGCTCACAATGTTAGATTTATACTTTGGATCTGCAGACCATTTCATAGATGTTTTGCTCGCTTTCGGCAGCAGTGGGATGTAAGGACTTCCATCGTTGATGCTTTCGCTACATTTCTCCTTCTCTCAAATATTAAACTTCTAAGTGTGTCCTTTGACTTATTGTTGCCAACATATGTATATAATATGAATGGAAGTGTAGTTGGCCTCTACCTCTATTATGATGCATCAGTTGAATATTTTGGCAAGAAACACCTCCCTTATGCCATTCTTGCTCTTTTTGTGGTACTCGTTTTCATTATCTTCCCTATACTACTTCTGCTACTATATCCAATGCGGTGTTTTCAGCGCTGTCTTGGTCACTGTGGAGTCAGGTGGCATGCTCTTCACATCTTTATTGATGCTTTCCAGGGCTGTTACAAAGATGGAACCAATAGAACTCGTGACTGCCGGTACTTTGCAGGCATGTACCTATTTATGCGACCCCTGCTTCTCGTTCTTTTTGCAATCACTCTCAACGCCCTTTTCTATGGCTTGGCAGGTCTTGTGCTTACAGGTGTAGCTATGTTTACTGTCATAGTTCAGCCTTATAAAGCAGAGTTTGCTGCTTACAACATCATCGATCCTGTATTCTTTCTTACCTTAGCCATGTGTTATGGCTCGGTAATGTGTATGAACATAGCAGCTGTGAAAGCCCGTAATCTTCTGAAGTTGTCATTTATAGTTTCGTTTTTGGTTGGAACCTTGCCTCTTTCCTACTTAGTTGTAATTTTTGTGCGCTGGATCTGTTGTTGTAGGGGATTTGGACAGAGATTAGTTCAAAACATTAAGAGTCGGATAAGAAGAGTCAGCAACCAAGCGTGTACCTCAGCGTTAGAGGAATCTCTGCCACATAGGCTTATCAACCCTTCTCTTTATAATAATGATGGAACCCATGCAGCCTTATACAGAGCTAACAACACGGAGAAGTTCAGTGACCAAGCATATTTAAGCATCAATACTGATGAAAGCAAAAAGAGTAAAGAATAGGATAATTTAGCAAACATGCCCATTACTTATGTCTATTTCCTGGAATTGCTTGTATTTAGCAGCTACAATGTTTGCAAGACTTAATGCATGTGTGCAAAACATTACACGAATTGTTTTTGTTTCAGTTTTAGCTGTATTACCACATGATCAATATTGTTTAGAAACTTACAGTTGCAGTTATGTTGTTTTATTGTCAAATGTTGCACTGCAAAGCTACATCAGTTAATTTTATGTCAAGAAAGCGTTATTTTAATCCATCTGATGTCTAATTCATAGGTAGTTAAGTGGTTCTTGGTGACTCAGAGTTTTAGGCTTGATGGAGTTTTAATGGATTGGTATAGTCAATTACTGAATGTAACATAGGCATATTTATACAGCAGTTACTTTTAACCATTGGTTCTTTGTAAAACGTACCAAATTCACAATTCTCTTGGATTTGTGTCCTTGTGCTCCTTCTTCTTGAAGATCAGCAAAATACTTCCTTTCAGCTTATTTTGAAACACAACTTCACTACCCATGCAAATACCCTACAGGAGCTCACAGGAACCACACTTTACTAAGCCTATGCCAGGGCATGCAAGTAATAACTGTAGTTCAGCCACCATGGCTACTCACACTTCAACATAGCTACAGTGATAACAATAGATGATGCCATATGCTGGTTTTGGTGTACGTTGGTGTACTCTTGTTTTTAAAAACTGCAAATATCCAGCCAATAAATGGTATTTATGCCAGAAAAACTTCTTTAATGCTGTGAATTGAACCCAGGATCACTGGCTCAAGCCACCAGTGCTCTGATCACTGAGCTATGGCTACTGGGCAACCAAGCACCAGCCCTCACAATTCTCATATGTACTGCACATGTAGTACTGAATGCTTCAATTACACACCCGGCAGCCACTCAGTCTCATGCCTGGAACAGGGGTCTGTGCATATGACTACTACTCAGTAGGTCCTGCCAGAAATATGTTATGGGTCAAGCAAACAATTTTGAGTGGCTTATTTTGAATATGCTAAGTGTTTTTTTCTTTCTAAATTTGAACTGGAAATTTGTTCAACAAAACAGTAGATAGTTGCTACCAATGTAATGAATATTTATACAAGACCAGTATAAGTTGAAGGAACAGTGATCAAGAGTTATGATCTGTTCATTATTGATCTTTGCATAGGCCAACATCTACATACAAGAACAGTAGCTTTGTCCCAAGGCTATTCATATCTTGGAATCTTGTGTTACATGTCTCCTATCTTTTTCCAGCATAAGTAGTGGTTACCTTAGTGGCTGGCTACTAGCAACTCACCCACAGAGGACATGTGGCAGAGCATTTATTAATAGTGTAAAATTCACCATCATACCCCTAGACAGGCATAAAAATAAACACAGACATAAATATGTTATGTACACTGTTCTAAATAGCTGCAGGATATGGGACGTTACTGTGAAGCTGAGGTTATAAGTCAGTGAGAACATTTTTTGGAGTGCATACCCTTACTCCTACAGCTTTCTTCAATTGACAAATCTATCTGTATCCTCTTTCTGCTACTGTATCCAATGCGGTGTTTTCAGCAGTGTTTTGGTCTCTGTGAAACAAGGTGGCATGCTCTTCACATCTTTGTTGATACTTTCCAGGGTTGCTACAAAGATGGGACCAATGGAAGTAGAGACTGCCGATACTTTGCAGCAGTTTATCTCCTTCTGCGATTTGTGCTCTTCATTCTGTTTGCAGTTACTCTCAGTGCTGTTTTTTATGCTGTGGCAATTCTAGCGCTTCTAAGTGTGTCAATGTTGCTTGTCATAGTTAGTTCAACCTTACAAAGTAGAATTCGCTGCTTACAATGTTGTTGATTCAGTATTGATTCTTACCTTGACCATGTGGTGTGGTGCTGCAGTATTTTTCAACATAGCAGGAGTGAAAGCTCAAAGACTGCTGAAGACATCATTAATAGTTTCATTTCTGTTAGCAGCTTTACCCCTTACCTACTTAGCTGTGGTCTTTTTGCGTTGGACTTGTTCTCACAGTAGAGTTGGACAAAGGCTAGTTCATAGCGTTAAGAGCCAGATAGGAAGGGTCTGCAGGCTGACACGTGGCACAGGATTGGAGGAATCTCTACCAGATAGGCTTATCAACCCTTGTCGTTTTAATGGAACACATGACAGCTTTTCATAGAGCTAACAGCATTGAGAAGTTCAGCGACCAAGTGTGTTCAATGATGAAACCTCATAAGTAACAACAACATCTGTGTGACTTTCTGTAACTGTACAGCGTTGATAATGGCTGTAACTATACACCATTGTTTGGGTTTCAGTTGTAGTTATATTTAGATTTGTTTTCTACAGTACATTGCCAATGTTACTATTAAAACTTGCAGTTACATAATACATTTTCTTGAGATTTGTCATTATTTTTCTGACATATCCTTTGATATGATTATTGAGTTTTCCATCAGATGTCTCGATAATAAGGGTAGGTACAAAACCTGGACTCTGGACTCTGGACTGGACCATGTCTGGACTATGGACTGGATTATGGACTCGATTTTGGACTCGATAGTGTTTTAGTTCTGCCATTTAAAGAAGACTATGAATGCTGGATTGCCCAATGAGCAGGGGATTGGCATAACAGTTGGAACGGACATTTGTGCAGCTTTCAGCAAGACTGGCTGGTTGGCCATTGCTCTGCTCATACAGTCTCCTCGCCCAGCTGGTGGCAAGGACTCATAAGAGTGCATTATAATGCCTAATCTAAGCTTTAGTGAGAAACAAAATTCACAGAGATCAAGCTGGCAGTCAAACCTGGGACCTTGTGATTACTAGTCAGATGCTCTTACAACTGAGCCACTGTATTCATGGTGGAGGAGTAGAAGCAAGCCTTTCAACACCCAGGCTGGAGGCACAGTGACTTCAGCTTTGGGTACACTGCCTTAATTCACAAATGGGGATCCCCTGTGAAGGGGGTTGTGGGCCTGGGGTAGACTGGCTGTACAAGCACATTACCTGAGCAGATACACTCACTATCCACCACCTCAGCCTCTTGTTTCACAAGCCCAGCACACCTTTTACAAAGGATGTGGTTTGCGAGACTATACTCAGCCTCTAGCTCTCTCCCAATGCATTGTCTAGACCTTAAATGCTGACATATATGCTGAAAAAATCCAGAGGAATCTGTATAATCACAACCTTCGGCACAAGACTGTAAGCGATCAAAAAGTGGATGGTGGGGAAGACCTAGAAACGTGAGATTAGTTCGTAGATTCTGCTTTTCAGTCTAAAATCAAGTCCAAAATTGGGTCCATAATTCAGTCCATAGTCCAGTCCATGGTCCAGTTCAGAGTCCAGGTTTTGTACCTACCCCAATAATAATATCTAGAAGCGGTCTATCTAGAGCTGCATATGCAACATTCAACCTAGTATGACTAAAAATCAACAACAACCTAAGCTGGATTACATAATAGGTAATGCATGGTTGCCAGTGATTTATGGTCTATAACCACCCAATTCCAAGAGTGTAGCTCGAGGACAAGGGTGTTTATTGTGAACCATAAAGTCTGTAGCTAACATGTATTATGTGTTTTAATCTCCAACCTGATTGGTCCTTATTGTTCTTGGCAAACATGCAAGCTGGCTTACACCATAAACAAGGTAGTTCAAGGTAACATAATTTCCAACTTCCTGTGGTTTATGAAACAGAATCTACAACCCTGGTGTGAGTTTATGTAAAATGCTGTTACTATAGGAACAAGGGTGCAGTGGAGATTATATAACATTAGTGAACAGTTGACAACCAATTGCACATTTTACAGCTTACACAGCAAAGATTAAAATTGACCATACTGACTAATGACGTTTATATCCAGCAGCTGAGTGTGGCTCCTTGAGTGAATTATAAAGGCAGTACATGTTTAGAAAAATTTCCTTAGCTGGAAATAATAAAGATATTTGATGTTATGAGGTAAAACTAGAAATCGTCCGGCAGTCACTTGAATCAAACTCAGGGCACCTGGCTTGTGCTGCCAGTGCTCTACCACTGAGCTACAATTTACAACTGGACAACCATCAGCCCTCTCCATGTACTGTACGGGTGGTACTGTCACACACCCTGGAAGCCATCAGTATGTGCAGTGAAAATTCTGTTAGGTGTTGACTATTCTCTCCATGAGAAGAACACTCATTCTGAGTGTTTTTTCTCATGGTAAGTGCTGAATTTGGATAAGAAAAAGCCACTAAGGATACAACATGGTGCTGACAAGTGATGACATCATATGCTAGTTTTGGTGTGGTCTCTAAACCCACCTCTATGCATGCACAGCAAACACTACTCAGTTAGAACGGGTAGTGACCCCAGTTTCAGGGTTCAGTGAATACTATGAAGAGAATTCACAAACATGTGATTATTCTTTGTCATGTATCACTTGTCTACAAGCTAAACTTGCCAGTTTGTAGCAGATTCATTTGCAGGCTATTAATTGGTTCAGAATGAAATAGTAGCTAGCAGAAAGACACATTACATACAAGCAAACAAGTGCCTATTCTACCACACAAAGAAATTGTGCGAGGGTTGATGGATGGTAATTATAAATTCTCTTCATACACAAGTTCAATGAACCCTGAAACTGCAGTGGGAATACTGTTATGTATTTTGTCTACCTTTGGGTATCAGAATTACCCATTTGGTAAAAGAGTGTTGCTTATAGTAAACTAGGCTCTTGTTAATGTAGTCTGATAGATTGCTGGAACGAAACCATGAACTACTGTAACAGTCAAGGTACAGTTGCAAGTAGAGGTAACCAATGATAACAATAGATTGTCTGTTGGTATTGAGTAGAGATTGTATTTAGTCAGAAGAGATCAACTTCCTTGTTTTACCTGGTTGTTTGTGTTTGTTTGACTTTGTGAGGAGGATTTTACGATGCAAAGCATTTTCAGTGTTGATTTTACCGAATGAGAAAAAGGACTATGGAACTGTTTGGTTGCCTTGATGTGTGGTATTAATGTGCTTGAATAGTTATAGATGAAAATTTTGTTTGTGGTTATCATCTGATAGATTGCAAACACAAAGCCATGAGCTGCAGTCGGTGTGCAGTTGCTGCTCTGTTACTGGCATTAGTTGTTGGTGTACAAGGACACCAGATCATCTATGTTGACACTGAGAATGGGACACTCAATAGCAGCTGCTGGGAAGGAGGGCTAGACCAGCCGTGTGGTAGCTTGGAACTAGCGGACACTGGCGCCCAGAGATACAACTCAACCATAGCTGTTCTGTATAGGTATGGAAACAGCCATAATACTCCTACCATAGCACAAGATACTCCGCAGGCCTCATCTTACCCACCATTGCCTACTGCAGATAATGATAGTTGCAGATGCAACGAACTGGCTGATAATCAGAAGTATCATTTAGCATCAACTCGGGTCGTCAATGCATCTTGCCCTCCTTGGTTTGAACCATCCAATGGAACCTGCAGATGTGGGAAAACTATCCATGACATTGTCAAGTGTGATGAAACTCTAAATGAATCTGCCATACTTGACTGTTATTGCATGACATACAATGAATCTACAGAAACAATCGTTGTTGGTGCATGTTTCTACAACTGTGTTAGTACTAACAGCACAAAAGATGTTGTCTACCGACCAATGCCAAAGACTGTGGAGGGACTAAATCGTGATATGTGTGGTGACTTTAACCGAGATGGACAGCTTTGTGGTGAGTGCAAAGCAAACTATAGCCCTCCTGTCTACTCCTACGATTTGCATTGTACAATGTGTTCTGATGGTCAGTACAACTGGATGAAGTATGTGGCCATAGCCTTTGTACCTCTTACTGTTTTCTTGGTTCTTGTCCTCTGCTGCAGAATTAGTGCTACTTCACCCCAGCTGAATGCATTTGTCACATTCTGTCAGGCTATTGCGATCCCTGCCAATGTGCGCATTCTTTTAGTTGCAATCTACAGCAATTCTTCTCCTGGTGCTTTGATAGCAGTGCGAACACTAACAGCAGTGTATGGTGTTTGGAATTTAGATTTCTTTCGCACATTGGCTCCACATACTGTATGTCTTAAAGTGGACACACTTCAAGCCCTGGCATTGGACTACAGCATTGCATTTTATCCCCTTGTTTTAATTGTTGTAACATATGTAGTTATTGAACTTCATGCTCACAACTTTAGAGTTATTGTTTGGATCTGGAGACCATTTCATAGATGTTTTGCTCGCTTTCGACAGCAGTGGAATATAAGAACTTCCATCATCGATGCTTTTGCTACATTTCTCCTTCTCTCAAATATTAAACTTCTAAGTGTGTCCTTTGACCTTTTAATTCCAACATCTGTATACAATATGAATGGAAGTGTAGTTGGCATCTACCTCTATTATGATGCATCAGTCGAATACTTTGGCAAGAAACACCTCCCTTATGCCATTCTTGCTCTCTTTGTGGTACTCACTTTTGTCTTCTTTCCTATACTGCTTCTGCTACTGTATCCAATGCGATGTTTTCAGCGGTGTCTTGGTGTCTGTGGAGTGAGTTGGCATGCTCTTCACATCTTTGTGGATGCTTTCCAGGGTTGCTACAAAGACGGAACTAATGGGACTCGAGACTGCCGATACTTTGCAGCTGTGTACCTTATTTTACGATTTTCACTCTTCATTCTGTTTGCGTTCACTCTCAGCGCTGTTTTTTATGCTGTGACAATTCTAGCAGTTATAGGTGTAGCCATGTTGCTTGTCATAGTTCAACCTTACAAAGCAGAATTCGCTGCTTACAATGTTGTTGATTCGGTGTTAATTCTTACCTTGGCCATGTGGTGTGGTTCAGCCGTGTTTTTCAACATAGCAGCAACAAAAGCTCACAGACTACTGAACACATCATTAATAGTTTCAATCCTGTTAGCCGTTTTACCTCTTCTCTACTTGGTTGTGATCTTTCTGCATTGGATTTGTTCTCGAAAGGGAAATAAACGAAGACTAGTTCAAAGCATTATAGGAAGAGTCTGCAGGCGAATACAAGGCGCAGGATTGGAGGAATCTCTACCAGATAGACTAATTAATCCTTATCGTTATATCAACGAAGAGGAAACCCATGTAGCTTACTATGGAGCTATCAGCACTAAGGGCGTTAGTGACCAATTAGCGTATTCTAATCTTGAAACCTCACAATAAATATGAGAGTCAATGTATATCTGTTTTTTTATAACTGCATATCCAGCAATGATGTTTACTGCAAGTGTAAAGTACATTGCATGAAATTGTGTCTACATATTAGTGTTTTACTTGACCAGTAAATTTGCATGTAATTACCACCTTTTTTCTTGAAATTTGTCATCAGAAATTATTGTACTGCAAAAACAGCACTTCTACATATTGTCAATGTTTCAAACATCCATTTTTGTATATTGAGTTGTCATCAGATGTCAAGGTCCTTAGAGCTTTACTGAAAGGACTGACTCGCCTTGTATGTAAATAATAAGTTGTACATATACTATGCATATGAGGTTAAGGTCCAGGCTCATGCTGGTAAATGTAAAATGTGGTACTTCCGAAAGTATGTAGTCACTCTCCCCTTTCTGTGAAGTTGAAGCAAGAGTGCATAAGAACAGGTGGCTAGAGGAAGAGCGTGTAACTCCAATAGAAGCCCATAGTCCGGTCAAAATTATTGAACCATACTAAAAATAGAACACCCTGCACGTGCTTAGCAACATGTCTACACGCAACTGTGCATACGTGTTACTATTTTTAGTAAGGTTCAATAATTCCGGGAATTTTACGTAGTTGCACACTCTTCCTCTAGCCACCCGCCGTTCTTATGCGCTTTTGTTTGAAGTTATGGTATCACTGTACAGCATGTTCACCCAAGGACAAGTCTAGGCCTGTAAGGCAATGAGGCTGAGAGCAGAGGAAAGAACTTAACAAGGAAAAGAAAGACTGTGGGTGTAGATGTCTGTACAGCAAAAACACAGACTGCTAAACTTAGAGGATTGAATGGCATTTAACCTTCACAATATTGGTTTCAGAGCTTATAGACTTGACCAGTTTATTATCCTTCATATATGGGGCATCATTGTAAACGTGTCTAGTTACTGGAAGTGTGAATTATAACGTTACACTGTAAAAAAGGAAAGGTTGTTCTGACTCAATGTGGTTACCTCAGTTTTCTTTTAATTGTCTGCATTGTTAAACACAGTGGAGTCCCACTGCCTGCTTTAGATTCCAACAAATTAAGAACTTGATTTAAACATTAGTAGATGTCATGGAAGAATACTTTGCTAATGAAATTGTCCAATCATGTGGAAAAGGGTATGGAACTGAGGTAACCAAAATGGGTTAAAACTACCCACTTTTTCTTACAGTGTACCACCTGATGTTATTTTGGACACAGAGAAGCTGCAGCTTCTTCTGATAGGACTGTCTCTTCATTATCAACTTTATTATTGCAGAGAAAACTAGTAATGTTTTTAGTACGTAACTGTTACTTGAGTACATATTTTATCTCGATAGGATTATCTGTAAATCCAGCTACAATGGTATATTTTGAGTTTTTGGGACTTTTAGAAACTGTGATTAGCATGTCAGCTTTACATGAGTGCTTCAATGATATTTGTGGTTGTTATTAGTCAGATTGACTGGAACATCTACTGAACCAAAGCCATGAGCTACAGTCAGTGTGCAGTTGCTGCTCTGTTAGTGACATTAGTTGTTGGTGTGCAAGGACACCAGATCATCTATGTTGACACTGAGAATGGGACACTGAATAGCAGCTGCTGGGAAGGAGGGCTAGACCAGCCCTGTGGTAGCTTGGAACTAGCGGACACTGGTGCCCAGAAATACAACTCAACCATAGCTGTTTTGTTGAGGTATCGAGCCAGGTGTAATATTCCTACCACAACACCAACTCTTCCACAGGCATTGTCTTACCCACCATTAGCTGCCACAAATAATGGTACTTGTGGATATGCTGATAATAAGAAGTACAAATTAGTATCAGGTCAGTGTAGCAATGCATCTTGCCCCCCTTGGTTTGAACCATTCAGTGGCAGCTGTAAATGTGGGAAAACTATCCATGACATTGTGAAGTGTGATGAAACACTGCAAAAATCTGCTGTACTTGATTGCTATTGCATGACATACAATGAGTCTACAAAAACAGTTGTTGGTGCGTGCTTGTACAACTGTGTAAGTACTAAAGGCACAAAAGATGTTGTTTACCGGCGAATGCCAAAAACTGTGGAGGAACTAAATCATGATATGTGTGGTGACTTTAACAGAGGTGGACAGCTTTGTGGTGAATGCAAAGCAAACTACAGCCCTCCTGTTTACTCCTACGATTTACAGTGTACAATGTGCTCTGATGGTCTGTACAACTGGATAAAGTATGTTGCTATAGCCTTTGTACCTCTTACGGTTTTCTTGGTCCTTGTCCTCTGCTGTAGGATTAATACTACTTCACCCAAACTACATGCTTTTGTCACATTTAGCCAGGCTCTTGCAATACCTGTCAATGTACGTCTTCTTTTGCTTGCTACCAGGTCTTATTCTGGTGCTTCAATTGTTCTTCGAATACTAGCAACCATGTATGGTTTTTTGAACTTAGATTTTTTTCATGCATTTATCTCACACCAAGTGTGCCTAAAAGTAAACACACTTCAAGTTATAGCATTGGATTACAGTATTGCATTCTACCCCCTTGCTTTAATTATTGTAACATATATGCTTATTGAACTTCATGCTCACAATGTTAGATTTATGGTTTGGGCCTGGAAACCATTTCATAGATGCTTTGCTCGCTTCCGACAGCAGTGGAATATAAAGACTTCCATCATTGATGCTTTTGCTACATTCCTTCTTCTCTCAAATATAAAACTTCTATCCTTGTCTACAGACCTTCTAACTCCAACATATGTGTATAGTATGAATGGAAGTGTAGTTGATATCTACCTCTATTATGATGCATCAATTGAATATTTTGGCAAGAAGCACTTCCCTTATGCCATTCTTGCTCTTTTTGTGGTACTCACTTTTATCCTCTTTCCTCTACTGCTTCTGTTACTGTATCCAATGCGGTGTTTTCAGCAGTGTCTTGGTCTCTGCGGAGTGAGGTGGCATGCTCTTCACATCTTCATCGATGCTTTCCAGGGCTGTTACAAAGATGGAACTAATGGAACTCGAGACTGCCGATACTTTGCAGCAATGTACCTCTTTCTGCGACTGATGTTTATCATTGTTTTCGCAAGCATTCGTAATGGCATGTTTTGTGCTGTGGTTATTCTTCTGCTTATAGGTGTAGCCATGTTGATTGCTAGAGTTCAGCCTTACAAAGCCGAGTTTGCTGCTTACAATGCTGTTGATTCTATATTCATTCTTGCCCTGGCCATGTGGTATGGCGCAATGGTCTGTCTTAGCTTAGCAGCAGTGAAAGCACACAATTTAGTGAAGGTATTTGTAGTGGTTTTATTTCTGGTAGCAGCCTCTCCCCTTCTCTACTTAATTGTCATCTTTCTGTGTTGGATCTGTTCTCGTAGGGAAATTGGACAAAGGCTAGTTCTAAAGATTAAGAGTCAGATAAGAAGACGGTGCAGGCGAGCACATGGCACAGTTTTAGAAGAGTCTCTACCAGATAGGCTTGTCAACCCACAGCTTTATTGTGATGAGTTTTGCCATACCATAACTTTTCCTATGACTAACAGCTCTGAGAGGTTCAGTGACCAAACGTATTCAAACATCAATAACAATGAAAGTGCAAGCATTACATGAAGAATAATCAATGTAGATTTTCTAATGATTTGTTCGGCAATTATTGTAAACCCAATATATGTGTACAATACAGTTGGTTAGTATCTCACTTTCAGTATGTTTTGGTTTTTGGGGGTTGTTTTGTTTTTAATATGACTGGCGTTGTAACTTAACACTTTCACTTGGCATAATTTAATGCTTGAGGTTTATTTTTATTGCATACATATTATGCAACTGCATTTGCTTACTATTGTAACTTTATCTTTGCATAGGCATGCTTTTGAATAACTTGTCCATCTGATTTCTCATTAGTATTTTAGGAGTTGTTCCAAGGCCACACTTTTTCCTGTTCCCATGTAGCCTGGGTATGAGGCCAGAGGTTATAGGGCGCTTAGAACGCCTTGTTTTCTTAGTTGAATCAAGATTCTATGAAATTGAGGGTGCAAGCTATGGACTTCACTATTGAGTACTAAGTACGTTCTGCAGCAGTTTGTCTAAGATCACTCTTCTTTCCTAAATCAACATGCACACCGAGGTATTTAAGAAAAAAGGCACTCCTACTCCAAAAATGGAAGAAATAACATTATGTTGATGTGGTGGCTTTGCACTCAAGAACTGGCATGCCACATTACAAATGCAAGTTGTACATACTTAGCCAACAACACGAGTTGAGTGCTTGCATGTGTTTATATGGTTGGGGAAATACGATAACACTTCATGTGCTACAAAAATAGGAATGCAAATAATGAAGTAGGTCTGCAAAACATGGCTGTATCCTTGTACAAAGAGAGCAATAATCTCATGTCAAATTGGTTATACCAAATATGGAATACACTCATGAATTAGCCTCATACCATGTGTGAGGAGGGAAAGTTGATCCACATGATAACACTTTATGTGCTACGATTTATGTTTGTGCAAGTGTGAACAGTAACTTTCCCTCCTCTCAATGAGTTGTTGGAACAGTGTGCGAAGAGCATGACATCTCCTTTCATAGTGACCCAAGACAGCACATTTCTACCATTGTTCAGTGGTGGATCCAGAAGTATTTAGGAGGGGTTGTAGATTTATCCAGAAGATATGAAGTATATTTTAGTTTGGAGTTCAGAATGTTGTATCATCACTGGCTATTTTTATCATACCAAACACAAATGGACAAAACAGTACAGCTTTTCAGATTAAAACAGAATTAATAGCACCCTATTACTTGCTTCAAGTATGTTATTAATTGGCAACAAACTTTCTAATTACTTTTGATTACTTCTATGACTATTAGAATACATGTGACAACGACAGTAATGTGAGAATAAATCTTTTAGTTGACATGTAACAGTGTAACAGTTTACTAAGTAACAAGAACCTGAGCACACAGAATAGATAATGCAGTTCAGGCACCACAATTTAATGTGGTGTCTATGAGTAATGACGTCATATGCTAGTTTTGGTGTGGTCTCTAAATCCCATAGGTATCCAACTGCATGCACAGCAAAACTACTCAGCTAGAACAACCTCTGAATAGGTAGTTACCCCAGTTTCAGGGTTCAGTGAATACTATGAAGAGAATTCACAAACATAAGGTACACAAGAAGATGAATGTATAATGATACTACTTGGATGAGTTGTGAGGGGGATGATGTAATTATGAGTGCATTGGGAATACTGTTGTGCAACTTTAGTAATTGTTTTCCCTTGGGCATATAGAATTACCTGTGTATAAATACAAAGAGTTGCACGAATGGTTACAGAGAAAGGTTTATCAGTCTTATAGATTGCTGAATAAAAACTATGAGCTGTAGTCAGTGTGCAGTTGCTGCTCTGTTAGTGACATTAGTTGTTGGTGTGCAAGGACACCAGATCATCTATGTTGACACTGAGAATGGGATAATGAATAGCAGCTGCTGGGAAGGAGGGATAGACCAGCCCTGCAGTAGCTTGGAACTAGCGGACACTGGTGCCCAGAGATACAACTCAACCATAGCTGTTCTGTGGAAGTATGGAACCAGCGATAATACTCCTACCACAGCACCAACTACTTCACAGGCATTGTCTGGCCCACCATTAGCTATCGAAGATAATAGTACTTGTGGATGTAATGAACTTGATAGTGATCGCAAATACAATGTAGCATCAACTCAGTCAAATAATGCATCTTGCCCACCTTGGTTTGAACCATCCAATGGCACTTGTAAATGTGGGAAAACTGTCCATGACATTGTGAAGTGTGACGAGACACCGCAAAAATCTTCCGTACTTGACTGCTATTGCATGACATACAATGAATCAACTGGAACAGTTGTTGGTGCATGCTTCTACAACTGTGTAAGTACTAAAGACACAAAAGATGTTGTTTACCGTCCAATGCCAAAAACTGTGGAGGAACTAAATCATGATATGTGTGGTGACTTTAACAGAGATGGACAGCTTTGTGGTGAATGTAAAGCAAACTACAGCCCTCCTGTTTACTCCTATGATTTGCGGTGCACAATGTGTTCTGGTGGACAGTACAACTGGATAAAGTATGTTGCTGTAGCCTTTGTACCTCTTACAGTTTTCTTGGTCCTTGTTCTCTGCTGTAGGATCAGTGCTACTTCTCCCAAGCTTTATGGTTTTGTCATGTTCAGCCAGTTTATTGTAATCCCTGCCAATGTACGCATTCTTTTAGTTGCAATCTATAACAATTCTTCTCCTGGTGCTTCAATAGCAGTGCAAACATTAGCAGCAATTTATTGTGTTTGGAATTTAGATTTCTTTCGTACATTCATTACACACTCCATATGCTTGAAAGTGAACACACTTCAAGCCCTAGCATTGGACTACAGCATTGCATTCTACCCCCTTGCTTTAATTATCATTGCATATGTACTTATTGAACTCCATGATCACAACTTTAGAGCTATTGTTTTGGTCTGGAAACCATTTCACAGATGTTTTTCTTGCTTCTGGCAGCAGTGGGACATAAGAACTTCCATCATCGATGCTTTTGCTACATTTCTCCTTCTCTCAAATACTAAACTGCTAAGCGTGTCCTTTGACCTTTTAACTCCAACATCCATATATAATATGAATGGAAGTATAGTCGGTATCTACCTATATTATGATGCATCAATTGATTACTTTGGCAAAAAACACCTCCCTTATGCCATTCTTGCTCTTTTTGTGGTACTCATTTTCATCATCTTTCCTATACTACTTTTGCTACTGTATCCAATGCGGTGTTGTCAGCGGTGTCTTGGTCAATGTAGAGTGAGGTGGCATGCTCTTCATATCTTTATTGATGCCTTCCAGGGTTGCTTCAAAGATGGAACCAATGGTACACGAGACTGCCGCTACTTCGCAGCAGTGTACCTCATTATGCGACTCATACTCTTTTTTCTGTTTGCATTCACTCTCAGTGCTGCTTTTTACGCCGTGGCAATTCTAGCACTTATAGGCATCGCTATGTTAATCATCATAGTTCAGCCTTACAAAGCCAAGTTTACTTCTTACAACACTGTCGACTCAGTATTCATTCTTACCTTGGCCATGTGGTGTGGCACAGCAGTGTTTTTCAACATAGCAGCATCAAAAGCCCACAGACTACTAAAGACATCATTACTAGTTTCATTTCTGGTAGCGGTCTTACCCCTTCTCTACTTAGTTGTGATCTTTCTGCATTGGATCTGTTCTCGTTGGGGATTTGGACAAAGACTAGTTTATGTCATTAAAAGCCAGATAGGAAGAGTGTGCAAGCAAACACATGACACAAGATTGGATGAATCTCTACCAGATAGGCTTATTAACCCTTGTCGTTATAATAAAGATGAAAATCATGCAGCTTACTACGGAGCTACCAGCACTGAGGGTTTTAGTGACCAAGTGTACTCAAGAATCGGTGATGACGAACCCTCATTATGAGAGATTATTGTATTTACTTACATTGTATATAACTTCCTATATGGCTGTAAAAGACGTTACTGCAAGTGTGCAACACATTACATTACATTACATTGAGTTGCCTTTTTTTTATTTTTATTGTATCTGCTGTATTTTGTTTTCCTACATTACAAGTCAAAACTGCACCCCAAGGTTTTCTTAACACATTTATTCCCTTATGAGCAGGTAGAATTGCAAGACTAGCACTTTTACAAAGCAGAAGCAGCTGAAAACAGCAATTAGTGTTAAGCACCACATGTTCTTATTTACCAGCTTTCATAGTAAAGTCAATCAGGGGGCAGTCTCAAGAGTCAATGTCCACTGCTGTGTTGTAGTGGTCACTCAAAGACTAGCCTCGTTCCCAGGCGTGGAGGAGGAGGAGAAAGGGCGCCTGGTACACACTGTTTGCGTATGCGCTTAATTGCCACGGAATTCCGTGGCGACCATGTTCGTACGTATACGTACGTATACTGGTGACGTCATAAACTTGCCTCGTTGATATGCCAGTTGGTGTTCTGTTCGAGTGAGTTTCATATCGCGCTGTTCTAGGCCTTCTGGTAGCTAGGTACCTCGAGATAAAGCTGAAGAACGAACAGATTGCCTCCAATATGCGGTTATCCAACATTTCCGGTAAGTCGATACCTACCACTGCCTACCAGACATTTCTCTTTGTATCTGACAGTATAAAACTAGGCAAAGCATGTAGCAGCGATGTTTATAGCATCCTAAGAACAAAAGCTGGGGGGGGGGGGTTGACGGTTTATGCTATTCACGTGATAACCGGATCATCATATTAGTACATGCCCCTAATTCTACCACGTGGTCTTGCCTATGATTACGCGCATGCGCAAACAGTGTGTACCAGGCGCTCTTTCTCCCCCTCCGTGCCTGGGAACGAGGCTACCCAAAGACATGAAGTCACTGTCCAGGCCTGTACAACAGTGATCTAAAGAGCATAGAAAACAGCTTAAAAGGAGAAGATAGTGGAAGACAGTGTAATAAGGAGAAGAAGAGTGTTATGAAGGAAAAGAAACAGCTGGCTGTCAGTAAGAGTCTGAGATGTGATTGTTAGTATAGCAAAAATGCAGACTGCTGAACTTAGTGTATCGAGTGGCTTAATTAACCAAATCAGCACAGTTTACAGGCTAGAAAGCCCATCAACCGTGTCTCACACACAAACCGCGAGAAAGTCACCACAAAACAGACCGGAATTTTCAGCGAACGAATCTTCGGTACAGGACGCCTACCATCAAACAAGCCTCCCAGACGCCCCACCAAGATGAGGTGACAGTGACAGCCCTTACGTTGGTTAGCCCATCCCCCTAGTTAATATTATGATAACTCCACCCATTGAGCACCACCCACAATTTGTTTAGTAATTTGAATATTCATAGCACTGTGAATGCCAATCGATAGCTGGGCTTCTCAAAGCAAGCCTTAGGCCGGGAGTGGTCCCGCCCTTTCTGTAGTAGGCCACAGGTCAGGAGTTCAAAGGGACCAAAACCCTTGGTCATGCGATGACCAGAAAGGATACTCTCCTGAAGACCAGTGTTTACGAGCATGTCTCCCAAAAAACAATAACTCTCTTTGCCATTACTGCCCCACCCATTTAAGCCATGAATGCCCCATCTCCATATCCCATTATGTTTTGACTTCCCACTTTATGAATGTGCGGAAAGTTTTCACATGATGAGCATCTATGTGCCCGCCGGTGTTGGTGCTCCCCCACTCAGCACACAACTCCAACTATGGTCCTTCAGCATGCGTTATCATTACATAGAGTTTGTTACTGGAAATGTGAATATAGCATTCAAGGTACATTGGAATATCATGAGCACACAGGAACTGCACCTTTCTCAGACTGCTCAGCTTCACTGTTATTCCAGCCTTTAAATTACTGGTTAGCATGAGAATCTCTACTAAATGTGTTTAGGAGAAGTACTTGTACAGACCCAACCATTGATATTATGGAGTCTTGGGACTTTTCAGTTGTAGTAAACTGCTATTGGTATGTTTGATAAAGTCTTAAGTTCGTTTAATCATGTTGTGGTTATCATCAGTCACATACACTGCAACATCTACTGAACCAAGGTCATGAGCTGTAGTCAGTGTGCAGTTGCTGCTCTGTTAGTGGCATTAGTTGTTGGTGTGCAAGGACACCAGATCATCTATGTTGACACTGAGAATGGGACACTGAATAGCAGCTGTTGGGAAGAAGGGCTAAACCAGCCCTGCAGTAGCTTGGAACTGGCGAATATTGGCGCCCAGATATATAACTCAACTATAGCTGTTGTGTTGAGGCATGGAACCAGCTGTACCACAGCATCAACTTCTCCGCAGTCCTTGTCTTATCTACCATTACCTACCACAGGTAATGATACTTGCAGATGCAACAAATTGGTTAATACTCACAAATACGATTTAGTGCCAGCTCAGACAAGTAATGCATCTTGCCCTCCTTGGTTCACACCATTCAATGGCACTTGTAAATGTGAGAAAACTATCCATGACACTGTCAAGTGTGATGAAACACTGCAAGAATCCGCCATACTTCAGAGCTACTGTATGACATACAATGAATCAACAGGAACAGTTGTTGTTGGTGCATGCTTGTACAATGGCTTAAGTTATATTCTCTACCACCTAAAAGATGTCTACCGTCCTATGCCAAAGACTGTGCAGCAGCTGAACGATGCAATGTGTGGTGACTTTAACAGAAGAGGACAGCTCTGTGGTAAATGCAAAGCAAATCACACCCCTCTCGTTTACTCCTACGATTTACGGTGCACAATGTGTTCTGGTGGACAGTACAACTGGATGAAGTATGTGGCTATAGCCCTTTGTACCTCTTACACTTTTCCTGGTCCTTGTCTTCTGCTGTAGGATAAGTGCTACTTCACCCAAACTGTATGCTTTTGTGACGTTTAGCCAGACTATTGCAACTCCTGCCAATGTACGCGTTCTTTTACTTGTTGCCAATAAGGGCTATCCTCCTTTTGCCTCAATTATACTCAGAATATTATCAGCATTATATGGTTTTTGGAATTTGGATTTTTTTCATGCATTAATCCCACACCAAATATGTTTGAATGTAGACACACTTCAAGCTCTAGCACTGGACTACAGTGTTGCATTCTACCCTCTTGCTTTAATCATTGTAGCTTATGTACTTATTGAACTTCATGCTTACAACTTTAGAGTTATTGTTTGGATCTGGAGACCATTTCATAGATGTTTTGCTCGCTTCCGACAGCAGTGGGATATAAGAACTTCCATCATTGATGCTTTTGCTACTTTCCTTCTTCTCTCAAATATAAAGCTTCTAAGTTTGTCATTAGATTTTCTAACTCCAACACATGTGTATGATTTGAATGGAACTGTAGTTGGCACCTATCTCTATTATGATGCATCAATTGAATACTTTGGCACAAAGAAACATCTCCCTTATGCCATTTTTGCTGTTTTTGTGGTACTCACTTTTATCCTCTTTCCTTTAATACTTCTGCTGTTATATCCCGTGCGATGTTTCCAGCGGTGTCTTGGTCACTGTGGAATAAGGTGGCACGCTCTTCACATCTTTGTCGATGCTTTCCAGGGCTACTACAAAGATGGAACTAATGGGACTCAAGACTGCCGATACTTTGCAGGAGTGTACCTCTTTCTGCGACTTGTTCTCTTTGTTCTGTTTGCAGTCATTCGCAGTGGCATGTATTGTGCTGTGGCAATTCTGGCACTTATTGGTGTAGCCATGTTGATTGCTAGAGTTCAGCCTTACAAAGCAGAGTTTGCTACTTACAATGCTGTTGATTCTATATTCATTCTTGCCCTGGCCATGTGGTATGGCACAATGGTGTGTCTTAGCATCGCAACTGTGAAAGCCCACAATCTAGTTGAGACATTTGTAGTGGTTTCATTTCTGGTAGGGGCCTTACCTCTTCTCTACTTAGTTGCGAGCTTTTTACACTGGATTTGTTCTCGTAAGGGAGTTGGACAGAAACTAGTTGGAAGCATTAATAATCAGATAGGAAGAATGTACAGGCGAGCACATGGCACCAGTTTAGAGGAGTCTCTACCAGATAGGCTCATCAACCCTCATCTTTATCATGATGATGTATGCCATACCATAGCTTTTTCTATGACTAGCAGAACTGAGAGGTTCAGTGACCAAATATATTCAAACATCAATAATAATGTAAATACATCCACCATGTGAAGAATAATCCACTTAGAATTTCTTAAGATGCATTCAGCAGAATGCGAAAGGTTAAAATATAAAATATTGTAAACCTAATGCACATGTACGAAACAAATGGTTTATGTTTCAGTTTAATACATCGTTTTGTCTTTTTTTCCTCACATGACTGGTGTTGTAACTTAGCACTTGTGGTTTTGTAATCATATTTTATACATACATATGTACAACTGCATTAGTGTGCTGTAACTATCACTGTGTCTTAGTTTCAGATATACATTTGAATGACTTTCTACTTTATGTCTCATTAATAATATTTAGTTGATTAGCCTTGTACCCATGTCACACTTTTCCTCCATGTGGCCTGGGTATGATGCTAAAGGTTCTTAGGAACTTAGAATGCTTTTCTCTCTTGGTTGCGTCAAGTTTGTATGAAATCGGCATTTGATTATTGAGTATTAAGATTACTCTTCCCTTCTAAATTGATATACACATTTAGCTATCTATGAAAAGGTATAACCCCATACAAAAATGACAAGGTTGCACAAGCATGTGACATGGTTGTAACAAGCTTGTATACAAGAAACATGCTATCAACAACCTTGTTTCCAGGTTATGACAACCTGGAAACAAGGTTGTCAGTTTGTTTCCAGGTTGTTACAACCTGGTGACAAACTGGTTGTGACAAGCTGTCACAAGACCCTACACAAGTTTGAGATAAATTAACTGCTGCAAAACCTGGGGTTTTTTTTATGCTGTTGTTGTTGTTACCAGGTACCTGCATGTGACATGCATGTTTCGTACATCGTGTGTGCTGGTTTGAAAAACATGCATGCAACATACATGCAACATACATGTAACATAGATGTTTCCTGGTCAGTATCGACATGCACAGTGTGTGCTACATGCGTGTTGTATGTGTACGTGCATGTGGCATGCACGTAGTATATGAGTTGCTCATTCATGTGGCTATGTTTTTTGCTCTTCCCTACAACTATAACATTTTTATGATAAGGGTCTGCCCTGTGTGATGCTCTACCGTCTTGCCACATTTTGGGAGTGGGAGAGAATCAAGCAGTGAGGTGGTAGTCTTGTACCCAGCTTCTCTGTTTGGTAGTCTTGTACTCTAGCTTCCCTGTTTCCAGGGGGGGGGGGGGGTGGTTATCACCTGCAGCACTGCATTGTTTGATAGTGCTCTGAGTAAATGTGGTTAGTGGTCAATCAGTGGCTTCATACTACTCAAGGGCTACAAAGACTGACAGCCACGTTTTATGGTTTCTTCAAAAAGCTTTTATCACGTTGCTGTCCTGCGAACGCGTGAAAGTTTGATAGGAACCAAGAAAGAACAGCGCCACATAGAACAGACCGCCTTAGAGTGTGCTTCAAATAGAATTGCGCAATGAGCATACGTGAAAACAGCTGCGTTTAAAAATGGTATGCGTGCAGTGGCTGGAAGACAGAGTGTCCACCATACTTTGCTCATAATGGCTTGAACCTACACCCCCAGTGCTGCCCTACTAGTGAAGAGAGTATGCTTCTGGGAGCAAGTCAAGCCCATGGAATATTTCATCTTTGCTGTTTCAGGTACAGCTGCCTACCATTGTGTTTTTTTATTGCGTATGCTGCAAGCTGTTGTACCAGCTACATTGTGCATGACCTATATAGGCTATGAAAGTGGATTATTATATTCAGACGTAGCAATGAGCCTGTACAGTATCATTATGTATTAGGTAGACAGGGTTTTATGGTCCATAAATCACCTGAGCCCGAGGGCAAGGGTTGTTTATAGGCTGTATACAGTGGGTCTGTCATACTACAAGTGGTCCCCCCCAAAAGTGGTCCCCCCGGACCATACATAGCAGAATACTTGGTCCCCCCGGACCGTCCATGGCACTGTAGATGGTCCCCCCTAGGACCATCTACAGCGCTGTAAGCTGTCCCCTCTCGCCATAATTGGTCCCCCCCCACAACTTCACTATTCCAAGTCAAAATGTGAACTACACAGTCAACTATGGAGCGAGATAGCTTACTCAAGTAGTTCAAACTTGTCTCCATGTCACAAACCATCGCAGAGGGCCTACGACAATAATCGATAGATTCTTGATCGAATGCTGCGCTTGTCGTTTTTCGTGTATAGTTAGCTGATTACCTCTTTTCAGCGAGATAATAATATGCCTTCTCCACCAGTGCCACTCTGCCATCCTCCTGGCATAGTACAGACTCTACTCTAGACTCTACTACCTGCCGAGGGATACTGCGTGAGTAGTGAAGGGCACTGCTGGAGTCCATAGCTTCAAACATACACAGATGCACTAAGTGCCAATGTTTAGCTCGCCATGAAAACCCAGCCTAAGACTGACTGCATAGACAGCTTCATCCTTCCTGCTCCACTTCTCAGGCTCGACACTCTTGCTGAAAACCATGCCTAGGGTGGGACCATCCGCGGCATGGGGGGACCATGTATGGCTGCGATATTCGGTCCGGGGGGACCATTTATTCTGCTACGGACGGTCCGGGGGGACCATCCACGGCGTGACAGGTCACTCTGTTACCATCTTAGGCTAATCAAAGTACATTTGGCACATGCCTCTAGTTTCTCTACTGGCTCGGGCCATCTACAGTCACTGGACTGGACTAGTGGACTGGACTGGTGGACTGACACTAAAAATCATTTTTTTTACGCTTTCTAACCCTGTAGCCTTCACTGTAGCTATACCGTTGTCCTGGAGCAAATAATTTACTAGGCCTTCAGTATTAGTGAAGGTGCACCTAGCATGTAATGGATTTCTCATTCCATTTGTTATAGTGCTAAACAATTTGACTTCAGCGAAAGAGGTCATCATTACACCTAGCCTCGTACCCAGGCCACGTGGGAGGAGGGAAAAGTGGCCTGGTATCCACTGTTTGCACATGCACGAAAAACCCCATGATTTCATGGGGTATCGTATACCATCGCTTACGACCCGTTAATCTTTACCGTATACTGGCGTATAGCTCCGAAGCACGTCCGTCTCGAACTTATCCCGCGAACATGGCAGGTAAAAGCGAGGACTTTGAAAGCGCTCAAGTTCACTCTTTGTTGTATTGGAAAGGGAGATTTCACGTTGAAAGCAGAGCAGCTGGATGCGATCAAATGTATCTACGATGGTAAAGACGTATTCCTGTGGCTACCCACGGGATTTGGTAAGTCCATCTGCTACGAGACTCTGCCGTTTGTTTTCAACTACATGCACAGTGACGGTGGAACCGGCGGTGGTTGTAGCGTAGTCCTTGTCGTGTCACCCCTTGTGTCTCTGATAATGGGAGCCATCGCCGCGTAAACACAGCTGCCACACTGCAAGCCGTGTATCTAGTTTGGTTATTTCTCCGCATAACAACCACACGTGTGTAACTTCTCCATAATCGGACTCGTTCACGCAAAAAACACCTCCCTTATGCTATTCTTGCTCTCTTTGTGGTACTCTTATTTATCATTTTTCCTATGCTGCTTCTGCTACTGTATCCAATGCGGTGTTGTCAGCGGTGTCTTGGTTGCTGTAGAGTGAGGTGGCATGTTCTTCACATCTTTATTGATGCCTTCCAGGGTTGCTTCAAAGATGGAACCAATGGTACACGAGACTGCCGATATTTTGCAGCTGTCTACCTCATTATGCGACTCATACTTTTTTTTCTGTTTGCCTTCACTCTCAGTGTTGCTTTTTACTCCGTGGCAATTCTAACACTTATAGGCGTAGCTATGTTAATCATCATAGTTCAACCTTATAAAGCCAAGTTTTCTTCTTACAATGGTGTTGACTCTGTGTTCACTCTTACCTTGGCCATGTGGTGTGGCACAGCAGTGTTTTTCAACATAGCAGCATCAAAAGCCCACAGACTACTAAAAACATCATTACTAGTTTCATTTCTGGTAGCGGTCTTACCCCTTCTCTACTTAGTTGTGGTCTTTCTGCATTGGATCTGTTCTCGTTGGGGATTTGGAAAAAGATTAGTTCACAGCATTAAAAACCAGATAGGAAGAGTGCACAAGCAAACACATGACACAAGATTGGATGAATCTCTACCAGATAGGCTTATTAACCCTTGTCGTTATAATAAAGATGAAAATCATGCAGCTTACTACGGAGCTACCAGCACTGAGGGTTTTAGTAACCAAGTTTATTCAAGAATCAATGATGATGAAGCCTCATCATGACAGATTTATTGTTATAACTGCATATGTGGCTGTAAAAGACATTACTGCAAGTGTACAACACATTACATTGTTTGAGTTGAATTGTATCTGCTGTATTTTGTTTGCCTACATTACAAGTCAAAACTGCACCTCAAGATTTTCACAACACACTTATGATTAACCCTTATGTAGCGTAGCAGGTTGAATAACAAGACTAGTACTTTCAGAAAGCAGAAACTGCTGAAAACAGCAATGACAGTTACACACAACAGGTTCCTTCTTTGCCAGCTCTAGATCAACTGTTTTTACAAAGGTATGAGTCAATCAGGAGGCAATCTCAAGAATCCATGTCCACTTCTGTGTAGTAGCTAGTGGTTATCCAAAGACATGAAGTCACTGTCCAGGCCTGTGCAGTAGTGGACCAAAGAGCATAGTAGACAGCTTAAAAGGAGAAGAAGACAGGAAAAGAAACAGCTGGCTGTCAGTAGGAGTCTGAGATGTGATTGTTAGTATAGCAAAAATGCAGACTGCTGAACTTAGTGGATCGAGTGGCTTAATTAACCAAATCAGCACAGTTTACAGGCTAGAAAACTAAAATCCAGCTATGGACCTTCAGCATGCATTATCACTATATAGAGTGGAAGTGTGAATATAATGTTCATGGTACATTGGAATATCATGGGCACACAGCTTTTGCTGGTAAGACTGCTCAACTTTACTATTATTTCAGCCTTTAAATTACTGGTTAGCATGAGAATCTCTACTAAATGTGTTTAGGAGAAGTACTTGTACAGACCCATCCTTTGATATTATGGAGTCTTGGGACTTTTTAGTTGTGGTAAACTGCTATTGTTATGTTTGTTAAAGTCTTAAGTTCGTTTAATAATATTATACATGTTGTGGTTATCATCAGTCACATACACTGCAACATCTACTGAACCAAGGTCATGAGCTGCAGTCAGTGTGCAGTAGCTACTCTGTTAATGGCATTAGTGGTTGGTGTGCAAGGACACCAGATCATCTATGTTGACACTGAGAATGGGACACTGAATAGTAGCTGTTGGGGAGGAGGGGTAGACCAGCCCTGTGGTAGCTTGGAACTAGTGAACACCGGTGCCAACTCAACCATAGCTGTTGTGTTGAGGTATGGAACCAGCTGTACCACAGCACCAACTAGTACTTCTCTGCAGTCCTTGTCTTACCCACCATTACCTATCACAGGTAATGTCATACTCACAAATGCTGGTTAATACTCAGAAATATGATTTAATGTGCAAGTAATGCATCTTGCCCTCCTTGGTTTGAACCATCCAATGGCACTTGTAAATGTGGGAAAACTATTCATGACATTGTCACATGAAACACTACAAGAATCTGCCATACTTTAGAGCTACCGTATGACATACAATGAAACAACAGGAATAGTTGTTGTTGGTGCATGCTTGTACAATGGTTTAAGTTATACCGTAGGCGCTGGTTGTTAAGCGCATGCGCTTATAACAGCTGACAGCAAGGAAATATGCACTTAACAGCAGACATGCACTTAACAGCAGACGTGCGCTTAACAAGAAATAGTATGGGTGTGAAAATAGTTGACGGTGCTTTCGCTGCTTCCATTATATCGCTCATTCAACATGGCAGAGCGCCAAGCAAGTACTTTGGAGAGCATCATTCGTGGCCATCACATTTACAACCAGATCTGGCGGCTGCTTGTCGCAGAGATATTAACCTTGGAATGGGAGGAGGGCAACAACCATGACAAATTCGCTGTCAGTCTCCTCAAGGATGCTACTGTCGTTGGCATGTTCCTCAAGAGTTTTCACAGGTGTTTTGGCACTTCCTCAGGCATGGAGGGACCATCACTTGTGAAGTTACCGGTCGAAGAAAGCGTGGTAAAGGACTACCCATTCTCTTCATTCTTCGTACTACTTGACACGTTTTCCTCGACATGTTCGCTTAAAGTTAAAAGTTCGTTTATTAAGCGCATGCGCCTAACACATGATAGGTAAAACCCTCAATAAATTATGCGCTTAATAAATATTATGTGCTTAATAAAGAGCTGCGCTTAACAACCAGCGCCTAGGGTATTCTCTACCACCTGAGAGATGTTGCCTATCGTGCTATGCCAAAGACTGTGGAGCAACTGAATGATGCAGTGTGTGGTCAATTTAATCGAGGAGGACTGCTCTGTTGTGAATGCAAAGCAAACCACACCCCTCCTGTTCGAATTTTATTTCGTTGCTCCGCTATTCCACTATTCCATTATTCCATTATCCCTCGTCAGCTACCGCAATCCTGACAGTACCAACAGATGCGGATCAGAGTCCTCATCCAAAGTGTGAAATGCTCAGGAAAAGGCTGTGTGGAGGTGCTTCTACTGCTTTATATGTATGTAGGCTCCCTTCAGACCTTGTCAACTGGATGAAGTATGTCCCTATAGCCTTTGTACTACAAAGTCTTGTGACTTTTAGTTATGGTAAACTACTATCTGTATGTAGAAAACTTTTTGTGGTTATCATTATTGAAGCTTATGCACTTTAACTCTTACAGTCTTCGTCCTCTGCTGTAGGATAAGTACTACTTCTCCCCAGCTGTATGCATTTGTCACATTTAGCCATACTATTGCAACTCCTGCCAATCTACGTGTTCTTTTACTTATTGCCAATAAGGGATCTCCTCTTCATGCCTCAATTATACTCCGAATATTATCGGCATTGTATGGTTTTTGGAATTTAGATTTTTTTTTTGCACATTAATCCCACACCAAATATGCCTGATAGGCTTATCAACCTTCATCTTTATCAGGATAATGGAGATTTTCATACGGCTAGCAAGAATGTTATTAATTGGCAACAAACTTTCTAATTACTTTTGATTACTTCTATGACTATATAGAATACATGTGACAACGACAGTAATGTGAGGATAAATCTTTTAGTTGACATGTAACAGTTTACTAAGTAACAAGAACCTTGACATGAGCACACAGAATAAATATGCAGTTCAGGCACCACAATTTAATGTGGTGTCTATGAGTAATGACGTCATATGCTAGTTTTGGTGTGGTCTCTAAATCCCATAGGTATCCAACTGCATGCACAGCAAAACTACTCAGTTAGAGCAACCTCTGAATGGGTAGTTACCCCAGTTTCATGCTTCAGTGAATACTATGGAGAGAATTCACAAACATAAGGTATATAGGAAGATGAATGGATGTGATACTACGTGGATGAGTTGTGTGGGGGATGATGTAATCATGATTGCTTTGAGAATACTGTTATACTAATTTAGTACTTGTTTTCCCTTGGGTATATATATTGGATAGAATTGCCTGTGTATAAGTACAGTGAGTTGTACGAATGGTTACAAAGCAAGGTTTATCAGTCTGATAGATTGCTGAATGAAAACTATGAGCTGTAGTCAGTGTGCAGTTGCTGCTCTGTTAGTGACATTAGTTGTTGGTGTGCAAGGAAACCAGATCATCTATGTTGACACTGAGAATGGGATAATGAATAGCAGCTGCTGGGAAGGAGGGGTAGACCAGCCCTGTGGTAGCTTGAAACTAGCGGACACTGGTGCCCAGAGATACAACTCAACCATAGCTGTTCTGTGGAAGTATGGAACCAGCGATAATACTCCTACCACTGCACCAACTACTTCACAGGCATTGTCTGGCCCCCTATTAGCTACCACAGATAATGGTACTTGTGGATGTAATGAACTTGATAGTGATCACAAATACGATGAAGCATCAACTCAGTCATATAATGCATCTTGCCCCCCTTGGTTTGAACCATCCAATGGCACTTGTAAATGTGGGAAAACTATCCATGACATTGTGAAGTGCGACGAGACACTGCAAAAATCTTCCGTACTTGACTGCTATTGCATGACATACAATGAATCAACTGGAACAGTTGTTGGTGCTTGCTTCTACAACTGTGTAAGTACTAAAGACACAAAAGATGTTGTTTACCGTCGAATGCCAAAAACTGTGGAGGAACTAAATCATGATATGTGTGGTGATTTTAACCGAGATGGACAGCTTTGTGGTGAATGTGAAACAAACTACAGTCCTCCTGTTTACTCATATGATTTGCAATGCACAATGTGCTCTGGAGGCCTGTACAACTGGATGAAGTATGTTGCTGTAGCCTTTGTACCTCTTACAGTTTTCTTGGTCCTTGTTCTCTGCTGTAGGATCAGTGCTACTTCTCCCAAGCTTTATGGTTTTGTCATGTTCAGCCAGTTTATTGCAATCCCTGCCAATGTACGAGTTTTTTTAGTTGCAATCTATAACAATTCTTCTCCTGGTGCTTCAATAGCAGTGCGAACATTAGCAGCAATTTATGGTGTTTGGAATCTAGATTTCTTTCGTACATTCATTACACACTCCATATGCTTGAAAGTGAATACACTTCAAGCCCTAGCATTGGACTACAGCATTGCATTCTACCCCCTTGCTTTAATTATCATTACATATGTACTTATTGAACTCCATGAACACAACTTTAGAGTTATTGTTTTGGTCTGGAAACCATTTCACAAATGTTTTGCTCGTTTCCGGCAGCAGTGGGACATAAGAACTTCCATCATTGATGCTTTTGCTACATTTCTCCTTCTCTCAAATATAAAGCTGCTAAGTGCATCTTTTGACCTTTTAATTCCAACATCTGTGTTTAATATGAATGGGAGTGTAGTCGGTATCTACCTTTATTATGATGCATCAATTGAATACTTTGGCAAGAAACACCTCCCTTATGCCATTCTAGCTCTTTTTGTGGTACTCATTTTCATCATCTTTCCTATACTGCTTATGCTACTGTATCCAATGCGGTGTTTCCAGCGGTGTCTTGGTCACTGTAGAGTGAGGTGGCATGCTCTTCACATCTTTATTGATGCCTTCCAGGGTTGCTTCAAAGATGGAACCAATGGGACTCGGGACTGCCGATACTTTGCAGCAGTGTACCTCCTCATGAGACTTGTGCTCTTTTTTCTGTTTGCGTTCACTCTCAGTGCTGCTTTTTATGCTGTGGCAATTCTAACACTTATAGGTGTAGCTATGTTAATCATCATAATTCAACCTTACAAAGCCAAGTTTTCTTCTTACAATGTTGTTGATTCAGTGTTCATTCTTACCTTGGCCATGTGGTGTGGCACAGCAGTGTTTTTCAACATAGCAGCAGCAAAAGCCCACAGACTACTAAAAACATCATTACTAGTTTCATTTCTGGTAGCGGTCTTACCCCTTCTCTACTTAGTTGTGATCTTTCTGCATTGGATCTGTTCTCATTGGGGATTTGGAAAAAGACTAGTTCACAGCATTAAAAACCAGATAAGAAGACTGTACAAGCAAACACATAACACAAGATTGGATGAATCTCTACCAGATAGGCTTATTAACCCTTGTCGTTATAATACAGATGAAAATCATGCAGCTTACTATGGAGCTACTGAGGGTTTCAGTAACCAAGTGTACTCAAGAATCAGTGATGACGAATCCTCATCATGAGAGATTATTGTATTTACTTACATTGTATATAACTTCCTATATGGCTGTAAAAGACATTACTGCAAGTGTACAATACATTACATTACATTGAGTTGCCATTTTTTTTTTTCAAAATTGTATCTGCTGTATTTTGTTTTCCTACATTACAAGTCAAAACTGCACCCCAAGGTTTTCTTAACCCCTTATGAGCAGGTTGAATTGCAAGCCTAGCACTTTTACAAAGCAGAAGCAGCTGAAAACAGCAATTAGTGTTAAGCACCACATGTTCTTATTTGCCAGCTTTCATAGTAAAGTCAATCAGGGGGCAGTCTCAAGAGTCAATGTCCACTGCTGTGTCGTAGTGCTCACGCAAAGACTAGCCTCGTTCCCAGGCGAGGAGTAGGAGAAAGGGCGCCTGGTACACACTGTTTGCGCATGCGCTTAATTGCCACGGAATTCCGTGGCGACCGTGTTCGTACGTATACGTACATATACTGGTGACGTCATAAACTCGCCTTGTTGATATGCCAGTTGGTGTTCTGTTCGAGTGAGTTTCATATCGCGCTGTTCTAGGCCTTCTGGTAGCTAGGTACCTCAAGATAAAGCTCAAGAACGAACAGATTGCCTCCAATATGCGGTTATCCACCATTTCTGGTAAGTCGATTCCTACCACTGCCTACCAGACATTTCTCTTTGTATCTGACAGTATAAAACTAGACAAAGCATGTAGCAGCGATGTTTATAGCGTCCTAAGAACAAAAGCTGGGGGGGGGGTTGACGGTTTATGCTATTCACGTGATAACCAGATCGTCATATCAGTACACGCCCCTAATTCTACCACATGGTCTTCCCTATGATTACGCGCATGCGCAAACAGTGTGTACCAGGCGCTCTTTCTCCCCCTCCGCACCTGGGAACGAGGCTACCCAAAGACATGAAGTCACTGTCCAGGCCTGTACAGCAGTGAACCAAAGAGCATAGAAAACAGCTTAAAAGGAGAATATAGTGGAAGACAGTGTAATAAGGAGAAGAAGAGTGTTATGAAGGAAAAGAAACAGCTGGCTGTCAGTAGGAGTCTGAGATGTGATTGTTAGTATAGCAAAAATGTAGACTGCTGAACTTAGTGTATCGAGTGGCTTAATTAACCAAATCAGCGCAGTTTACAGGCTAGAAAGCCCGTCAACCGTGTCTCACACACAAACTAGTATACTCACCGCGAGAAAGTCACCACAAAACAGACCCAAATTTTCAGGACGCCTACCATCGAACAAGCCTCCCAGATGCCCCACCAAGATGAGGTGGCAGTGACAGCCCTTACGTTGGTTAGCCCATCCCCCTAGTTAATATTATGATAACTCCACCCATTGAGCACCACCCACAATTTGTTTAGTGATTTGAATATTCATAGCACTGTGAATGCCAATCGATAGCTGGGCTTCTCAAAGCAAGCCTTAGGCCGGGAGTGGTCCCGCCCTTTCTGTAGTAGGCCACAGGTCAGGAGTTCAAAGGGACCAAAACCCTTGGTCATGCGATGACCAGAAAGGATACTCCTCTGAAGACCAGTGTTTACGAGCATGTCTCCCAAAAAACAATAACTCTCTTTGCCATTACTGCCCCACCCATTTAAGCCATGAATGCCCCATCTCCATATCCCATTATGTTTTGACTTCCCACTTTATGAATGTGCAGAAAGTTTTCACATGATGAGCATCTATGTGCCCGCCGGTGTTGGTGCTCCCCCACTCAGCACACAACTCCAACTATGGTCCTTCAGCATGCGTTATCATTACATAGAGTTTGTTACTGGAAATGTGAATATAGCATTCAAGGTACATTGGAATATCATGAGCACACAGGAACTGCACCTTTCTCAGACTGCTCAGCTTCACTGTTATTCCAGCCTTTAAATTACTGGTTAGCATGAGAATCTCTACTAAATGTGTTTAGGAGAAGTACTTGTACAGACCCAACCATTGATATTATGGAGTCTTGGGACTTTTTAGTTGTGGTAAACTGCTATTGGTATGTTTGATAAAGTCTTAAGTTCGTTTAATAATATTATACATGTTGTGGTTATCATCAGTCACATACACTGCAACATCTAACAGGCCAAAGCCATGAGCTACAGTCAGTGTGCAGTTGCTGCTCTGTTAGTGACATTAGTTGTTGGTGTGCAAGGACACCAGATCATCTATGTTGACACTGAGAATGGGACACTGAATAGCAGCTGCTGGGAAGGAGGGCTAAACCAGCCCTGCAGTAGCTTGGAACTGGCGAATATTGGCTGTCAGTAGGAGTCTGGGATGTGATTGTTAGTATAGCAAAAATGCAGACTGCTGAACTTAGTGGATCGAGTGGCTTAATTAACCAAATCAGCACAGTTTACAGGCTAGAAAACTAAAATCCAGCTATGGACCTTCAGCATGCATTATCACTATATAGAGTGGAAGTGTGAATATAATGTTCATGGTACATTGGAATATCATGGGCACACAGCTTTTGCTGGTAAGACTGCTCAACTTTACTATTATTTCAGCCTTTAAATTACTGGTTAGCATGAGAATCTCTACTAAATGTGTTTAGGAGAAGTACTTGTACAGACCCATCCTTTGATATTATGGAGTCTTGGGACTTTTTAGTTGTGGTAAACTGCTATTGTTATGTTTGTTAAAGTCTTAAGTTCGTTTAATAATATTATACATGTTGTGGTTATCATCAGTCACATACACTGCAACAGTCACATACACTGCAACATTGTGGTTATCATCAGGAAGGAGGGCTAAACCAGCCCTGCAGTAGCTTGGAACTGGCGAATATTGGCTGTCAGTAGGAGTCTGAGATGTGATTGTTAGTATAGCAAAAATGCAGACTGCTGAACTTAGTGGATCGAGTGGCTTAATTAACTGCTTAATTAACTGCTATTGTTATGTTTGTTAAAGTCTTAAGTTCGTTTAATAATATTATACATGTTGTGGTTATCATCAGTCACATACACTGCATCAGTCACATACACTGCAACATTGTGGTTATCATCAGGAAGGAGGGCTAAACCAGCCCTGCAGTAGCTTGGAACTGGCGAATATTGGCTGTCAGTAGGAGTCTGAGATGTGATTGTTAGTATAGCAAAAATGCAGACTGCTGAACTTAGTGGATCGAGTGGCTTAATTAACCAAATCAGCACAGTTTACAGGCTAGAAAACTAAAATCCAGCTATGGACCTTCAGCATGCATTATCACTATATAGAGTGGAAGTGTGAATATAATGTTCATGGTACATTGGAATATCATGGGCACACAGCTTTTGCTGGTAAGACTGCTCAACTTTACTATTATTTCAGCCTTTAAATTACTGGTTAGCATGAGAATCTCTACTAAATGTGTTTAGGAGAAGTACTTGTACAGACCCATCCTTTGATATTATGGAGTCTTGGGACTTTTTAGTTGTGGTAAACTGCTATTGTTATGTTTGATAAAGTCTTAAGTTCGTTTAATAATATTATACATGTTGTGGTTATCATCAGTCACATACACTGCAACATCTAACAGGCCAAAGCCATGAGCTACAGTCAGTGTGCAGTTGCTGCTCTGTTAGTGACATTAGTTGTTGGTGTGCAAGGACACCAGATCATCTATGTTGACACTGAGAATGGGACACTGAATAGCAGCTGCTGGGAAGGAGGGCTAAACCAGCCCTGCAGTAGCTTGGAACTGGCGAATATTGGCGCCCAGATATATAACTCAACTATAGCTGTTGTGTTGAGGCATGGAACCAGCTGTACCACAGCACCAACTTCTCCGCAGTCTTTGTCTTATCTACCATTACCTACCACAGGTAATGATACTTGCAGATGCAACAAATTGGTTAATACTCACAAATATGATTTAGTGCCAGCTCAGACAAGTAATGCATCTTGCCCTCCTTGGTTCACACCATTCAATGGCACTTGTAAATGTGGGAAAAGTATCCATGACACTGTCAAGTGTAATGAAACACTGCAAGAATCCGCCATACTTCAGAGCTACTGTATGACATATAATGAATCAACAGGAACAGTTGTTGTTGGTGCATGCTTGTACAATGGCTTAAGTTATATTCTCTACCACCTAAAAGATGTCTACCGTCCTATGCCAAAGACTGTGCAGCAGCTGAACGATGCAATGTGTGGTGACTTTAACAGAAGAGGACAGCTCTGTGGTGAATGTAAAGCAAATCACACCCCTCTCGTTTACTCCTACGATTTACGGTGCACAATGTGCTCTGGTGGACAGTACAACTGGATGAAGTATGTGGCTATAGCCTTTGTACCTCTTACACTTTTCCTGGTCCTTGTCCTCTGCTGTAGGATAAGTGCTACTTCACCCAAACTGTATGCTTTTGTGACGTTTAGCCAGACTATTGCAACTCCTGCCAATGTACGCGTTCTTTTACTTGTTGCCAATAAGGGCTATCCTCCTTTTGCCTCAATTATACTCAGAATATTATCAGCATTATATGGTTTTTGGAATTTGGATTTTTTTCGTGCATTAATCCCACACCAAATATGTTTGAATGTAGACCCACTTCAAGCTCTAGCACTGGACTACAGTGTTGCATTCTACCCTCTTGCTTTAATCATTGTAGCTTATGTACTTATTGAACTTCATGCTTACAACTTTAGAGTTATTGTTTGGATCTGGAGACCATTTCACAGATGTTTTGCTCGCTTCCGACAGCAGTGGGATATAAGAACTTCCATCATTGATGCTTTTGCTACTTTCCTTCTTCTCTCAAATATAAAGCTTCTAAGTTTGTCATTAGATTTTCTAACTCCAACACATGTGTATGATTTGAATGGAACTGTAGTTGGCACCTATCTCTATTATGATGCATCAATTGAATACTTTGGCACAAAGAAACATCTCCCTTATGCCATTTTTGCTCTCTTTGTGGTACTCACTTTTATCCTCTTTCCTTTAATACTTCTGCTGTTATATCCCGTGCGATGTTTCCAGCGGTGTCTTGGTCACTGTGGAATAAGGTGGCACGCTCTTCACATCTTTGTCGATGCTTTCCAGGGCTACTACAAAGATGGAACTAATGGGACTCAAGACTGCCGATACTTTGCAGGAGTGTATCTCTTTCTGCGACTTGTTCTCTTTGTTCTGTTTGCAGTCGTTCGCAGTGGCATGTATTGTGCTGTGGCAATTCTGGCACTTATAGGTGTAGCCATGTTGATTGCTAGAGTTCAGCCTTACAAAGCCGAGTTTGCTACTTACAATGCTGTTGATTCTATATTCATTCTTGCCCTGGCCATGTGGTATGGCACAATGGTATGTCTTAGCATCGCAGCTGTGAAAGCCCACAATCTAGTGGAGACATTTGTAGTGGTTTCATTTTTGGTAGGGGCCTTACCTCTTCTCTACTTAGTTGCGAGCTTTTTACACTGGATTTGTTCTCGTAAGGGAGTTGGACAGAAACTAGTTGGAAGCATTAATAATCAGATAGGAAGAATGTACAGGCGAGCACATGGCACCAGTTTAGAGGAGTCTCTACCAGATAGGCTCATCAACCCTCATCTTTATCATGATGATGTATGCCATACCATAGCTTTTTCTATGACTAGCAGAACTGAGAGGTTCAGTGACCAAATATATTCAAACATCAATAATAATGTAAATACATCCACCATGTGAAGAATAATCCACTTAGAATTTTTTAAGATGCATTCAGCAGAATGCGAAAGGTTAAAATATAAAATATTGTAAACCTAATGCACATGTACGAAACAAATGGTTTATGTTTCAGTTTAATACATCGTTTTGTCTTTTTTTCCTCACATGACTGGTGTTGTAACTTAGCACTTGTGGTTTTGTAATCATATTTTATACATACATATGTACAACTGCATTAGTGTGCTGTAACTATCACTGTGTCTTAGTTTCAGATATACATTTGAATGACTTTCTACTTTATGTCTCATTAATAATATTTAGTTGATTAGCCTTGTACCCATGTCACACTTTTCCTCCATGTGGCCTGGGTATGATGCTAAAGGTTCTTAGGAACTTAGAATGCTTTTCTCTCTTGGTTGCGTCAAGTTTGTATGAAATCGGCATTTGATTATTGAGTATTAAGATTACTCTTCCCTTCTAAATTGATATACACATTTAGCTATCTATGAAAAGGTATAACTGCTTCAAAATAAAATAAGTAACATTGCTTTTGATGTTGGTCATGTTGCACTCAAAAGCATGGCATACTACATTACAATGCAAGTTATACATACTGATTATATGTAAATATGGTTGGATTAGTATGATCAGTACTGAGCAAAATAGCCAATAATGTTTGTAGAAGTATATGCTGAGAGTGACCAAGACAGCACTTTTCTACCATTAGTCAGTAGTGGATCCAGCGGACATACTTAGGAGGGGTTGTATACTTATTCAGTGGAGGGGAAGTGGTTTTGTTATTAATGACTATTTGTACGATACTAAACATATATGAACAAAAGAGTTATTATTCCTAGACAGTTTTTTTTAGAGCTAATAGCATCCAGCTTCAATAAGAATGTTACTAATTGGCAGTGAAGTTTCAATATTTCTGACTAGTTGGTTACTTCTATAATTTGGTTACTATGGTAGCAACAGTAATGTGAGCTTAAATCTCTTTAGTTGACATGTAACTGTTGTCTAAGAACCTTGATTTAAGTACACAGAGCAAATGTGCAGTTCCAGCAGCACAATTCAACATGGTGCTGACAAGTAATGACATCATGTGCTAAATCCCCACAGATATGCAACTGCATGCATAGCAAAACTACTCAACTAGAGCAACCTCTGAGTGGGTAGTTACCCCCAATTTCATGGTTCCGTGAAGGATTTACAAACATAAGGTAAACATGAAGACAAACGCAATGCTACCACTTGGATGCACTATGAGGGGGATGATGTAATTATCATTGGTTATACAAATTTAATACTTGTTTTCCCTTGGGTATCCATATGGGACAGAATAGCCTGTGTATATGTACAATGAGCTGTATGAGTGGTTTCAGAGAAAAGTTTATCGGTCTGATAGATTGTTCAATAGGTTAAGAGTTATGTTTTTGGTTATTGTTATTTTATAAAGATAGATAGATAGATTGCAACGTCCAACAAGCCAAAGCCATGAGCTACAGTCATTGTGCAGTTGTTGCTCTGTTAGTGACACTAGTTGTTGGTGTGCAAGGACACCAGATCATCTATGTTGACACTGAGAATGGAACACTGAATAGCAGCTGCTGGGAAGGAGGGCCAGACCACCCTTGTGGTAGCTTGGAACTAGCGGACACCGGTGCCCAGAGATACAACTCGACCATAGCTGTTCTGTGGAGGTATGGAACCAACTATAATACTCCTACCACTGCACCAACTACTTCACAGGCATTGTCTGGCCCACCATTAGATACCACAGATAATGGTACTTGTGGATGTAATGAACTTGATAGTGATCACAAATACGATGAAGCATCAACTCAGTCATATAATGCATCTTGCCCCCCTTGGTTTGAACCATCCAATGGCACTTGTAAATGTGGGAAAACTGTCCATGACATTGTGAAGTGCGACGAGACACTGCAAAGATCTGCTGTACTTGATTGCTATTGCATGACATACAATGAATCAACTGGAACAGTTGTTGGTGCTTGCTTCTACAACTGTGTAAGTACTAAAGACACAAAAGATGTTGTTTACCGTCGAATGCCAAAAACTGTGGAGGAACTAAATCATGATATGTGTGGTGATTTTAACCGAGATGGACAGCTTTGTGGTGAATGTGAAACAAACTACAGTCCTCCTGTTTACTCATATGATTTGCAATGCACAATGTGCTCTGGAGGCCTGTACAACTGGATGAAGTATGTTGCTGTAGCCTTTGTACCTCTTACAGTTTTCTTGGTCCTTGTTCTCTGCTGTAGGATCAGTGCTACTTCTCCCAAGCTTTATGGTTTTGTCATGTTCAGCCAGTTTATTGCAATCCCTGCCAATGTACGAGTTTTTTTAGTTGCAATCTATAACAATTCTTCTCCTGGTGCTTCAATAGCAGTGCGAACATTAGCAGCAATTTATGGTGTTTGGAATCTAGATTTCTTTCGTACATTCATTACACACTCCATATGCTTGAAAGTGAATACACTTCAAGCCCTAGCATTGGACTACAGCATTGCATTCTACCCCCTTGCTTTAATTATCATTACATATGTACTTATTGAACTCCATGAACACAACTTTAGAGTTATTGTTTTGGTCTGGAAACCATTTCACAAATGTTTTGCTCGTTTCCGGCAGCAGTGGGACATAAGAACTTCCATCATTGATGCTTTTGCTACATTTCTCCTTCTCTCAAATATAAAGCTGCTAAGTGCATCTTTTGACCTTTTAATTCCAACATCTGTGTTTAATATGAATGGGAGTGTAGTCGGTATCTACCTTTATTATGATGCATCAATTGAATACTTTGGCAAGAAACACCTCCCTTATGCCATTCTAGCTCTTTTTGTGGTACTCATTTTCATCATCTTTCCTATACTGCTTATGCTACTGTATCCAATGCGGTGTTTCCAGCGGTGTCTTGGTCACTGTAGAGTGAGGTGGCATGCTCTTCACATCTTTATTGATGCCTTCCAGGGTTGCTTCAAAGATGGAACCAATGGGACTCGGGACTGCCGATACTTTGCAGCAGTGTACCTCCTCATGAGACTTGTGCTCTTTTTTCTGTTTGCGTTCACTCTCAGTGCTGCTTTTTATGCTGTGGCAATTCTAACACTTATAGGTGTAGCTATGTTAATCATCATAATTCAACCTTACAAAGCCAAGTTTTCTTCTTACAATGTTGTTGATTCAGTGTTCATTCTTACCTTGGCCATGTGGTGTGGCACAGCAGTGTTTTTCAACATAGCAGCAGCAAAAGCCCACAGACTACTAAAAACATCATTACTAGTTTCATTTCTGGTAGCGGTCTTACCCCTTCTCTACTTAGTTGTGATCTTTCTGCATTGGATCTGTTCTCATTGGGGATTTGGAAAAAGACTAGTTCACAGCATTAAAAACCAGATAAGAAGACTGTACAAGCAAACACATAACACAAGATTGGATGAATCTCTACCAGATAGGCTTATTAACCCTTGTCGTTATAATACAGATGAAAATCATGCAGCTTACTATGGAGCTACTGAGGGTTTCAGTAACCAAGTGTACTCAAGAATCAGTGATGACGAATCCTCATCATGAGAGATTATTGTATTTACTTACATTGTATATAACTTCCTATATGGCTGTAAAAGACATTACTGCAAGTGTACAATACATTACATTACATTGAGTTGCCATTTTTTTTTTTCAAAATTGTATCTGCTGTATTTTGTTTTCCTACATTACAAGTCAAAACTGCACCCCAAGGTTTTCTTAACCCCTTATGAGCAGGTTGAATTGCAAGCCTAGCACTTTTACAAAGCAGAAGCAGCTGAAAACAGCAATTAGTGTTAAGCACCACATGTTCTTATTTGCCAGCTTTCATAGTAAAGTCAATCAGGGGGCAGTCTCAAGAGTCAATGTCCACTGCTGTGTCGTAGTGCTCACGCAAAGACTAGCCTCGTTCCCAGGCGAGGAGTAGGAGAAAGGGCGCCTGGTACACACTGTTTGCGCATGCGCTTAATTGCCACGGAATTCCGTGGCGACCGTGTTCGTACGTATACGTACATATACTGGTGACGTCATAAACTCGCCTTGTTGATATGCCAGTTGGTGTTCTGTTCGAGTGAGTTTCATATCGCGCTGTTCTAGGCCTTCTGGTAGCTAGGTACCTCAAGATAAAGCTCAAGAACGAACAGATTGCCTCCAATATGCGGTTATCCACCATTTCTGGTAAGTCGATTCCTACCACTGCCTACCAGACATTTCTCTTTGTATCTGACAGTATAAAACTAGACAAAGCATGTAGCAGCGATGTTTATAGCGTCCTAAGAACAAAAGCTGGGGGGGGGGTTGACGGTTTATGCTATTCACGTGATAACCAGATCGTCATATCAGTACACGCCCCTAATTCTACCACATGGTCTTCCCTATGATTACGCGCATGCGCAAACAGTGTGTACCAGGCGCTCTTTCTCCCCCTCCGCACCTGGGAACGAGGCTACCCAAAGACATGAAGTCACTGTCCAGGCCTGTACAGCAGTGAACCAAAGAGCATAGAAAACAGCTTAAAAGGAGAATATAGTGGAAGACAGTGTAATAAGGAGAAGAAGAGTGTTATGAAGGAAAAGAAACAGCTGGCTGTCAGTAGGAGTCTGAGATGTGATTGTTAGTATAGCAAAAATGTAGACTGCTGAACTTAGTGTATCGAGTGGCTTAATTAACCAAATCAGCGCAGTTTACAGGCTAGAAAGCCCGTCAACCGTGTCTCACACACAAACTAGTATACTCACCGCGAGAAAGTCACCACAAAACAGACCCAAATTTTCAGGACGCCTACCATCGAACAAGCCTCCCAGATGCCCCACCAAGATGAGGTGGCAGTGACAGCCCTTACGTTGGTTAGCCCATCCCCCTAGTTAATATTATGATAACTCCACCCATTGAGCACCACCCACAATTTGTTTAGTGATTTGAATATTCATAGCACTGTGAATGCCAATCGATAGCTGGGCTTCTCAAAGCAAGCCTTAGGCCGGGAGTGGTCCCGCCCTTTCTGTAGTAGGCCACAGGTCAGGAGTTCAAAGGGACCAAAACCCTTGGTCATGCGATGACCAGAAAGGATACTCCTCTGAAGACCAGTGTTTACGAGCATGTCTCCCAAAAAACAATAACTCTCTTTGCCATTACTGCCCCACCCATTTAAGCCATGAATGCCCCATCTCCATATCCCATTATGTTTTGACTTCCCACTTTATGAATGTGCAGAAAGTTTTCACATGATGAGCATCTATGTGCCCGCCGGTGTTGGTGCTCCCCCACTCAGCACACAACTCCAACTATGGTCCTTCAGCATGCGTTATCATTACATAGAGTTTGTTACTGGAAATGTGAATATAGCATTCAAGGTACATTGGAATATCATGAGCACACAGGAACTGCACCTTTCTCAGACTGCTCAGCTTCACTGTTATTCCAGCCTTTAAATTACTGGTTAGCATGAGAATCTCTACTAAATGTGTTTAGGAGAAGTACTTGTACAGACCCAACCATTGATATTATGGAGTCTTGGGACTTTTTAGTTGTGGTAAACTGCTATTGGTATGTTTGATAAAGTCTTAAGTTCGTTTAATAATATTATACATGTTGTGGTTATCATCAGTCACATACACTGCAACATCTAACAGGCCAAAGCCATGAGCTACAGTCAGTGTGCAGTTGCTGCTCTGTTAGTGACATTAGTTGTTGGTGTGCAAGGACACCAGATCATCTATGTTGACACTGAGAATGGGACACTGAATAGCAGCTGCTGGGAAGGAGGGCTAAACCAGCCCTGCAGTAGCTTGGAACTGGCGAATATTGGCTGTCAGTAGGAGTCTGGGATGTGATTGTTAGTATAGCAAAAATGCAGACTGCTGAACTTAGTGGATCGAGTGGCTTAATTAACCAAATCAGCACAGTTTACAGGCTAGAAAACTAAAATCCAGCTATGGACCTTCAGCATGCATTATCACTATATAGAGTGGAAGTGTGAATATAATGTTCATGGTACATTGGAATATCATGGGCACACAGCTTTTGCTGGTAAGACTGCTCAACTTTACTATTATTTCAGCCTTTAAATTACTGGTTAGCATGAGAATCTCTACTAAATGTGTTTAGGAGAAGTACTTGTACAGACCCATCCTTTGATATTATGGAGTCTTGGGACTTTTTAGTTGTGGTAAACTGCTATTGTTATGTTTGTTAAAGTCTTAAGTTCGTTTAATAATATTATACATGTTGTGGTTATCATCAGTCACATACACTGCAACAGTCACATACACTGCAACATTGTGGTTATCATCAGGAAGGAGGGCTAAACCAGCCCTGCAGTAGCTTGGAACTGGCGAATATTGGCTGTCAGTAGGAGTCTGAGATGTGATTGTTAGTATAGCAAAAATGCAGACTGCTGAACTTAGTGGATCGAGTGGCTTAATTAACTGCTTAATTAACTGCTATTGTTATGTTTGTTAAAGTCTTAAGTTCGTTTAATAATATTATACATGTTGTGGTTATCATCAGTCACATACACTGCATCAGTCACATACACTGCAACATTGTGGTTATCATCAGGAAGGAGGGCTAAACCAGCCCTGCAGTAGCTTGGAACTGGCGAATATTGGCTGTCAGTAGGAGTCTGAGATGTGATTGTTAGTATAGCAAAAATGCAGACTGCTGAACTTAGTGGATCGAGTGGCTTAATTAACCAAATCAGCACAGTTTACAGGCTAGAAAACTAAAATCCAGCTATGGACCTTCAGCATGCATTATCACTATATAGAGTGGAAGTGTGAATATAATGTTCATGGTACATTGGAATATCATGGGCACACAGCTTTTGCTGGTAAGACTGCTCAACTTTACTATTATTTCAGCCTTTAAATTACTGGTTAGCATGAGAATCTCTACTAAATGTGTTTAGGAGAAGTACTTGTACAGACCCATCCTTTGATATTATGGAGTCTTGGGACTTTTTAGTTGTGGTAAACTGCTATTGGTATGTTTGATAAAGTCTTAAGTTCGTTTAATAATATTATACATGTTGTGGTTATCATCAGTCACATACACTGCAACATCTAACAGGCCAAAGCCATGAGCTACAGTCAGTGTGCAGTTGCTGCTCTGTTAGTGACATTAGTTGTTGGTGTGCAAGGACACCAGATCATCTATGTTGACACTGAGAATGGGACACTGAATAGCAGCTGCTGGGAAGGAGGGCTAAACCAGCCCTGCAGTAGCTTGGAACTGGCGAATATTGGCGCCCAGATATATAACTCAACTATAGCTGTTGTGTTGAGGCATGGAACCAGCTGTACCACAGCACCAACTTCTCCGCAGTCTTTGTCTTATCTACCATTACCTACCACAGGTAATGATACTTGCAGATGCAACAAATTGGTTAATACTCACAAATATGATTTAGTGCCAGCTCAGACAAGTAATGCATCTTGCCCTCCTTGGTTCACACCATTCAATGGCACTTGTAAATGTGGGAAAAGTATCCATGACACTGTCAAGTGTAATGAAACACTGCAAGAATCCGCCATACTTCAGAGCTACTGTATGACATATAATGAATCAACAGGAACAGTTGTTGTTGGTGCATGCTTGTACAATGGCTTAAGTTATATTCTCTACCACCTAAAAGATGTCTACCGTCCTATGCCAAAGACTGTGCAGCAGCTGAACGATGCAATGTGTGGTGACTTTAACAGAAGAGGACAGCTCTGTGGTGAATGTAAAGCAAATCACACCCCTCTCGTTTACTCCTACGATTTACGGTGCACAATGTGCTCTGGTGGACAGTACAACTGGATGAAGTATGTGGCTATAGCCTTTGTACCTCTTACACTTTTCCTGGTCCTTGTCCTCTGCTGTAGGATAAGTGCTACTTCACCCAAACTGTATGCTTTTGTGACGTTTAGCCAGACTATTGCAACTCCTGCCAATGTACGCGTTCTTTTACTTGTTGCCAATAAGGGCTATCCTCCTTTTGCCTCAATTATACTCAGAATATTATCAGCATTATATGGTTTTTGGAATTTGGATTTTTTTCGTGCATTAATCCCACACCAAATATGTTTGAATGTAGACCCACTTCAAGCTCTAGCACTGGACTACAGTGTTGCATTCTACCCTCTTGCTTTAATCATTGTAGCTTATGTACTTATTGAACTTCATGCTTACAACTTTAGAGTTATTGTTTGGATCTGGAGACCATTTCACAGATGTTTTGCTCGCTTCCGACAGCAGTGGGATATAAGAACTTCCATCATTGATGCTTTTGCTACTTTCCTTCTTCTCTCAAATATAAAGCTTCTAAGTTTGTCATTAGATTTTCTAACTCCAACACATGTGTATGATTTGAATGGAACTGTAGTTGGCACCTATCTCTATTATGATGCATCAATTGAATACTTTGGCACAAAGAAACATCTCCCTTATGCCATTTTTGCTCTCTTTGTGGTACTCACTTTTATCCTCTTTCCTTTAATACTTCTGCTGTTATATCCCGTGCGATGTTTCCAGCGGTGTCTTGGTCACTGTGGAATAAGGTGGCACGCTCTTCACATCTTTGTCGATGCTTTCCAGGGCTACTACAAAGATGGAACTAATGGGACTCAAGACTGCCGATACTTTGCAGGAGTGTATCTCTTTCTGCGACTTGTTCTCTTTGTTCTGTTTGCAGTCGTTCGCAGTGGCATGTATTGTGCTGTGGCAATTCTGGCACTTATAGGTGTAGCCATGTTGATTGCTAGAGTTCAGCCTTACAAAGCCGAGTTTGCTACTTACAATGCTGTTGATTCTATATTCATTCTTGCCCTGGCCATGTGGTATGGCACAATGGTATGTCTTAGCATCGCAGCTGTGAAAGCCCACAATCTAGTGGAGACATTTGTAGTGGTTTCATTTTTGGTAGGGGCCTTACCTCTTCTCTACTTAGTTGCGAGCTTTTTACACTGGATTTGTTCTCGTAAGGGAGTTGGACAGAAACTAGTTGGAAGCATTAATAATCAGATAGGAAGAATGTACAGGCGAGCACATGGCACCAGTTTAGAGGAGTCTCTACCAGATAGGCTCATCAACCCTCATCTTTATCATGATGATGTATGCCATACCATAGCTTTTTCTATGACTAGCAGAACTGAGAGGTTCAGTGACCAAATATATTCAAACATCAATAATAATGTAAATACATCCACCATGTGAAGAATAATCCACTTAGAATTTCTTAAGATGCATTCAGCAGAATGCGAAAGGTTAAAATATAAAATATTGTAAACCTAATGCACATGTACGAAACAAATGGTTTATGTTTCAGTTTAATACATCGTTTTGTCTTTTTTTCCTCACATGACTGGTGTTGTAACTTAGCACTTGTGGTTTTGTAATCATATTTTATACATACATATGTACAACTGCATTAGTGTGCTGTAACTATCACTGTGTCTTAGTTTCAGATATACATTTGAATGACTTTCTACTTTATGTCTCATTAATAATATTTAGTTGATTAGCCTTGTACCCATGTCACACTTTTCCTCCATGTGGCCTGGGTATGATGCTAAAGGTTCTTAGGAACTTAGAATGCTTTTCTCTCTTGGTTGCGTCAAGTTTGTATGAAATCGGCATTTGATTATTGAGTATTAAGATTACTCTTCCCTTCTAAATTGATATACACATTTAGCTATCTATGAAAAGGTATAACTGCTTCAAAATAAAATAAGTAACATTGCTTTTGATGTTGGTCATGTTGCACTCAAAAGCATGGCATACTACATTACAATGCAAGTTATACATACTGATTATATGTAAATATGGTTGGATTAGTATGATCAGTACTGAGCAAAATAGCCAATAATGTTTGTAGAAGTATATGCTGAGAGTGACCAAGACAGCACTTTTCTACCATTAGTCAGTAGTGGATCCAGCGGACATACTTAGGAGGGGTTGTATACTTATTCAGTGGAGGGGAAGTGGTTTTGTTATTAATGACTATTTGTACGATACTAAACATATATGAACAAAAGAGTTATTATTCCTAGACAGTTTTTTTTAGAGCTAATAGCATCCAGCTTCAATAAGAATGTTACTAATTGGCAGTGAAGTTTCAATATTTCTGACTAGTTGGTTACTTCTATAATTTGGTTACTATGGTAGCAACAGTAATGTGAGCTTAAATCTCTTTAGTTGACATGTAACTGTTGTCTAAGAACCTTGATTTAAGTACACAGAGCAAATGTGCAGTTCCAGCAGCACAATTCAACATGGTGCTGACAAGTAATGACATCATGTGCTAAATCCCCACAGATATGCAACTGCATGCATAGCAAAACTACTCAACTAGAGCAACCTCTGAGTGGGTAGTTACCCCCAATTTCATGGTTCCGTGAAGGATTTACAAACATAAGGTAAACATGAAGACAAACGCAATGCTACCACTTGGATGCACTATGAGGGGGATGATGTAATTATCATTGGTTATACAAATTTAATACTTGTTTTCCCTTGGGTATCCATATGGGACAGAATAGCCTGTGTATATGTACAATGAGCTGTATGAGTGGTTTCAGAGAAAAGTTTATCGGTCTGATAGATTGTTCAATAGGTTAAGAGTTATGTTTTTGGTTATTGTTATTTTATAAAGATAGATAGATAGATTGCAACGTCCAACAAGCCAAAGCCATGAGCTACAGTCATTGTGCAGTTGTTGCTCTGTTAGTGACACTAGTTGTTGGTGTGCAAGGACACCAGATCATCTATGTTGACACTGAGAATGGAACACTGAATAGCAGCTGCTGGGAAGGAGGGCCAGACCACCCTTGTGGTAGCTTGGAACTAGCGGACACCGGTGCCCAGAGATACAACTCGACCATAGCTGTTCTGTGGAGGTATGGAACCAACTATAATACTCCTACCACTGCACCAACTACTTCACAGGCATTGTCTGGCCCACCATTAGATACCACAGATAATGGTACTTGTGGATGTAATGAACTTGATAGTGATCACAAATACGATGAAGCATCAACTCAGGCAAATAATGCATCTTGCCCTCCTTGGTTTGAACCATTCAATGGCACTTGTAAATGTGGGAAAACTATCCATGACATTGTCAAGTGTGATGAAACACTGCAAAAATCTGCTGTACTTGACTGCTATTGCATGACATACAATGAATCAACTGGAACAGTTGTTGGTACATGTTTCTATAACTGTGTAAGTGATAAGGATTTAGAAGATGTTGTCTACCATCCAATGCCAAAGACTGTAAAGGAACTAAATCATGATATGTGTGGTGGCTTCAACCGAGATGGACAGCTTTGTGGTGAATGCAAAACAAACTATAGTCCTCCTGTTTACTCGTACGATTTACAGTGTACAATGTGTTCTGGTGGCCTGTATAACTGGATGAAGTATGTTGCTATAGCCTTTGTACCTCTTACGGTTTTCTTGGTTCTTGTCCTCTGCTGTAGGATCAGTGCTACTTCTCCCAAGCTTTATGGTTTTGTCATGTTCAGCCAGTTTATTGCAATCCCTGCCAATGTACGCATTCTTTTAGTTGCAATTCATCACAGTTCTTCTCCTGGTGCTTCAATAGCAGTGCAAACACTAGCAGCAATTTATGGTGTTTGGAATCTAGATTTCTTTCGTACATTCATTACACATTCCATATGCTTGAAAGTGAATACACTTCAAGCCCTAGCATTGGACTACAGCATTGCCTTCTACCCCCTTGCTTTAATTATCATTACATATGTACTTATTGAGCTTCATGATCACAACTTTAGAGTTATTGTTTGGATCTGGAAACCATTTCACAGATTTTTTGCTCGCTTTCGACAGCAGTGGGATATAAGAACTTCCATCATCGATGCTTTTGCTACATTTCTTCTTCTCTCAAATATTAAACTTCTAAGTGTGTCCTTTGATCTTCTAATTCCAACATATGTATACAATATGAATGGAAGTGTAGTTGGTATCTATCTCTATTATGATGCATCAATTGATTACTTTGGCAAAAAACACCTCCCTTATGCTATTCTTGCTCTCTTTGTGGTACTCTTATTTATCATTTTTCCTATGCTGCTTCTGCTACTGTATCCAATGCGGTGTTGTCAGCGGTGTCTTGGTTGCTGTAGAGTGAGGTGGCATGCTCTTCACATCTTTATTGATGCCTTCCAGGGTTGCTTCAAAGATGGAACCAATGGTACACGAGACTGCCGATATTTTGCAGCCGTGTACCTCATTATGCGACTCATACTCTTTTTTCTGTTTGCCTTCACTCTCAGTGTTGCTTTTTACGCCGTGGCAATTCTAGCACTTATAGGCATCGCTATGTTAATCATCATAGTTCAACCTTACAAAGCCAAGTTTTCTTCTTACAACGCTGTTGATTCGGTGTTCATTCTTACCTTGGCCATGTGGTGTGGCACAGCAGTGTTTTTCAACATAGCAGCAGCAAAAGCTCACAGACTACTAAAGACATCATTACTAGTTTCATTTCTGGTAGCAGTCTTACCCCTTCTCTACTTAGTTGTGATCTTTCTGCATTGGATCTGTTCTCGTTGGGGATTTGGAAAAAGACTAGTTCACAGCATTAAAAACCAGATAGGAAGAGTGCACAAGCAAACACATGACACAAGATTGGATGAATCTCTACCAGATAGGCTTATTAACCCTTGTCGTTATAATAAAGATGAAAATCATGCAGCTTACTACGGAGCTACCAGCACTGAGGGTTTTAGTAACCAAGTTTATTCAAGAATCAGTGATGATGAAGCCTCATCATGACAGATTTATTGTATCAACTTATATAACTGCATATGTGGCTGTAAAAGACATTACTGCAAGTGTACAACACATTACATTGTTTGATTTGAATTGTATCTGCTGTATTTTGTTTGCCTACATTACAAGTCAAAACTGCACCCCAAGATTTTCACAACACACTTATGATGAACCCTTATGTAGCGTAGCAGGTTGAATAACAAGACTAGTACTTTCAGAAAGCAGAAACTGCTGAAAGCAGCAATGACAGTTACACACAACAGGTTCCTTCTTTGCCAGCTCTAGATCAACTGTTTTTACAAAGGTATGAGTCAATCAGGAGGCAATCTCAAGAATCCATGTCCACTTCTGTGTAGTAGCTAGTGGTTATCCAAAGACATGAAGTCACTGTCCAGGCCTGTGCAGTAGTGGACCAAAGAGCATAGTAGACAGCTTAAAAGGAGAAGAAGACAGGAAAAGAAACAGCTGGCTGTCAGTAGGAGTCTGAGATGTGATTGTTAGTATAGCAAAAATGCAGACTGCAGAACTTAGTGGATCGAGTGGCTTAATTAACCAAATCAGCACAGTTTACAGGCTAGAAAACTAAAATCCAGCTATGGACCTTCAGCATGCATTATCACTATATAGAGTGGAAGTGTGAATATAATGTTCATGGTACATTGGAATATCATGGGCACACAGGAAGTGCACCTTTTGCTGGTAAGACTGCTCAACTTTACTATTATTTCAGCCTTTAAATTACTGTTTAGCATGAGAATCTCTACTAAATGTGTATAGGAGAACTACTTGTACAGACCCATCCTTTGATATTATGGAGTCTTGGGACTTTTCAGTTGTGGTAAACTGCTATTGTTATGTTTGATAAAGTCTTAAGTTCGTTTAATAATATTATACATGTTGTGGTTATCATCAGTCACATATACTGCAACATCTAACAGGCCAAAATCATGAGCTGCAGTGGCATTAGTTGTTGGTGTGCAAGGACACCAGATCATCTATGTTGACACTGAGAATGGGACACTGAATAGTAGCTGTTGGGGTAGACCAGCCCTGTGGTAGCTTGGAACTAGTGAACACCGGTGCCAACTGAACCATAGCTGTTGTGTTGAGGTATGGAACCAGCTGTACCACAGCACCAACTAGTACTTCTCTGCAGTCCTTGTCTTACCCACCATTACCTATCACAGGTAATGTCATACTCACAAATGCTGGTTAATACTCAGAAATATGATTTAATGTGCAAGTAATGCATCTTGCCCTCCTTGGTTCACACCATTCAATGGCACTTGTAAATGTGAGAAAACTATCCATGACATTGTCAAGTGTGATGAAACACTGCAAGAATCCGCCATACTTCAGAGCTACTGTATGACATACAATGAATCAACAGGAACAGTTGTTGTTGGTGCATGCTTGTACAATGGCTTAAGTTATATTCTCTACCACCTAAAAGATGTCTACCGTCCTATGCCAAAGACTGTGCAGCAGCTGAACGATGCAATGTGTGGTGACTTTAACAGAAGAGGACAGCTCTGTGGTAAATGCAAAGCAAATCACACCCCTCTCGTTTACTCCTACGATTTACGGTGCACAATGTGTTCTGGTGGACAGTACAACTGGATGAAGTATGTGGCTATAGCCTTTGTACCTCTTACACTTTTCCTGGTCCTTGTCCTCTGCTGTAGGACAAGTGCTACTTCACCCAAACTGTATGCTTTTGTGACGTTTAGCCAGACTATTGCAACTCCTGCCAATGTACGCGTTCTTTTACTTGTTGCCAATAAGGGCTATCCTCCTTTTGCCTCAATTATACTCAGAATATTATCAGCATTATATGGTTTTTGGAATTTGGATTTTTTTCGTGCATTAATCCCACACCAAATATGTTTGAATGTAGACACACTTCAAGCTCTAGCACTGGACTACAGTGTTGCATTCTACCCTCTTGCTTTAATCATTGTAGCTTATGTACTTATTGAACTTCATGCTTACAACTTTAGAGTTATTGTTTGGATCTGGAGACCATTTCACAGATGTTTTGCTCGCTTCTGACAGCAGTGGGATATAAGGACTTCCATCATTGATGCTTTTGCTACTTTCCTTCTTCTCTCAAATATAAAGCTTCTAAGTTTGTCATTAGATTTTCTAACTCCAACACATGTGTATGATTTGAATGGAACTGTAGTTGGCACCTATCTCTATTATGATGCATCAATTGAATACTTTGGCACAAAGAAACATCTCCCTTATGCCATTTTTGCTGTTTTTGTGGTACTCACTTTTATCCTCTTTCCTTTAATACTTCTGCTGTTATATCCCATGCGATGTTTCCAGCGGTGTCTTGGTCACTGTGGAATAAGGTGGCACGCTCTTCACATCTTTGTCGATGCTTTCCAGGGCTACTACAAAGATGGAACTAATGGGACTCAAGACTGCCGATACTTTGCAGGAGTGTATCTCTTTCTGCGACTTGTTCTCTTTGTTCTGTTTGCAGTCGTTCGCAGTGGCATGTATTGTGCTGTGGCAATTCTGGCACTTATAGGTGTAGCCATGTTGATTGCTAGAGTTCAGCCTTACAAAGCAGAGTTTGCTACTTACAATGCTGTTGATTCTATATTCATTCTTGCCCTGGCCATGTGGTATGGCACAATGGTATGTCTTAGCATCGCAGCTGTGAAAGCCCACAATCTAGTTGAGACATTTGTAGTGGTTTCATTTTTGGTAGGGGCCTTACCTCTTCTCTACTTAGTTGCGAGCTTTTTACACTGGATTTGTTCTCGTAAGGGAGTTGGACAGAAACTAGTTGGAAGCATTAATAATCAGATAGGAAGAATGTACAGGCGAGCACATGGCACCAGTTTAGAGGAGTCTCTACCAGATAGGCTCATCAACCCTCATCTTTATCATGATGATGTATGCCATACCATAGCTTTTTCTATGACTAGCAGAACTGAGAGGTTCAGTGACCAAATATATTCAAACATCAATAATAATGTAAATACATCCACCATGTGAAGAATAATCCACTTAGAATTTCTTAAGATGCATTCAGCAGAATGCGAAAGGTTAAAATATAAAATATTGTAAACCTAATGCACATGTACGAAACAAATGGTTTATGTTTCAGTTTAATACATCGTTTTGTCTTTTTTTCCTCACATGACTGGTGTTGTAACTTAGCACTTGTGGTTTTGTAATCATATTTTATACATACATATGTACAACTGCATTAGTGTGCTGTAACTATCACTGTGTCTTAGTTTCAGATATACATTTGAATGACTTTCTACTTTATGTCTCATTAATAATATTTAGTTGATTAGCCTTGTACCCATGTCACGCTTTTCCTCCATGTGGCCTGGGTATGATGCTAAAGGTTCTTAGGAACTTAGAATGCTTTTCTCTCTTGGTTGCGTCAAGTTTGTATGAAATCGGCATTTGATTATTGAGTATTAAGATTACTCTTCCCTTCTAAATTGATATACACATTTAGCTATCTATGAAAAGGTATAACTGCTTCAAAATAAAATAAGTAACATTGCTTTTGATGTTGGTCATGTTGCACTCAAAAGCATGGCATACTACATTACAATGCAAGTTATACATACTGACTATATGTAAATCAAGTTTTTATGGTTGGATTAGTATGATCAGTACTGAGCAAAATAGCCAATAATGGATGTAGAAGTATATGCTGAGAGTGACCAAGACAGCACTTTTCTACCATTAGTCAGTAGTGGATCCAGCAGACATACTTAGGAGGGGTTGTATACTTATTCAGTGGAGGGGAAGTGGTTTTGTTATTAATGACTATTTGTACGATGCTAAACATATATGAACAAAAGAGTTATTGCTAGACAGTTTTTTTTAGAGCTAATAGCATCCAGCTTCAATAAGAATGTTACTAATTGGCAGTGAAGTTTCAATATTTCTGACTAGTTGGTTACTTCTATAATTTGGTTACTATGGTAGCAACAGTAATGTGAGCTTAAATCTCTTTAGTTGACATGTAACTGTTGTCTAAGAACCTTGATTTAAGTACACAGAGCAAATATGCAGTTGCAGCAGCACAATTCAACATGGTGCTGACAAGTAATGACATCATGTGCTAAATCCCCACAGATATGCAACTGCATGCATAGCAAAACTACTCAACTAGAGCAACCTCTGAGTGGGTAGTTACCCCCAATTTCATGGTTCCGTGAAGGATTTACAAACATAAGGTAAACATGAAGACAAACGCAATGCTACCACTTGGATGCACTATGAGGGGGATGATGTAATTATCATTGGTTATACAAATTTAATACTTGTTTTCCCTTGGGTATCCATATGGGACAGAATAGCCTGTGTATATGTACAATGAGCTGTATGAGTGGTTTCAGAGAAAAGTTTATCAGTCTGATAGATTGTTCAATAGGTTATGTTTTTGGTTATTGTTATTTTATAAAGATAGATAGATAGATTGCAACGTCTACTGAGCTAAGCCATGACCTCCAGTCATTGTGCAGTTGCTGCTCTGTTAGTGGCATTAGTTGTTGGTGTGCAAGGACACCAGATCATCTATGTTGACACTGAGAATGGAACACTGAATAGCAGCTGCTGGGAAGGAGGGCTAGACCAGCCCTGTGGTAGCTTGGAACTAGCGCACACCGGTGCCCAGAGATACAACTTGAACATAGCTGTTCTGTGGAGGTATGGAACCAACTATAATAATCCTACTCCTACCACAGCACCAACTACTTCACAGGCATTGTCTGGCCCCCCATTAGATACCACATTGTGGATGTAATGAACTTGATAATGATCACAAATACAATGTAGCATCAACTCAGTCCAGCAATGCATCTTGCCCCCCTTGGTTTGAACAATCCAATGGCACTTGTAAATGTGGGGAACGTATCCATGGCATTGTGAAGTGCGACGAGACACTGCAAAAATCTGCTGTACTTGACTGCTATTGCATGACATACAATGAATCAACAGAAACAGTTGTTGGTGCGTGCTTCTACAACTGTGTAAGTAATAAGGATTTGGAAGTTGTTCTCTACCATCCAATGCCAAAGACTGTAAAGGAACTAAATCATGATATGTGTGGTGGCTTCAACCGAGATGGACAGCTTTGTGGTGAATGCAAAACAAACTATAGTCCTCCTGTTTACTCGTACGATTTACAGTGTACAATGTGTTCTGGTGGCCTGTACAGCTGGATGAAGTATGTTGCTATAGCCTTTGTACCTCTTACGGTTTTCTTGGTTCTTGTCCTCTGCTGTAGGATCAGTGCTACTTCTCCCAAGCTTTATGGTTTTGTCATGTTCAGCCAGTTTATTGCAATCCCTGCCAATTTACGCATTCTTTTAGTTGCAATTCATCACAGTTCTTCTCCTGGTGCTTCAATAGCAGTGCAAACACTAGCAGCAATTTATGGTGTTTGGAATCTAGATTTCTTTCGTACATTCATTACACATTCCATATGCTTGAAAGTGAATACACTTCAAGCCCTAGCATTGGACTACAGCATTGCCTTCTACCCCCTTGCTTTAATTATCATTACATATGTACTTATTGAACTCCATGATCACAACTTTAGAGTTATTGTTTGGATCTGGAAACCATTTCACAGATGTTTTGCTCGCTTTCGACAGCAGTGGGATATAAGAACTTCCATCATCGATGCTTTTGCTACATTTCTTCTTCTCTCAAATATTAAACTTCTAAGTGTGTCCTTTGATCTTCTAATTCCAACATATGTATACGGTATGAATGGAAGTGTAGTTGGTATCTATCTCTATTATGATGCATCAATTGATTACTTTGGCAAAAAACACCTCCCTTATGCTATTCTTGCTCTCTTTGTGGTACTCTTATTTATCATTTTTCCTATGCTGCTTCTGCTACTGTATCCAATGCGGTGTTGTCAGCGGTATCTTGGTTGCTGTAGAGTGAGGTGGCATGCTCTTCACATCTTTATTGATGCCTTCCAGGGTTGCTTCAAAGATGGAACCAATGGTACACGAGACTGCCGATATTTTGCAGCTGTATACCTCATTATGCGACTCATACTCTTTTTTCTGTTTGCCTTCACTCTCAGTGTTGCTTTTTACGCCGTGGCAATTCTAGCACTTATAGGCATCGCTATGTTAATCATCATAGTTCAACCTTACAAAGCCAAGTTTTCTTCTTACAACGCTGTTGATTCGGTGTTCATTCTTACCTTGGCCATGTGGTGTGGCACAGCAGTGTTTTTCAACATAGCAGCAGCAAAAGCTCACAGACTACTAAAGACATCATTACTAGTTTCATTTCTGGTAGCAGTCTTACCCCTTCTCTACTTAGTTGTGATCTTTCTGCATTGGATCTGTTCTCGTTGGGGATTTGGAAAAAGACTAGTTCACAGCATTAAAAACCAGATAGGAAGAGTGCACAAGCAAACACATGACACAAGATTGGATGAATCTCTACCAGATAGGCTTATTAACCCTTGTCGTTATAATAAAGATGAAAATCATGCAGCTTACTACGGAGCTACCAGCACTGAGGGTTTTAGTAACCAAGTTTATTCAAGAATCAATGATGATGAAGCCTCATCATGACAGATTTATTGTTATAACTGCATATGTGGCTGTAAAAGACATTACTGCAAGTGTACAACACATTACATTGTTTGAGTTGAATTGTATCTGCTGTATTTTGTTTGCCTACATTACAAGTCAAAACTGCACCTCAAGATTTTCACAACACACTTATGATTAACCCTTATGTAGCGTAGCAGGTTGAATAACAAGACTAGTACTTTCAGAAAGCAGAAACTGCTGAAAACAGCAATGACAGTTACACACAACAGGTTCCTTCTTTGCCAGCTCTAGATCAACTGTTTTTACAAAGGTATGAGTCAATCAGGAGGCAATCTCAAGAATCCATGTCCACTTCTGTGTAGTAGCTAGTGGTTATCCAAAGACATGAAGTCACTGTCCAGGCCTGTGCAGTAGTGGACCAAAGAGCATAGTAGACAGCTTAAAAGGAGAAGAAGACAGGAAAAGAAACAGCTGGCTGTCAGTAGGAGTCTGAGATGTGATTGTTAGTATAGCAAAAATGCAGACTGCAGAACTTAGTGGATCGAGTGGCTTAATTAACCAAATCAGCACAGTTTACAGGCTAGAAAACTAAAATCCAGCTATGGACCTTCAGCATGCATTATCACTATATAGAGTGGAAGTGTGAATATAATGTTCATGGTACATTGGAATATCATGGGCACACAGCTTTTGCTGGTAAGACTGCTCAACTTTACTATTATTTCAGCCTTTAAATTACTGGTTAGCATGAGAATCTCTACTAAATGTGTTTAGGAGAACTACTTGTACAGACCCATCCTTTGATATTATGGAGTCTTGGGACTTTTTAGTTGTGGTAAACTGCTATTGTTATGTTTGTTAAAGTCTTAAGTTCGTTTAATAATATTATACATGTTGTGGTTATCATCAGTCACATACACTGCAACATCTACTGAACCAAGGTCATGAGCTGCAGTCAGTGTGCAGTAGCTACTCTGTTAATGGCATTAGTGGTTGGTGTGCAAGGACACCAGATCATCTATGTTGACACTGAGAATGGGACACTGAATAGTAGCTGTTGGGGAGGAGGGGTAGACCAGCCCTGTGGTAGCTTGGAACTAGTGAACACCGGTGCCAACTGAACCATAGCTGTTGTGTTGAGGTATGGAACCAGCTGTACCACAGCACCAACTAGTACTTCTCTGCAGTCCTTGTCTTACCCACCATTACCTATCACAGGTAATGTCATACTCACAAATGCTGGTTAATACTCAGAAATATGATTTAATGTGCAAGTAATGCATCTTGCCCTCCTTGGTTTGAACCATCCAATGGCACTTGTAAATGTGGGAAAACTATTCATGACATTGTCACATGAAACACTACAAGAATCTGCCATACTTTAGAGCTACTGTATGACATACAATGAAACAACAGGAATAGTTGTTGTTGGTGCATGCTTGTACAATGGTTTAAGTTATACCGTAGGCGCTGGTTGTTAAGCACATGCGCTTATAACAGCTGACAGCAAGGAAATATGCACTTAACAGCAGACATGCACTTAACAGCAGACGTGCGCTTAACAAGAAATAGTATGGGTGTGAAAATAGTTGGCGGTGCTTTCGCTGCTTCCATTATATCGCTCATTCAACATGGCAGAGCGCCAAGCAAGTACTTTGGAGAGCATCATTCGTGGCCATCACATTTACAACCAGATCTGGCGGCCGCTTGTCGCAGAGATATTAACCTTGGAACGGGAGGAGGGCAACAACCATGACAAATTCGCTGTCAGTCTCCTCAAGGATGCTACTGTCATTGGCCATGTTCCTCAAGAGTTTTCACAGGTGTTTTGGCACTTCTCAGGCACGGAGGGACCATCACTTGTGAAGTTACCGGTCGAAGAAAGCGTGGTAAAGGACTACCCATTCTCTTCATTCTTCGTACTACTTGACACATTTTCCTCGACATGTTCGCTTAAAGTTCAAAGTTTGTTTATTAAGCACATGCGCCTAACACGTGATGGGTAAAACCCTCAATAAATTATGCGCTTAATAAATATTATGTGCTTAATAAAGAGCTGCGCTTAACAACCAGCGCCTACGGTATTCTCTACCACCTGAGAGATGTTGCCTATCGTGCTATGCCAAAGACTGTGGAGCAACTGAATGATGCAATGTGTGGTCAATTTAATCGAGGAGGACTGCTCTGTTGTGAATGCAAAGCAAACCACACCCCTCCTGTTCGAATTTTATTTCGTTGCTCCGCTATTCCACTATTCCATTATTCCATTATCCCTCGTCAGCTACCGCAATCCTGACAGTACCAGCAGATGCGGGGCAGAGTCCTCATCCAAAGTGTGAAATGCTCAGGAAAAGGCTGTGTGGAGGCGCTTCTACTGCTTTATATGTATGTAGGCTCCCTTCAGACCTTGTCAACTGGATGAAGTATGTCCCTATAGCCTTTGTACTACAAAGTCTTGTGACTTTTAGTTATGGTAAACTACTATCTGTATGTAGAAAACTTTTTGTGGTTATCATTATTGAAGCTTATGCACTTTAACTCTTACAGTCTTCGTCCTCTGCTGTAGGATAAGTACTACTTCTCCCCAGCTGTATGCATTTGTCACATTTAGCCAGACTATTGCAACTCCTGCCAATCTACGTGTTCTTTTACTTATTGCCAATAAGGGATCTCCTCTTCATGCCTCAATTATACTCCGAATATTATCGGCATTGTATGGTTTTTGGAATTTAGATTTTTTTTTTGCACATTAATCCCACACCAAATATGCCTGATAGGCTTATCAACCTTCATCTTTATCAGGATAATGGAGATTTTCATACGGCTAGCAGGAGTGAGAGATTCAGTGTCCATCCATACATATGCAGGAATCGATAGTCAAGAAAATATGGTGACCTCATAATGAAAGTCAAGTAGATTTATTAGAGAGACCACATTGCATGTGCAAAAAGTGTGCATTTCAGCAATTGGCTACCTAAAGATTTGTTTCACATATTTTTATTTAGCTATCTGAAGGTTCGTTTTATGTGTTTAAGCATATGGGTACCTAAAGATTTGTTTCACATGTTTTAGCGATTGGCTACCTGAATTTATTTTTGTTTTCTTTCACATGTAACGGTGATTGGCTGTCTAAAAGTATTGTTTTGCTTCACGTTTGTTTCACATGTCTCAGCGATTGGCTACCTAAAACATTGGTGGTTTGTGTCACATGATCGGTTTTGTCAAGAGTGCATAGTAAAAAGGTTGGTTTTGCATTTAACAAAATCACACTTTGTCAACACAGCAGCTTTTTGGGGGAAAACTTGTCATTATTGGTACTACAGTTAATACTGTCATTACATCTTGGTTTTATATGCCTTGTGCACCTGATGTCCATTAATTGAATGTAAGTATTCATTGGTAGCCTAACATTCTATGTTTTCTTGGATGCATGAGCATTCTGTGGGATTGGTGTGTGACAGTTTGTCATACACTTCACTGATGAGTAGCATGTATGTCTTGCAGCCGGTGTTCTGAATCAGAAGAGATAGATATTCTCTTCTAAGATATTCTACATTAAATTAGCGCTGAACAAATGGTCATTACCAGAACGTAATGAAGTCAATGTGAAGAGATGTCATATTCTGAAATGGACAATGAGACTACAAAGTATGCGTGATCTTGCCTATGTATATATTTTGTCTTAGCTTGAAAGTTGTTGTGATGTGAAAATAGACAAAACGGCTGTTGCCCGGAATCAAACCCAGGTTTCCTGACCTGAGCAGCCACTGCTCTACCACTGAGCTACAACAACCAGACAACCACCAGACCTCACAACCCTCTGTATGTCCTGCACAGATGGTCCTGAATGCCTATGTTTAGCACATCTAGAGAACTGTGAGGTGGTTGTTTGGTTGTCATGCTCAGTGGTAGAGTATTGGCAGCTCAGGCTAAGCAGGAGCTCTGGATTCAATGCTGACTTTTCACTTCCTCTATTTTTGCTTCACAACAACAAAATATTTTTATCTGATATCTTGTGTCAAATTGTTTGTATCCCTGTAGTAGTTTACACTTGCAATGAAATTAGAGGTTTGTGCGATCAAATCATTTTTACCATACTATAAAGCTCTACCAGGAAAACCTTTATTGACTTGTGCTGCGCATCCATAGCAATACAAACTGGTAGTATTTTCCAGTTTGTGCTATGCATGGTGATCAGAGGATAAAGTGGTGTGGTATAATCAGGTGTGGTATAATCAGGTGTCAAAGTTTGCAGGATTATAACTTAAAGCAGAGTTGTGGAAGAACGAAGCCCATGTTTTGATTGACTGTACAATAATAATAATGCCAAAACCTATATATGGCAGCACACATACTTGAATATAGTAGAGTAGCTTAACTAAATGTAGGGTTGATTGATATTTGGAAAGTAACACCTTGTTGAAAATGTATGAGAAGACGATGATGGCTATGCGTGGAGTAAACACAATCACAATGTACCTTATCCATGCATAGCCATTGGTCACCAGAGCTATTTACACACTGCAGATTGTACAGATAGACTGGAGAGTTATAGCATTCATCACAGAATTGTCCACCATGACTTAGACGTCCGTTAGTTTTGTTGTTGAGCACCTCTGTTGTGTGTGCTACTAGGGTATTGATGCATTTACATGTAAATCTTGGATAAAAATAATTATGAAAGCAGTCACCAACCAAACTCTCAACTCTCACAGGGAAAATTAGATCCTCTCAATCAGTATGTACTGTTAATAGTTAGACTAAGCTAGCCATTATCAATGCCGTGTATAATCAGATACTCATGCATGAAGAGAAATAGGGTAAAAACTTGGTGGTACCATGTGACTGTAGCAGAAGTCTCTGGTACATGGCGTACCAAAATGTTATCTGCACATGACTCCCCGTATACACTAGAAATGGTGAAATCACTACAAAAATGCATGTGCTAAGCTTTGAAAATCTGCAATCACCATACATAATTTACTTACATAACAATACCAGTATGAATTTCTTCCTGGTGGTTGTGTGGCTCTTTTGAAGCCAAAATAATGTCTTGTTTGTATAAGAAATGGTATTTGTGAATAGCCAATAAAGTAGCATATATGAAAAATCAATGAACCGCAACTCCTGAAAGGCCTAGATTTAAGTAAAGTCACATGCACTGATTTCATGCACTGTTGTGGGTTTAGGTGATGGTTTGCAAAATAGCAACTGTTTAGAATGACTTCTGTAGTAATCCCAACATTACAGCAAAAGCCAATGCAGTAATCTTCAGAGTTAAAAGCTGCCCACACAATGGGACTAGGAATACCGGTAGTTATTGGGTTGAAGGGAGAGGTTAAGAATATAACCTTTTCCTGTTCCACTTCCTGTTTTTAGTTTCTACTTCCAGTTCCATTTTCCATCCCTTTCCCTTCCTATTCAGTTGTTTGGTACTGTAATTTGAAAATGGAACTTACCCAACTGGAGGGATTAGCTAAGAAAATATTCTGGGTTCTAGGGAAAACTACAGGAAGTAAACAATCCGTGGCCACCATGTACAAATGGACACTTATTGCAGCAAAGAAATTGATTTGTAATGTAGTGCAGAATGAAGTTTGAGGTGGAGAATTTACCTTATAGTCTTGATGTGCTTCCAGTTTACTGCTTTTTATCTTACCAAAGTATAGTCATGAACGGTTTCATTAACTAGTTAAATGCTTGCTGTATGTTGCAAAACTTTGAACTTGAAAAACACAAGGGGAATAGGTAATAATGGGGTGTGGCAGTGGGTTGCTAAGGTAACATCTAAGGGATAAGTTAATGTACGCAACTGTTACTTGGCTCATTCAACCCAGTGAGATCTAACTGAAACTGGACTCTATGGATTGTTGTGATCTGTAGGAGTGTATGTAGCTGCTACGTTTCTTGGTTATATAGAGCTAGCAGGGAATTACTAGTAAGGGGATGACAGTCAAACATGCCAAACACCAGACTTTGGAAAAAAGCGGCACGTGGGAATCTGTTATGAGAGGATGTGGGCAGGTGGGAAAGACTGGGGATCAGGGTAGGTTTAGAGAGGTTGATGTTTGCTATAATAATGACACTGAGTGGGTGTAACTTTTGAGACCCCTTACTTTGTAATTACAATGATTGTTTTCAAAATGTATATTGTTCTTATCGTCGATTTGTAACTTCCCAGCAAAGGCTGGATGATAACAACCACAGGAACTATTTCCCAAGTGTGTAAAGTTGACAATTCTGTAGCAGCACTTCCACCCGGAGTTCAAGATATATTGACTAAACTAAGTTACCTGCTGTCAGTTTCGTTGTAAGTTCAACAAGGATCAGTTAGTAACGATACTATGAGCATGATACTCACTAATCTGTTACTGTTGATTGTGATGGTGAATGCCGAGGTGTCGGTAGAGCAAACTACCCATGCTCATCAAGAAATCAGGAGAAGTTCAAACACGACGGCTGAGCCGTATGCAAGCCCACAGACCAATTGTCCTACCTGGTTTTTGCCTGCTCCCAATGGTACATGCAAATGTGGAGATAATGTTCATGATACTGTCAGATGTAATGACTCGACAAAAGAAGTACGCATACTTGACTGCTACTGCATGACATACAACAACTTGACAGGGCCAGTTGTTGGTCCTTGCATCTACAATTGCATACATCATCATTCCAAAAAATCCATGAAGCTTTATTTTCCTGTGACACCTATTCTTGAACAGCTTACCAATAAAATGTGTGGACACCTAAATCGACAGGGACAATTGTGTGGCAAATGTGCAGAGACTTTTTGGCCACTGGTTTACTCCTATCATCTGAAGTGTAAGCAATGCTCTTCCAGTTTATTGAACTGGCTGGAGTACATTCTTTTAGCTTTCCTTCCTCTCACAGTGTTTTTCATTATCGTACTTAGTTGTGGGCTTAGTGCTACTTCACCTCAATTATCTGCGTTTGTCTTTTTTAGTCAGACTGTTGCAGCAGGAGCTAATGTACGTATTGTGCTAGCTGAAATTGATTCGTACCCTCTTGTATCCAACATAGCAAAGATTATGTTCTCTTTTTATGGGATCTGGAATTTGGACTTCTTTCGCCCATTCATTTCACATGTTTGCATCCGGATCAGTACTCTGCAAGCATTAGCACTTGACTATGCAGTAGCATTTTATCCTCTTCTTATGCTTTTGATTACATACATGCTGCTTCAACTTCATCCCTGTAATATAAGAATTTTTGCCCTTCTGTGCCGTCCATTTTGCAGATATGCTGATCACCTTCGAAGCCAGTGTGACATCAAATCTTCTATTGTTGGTGCCTTTGCTACTTTCTTTCTGCTCTCATATCTGAAGCTGCTGAGTGTCTCATTTGACCTCCTTGTCCCAATGAACGTACATAGTAATAATGGCAGCACAGTGGGCTCGTATCTGTACTATGATGCTACAATCGAGTATTTTGGGCATGAGCACTTACCTTACGCTGTCTTAGCACTTTTTATTGTGTTTGTCTTCCTCCTCTTTCCTCTACTGCTTCTGCTACTGTACCCAATGCGGTGTTTTCAGCAGTGTCTTGGCTGTTGTGGGGTGAGGTGGCATGCTCTTCCTATCTTTATCGATGCATTTCAGGGTTGCTACAAAGATGGAACCGATGGGACTCGAGATTGTCGGTACTTTGCAGCAGTTTACCTAATTGTTCGCTTTGTTCTTTTCATTTTTTATGGGTTCACCCTTAATTCAGTGTTTTATGCAGCTGCAACTGTTTTATTAATTGTTCTAGCTGTATCAATAGCCATCATTCAACCTTACAAACACCACTTGGCATCTTACAACACCATCAGTTCAGTGTTAGTCCTCAACATGGCTCTATGGTGTGCTACAGTTACATGTATCACCTTAACAGGACTATTACTTGATAGATTGAATCATGCAGCAATGATATTATCATTTTTTGTAGGGGCTCTACCCCTGTTCTACATGTCTTTTGTTTTTTTATGCTGGTTGTGTTCTCGAAAAGACTTTGGACAGAGAGTAACAAGAAGGATTCGTGGCTGGATTCGCGAAAACTCCAGGCAACTAAGTGTGACTGGTTTAGAGGAATCCTTACCACACCGGCTAATTAACCCTGGTGAATATGAAGATATTACGAATTCAGTACCCTCTGAAGTAGGGTATGATGAGAATCAGTCACAGAGTTGTCCTTCTAACACCAGTAATGAGAACCAAAGTACATATTAGTCAAAGAACCAAAGGATTATTTTCTTTTTTTTGAAGTAAATGTATACTTCTAAAATAATCGTGTGTGATCTATATAGCTTTTAATCAGTGGTTGTATAAATAATTATTGTATTAAGGTTGTGTACAGTATTATACTGTCATAGCTTTCCCATAATGTCTTCAAGGTAAACCAAATGGCACCTATGCTTTCAGTGTTACTGTTATCATTTGCTAAAACAAACTCAATGCTCCGAACAAAAACTTTCTGAGAACAGTACACAGCCAGGAAAGGCAAAACTGTGCTATGGGATGGCAATTAGCTCACCTTGGTTTCACATTTTCATTATTGCATAGTTTTTTAAGCGACTGGTTTTCATAACATTGCAGACTGTTATTTTCAACGTTGATGAATCTTTCGCCATCTGCCATAAATACGCTCCAGTACCAGACATTCTCTGAGTATGAAATGTCTAAGCAGTTAGAGTTACATACATGTTACAAGCAACCACGACCAACGTAGGGAAAGAAATAGTTATATGCTTGCTTTTGTTGACTACTGCCAATGTTCATCCAAAGCAGATCATCTACATTGATAAAGTGAATGGAACATTAGGCTCCAAATGCTGGGTGGATAAAGCAGAATCCGGTACTGTAGAAGTAACTCTAGATGGTGTGGAACTGCATAATTCTACTCTAGTAGTTGTGATGCACGAATGTAAATGCGAGAAGCTCCAGGAATCTGTACCTGATGCACCTCAACATCAACAATATCCCACCTGGTTTTTCCCTGATCCCTCCTTGAATGGCATATATAGATGTGGGGATCGTTCCTCTAATGCCAACAATGAAAATTGAAGCTGCATAATAAATCCAGAGTGTAAAAAAGCAGTACTTTTTTCTGTTCGTTGTTTATACTACAGCTGTATCATTGGAGTTTTTAGGTAGTGTTGCACTTTGACTGGAAATTTGTGGCATATTAATTCCGCATAGTTTGCTCGCCCAAGGTGCAAGAAACAGATTGTGCATACATGTCATGTCAGTATAGTCTGTTAGGGAGGCACATGAATATAGAACACTAACAAGTGATGTATGCTACAGAGCAAAAGTGTAGTTCACACATTGTGGGAATCTTAGGCCTCTATGAACCTACTTCTCCAAGTGGGCCCCGAAAGCTAGTAGGTCACAGCACTCATGGTTAATTTAAATATTTGCAATTGTCAACAAGAGCACTTATATAACAGCTGAATATTTTCCCACTCTGCTATATGTTACAGGTAGCCAAAATGAAAATAAAGTAGTAGCTTGCCTGTTGTTGTTGACTGCTCCTTGTTTTTTTTTTTACATGTGTATTGACGTCAGAAGTGGGAGGCCTATTTCATAACAATCCAAAATTGTGTTTTTCACCATCTGCCATAAATGTACTTTAATGCCAAACAGCAAATATAAAAACATATACATAACACTGTGTACAATAGTCATGACCATTACTGCTGTCAAAAGTACCAACTTCATGAAGTGGATGAGATCCCATCTGCTGGTCACATCCATGGCTCATTACTACTTGAACTGTCTACCATGTCAAGTTTTGACATGAGTTCTGGCATGAGATATAAGCTTGCATGAGGTTGGATACTTGGATTTTTCTGATAAAATTACTTCTCCAAAAATTTGTAGGAGGCCTATCTCCAAGCATGTCTTACAAAGCGTTTGTGCTTATTAAAGTCTCTGTGTGTGTTGTTTGAAGATGGGAGAGTGTTTGCTCTTATTGTTTGTAGTACAGCTAACTTGAAAGTGCTGGTCCTCTTCCTGCCTAGGATAACCATCATTACAAATAACTACCGGGATATACCCCGAGGTTTGGGCAAGCTCTAACTATTGCCGTAGGGCACAATAGAGATTGCTACGTGCAGTTTGAGTACAGTTGCAAGCAGCCATATCACGTTGAAAAATTTTGAGAGTTCATGTGTTATGGGATAAATCTACTTCCCAAGATAGCCACAGCACATAAAGAAACACTTTGCAAAATACCTAATTTCTCTACTTAAATTTGTGTAAATCATTTTCTTAGCAATTGCAACTGAATGATCATGGTTGTGGAGTTACGCAGTAATTGTAGAAGCAAACACTAATAAATGTCTCTTTCTATGCCATGCAGTAGCAGTCAAGTATAAGTGTCTCTTTGTTGTGTCATTACTTCTGAAAGTATCATGAAAGTATCATGAATGCCACTCCCACATCTGCATGTGCCATTCAGAAAGGTTTTAAGGAAGAACCAGGTGGGGCATTGTGGATGACGAGAGGTAGCAGCTACAAATTCCTAGAGCTCCTTACACTTACACACTAGCAGGTAGCAAAGACTAAACCACATTGAAAGTTGACTCTGTCTAATTATGAAAACATCTCTGAGACTTGATTAATTACCCATGCAGTGGTTGTAAATGCATCAGTATAGTGCTCAGCTTAAAATGCTCAGCTTACATGGGAAACACAACATGCTGTATAAAACAGTTGTATTATTATCACAACACTGAAAGCAAAACATACTCAATTCTTCTACTGGTTTTTACTAGTCCAATTACCTTGTAATATGATCTCATTGAAACCAAAAGTAAAAACTCAAAGGGTTGCAATGTTTGTATACACTTGCATGATTTTGTGTGTTGTGGTAAAAGTTTTACGTTTTCCCTTGTGGGTTGATTTTGGTTACAAAGGCATGACATTGTTGTGATAATTGTGGTTTCAGACAGTACTTCCCTCTTTGAAAAAGGGAGAGTATATAGAAACACTTGCATTTATTGACTGAACAACTAGTTAAATCCTCAACCATGTACTTCATAAAGTCTGTAACACTAGCCACTTTGCTGCTTTGTACTAGTGTAAAATTCAGTACAGCAAAACCGGTCATCTATGTCGACATGAAGGATGGGACACTAGATAGTACCTGTTGGAATAAAGGACTGGACCTGCCCTGTGGTAGTTTGGAACTAGCTATAGCTGGTGCTAGGAAACACAACTCCACCATTGATGTTCTACCTTTTGAAGTATCTGCAACAGCTTCTCAAGAAGTCCAGCCCAGCAGTTCGTCTTGTCCACCTTGGTTTTTCACCGACCCATCATCCAATGGTACTTGCAGATGTGGGAAAAGTATTCATGGTGCTGTCAAGTGTAACGAAACACTGCAAGAGTCTGCCATACTTGACTGCTACTGCATGACATACAATGAATCTACTGGTGTAGTTGCAGGTCCTTGCTTCTACAATTGTGGTAATATACCAAAAGGTCAAGAAGACATGCTCTACCATCCCTTACCACACCGTGTTGAAGACCTTAACAGTGCAATGTGTGGGCAGTTTCATAGAGGTGGACAGTTGTGTGGATCCTGTGAGGAAGGATACAGTCCACTAGTTTATTCATATGATTTACAGTGCTCTAACTGTACTGATAGCCACTGCAACTGGATCAAGTATGTCACCGCGGCATTTGTCCCCCTTACTGTTTTCTATGTCATCATCTTATTGTGCAGGGTTAGTGCTACCTCACCTCAATTATATGCTTTTGTCAATTTTAGTCAGAACATTACGATTTCTGCTAATGTACGTCTCATTTTAGCTGCAGTAACTAGCTATCCAAAGATTGGAACATTAATACGAACCATAGCAGCTCTATATGGTATCTGGAATTTGGATTTCTTCCGTACTCTCATTCCACACATTTGTCTTGAGGTGAATACCTTACAAGCACTAGCACTAGACTATGCCATTGCATGCTACCCTCTACTTTTAATTGTTATTTCTTACGTACTCATTGAGCTTCATGCTCGCAACTTCAGACTCCTTGTGTGCCTTTGGAAGCCATTTCGTAGGTTCTTTATTCACTTTCGAAAGCAGTGGAATGTAAAGACTTCTGTCATTGAAGTATTTGCCACCTTTCTTCTCCTCTCAAATGTAAAGTTTCTGAGTGTGTCCTTTGACCTTCTCACTCCAACTGAAGTCCACAACATAAATGGAAGCTTGTTAGGTCTATTCTTATATTACGATGCATCAATTGCTTATTTTGGTAAGGAGCATCTCCCATATGCTGTTCTCGCTTTGCTGCTTTTGCTCATCTTTGTGATTTTCCCAATTGTGCTTCTGCTACTGTATCCAATGCGATGTTTTCAGCGGTGTCTTGGTCGCTGTAGAGTGAGGTGGCATGTCCTTCATATATTCATGGATGCATTCCAGGGCTGCTACAAGGATGGAACCAATGGAACATGTGATTATCGATACTTTGCAGCTCTTTATTTGATTACCCGCTTGACTCTTTTTACTGTGCATGCGTTTACCATAGATATTTTGTTTTTTTCAGTTAGCCAATTTGTACTCATTGCAGTAGCCATGCTGATTGCCATAATTCAACCATATAAAGCACAGTTTGCTGTTTATAACAGAGTAGACACAGTGTTTGTTCTACTGCTGTCTCTGTGGTATTGTGGAGTGTTGTGTTATGAGTTAGCAGCATTAAAAGATCACAGATACAAGTTTATATCGGTACTTGTTACAGTTGTGGTTGGGATAGCACCTCTTTTCTACATAACTGTCATAATTTTGTATTGGATGTGTTCTCGGACCAAGATTGGACACAACATGATCAAGAAGATTCAAGTCCACTTCCAGCATCAACATTCTTTGAATTTGCAAAGTGAAAATGATGAAGATTTAGTTGCCAACCTGGAGCAGTATTTTGAACATCAAGTTAGCACTTCTGCATTTGCTGCTGGTATAACGAACAAAAGTACGTAGCTGCTCCTTCAACAACAGCAGTGACAATGAAACTGCTACTAACTGATATTTGTAAGTTTTTGTGTACAAAGATTTTCTAATTGTTGTAATTATGAAGTGTGGGTTAAAGTGCTACATCACGTCTGTACCACATGTAAAGAGATTGAAAACTTTAAGAGAGTTACATATTTCTGTGGTAGGTTGTCATTTGGATTACCCTATCATTGCAGTGGTGTTTTAATGAAACACCAGGCTTCTAGAACTATGAATCTTGTTTGTGGCTTAGTTTTGGGTTGCACTTTAAAGTAGTCTTCAGACCTACAAGCAAAATCAGTAATGCTGGAAAATGACATTTAGAAACCAGGTGAAGCTTACTGTCAAACCACCATCTTGGCTGAAGTTGTGTCTTCTCATCAATGCTTCACACTTTCCGTTTGAAAAGATCATTAATTTTGTGTTGATAATTGCTCTGATTTCACAGCAGTTGCTGATTTGGCTTCCCGCTTAACAGCAGTAAGTGTTTCATATCTATCTCATGGTCTACATTAGCTAATGTTACATCATGCACCATTTTGAAGTAAATTCCTTGCAAAAATCTAACTTCCTATACTGTAGACTCTATGCCTGAACAAGGTTGCCGAAGTGCACCTGAATTGTCACAAATCATGTTTTACTAAATGTTGTCACTAGTCAGACTGAAAGCTACCTAAAATGCCAGAAATGGAGTCCCTACAAGGTAAAGGAGCATTTGTACGCCAGTTTGTTCAAGAAAGCAGACATTGGTCTACCTTGCACAGCTTTTCTACAGCAAGCTACAACAGCCACACTGCTCAGGGGACTTAATGCCTGGGTCTGTTTTTCGCATGCGCACACTGGGATTGCGTGTGCACACCACATATGGTTTTGCGGTTTGCGTAATAATCACATGACTTAGATGACTAGATTTAGCCATGTTTTAGCCGTTGTTCACTACTTCTGCTTTGTTGCTCTATTTCAGTGACTGGTGAAGCTATACTGACAGTGAAATTGTCAAAACCTGTGTTATGTGACTGTAGTATAAACAGAAGGCTAACCAATATCAAGCGAATGACGAATGATGTTGCTGACTTTGGGAAACCGCCTTAGTCTGTCCGTAGTGATTTTGCTGACTCCTCGAGATGGTTTATTCAGTACTCCTAGAACAGTAAGCAGACCAGCTAGGTACCCACCTCCGTTCTTGTAGCACTGTAGAGGTTGGAAAGATGTACTATTCTGTCAGGTGGCTTTTGAAAATAGTGTCCCCAAGCCAAGTTATAGTGCTTGAAGTTGATTAACCATGGCTTCCACGCCTGCAGAAATTGCCGATTTGTTGGTTAGAAAGGTTGTATTGAGAAGCCATCCAATGGAATGTCAGCATACATCACGTACACCACATGCATATGGTTCAGGTAGCTTAAGACCACCGCTAAGCCTCCGCCTTGAACTACCGAGGGTGCTTAGGGAAGCTTGGTAGAACACGCCCCCTCCTATGCAGGAGCAGGGGTGTGTGGTCTGGGTGTGGTCAAGGTGGGTGGGGCTGACATATAAAGTAAACTCTTTGTTGTCATACTTGTATCTTGATGTCCAACAACAGCCATGAATCAGGTAAAAAAAAAAAACATGATAAAAGCACTGGAGCCAGGCCTTAAGTCCCCTGAGTGCACTGTCACATGGAGAGTGAAACCCACCCACCTCCCCCCACCCTTTCTGCTGGCGCAGAACCTATCTTCAAAACAGGTAATCAACTAAAAGTAATTACCTAAAATTTCGTGACAGGCCAATCTACGAAAATGTCCCACAAGAATTTTGTGCTATGCAGGTAGTTACAGTCACTGCAAGTGTTGTGGTCTGAAGGGGAGATTTGCTTGCATTTCCAAGATTGTTGGCAGTACAGTAAATTGAAAGTGTAGTTCCTGTGTTATGGTAGTGTAATACAACATATGAACCTATACCGCAAGACAGCCAGCAGGTTACGTATTCTGTCAATTACAACTAGGTTGTTACTGTTGTTGACTTCATTTTGTGTGTCTTTCTCAATTAAGAGGGGAGCACCAACACTAGCTGACCACGTATGGAGAATCACACACAAACTAAGTGTGAAACTGAAAACAGTTTGGCAGACAGTTTTGATTGGTATTTCATATCTTGGATGCATTGGATATACCCTTGGCTACACCCTTAAAACCCTGCTATACTTTGTGAGTGTGTGGGTGTGGGTGACTGTGTGGCCAAGTGATTAAAGCACTTAACTGTTGATCACAGGTTCAAGTCCCACCAGCTACCACTGGAGAAAAATCTTTCTCCACTTGGCACCCAACCCAGACCCAAGTAAAATAGTAAATTGGGGACCTGGCTTAGACAGGGGAAGGACAAGCCCACTGGCTGTGCCTAATTCCACTGAGGTATAGGTGAGACTTCGGGTGTCCACACCACAGTGGAGGGGCATAGTCAGTGCTCCTGTGAGTGCTTCGCCTGGCTTCAGGAGTTTGTCTACCACTAGGCCCAGAGTTCCCTGAAGTAGTGCACAGGGTCCCAGTCTTAATTAGTCTGGGGGGCATATCCCATTAGAGAGCTCCTTACGTACTTCACATCCTTTTACGTCCTTGTGTATGTGTGTGTGTGTGGTGTGTGTGTGTGCATGTATATGTGTGTGTGTGTGTGTGTATGTGGTAGTCAGAAGGGGAAGTTTGTATCTTTTTCCATTGCCAGTATAAAGGCTAGGCTTCTTCTGTTGTGGTTACAATGGCATGAGGGGGTTTACTCTTGTTATTGATAGTTGTGATATCTAATAGCCCCTCTGAGTATATTAAAACAGTTACACATTGATCTGTAGGCTTTACGTACAATTCCAGCCATGTTCATTATGAAGTCTGTAGCACTGGCCACTTGGCTGCTTTGTATTATTGTTGAACTGAGTACAGGAATAAAAGCAAAACCAGTCATCTATGTAGAATGGGACGCTAGATAGCAGCTGTTGGAAGAAAGGACTGGACCTGCCCTGTGGTAATTTAGAACTAGCTATAGCTGGTGCTAGGAAACACAACTCCACCATAGATGTTCTACCTTTTGAAGTACCTGAAGCAGCTTCTCAAGAATTCCAGCCCAGCAGTTCTTCTTGTCCACCTTGGTTCTTCCCTGACCCATCATCCAATGATACTTGCAGATGTGGGGAAAGTATTCATGGTGCTGTCAAGTGTAACGAAACACTGCAAGAGTCTGCCGTACTTGACTGCTACTGCATGACATACAATGAATCTACTGGTGTACTTGCAGGTCCCTGCTTCTATAACTGTGAAAACATACCAAAAGGTCACCAAGACATGCTCTACCACCCCTTACCACGCCATGTTGAAGAAATTAACAGTGCAATGTGTGGGCAGTTTCATAGGGGAGGACAGTTGTGTGGATCCTGTGGGGAAGGATACAATCCACTGGTTTACTCATATGATTTACTCATATGATTTACAGTGCTTTAACTGTACTGATAGTAACTACAATTGGATCACGTATGTCACTGCAGCATTCATACCCCTCACAGTTTTCTATGTCATCATTTTATGGTGCAGGTTTAGTGCTACCTCACCTCAACTATATGCTTTCGTTAATTTCAGCCAGGCCATTACAATTTCTGCTAATGTGTGAATCATTTTAATGACAGTAACTAACTATCCAGTTACTGGAACATTTGCACGAATCTTAGCAACTCTATATGGTATCTGGAATTTGGATTTCTTTCGTACTCTCATTCCACACATTTGTCTTGAGGTGAATACCTTACAAGCACTAGCGCTAGACTATGCCATTGCATGCTACCCTCTACTTTTGATTGTTGTTTCTTACGTACTCATTGAGCTTCATGCTCGCAACTTCAGACTCGTGTGCCTTTGGAAGCCATTTCGTAGGTTCTTTATTCACTTTCGGAAGCAGTGGAATATAAAGACATCTGTCATTGAGGTATTTGCCACCTTTCTTCTCCTCTCAAATGTGAAGTTTCTGAGTGTGTCCTTTGACCTTCTCACTCCAACTGAAGTCCGCAACATAAATGGAAGCTTGTTATGTCTATTCTTATATTATGATGCATCAATTGCTTATTTTGGTAAGGAGCATCTCCCATATGCTGTTGTTGCTTTGCTGCTTTTATTAATCTTTGTGATTTTCCCAATTGTGCTTCTGCTACTTTATCCAATGCGATGCTTTCAACAGTGTCTTGGTCACTGTGGAGTAAGGTGGCATGCTCTTCCCATCTTTGTCGATGCATTCCAGGGCTGCTACAAAGATGGAACTAATGGGACACGTGACTGCCGGTACTTTGCAGCTCTTTATTTAATTTTCCGCTTTACTTTTTTTGTTGTGGATACATTCACTGTAGATGTCTTGTTTTATACAGTTGGTCAATTTTGTCTCATAGTATTTGCTGTGATGATTGCCATAATTCAACCATATAAAGCAGAGTTTGCTGTTTATAACATTGTGGACACAGTATTTATTCTCACACTGGCCTTGTGGTATTGCACTGTGATGTGTATTGGATTTGCATCTCTGAAAGACCACAGATACAAGTATACATCAATCCTTGGTTCAGCTGTGGTGGCGATATTGCCACTATTTTACATAACTGCCATCACTGTTCATCGGGTGTGTTCTCGGACAAGGATTGGACCCAAAATGTTCAGGAAGATTCAAGGCTGGATCCGGTGTCAACCAGTGTTGCAGCTACAAGGTGTGAATGATGAAGACTCTCTTCCACATAGGTTTGCCAACCCTGAACAATACAGTAATACCCTTGAAGACCCAGTTACTGCTGGTATAAAGAGCAATAGTAGCTGCTCCTCCGACAACGGCAGTGACAATGAAACCGCATACTGAATGCATGTAGCTAGACTGATATTGGCAGTTGCTTGTGTTGTGATCAGACTTTTCATTTGCAATTTGCATTATTGTGATCTAGTGTAAAAAGCTTGAGGTGGATAATAATATCATAGCAATTTTGTACAGCTGTAGCTATATACTGTTTGAACAAATGTTTACCTATTTATTGCCAAGTGGAAAGTGAGGTAAATAATCCTGTAGTGTGGGGTATCATAAGTTCTCTGTGTAGCTGCCCACCATGCGAAAGTTTTGTGTAGTGAGCCAAAAATAAGTCAGCTGCAATCACTGTGATATGCTTCATGCGCCACGACATCCAGCAGCAAAGTTTCACACACACCTGTCCGTAGCATCATTTGCGGCAGTCCTCGCTTGCAATCCGAAATTTGTGTACTGCAAGCAATGAATGTTGCGGAAACTTGGCAACATGGCTACAGATCGGTCTGCTTTCTAACACGGTACAGCTTTCTCCACTGTCGTGCTGGCCTCAACGAAGCAGGGGTGAAGCGACGATGAAGGTCGGTTCAGTACCCGGCAGTTAACTTTGCATCTGTGGTAGCTGCTTGCAGGGGATAGTTGAACCATTCAAGCACCTCCTCCGTGCAACCGCCTACTCCCAATTTTTGGTGCTTGAGCCCATGGGCACTTGCCCGGGACAATACGGTACTTGTAACTTACCATTTTTATGTCAGTTTCCTTTGAAAGCTGAAGTGAATATCACTTGTCCAAACATTCTGCTGTGTTCAACTTCAGGTCATGCACTTAACAAGTGGTGGGTAAGACCCTTTGCAAATCAACAAGTAGTGCCTACAGAACATTAGCATGGACTGTCAACAACTGCCTCAATGGTACCACGATGGCTATTTATAATAATGTTAACACTTTTGGCAATGGAACACATGAAATTCATACACAATTCTCTTAGAAAAAGTAAGGGTCAAAAATGGGTTGATAACCTCATCCTCATGGTCTATGCACTTTGACTCTGAGTCATGCTGTTTTTCTTTGTAATTGCTAAAGCCAGAGTAGGCCTGTTTTCATCAGAATAAACTAGAGTAATATATCAGTTGACCATTTTAGATGCAATAGTCTTCTATTGTACTTTAAGTATAGGTAGGTAAGTGCCAGAGGGGTCTATGTGACTTATCTATTATTAAAAATCTGTAGGCTTCTTCTTACAAAAATGTATCTTTACTACACATCTTGCCTTCCCTCTTCCCATGGATATACCTTTGACTAAAACAAATCCTCTAATGCAGCCCCTCTTGTTTGTGTATTTGCTTAATTGTATGTATTGTGGTCAGAAGGGGGAGTTTTGTTTGTGTTTCATGCTTTTCATCTTAAGAAACAATAGTCTATTTAAATGCATGGTTGTGTGTGCAGAAGGGAGTTTTTGTTTGCATTTCTTTGCATACTATATATACAGTGGGTTGTAAGTTTTCCCATTGCTGGTAAGTCCCAATTGTTAGTAGAGTTTAATTCACTCTTGGTTACAAAGGCATGAGGGGGTCTACCATGTTGTTGTTTTCAGGCAGTTCTTAAAGGTTTGAAACACATTCATCTGTTGAAGCTAGTTTCTACACATATGCCAACCATGTGCTTCATAAAGTCTGTAGCACTGGCCGCTTTGCTGCTTTGTACTGCTGTAGACTTGAGCACAGAAGCAAAGGCAAAACCAGTCATCTATGTTGACATGAAGAATGGGACATTGGATAGCAGCTGTTGGAGAAGAGGACTGGACCTGCCCTGTGGTAGTTTGGAACTAGCTATAGCTGGTGCTAGGAAACACAACTCCACCATAGCTGTTCTACCTTTTGAAGTACCTGCAGCAGCTTCTCAAGATGCCCAGCCCAGCAGTTCTTCTTGTCCACCTTGGTTCTTCTCTGACCCATCATCCAATGATACTTGCAGATGTGGGGAAAGTATTCATGGTGCTGTCAAGTGTAACGAAACACTGCAAGAGTCTGCCATACTTGACTGCTACTGCATGACATACAATGAATCTACTGGTGTACTTGCAGGTCCCTGCTTCTATAACTGTGAAAATATACCAAAAGGTGAAAATAATGTGCTCTACCACCCCTTACCACACCATGTTGAAGACCTTAACAGTGCAATGTGTGGGCAGTTTCATAGAGGTGGACAGTTGTGTGGATCCTGTGAGGAAGGATATAGCCCACTGGTTTATTCATATGATTTACAGTGCTTTAACTGTACTAATAACCACTACAACTGGGTCAAGTATGTCACCACAGCCTTTGTTCCCCTCACAGTTTTCTTCATCGTCATCTTATGGTGCAGAATTAGTGCCACTTCACCAAAGCTATATGCTTTTGTTAATTTTGGTCAAAACATTACATTTTCTGCTAATGTGCGTCTCGTTTTAACTGCAATAGCTAGCTATCCGAAGATTGGAATATTAGTACGAACCATAGCAGCTCTGTATGGAATCTGGAATTTGGATTTCTTCCGTACTCTAATTCCACACATTTGTCTTGAGGTGAATACCTTACAAGCCCTAGCACTAGACTATGCCATTGCATGCTATCCTCTACTTTTGATTGTTGTTTCTTATGCCCTCATTGAGCTTCATGCTCACAACTTCAGACTCCTTGTGTGCCTTTGGAAGCCATTTCGTAGGTTGTTTATTTACTTTCGAAAGCAGTGGAATATAAAGACTTCCATCATTGAAGTATTTGCCACCTTTCTTCTCCTCTCAAATCTGAAGTTTCTGAATGTGTCCTTTGACCTTCTCACTCCAACTGAAGTCCGCAACATAAATGGAAGCTTGTTAGGTCTATTCTTATATTATGATGCATCGATTGCTTATTTTGGTAAGGAGCATCTCCCATATGCTGTTCTTGCGTTGCTGCTTTTGTTTATCTTTGTGCTTCTCCCAATTGTGCTTCTGCTGCTGTATCCAATGCGATGCTTTCAGCGATGTCTTGGTCGCTGTGGCTTAAGGTTTCATGCTCTTCATATATTCATGGATGCATTCCAGGGCTGCTACAAAGATGGAACTAATGGAACACGTGACTGCCGGTACTTTGCAGCTCTTTATCTAACTACTCGCTTCACTCTTTTCGTTGTGCATGCATTTACTGTTGATGTCTTGTTTTATGCAGTTGGCCAATTTTTGCTGATAGCATTTGCCGTGCTGATTGCCATTATTCAACCATATAAAGCACAGTTTGCTGTTTATAACATTGTGGACACGGTGTTCATTCTACTACTAGCCCTGTGGTGTTGTGGAGTGTTGTGTTTCAACTTATCAGCATTGAAAGACCACAGATACATGTTTACATCTTTACTTATTACAGTTGTGGTTGCGATATTGCCTCTATTTTACATAACTGCCATTACTCTTCACTGGGTTTGTTGTCGAACAACAATTGGACAAAAAGTGATTAGGAAAATTCAAGGCCAGACTCAGTATCAACTTTTGCAGTTGCAAGGTGTGAATGATGAGGACTTTCTTCCACACAGGCTTTCCAGCCCTGAGCAGTACAGTAATAGCCTTGAAGATTCAGTTGCTGCTAGTATAACAGACAATAGTAGCTGCTCCTCCAATGACAGCAGTGACGAAAAGTGAATACTGAATGCACGTAGCTAGACTGATGTTTTGTATTTCCTTTTAAAAAGAGCTTCTCCAGTTTTGTGTGGCTTGTATAGTTTTTTTTTCTCTCTATATATGGGCCATTTGATAGGAAAAGGGTCTTTGGGGTGATTTCTGGAAATGTGCACGTTTATGCACCAAATTATACTTTAGTATTTAACACGTTCCTTGCAAAGAATACTTATCATTGCCAAGTTATATTTCTTAAAACCGACTCATGTACAAAAGACAATTTTGAGATATAACAGTTTAACATTTGAGAAAGGTTTGATGCTGGACGTGGACATGTGTGTATACCATGTTCTGGTTCTCCTAGCTCACCCACTTGCAATTGAATTGAGTACATCTCATCCTCAGGAAATTGACTGCAACAACTGTTTGGGCAAACACATTCAATTTCTAGCTCTTTTTGCACTAGTTCCCTTGCATTGTCAAAATTAGGCATAAGAGCATTTGGCTGGTGACCCTCATTTAAAACAACTCTAGCAATGACAGTGCCAAGATCCAATTAATCTTTACTCCCAGTGTCCACATCAGAACCTCTGCCATGAAGGTAAGTGTTCCTGAGACCTCCAAAGCAAACCCATAGAATTCCTCATCCTGTTCAGTGAATGCAGCTAAGTGTGCTTCATCTTCACATACTAGAATGCTTATGTCATCACTAGTAGTAGCTATAGCTCATAGCAGCTGTGTAAAGTGCGTGACACTACTAAATGTTCTATAAGTCAACTTACACAGAAATACAGCTGCATTCCACATGCCATGTGGATAATTCCCACTTAATGAGCACTTTCGGACATAGGAGTATGCATATGTTTAACCTCAGGATTGTGGCAACTCAAAAATGCAATCATCCAAGTTTTGTCAAAATTTCATATTGCACATAATTAGAGTGCTGAATATTCATAAGTTTCCTCCCTAAGGGCCCTTTTCCTATAGAACGGCCCATATATCATTGTAATAAAACTTTCCACGGATAATTTTTTCTCTTTTAAAAAGTTTTATAACAATTTTGTATAGCTTGTCTGGCCTTGTTGGACTTTTCTATACTGTGTGCCTAAAGAAGACTGCCAAGGTGTATACTTGAATTGTCAATATACTTAAATTTACTAAATGCCATCTGTTGTTAGTAAGACAACAGGTAACCTAATAAGAACCAGTAACTGTAAGAAGTGACTTTGTTAGCAGTCACTTGTGGTTAAAGGTGTGACATATGCAATAGAAAACTATCAAGTGTAGTTCATGCACTATGTATATGTTGCAAACCGATTGCAAACTTGACCAGTTTGTAAACTGGCCACCGGTTTATAAACCGCTCCCAGATTGTGTTTCGCAGCTTCTTTCCAGTAGCTTTTATCAGCACACATGAAAGACTGTTGACCACGCACATGAGGTAACTGGCAATGTAGTTTACAATACCTAGTGTGTGTGTGATTGCTCTTCGTTGTTTTAGGAAAATATGAAGGGATGATGGATAGTAGGTAGTTTTCCACTGTGTCATCAAGTACTGCTCCGGGTGGCATGCCAATATTGAAGGGAACCTGACCCAGCTTGAATAAACATTATGCAATTGTTTTCACAACTCACGCTCCCCTTCTTTCATTCCAGACCGAATTAAACAAGCTTAATTACTTTCAAGCCCATTTTCTGATTGCCCACATATCCCCAGTTCAAATAATACATGAGATCACACAATGTCACCGGCTAGCACAGTATATAACATTGTGGATTTTTGGGGGGTAGTTAGTAGTGTGAGGTATTTGAGTAGATAGTGGCATGTAGCATATACTATTTCAAGTCATTGACTAGTTACTGTGTGCAGTGGGTTTGGTTCATTTGCTAGCTAGTAGAATGTAGTGCTATGGGAGCAGATACTTGTAAAGTAAACCACATGCATTCAGCATGCATGTACATGTAGTTTCACTGTTGCTGTGAGAACAACGTTACTTTTGGGTATTTCTTTGTTCAGCTTTTTGTTTTGTGAATTATAATCAGACTTTCAATACACAGTTGAAATATATCTTTGACTCAATCTGTGGCTATAGTCAGTATCGCTTTTCTGCGGTTTTAGACTGCTTTGAGGTTTTAGCTGCAGAAAGAGATCCTCCCAAAGCATTTGCTTTCATAACTTGCAATACGCTTACAATGTTGATTAGATCTATTGCCATCTGCTATGATCGTATATACTCCATTACCAGACATTCTGAGTTTCAAATATCTAGCAAGCTAGAGCCTATTCGCACGTGACAGACAGTCATGACCAGTGTAGTGTATGAAATAGCAGCTTGCTTGCTGTTGTTGACTGCTTTCAGATGTACCATTGTTCAGCCAAAACAGATTATCTGCGTTGATGAAGCAAATGGGACACTAGATTGCTGGGAGAATAGAGCAAAATACAGTAGTGCAGAAGTGAGTCTAGATGGTGGGAAACCACACAATCCTGCTATAGTAGCTGTGAAGCACGAATGTAAGTGCACAGAGCACCAGGGATCAGCAGCTGATGCAACCTGCGATCCACCATGTCCAACCTGGTTCTTCCTCTTAAATGGTACATGCAGATGTGGGGATGATGTGCATGATGCTGTGAGATGTAATGACTCAACAAAAGAAGCAGCTATACTTGACTGCTACTGCATGACATACAACAAATTGACAGGGCCAGTTGTCAGTGCTTGCTTTTATAATTGTGAAAATCCCACGGTAAATCCTTTGCTAAAAGATGAAGTATATCATTTATTGCCATCAGATGTGACAGAGCTTAATGACAATATGTGTGGATACCTCAACCGAGCAGGACAACTCTGTGGAAAATGCAAGGAGAATTATAGCATACCAGTTTACTCTTATAATTTGAAGTGTGTGCATTGCTCTACTAGTCCCATCAACTGGGTGAAGTACATCTTAGCTGCTTTCCTTCCACTCACAGTGTTCTTTGTTCTCGTTGTGAGTTGCAGGCTCAGTGCTACTTCACCAAAACTGTTTGCATTTGTCTTCATCAGTCAGTTTCTTTCAACAGGGGCAAATGTGCGTGTTGTGTTAGCAGCAACAGAACCCTACCCCTTTGCTGCTAGCTTAGCAAAAGTTTTCTTAACTGTTTATGGAATCTGGAACTTGGACTTCTTTCGCACTGTGATGCCACACATTTGTGTTAGCATTAATACACTTCAAACTTTGGCACTTGACTATGCTATAGCCTTCTATCCTCTAATTTTGCTGATAGTAACATATGTACTCATTCAAGTTCACACCTGCAATTTCAGGGTCATTAGTGTTATGTCCAGACCATTCCGCAGGTGCACAGAGCACTTCAGAAACCAGTTGGATGTGAGGACCTCCATTGTTGAGGCTTTTGCCACCTTCCTTCTCCTTTCATATGTGAAGCTTCTCAGTGTCTCACTTGACCTCCTCATCCCAACACATGTGTACAATGTAAAAGGTAGCTCACTTGGACTGTATCTGTACTATGATGCAACAATTGAGTACTTTGGGAATGAGCATTTGCTGTTTGCTGTCTTAGCTGTGTTTGTCTTGCTGGTCTTCATCTTCTTCCCTCTACTACTTTTGCTACTGTATCCTATGCGGTGCTTTCAGCGGTGTCTTGATTGCTGTGGAGTTAGATGGCATGCTCTTCCTATCTTCATTGATGCATTTCAGGGCTGCTACAAGGACGGAACTAATGGGACTTGGAACTGTCGGTACTTTGCAGGTGCCTATTTTTTTGCCCGGATTTTATTCTTTGTCACTTACGTTCTCAGTCATACAGAGCTGTTTTATGGTGCAACCCTGTTTGTGTTTTTACCTCTAGTAATAATTATAGTGATTGTCCAACCCTACAAACCTAGCTATTCAACATACAATGCTGTAGACTCAGTGCTAGTTCTTCTAGCGGCTTTGTGGTGTGCTACTGCAGTGTGTATCAGTATAGCAGATTTGAAAGCTCGCAAATGGATAATGTTTTTTGCTTCACTTTCTTATATAGTAGCAATACTACCTCTTTTCTACATATTCTTTATTACTCTACATTGGATGTGTTCGCGAAAGGAGTTGGGGCGGAGAATGATAGGAAGTGTTCAAGGTTCGATTGAAGAGAGTCGTATGCATATAGGCACTGCTGATTCAGAAGAATCCCTTCCTGACAGGCTAATCAACCCTGATGATTATGAGGAAGATCCCACGAATCCAGTAAATGTTCGAGTTGAACATTAGCCATTTCTCTAATGCCAAGAAATGGGAATAAAAACTACATACTTGGACTGCAGTTTTACAAGTCACGTTTACCTCTTTGTTAAAAGTTTGGATTTAATACTGTATCAGAGTGTTTACTACTTTTGTATTTAAAACCCACTTTAGTGATTCATTTCAAGTTGTAGTTCCATTTTGAATTTATGCACATGATTTTGATGCTATTCAGCTCTTCTGAACCATAGACACCCTCTGTAGCCCTGGGACAGATGATGGATGTGTAGCCAATGACCCTAATATTTGACTTCTGTAGATTAAGAACTGCACTGAGGCTCCACCCACTTTTGCAGTCCCAGCAGTTTCAAGTGTCTCTAAGCAACACTGTTTCATAATATTTGCCATGCTTACCATGGAAGTCAGTAAAGCTAACTCATCACACAATATGTCATAGAATGTACACAATATTAGAAACAGCATGCTGCTGTGTATGGCGGAATTAGTATACAGGTAGTAGAGTTGGCTAAAAGTATAAGAACTTGGTATAAAAATTACATATACAGCAAGCTAGTGAATTTATAGGACTAAATGCTCACTACCTAGCTTGAAAGCTCACAGCACTGTGAAGCCTACTAATTTAGAGATAAATTTGCAATGCTACCCACTAGTTCACCAGCAAATTTATATGCAACACTATAAATAAAACAATTTCTGGGATGGTATTACTTTATTTTCACTGAGCTTACACTGCAGGTTAATTATTGACCTGGAGGATACTATGAAGAGACTTTATCACCATAATAACCTCTGTCATCCCCCTTCCCACCCTTGAAGTTTCAAAAGAGCATCTTATTTGCTAACTGTTATCTGGTTCATAGCTAGCAGATGGGGCATACCTATAACTGGCAGTCTAGTAGTCTATACGTTAGCTAATGTGTATGTTTGCTCTTTGATTGATTAAGAGCCTTAAGTTGATGAACCTTTAATTTACTTGTAGCGTGAACTCACCACAAGGTGAGTAAGTTACCCCCTAAAGAGTTGTTTGACTAGGTAACGCCACATTAACTGTAGCCAACGGGGTTTGCTTCAGGCTGGTAAACCAATGTGGAAGGGAACTGGACCCAATTTAAATTTAAATTTTCCTTACAATCAGTCCATTAGTTTTACAATTGATGGATCTTTTGGCTTCAAATGAGCATAATTGAAAGAGCCTAAGCCCCAAGTCCATTTTCTGATTGACTACGTATCCTTACTCCTAATAGTACTTCAAAGTTATCACCTGGCATGGCATGTAGCATTCTCTATTTTCTGAGTAGCTAGTAGTGTGTAATATCTGACTCACTAGTAGTTCAGATTTGCTGGCTAGCTAGTAGTGTATGACCGTTTCGATTCATTTTCTAGCTAGTAGAATGTAGTGGTATGGGAGCAGATAATGCTAGTTGTTCTCACAACAACAACAACAGTAACAGTGAAACTGCATGCTGATAATGATAGTTTCTGTTTACTTTTGGGTATTTTTGTACAGATTTTGTTTTGTAGATTATAATCAGACGTTCCATACACAGCACTTTCACTCAGAGTCTGTGTGTGAAATAAGATGACATTCCACGATATTGTATATTGTAATCGCAAATGGTGCTTTTGCTTTATAACCATGCAACATGTCATGTGCTATAGGCTTTAGTACCTGTCATTCTCCAAGTATCAAATATTTAAGTGTTAAGAGTCTGTGAACATGCTGAAGACAGTCATGACCAGTGTAGTGTATGAAATAGCAGCTTGCTTGCTGTTGTTGACTGCTTTCGGAATTACCAGTGTGCAGCCAAAGCAGCTTGTCTACGTTGATGAAGTGAATGGGACAGTAGATTTCAGCTGCTGGAAGAATAAAACGGAATCTTTACATTGTGGTTCAAAAATGGCTTCAGATGGTGTGGAACTGCACAATTCTAATCTACTAGTTACAAAGTATGAGTGTAAATGCAACCAGCTCCATGAATCTGTATCTGTTGTACCTCATGACCCACCATGTCCCACCTGGTTCTTCCCTGATCCCTCCTCAAATGCCACATGCTGATGTGGAGATACCATTCATGATGCTGTCAAATGTAATAACTCAACAAAAGATGTATCCATACTTGACTGCTACTGCATGACATACAACAAATTGATGGGGCCAGTTGTTGGTTCTTGTCTTTATAAGTGCATACTAAACGATGACTTGTATCATTTGGTACCATCTGATATCACACAGCTTAATAGCAATATGTGTGGGTATCTCAATCGAGAAGGACAACTCTATGGAAAATGCAAAGAGAACTATAGCATACCAGTTTACTCGTATGAGATGAAGTGCGTGCAGTGCTCTACTAGTCCCATCAACTGGGTGAAGTACATCCTAGCTGCTTTCCTACCACTTACAGTGTTCTTTGTTCTGGTTCTCAGTTGCAGGCTTAGTGCTACTTCACCAAAATTGTTTGCATTTGTCTTCCTTAGTCAGACTGCTGCAGTAGGAGCAAATGTGCGCATTTTGTTAGCGGAAGTAGAACCCTATCCCATTGCTGCAAAGTTAACCAGAATAGTGGCTACTCTTTATGGGATTTGGAACTTGGACTTCTTCCGCACTGCAATTCCACATATTTGTGTTAATGTAGACACACTGCAAGCTTTAGCACTTGACTATGCTATAGCCTTTTATCCCCTGATTTTGCTTGTTGTGGCATATACACTGATTCAGATTCATACCTGCAATCTCAGGGTCATTAGGTTTATGTGCAGACCATTCCGCAGGTGCACAGAGCACTTCAGAAGCCAGTGGAATTTGGGGACCTCCATTGTTGAGGCTTTTGCCACATTCCTTCTCCTCTCATATGTGAAGCTTCTCAGTGTCTCATTCGATCTCCTTATTCCAATACAGGTGAACAATGTAACAGGTAGCTTGGTGGGATTTTATTTGTACTATGATGCAACAATTGAGTACTTTGGTGAAGAACACCTGCCTTATGCTGTCCTAGCTGTGATTGTCATGCTGGTCTTCATCCTCTTCCCTTCACTGCTTCTGCTACTGTATCCAATGCGGTGTTTTCAGCGGTGTCTTAGTTGCATAGGAGTGAGATGGCATGCTCTTCCCATCTTCATCGATGCATTTCAAGGTTGCTACAAAGATGGAACCAATGGAACATGGGACTGCCGATACTTTGCTGCTGCCTTTCTTTTTGCTCGGATTTTGCTTTTCATCATTTTTGCTCTCAATCAAACAGCAATGTTCTATGGTGCAGCCCTGTTTGTGTTCATAGCTCTGGTAATAGCAATAGTCATTTTGCAACCCTACAAACCTAGATATTCAGCATACAATGCTGTAGACTCAGTGCTAGTTCTTATAATGGCTCTGTGGTGTGCTACTGTTGTGTGTATCACAATAGCAGGATTGAAAGCTCACAGGTGGCAAAAATGGTTGTTGGCACTTTTATTTACAATAGTAATACTACCACTCTTCTACATCCTATTTGTTACTTTACATTGGATATGTTCTCGAAGGCAATTTGGGCAAAGAATGATAGGAAGGGTCCGTAGTTGGATTGGAGAAAACCATAGGCAAATGGTTGCTACTGATTCAGAGGAATCCCTTCCTGACAGGCTAGTCAATCCTGATGAATACGAAGAAGACCTCACAGATCCAGTAGCTGTGCAAGTTGAAGATAACTTAAGTGATCGTTTATCTAACTCTAATTAAAGGAATTAGGAAATAATAACTGCGCACTGAACATGTATCTACAGGCTTCACTTTACAAGTAAGACATACTGTAAATGTACAACTTCACAAGGTAGCACCTTTCTTATATCAGAGTGTGTTTAAAAAAGACATACGTATTACTTTGTACTTTTTGTCATTTTACTTTGATAATGGATCAGTCACTCAGGAAGTAACTTTTGTTACAATGGAGTGTTGCACATTTTGACTAGCACAACGCTTTAACAAGTGTTCAATTTTATTTTATTCAGTGAAATGAAAAGGTACAATAATAGCAGAGTGCTAACTAGTAATTGTACATCAACTCAGATCATTAAAGATGGATGGATTTACAGACATGAAATAATATTGATAGTTTACTTTTTATTAAGCCTTTGTTTTGAATGCATTAGTGTCATTCACATGTTATGGGATCATTCTGTTAATAATGGTATCGATTATGATTAGGAGTGGTTCCAAGCAGAAAAAGTGAAACATATCCTTTGAAACCACCACTTAACATACTTCCCAAAACAGCCAGCCATTATGTGACACCGTCATTGTCTTTTTGCACATTATTTAAAAAAAACAGTAGATCCACTCTAGCAGAAGAAACTAATTCTTGGCTAATCCAATTAGTTTCTATAATTATAATTTTCGAGTGTCATCTAGGAACCCAAAGTATGTTTAGCAAAACATAGCAGCTAAGTCACAGGTATAGAAAGAGGGTTTAGTGCCAGAAATCATTCTTATTGAAACCAACACTAGTGAAGCCACTTGCTGACTACAACCAGAATTTTCTTATCAAAGCAAGTACGGGCAAAAGTCACTGGCAGACAGAGAGACGTATAGTCAGTTTCCTGCAAGCAACTCTATGAGGCTGGGGCAAGTAGGCCTTGGTGTGTTGCTAGTGCTTTTTTTGTATTCCATTACAATGACAGATCTAATCTAGCAGAAGAATTTAGGTTCCAGGAATTTTTCATAAATTTTGAAGCTAGATTTTAATTTTTAACCATTCTGATGATGGTACATTTGTGGCACAATTTTGTGCAAATCAGAAGGATTCTTCAAAAAAATCCGAAGGCCTGCAAAGCAGATGGCTTTTTTGAAATAGCAGAAAGTGTTAAAGACAGATACTGTGTACAGTCTTAGCAATCACATGTTGGTAAGTGCAGGCCCACTTAGCATATGTTACAAGCAGCCATGACAAATGTATGTGTAACGGTTGTTTACCTGCTGTTAATGACTGCTTTTAAAGTAATTGTTCAGATAGTCCTCCCTGTTTTACATTCCCATGATAGTATGTAAAAAGTCATATGGGGAAGTTTTCATAACCATGTAATGTGTTTTGATTGGACCTTATGTCAACTTTAGAACCCCAAATCACTTAGTACGTAACAAAAGCTTTTATGATAACTACCCTGATTACAAAAAGCAAAATTTCCCTCAATACAGACGGCAAAACAACAGTGCATGGTAGCTGATTTAGATAGATACATAATACAATAGCTGCTCCAGTTGAGAATGTAGCTGTGTACTTATGTATCTCACTCATGCTCTTTTCTGCCCGGTGATGCACCCTAACCTACACAAATCCAACCTTTCTTGTTTTATTTATTGTGTGTATTGTGGGAGTTTTGTTTGTGTTTTTACCATGTGATTTTTAATTAATGTTGAAACTGGGATAGTCATTTGTTGGGTTGTGCAAGCTGCCGGTGATCTAAAAAAGAAAAAAAGTTGTGTTTACATAGCTACCATTGATTACAAAGTGCTTTCAATGTTGATTAGTTACCTGCTGTAGATATATATACTCCATTACCAGACATTCTCTGGTGTCAAATATCTAAGCAAGTTAGAACCTGACAGACAGTCATCGTCAGTGTGGTGTATGAAGTAGTACCCTTTCTGCTGTTCTTGACTGCTGTCAAAACTACCAATGCTCAGCCAAAGCAAATCATCTCTGCAATCCCCCAACCAATAATTTGCTTTACATTCCCCCTCCATGATTATGTACACTGAGTGGGTGTTGTGTTTACTATGCAAAAATATTGATCTCTCGTCATCTGCAATAGTTATATATTTGGGTACGAGACATTCTCTGAGTGTCTAAGCTAGAGCCATGTTAGAGCTATGTACAAGCTGCAGACAGCCATGGTCAATGTAGTATACGAAATGGTGACTTGCTTACTGTTGTTGACTGCTCTTGTAAGTATGAGTGTTCAGCCAAAGCGGATCATCTACATTGGTGAAGTGAATGGGACACTAGTTCCTAGTTGTTGGGAGGATGAAACAGAACTCCCATCCAGTGGTGTAGAAGTGGCTCTAGATGATGTGGAACTGCACAATACTACTCTAGTAGTTGTGAAACATGAATGTAAGTGCAAGAAATCTGCAGTTAATGTACCACATGATCAACAATGTCCCACCTGGTTTATCTCTGATCCCTCCTCAAATGGCACATGCAGATGTGGTGATGACATTCATGACACTATCAGATGTAATAATTCAACAAAGGAAGCAGCTATACTTGACTGCTACTGCATGACATACAACAATTTCACAGGGCCAGTTGTTGGTGCTTGCTTCTACAATTGTGTACATTCTGCCCTAAATGATTCTTTGTATGATTTGCTGCCATCCGATATAACAAAGCTTAATAACTGTATGTGTGGGCATCTCAACCGAGAAGGACAACTCTGTGGAAAATGTATAGAGGGCTATAGTACACCAGTTTATTCTTATGAGTTGAAGTGTGTGCAGTGCTTCACTAGTCCCTTCAACTGGGTGAAGTACATCCTAGCTGCTTTTCTTCCACTTACAGTGTTCTTTGTTCTTGTTGTGAGTTGCAGGCTTAGTGCTACTTCACCAAAACTACTTGCATTTGTCTTCTTTAGTCAGTCAATTGCAATGGGGGCAAATGTGCGCATTTTGTTAGCTGAGCTAGATCCCTACCCCATTCCTGCAAAGTTAGCAAGATTTGTGTTTACTCTTTATGGGATCTGGAACTTAGACTTCTTTCGCACTCTGATGCCACATATTTGTGTTAACATAGACACACTGCAAGCTTTGGCACTTGACTATGCTGTAGCCTTCTATCCCCTGATTTTGCTTGTAGTAGCATATGCACTGATTCAAGCTCATATCTGCAATTTCAGGGTCATTAGTGTTATGTGCAGACCATTCCGCAGGTGTACAGAGCACTTCAGAAGCCAGTGGGATGTGAGGACCTCCATTATTGAGGCTTTTGCCACCTTCCTTCTCCTTTCATATGTGAAGCTTCTCAGTGTCTCCTCTGACCTCCTTGTCCCAACACACGTGTACAACATAAATGGTAGCTCAGTGGGACTGTTTGTGTTTTATGATGCGACAATAGAATACTTTGGTAATGAACACCTGCCTTATGGTGTCCTAGCTGTGTTTGTGATGCTGGTCTTCATCCTCTTTCCTCTGCTACTTCTGCTACTGTATCCTATGCGGTGCTTTCAGCAGTGTCTTAGTTGCTGTGGAGTGAGGTGGCATGCTCTTCCCATCTTCATCAATGCATTCCAAGGCTGCTACAAAGATGGGACCAATGGCAGTCGAGACCATAGTTGCTTTGCAGCTGCCTTTCTTCTTGCCCGGATTTTATTTTTCATCTTGTTTGCTCTCAGTCCAACAGCACTGTTCTATGGTGCAGTGCTGTTTGTGTTAATACCTCTGGCAATGGCATTAGTCATTGTGCAGCCCTACAAACCTAGATTTTCAACATACAATGTTGTAGACTCTGTGCTAATTCTTACAGTGGCTTTGTGGAGTTCTACCATAGTGTGTATCGTTATATCAGGATTAAAAGCCCATAAGTGGCAAAAATGGTCACTGGTGATTTCATTCATAGTAGCCGTACTACCCCTCTTCTACATATCCTTTGTTACATTACATTGGATGTGTTCTCAAAGGCAGTTTGGACAAAGGATGATGGGAAGAGTGCAGAACTGGATTGGAGGAAACAGCAGGCAGTTGGGTGCTGCTGGTCTAGAGGAATCTCTTCCTGACAGGCTAATCAACCCTAATGAATACGAGGAAAATTGAAAATTGAATTGATTGAAAATTGAAAACTCTTTACTAAACATGTATCCATGAGCTGTATTTTTACAAGTATAAATGTACTTCTTCACATAGAAAAGCTATACTTCACAATACATGATCCTTTATCATATCAGAATGTGTTTTAACTAAATGTTTTCTTTCACTTAGTAATTTTTGTTACCATGGATTGTTACACCATTTTGCCTAACAATACATTTCAACAAATGTGGATGGTTGTATTTTAGTAGCTGAAAACATTTGGAAAGTCCACAACCCTAGCACTGTTGGGCGTGTATGTGCATAATTGTGTTGATAAAGCTATGTTATAGGTATCTTGTATCACTGTGTTGTACATGATATTATACCAGACCAATTAAATGGTGAAAAGAAAGTTACTCGAGTTTCATTTGCTCTTCTGACTTCACCTTCATGATTAACTATACTCCTCATGCCAACATGTTAGTAGCCTCATCTCCAGGCTACATATCGACTCAGATACGTACTTTTGTGACTAATTTGGTACCTAGCTGGTTGCCTACAAACAACTTGTTCACAGAGGTAACACAAAGCTTGTTTTGGTTTTGAAGTCTTGATATAGATGCCTTCTTTTCCAATGGATATACCCTGGAACAAAGCAACTCATCTAAAGCAACTCACCTTGTTTATATACATTTACATGATTGTATGCATTGTGAACGTTTTGTTTGTGTTTCGTTATAACAATGTTGTTTTTTTCAGTATTGTGTTGGTAAAAAGCTATAACTTGACTCTGTTTAGGCTTTTAACAAGGTAACCAAATTTAACAAATGTCAACAAAGCAATTGAGAGGTTAACAGATGATAGGGTAGGGATAGCAGAAGCCAATGTACATTATCTGTACCAGCAGCTTCCCTGTTGTTGTTGACGGCTAGAAATCGAAATCTAGCCAAAACAGGTTAATCTTCTTGTTTCAGTTTTCATTTCTGTGTGCATTGTGGTCATGAGGGGATGTCTGTGTTTTATACACTATATGCTTTCTGTTATATAATGGTTTTAAACTAGTGAGATACATTCTCTGAGCATCTACACTGGCACTGTGTTAGAGCTATGGGCATGCTACAGACAGCCATGATCAATCTAGTGGTGAACTGTTGTTGTCAACTACTGTCAGAAGTACCAATGTTCAGCCAAAAGACTTCAGTACAAGTGCCCATAGTTCATGAAAACTTGAGTACTGTAGTTTATTCACACTGTAGTGACCGGCTTCCCCCACTTTTTGCAGTGTACTGTAATGTAGTGTGTGTTTCACTGCTGGTTTCAAGTGTTCTTATGAAGCACAGTAGCAGATAATGGGTTGTGAATGTACACTACTTGGGGATGGGTATGTGTAGATCAGTTTTCAGTGGGTAACTTTGTAGAACATTTAGGACTAGCCTCACCCTAGTCACCTAGAAATGTGATCTTTTAGGACTAGCCTTTTTATGACTTTAGATCATTTAGGACTAGCCTTTTAGGACTTTAGATCATTTAGGACTAGCCTTTTTATGACTTTAGATCATTTAGGACTAGCCTTTTATGACTTTAGATCATTTAGGACTAGCCTTTTATGACTTTAGATCATTTAGGACTAGCCTTTTTATGACTTTAGATCATTTAGGACTAGCCTTTTAGGACTTTAGATCATTTAGGACTAGCCTTTTATGACTTTAGATCATTTAGGACTAGCCTTTTTATGACTTTAGATCATTTAGGACTAGCCTTTTATGACTTTAGATCATTTAGGACTAGCCTTTTATGACTTTAGATCATTTAGGACTAGCCTTTTAGGACTTTAGATCATTTAGGACTAGCCTTTTATGACTTTAGATCATTTAGGACTAGCCTTTTTATGACTTTAGATCATTTAGGACTAGCCTTTTAGGACTTTAGATCATTTAGGACTAGCCTTTTTATGACTTTAGATCATTTAGGACTAGCCTTTTAGGACTTTAGATCATTTAGGACTAGCCTTTTCAATGAGATGTGGTTCATTGATTGTACCTTTCTCAACATATGGCACCCATTGCCATGGTAACAGCATTTCACCCCTCATTTTCCAAGGCACTAGGAGGGGCTAGGAGGAACAACTCACTCAAAGAGGTCACAGCCCTTGTCATTTGTCCAAACTTGTATGGTTAACTGTTTCAAACATGAGAAATAGGAATGTGTATCTTGTGAAACAAGTGGTTTGTACAACAAGGGAAGTCAATAGTCAGTAGATCTGAGAGGTGTGGCTGTTTGTAAAGAAATAACATGGGGGCTTTGTGAACTGAAACTCGTGCTCCAAAACTTTCCCTCTTTGGCTTAAAAGGTCCTGGATGTTCATCATCTGTTCATAACTATAGATAGTACAAATGCCATGTTGTAGCTTATGTCTGAGCTATGTCTTTCTGCGAGGCCTCTTCAATCAAAATTCTGTTCTTGTAACAATGCAAACTGTTACCTTCGTGCATCATGTCGACTTTTCAATACTTGTTGTGATCCAGCTGTTCCATTCAGTCTCTAGTTGTCCCTACAAGAAGAGTGATCTTTTTGTTTTAATACAAGTCTCAACAGTCTGAGGGACCTGTACCTCATGAATGAGCTCGCAACCATCATAGAAGTCTTCAAAGAGTTTGTACAACAACAGATGGAAGGCTGTTCTGGTTTTGTCTTCTCTGAAGACTCACGACATTTTGTTTGAGTGCTTCGTTGCTTCAGCGTCTTCTGGACCGTTTCAGACATTGTTTTCATGGCTGCCAACTTGATTTATCTGAAGGACAGGTTAATCTCACAAGTGAGACCCTTTCTGTTTCCACAGCAGCGCCAATCACATATCAGATACGAGTATGTACTGCAAAAGCAGATGAAGCCCTCTTCGAACAAGCATGAATTGATGGTACAAAGGTCACTAATTAAATTTTAAATAGCTGACGTGCGCATTGTTTGGGTAGAAAAAGTTGCCTGTGAAACAATGGATATTATATATATCTTGTATCACAATGTTGTACAGGATACTTATGCCAGACCAATTAAATGAAAGTTGCTCAAGTCTCATTTACTCTTGTGACTATACCTTTGTAATTAACACTACCCCTCATGCCAACATGTTAGTAGCCTCATCTTCAGGCTACATATTTTTTCTTTTACTCAGGTCTTTACTTTTATAGCTAATTTGGTACTTAGCTGGTTGCCTACAAGCAACTTGTTCACAGATGTAACAATGCTTGTTATGGTTTTGAAGTCCTGATACAGATGCCTTTTCTTCCAATGGATATATCCTGACAGAGGTAGAGGAAGGGATAGCAAAAGATAAGGTTCATGGTAACATACTAACTACTTCCCAAGACAGCCATGTAAGGCAGCCAGCAAGTTACAGCACATACATTTCTGTCTTAGCAATCACACGTTGGCAAGTGTATATAGCAACTGGACAAATTTCCTTCTCGGCATATTTCACAAGTATCCATTATGAATGTAGCAGTAACTGTAGATTGTAATTAACCAGAACAGATCATTTTCCTCGTTTTATCAGATTACTTGGTTTGATTTTGTGAGGGTGGCTTTTGTTTTCATAACTGTCCAAAGTGTATTAAGATCTTTTGTCATCTGCTATATATTGATATGTATGTACAGTGACTAACATTTCTGAGTGTTTAAGCAGTTAGATCTATGTACATGGTGCTGACAGCCATGATCAGTGTACTATATGAACTAGTAACTTCTCTGTTGTTGCTGACTACTGTTAGAAGTACCAGTGTGCAGCCAAAGCAGATCATCTACATTGATGAAGTGAATGGGACACTAGATCCGTATTGCTGGCAGAATGGAGACGAATTACCACGCAATGGTATAGAGGTGGCTCTTGATGGTATGAAACTGCATAATTCCACTCTAGTAGTTGTAAAGCCCAACTGTAAGTGCAAGGAGTTGCAGGAGTCTGTAGATGATGTACCTCATCAACATTGTCCCACCTGGTTTATCCCTGATCCCTCCTCAAATGGCACATGCAAATGTGGTGATGACATTCATAGTGCCGTCAGATGTAACGACTCAACAAAAGAGGCAGCTATACTTAGCTGTTACTGTATGACATACAATGAATCAACAGGGCCAGTTGTTGGCATTTGCTTCTACAATTGTGTACATAATGTGCTAAAAGATGACTTGTATCATTTGCTGCCGTCTGATGTCACAGAGCTTAACAATATGTGTGGTTATTTTAATCGAGAAGGACAACTCTGTGGAAAATGCAAAGAGAACTATAGCATACCAGTTTACTCTTACGACTTGAACTGTGTACAGTGCCCTAATAGTTCCTTCAACTGGATAAAGTACATCCTAGCTGCTTTCCTTCCACTCACAGTGTTCTTTGTTCTCGTGGTGAGTTGCAGGCTTAGTGCTACTTCACCCAAACTGTTTGCATTTGTCTTCCTTAGTCAGACTTTTGCAGAAGGAGCAAATGTGCGCATCGTATTAGCAGAACTAAAAACCCACCCTATTTTTGCAAGCATAGCAAAAGTCTCATTTGCACTTTATGGGATCTGGAACTTGGATTTCTTTCGCACTCTGATGCCACATATTTGTGTTAATGTAGACACACTGCAAGCTTTGGCACTTGACTATGCTATAACCTTCTATCCCCTGATTTTGCTAGTAGTAACATATGTACTCATTCAAGTTCACATCTGCAATTTCAGGGTCATTAGTGTTATGTGCAGACCATTCCGCAGGTGCACAGAGCACTTCAGAAGCCAGTGGGATGTGAGGACCTCCATTGTTGAGGCTTTCGCTACCTTCCTTCTCCTCTCGTACTTAAAGCTTCTCGATGTCTCTTCTGACCTTCTCGTCCCAACACAGGTGTACCATGTAAATGGCAGCTTGGTGGGACTGTATCTGTACTATGATGCAACAATTGAGTATTTTGGTGATGAACACCTGCCTTATGGTGTTCTAGCTGTGTTTGTCATGCTGGTATTCATCCTCTTTCCTATGTTGCTTCTGCTACTGTATCCAATGCGGTGCTTTCAGCGGTGTCTTGGTTGCTGTGGAGTGAGGTGTCATGCTCTTCACATCTTCATCGATGCATTTCTGGGCTGTTACAAAGATGGAACTAATGGGACTCGAGATTGTCGGTACTATGCAGCTGCCTTTCTTTTTTCACGAATTTTACTTTTTCTGATTTTTGCTCTCAGTCAAACAGCACTGTTCTATGGTGCAGTGCTGTTTATTTTAATACCTCTGGCAATGGCAATACCCATTGTGCAACCCTACAAACCTAGATTTTCAACATATAATGCTGTGGACTCGGTGCTAGTTCTTCTGATGGCTTTGTGGTGTGCTACTATTGTGTGTGTCACTATAGCAGGATTGAAAGCTCACAGGTGGCAAAAATACTTTCTGATACTGTCTTTTATAGTAGCTGTACTACCGCTCTTCTACATATCTTTTGTTACACTACATTGGATGTGTTCTCGAAGGCAGTTTGGGCAAAGGATGACAGGAAGGGTGCGTGATTGGATTAAAGAAAGTCGTAGGCATATTCTCACAGCTGGTTCTGAGGAATCGCTTCCTGACAGGCTAATCAACCCTGAATATGGGGATGACCTCGCAAATCCAGTGGCTGTTCAGGTTGAAAATAGCTTGAGTGAACTGCCTACTTGGGCTGTAGTTTACAACTGAACTTTATCTCTTTTTGGGATTCTGTGTTATCAGGCTGTTATTATTTTTGTGTATTTGAAACTTACTTCAGTAATTGCTTTGATCATTTCATAATAAAAGCAAAAGCACACAAGTTTAAGATTATTCAGCACCACCAAACCACACATGGACTACTAAGATAATATTTTACAGACAAGCAATGTGTGAGTATGTAGCCCAATGACCTCTAACTAGAGGTCTTCAGAGAAGACGTACCCATGCTACTTCTGTTGCACCAATAGAGAGACATGGCTATTTCCAGCTGTATACAGCTAACTATATAGCCATGTGTGACACTATATCTGCGCATCTCTACCGGTACAGTGCAACCCATGAAGTACCACATGGTAGGTATTCTCTGGAGACCTCTTGTTATGTACAGTAAACCTTCATCTTTTTCTTATATACCACTACTTGACTTCATGAATAAGTGCTATAATTCATGGATGCTGACGGTCTGGATACATGGAAAATATGTTATTATTAGTTCTCCCAAGCAACAGTACAGTATATTTCACATTCATTTGTAGTCACCCCATATATCCTTAGTTGAAATAATGCATGAGATAACACAAAGTCACCAGCTATCACAGCATGTAGCATTGTGGATCTTCTTGGTAGCTAGTAAGTCTAGTATGTTGTGTTTCAGATTTGTTGGCGCATTAGTAGTGTGTGGCATACTTGATTTTATTGCTAGCTAGTAGCGTGTAGTACTGTTGTTAATATGTGGAGCAGATAATAGTAGTGTTCTCACAACAACATTAGTAACAGTGAAACTGCACACACTGAGTGCGTATTATGACTAATAATTACTTTTGGGTATTTCTTTGTACAGCCTTTGGTTGTGAATTGTAATCAGACTTTACACGCACAGTTGAAAACATACTTTTAACTCAAAATCTGTGAAATCTAAAAATCTATAAATTAAGACAGATTACAACTGAGTGTTTGTCTGCAGTCTGTAATCTGCCTACAATCTCAGGTTCATTAGTCAATGCTTTTGCTTCCTACCTTCTCCTCTCATAGATGAAGGTTCTTGGTGTCTCATTTGACTTCTTATTTCCTAATGTATATGTACAATGTAAATGGTAGCTTATTGGGTCTGTATCTGTACTACAATACTGGGATTGAGTACTTTGGTGATGACCACCTGCCTTAAGCTGTCCTAGCTGTGTTTGTGATGCTAGTCTTCACCCTATTTCCTCTACTTCTTCTGCTACTGTATTCAATGCCGTGCTTTCAGTAGTGTCTTGGTTGCTGTGGCATGATCTTCACATCTTCAACAATGCATTTTAGGACTGCTACAAAGAGGGAATCAATGAAAGGGCTCGAGGTTGCTGGTATTATGCAGTTGCCGTTCTTTTTGCTTGGACTTTAGTTTTTATCACATTTGCTGTCAGTCAAACAGCAATAGTCTATGTTTGTGTTTATCTCTCTGGTAATAGTCATTATGCAGTCCTAGAAACCAAACATACAATGCAGTGGTTGTTTTAATGACTTTTTGGTGTGCTACTGTTGTGTGTATGAATAGAGCAGAGCCAAAAAGCACAGACAGCTAAAGCCCTCTCTGATACTTTCACTTAGAGTGACATTTACTACCCCACTTCCACACACCTTTGTTACTCTGCATTGGATGTGCTCTCAAAGGCAGTTTGTGCAAAAGATGATAAGTATGGTTGGATTGGAGGAAAATGTAGGCAGTTATTTGCTCCTGGTTCAGGGGAATTCCTTCCCAATAGGCTGATCAACCCTGATGAATATGAGGAAGACCTTGAGTTGTTTCTCTAACTCTAATGCCAGCACTGAGAACTGTAATTGCATGCTGAAAAATGTGCAGTTTACAAGTCATTCTGTGAATGTTCCTCATTCCCAGGCCTTCACCACGATCTATTTTTTTGATCACCCTTACAGCTAGTATATTCAGTTCTTGTTCGCTTACTGTTATTGTAAGTAAGCGATCAAAGGCTGCACGGTGGCAAGGGGCTTGGGAGCATTTCTCTCCTTTCAGCTGAGTTGGCTTGACAATCAAATAAGGTTGACTTTTGAATTCATATTTGATTTAATGTTACTCTGGCATACTGTTTCCCACTAGATATATATACCTTTGGGCAAAGCAAATCATCTAAAACAACCCCCTTGTTTATACATTGTGTGTATTGTGGGAGTTATGTTTGTGTTTCCTTACAACAATGCTGTGGTTTTATTGTTGGTAGAGAGAATAATGTAAGGCTTTTAACAAGGAAAACAAATTGTTTAGACAATAAGGAGACAGAGTAGCAACTGCAATAGGCATTGTCCGTTATGTGGAGATTAGTAATTGTAGTTTACATGTTGTGAGATTATCCTGTTATTCATATTAACATACTAACTACTTCCCAAGCTGACAGTCATGTAAGTCAGCCAGAAGTTTGCAACACACACAGTTCTGTCTTAGCAATCACAAGTTTTCATAGCAGCTGAACACTTATGAACTACAAGGATCAATTTCAATGAGCTAGGGAGCTTCGGCATGGTAAAAATACCTTGTGCCTGTCATTAAACAAATTTAGCTGCTAATATGGTTCATCCTTTATATGATGTGTGCAGTGATGCTTTGTTTTTATAGCTGTATTTGATCTTTTGCCATTTCCAATACTAGATATGTTAGAGCTATTCTGGATATACCCTTAGCAAAAGTAAATCATCAAATAACCCACCTTGCTTATACATGTACATGATGTGTGTATCGTGGCAGTTCACTTTGTGTTTCTTTACAACAACATTGTGATTTTAATGTTGGTCGGGGAAGAAAAATAATATAAGACTTTTAACAAGCAAAACAACTTGAAAAGTGTTTTCAAGCAAGTACTGTAGGAAGAGATAAAATTAGGAATAAAAAGAACAATGCACACATTGGGGATGAGTGCAGATGTTTGTACATACTTCACATATTGGTTATCCTAAAATGATTCATCCTTGTTTTACATGCATGGTTGCGTAAAGTGAGGGGGAATTTTGTTTTGATAACTGTATTTCAGTTTTGCTTTTGCCATGCATCTGCTATAGTTACAGGTACTCTAGTGCCAGACATTCTCCAAGTGTCAGATTTCTAGCAGCAAGTTAGAGCTATTCACATGTGACAGACCACCATGACCAGTGTACTGTATGAAATTGTAACCTGCTTGCTGTTGTTGACTGCTGTCAGAGGTACCAGTGTTCGGGAAAAGCAGATCATTTATGTTGATAAAGTGAATAGGACCCTAGATCCCTGTTCCTGGGAGGATAAGGCAGAATTTAGTAGTGTAGAAGTGACTCTAGATGGTGTGCAATTGCGCAATTCTATTCTAGTAGTTGTGAAGCCCAATTGTAAGTGCAAGGAGCTCCATGAATCAGCAGCAGCTGCATCACATGATCAACAGTGTCCCACCTGGTTCTTCCCTGATCCCTCCTCAAATGGCACATGCAGATGTGGAGATAACATTCGTGATACTGTCAGATGTAATGAATCAACAAAAGAGACATCTATACTTGAATGCTACTGCATGACATACAACAAATTGATGGGGTCAGTTGTTGGTGCTTGCTTCTACAATTGTGAAAAAAAACCTTTACTAAAAGATGAATTATACCATTTGGTGCCAGCTGATGTAACAATACTTAATAGGTATATGTGTGGGCATCTCAACCGAGAAGGACAACTCTGTGGCAAATGCAGGGAGAACTATAGCATACCAGTTTACTCATATGAGATGAAGTGCGTGCAGTGCTCTACTAGTCCCTTCAACTGGGTAAAGTACATCCTAGCTGCTTTCCTACCACTCACAGTGTTCTTTGTTCTGGTTCTCAGTTGCAGGCTTAGTGCTACTTCACCAAAGTTACTTCCATTTGTCTTCTTTAGCCAGTTTTTTGCAATAGGGCCAAATGTGCGTGTTGTGTTAGCAGCAACAGAATCCTACCCCTTTGCTGCAAGCTTAGCAAAAGTTTTATTTGCGCTTTATGGTATCTGGAACTTGGACTTCTTTCGCACTCTACTGCCACACATTTGTGTTAATGTAGATACACTGCAAGCTTTGGCACTTGACTATGCTATAGCCTTCTACCCCCTGATTTTGCTAGTAATAACATATGTACTCATTCAAGCTCACACCTGCAATTTCAGGGTCATTAGTTTTATGTGCAGACCATTCCGCAGGTGCACAGAGCACTTCAGAAGCCAGTGGAATGTGGGGACCTCCATTGTTGAGGCTTTTGCTACCTTCCTTCTTCTTTCGTATGTGAAATTTTTCAATGTCTCATTTGACCTTCTTGTCCCAACAACAGTGTATCAGGTTAATGGTAGCTCAGTGGGACTGTATCTGTACTATGATGCAACAATTGAGTACTTTGGGAATGAACACCTGCCTTATGCTGTCCTAGCTGTGTTTGTTATGCTAGTCTTCATATTCTTCCCTCTACTGCTTATGCTACTGTATCCAATGCGGTGCTTTCAGCACTGTCTTAGTTGCTGTGGAGTGAGGTGGCATGCTCTTCCCATCTTCATGGATGCATTCCAAGGCTGCTACAAAGATGGGACCAATGACAGTCGAGACCATCGTCGCTTTGCAGCTGCCTTTCTTCTTGCCCGGATTTTATTTTTCATCTTGTTTGCTCTCAGTCCAACAGCACTGTTCTATGGTGCAGTGCTGTTTGTGTTAATACCTCTGGCAATGGCAATAGTCATTTTGCAGCCCTACAAACCTAGATATTCAACATACAATGCCGTAGACTCAGTGCTAGTTCTGTTATTGGCTTTGTGGTGTGCTACAATTGTGAGTATCAATATAGCAGATTTGAAAGCTCATAAATGGTCAAAGTTCTTTGCTTCACTTGCATACATAGTAGCAGTACTGCCCCTCTTCTATATATCCTTTGTTACACTACTTTGGATGTGTTCTCAAAGGGAGTTCGGGCGAAGAATGATAGGAAGAGTGCATGGGTGGATTGGAGGAAACCGCAGGCAGTCATTTGCTGCTGGTTCAGAAGAATCCCTTCCTGACAGGCTAATCAACCCTGATGAATACGAGGAAGACCTCACAGATCCAGTAGCTGTTTAGGTCTAAAAATAAGTTGTAGAAAGTGTAATTTACAAGTTGGGATCTTGTATTGTAGCATGCACTGTGTGTGTTTATCACTTCCATATTTGAAACTTACTTTATTAACTCTTCATTTGTTTTTCAAGGCTATTTAGCACTTCTGAACCATACCTGTAGCTTTGAGACAGATGCATAAGCAAGTGTAGTTATGGCTGCTATGGATGTACTGCACTCCACACACTTTTAAAGTGTCAGCAGTTTTAATTAACTCTTAAAACTACTAACACTTCACTAATTGAGAGAGGTATGAGGTTATAGATGCAGAAAGTATGCAGAACGAGGCTAGCTTCATACTACTCATAACATTAATGCCTTGAAATTAACTACAGTCAGTGGTCTTTCTGTAATGCTAACTCAACATACATTATGGTGTAGCTGAACTAAATTGTTTGCATGCCAGTCCAAAAAGTATAATGAATAGATCGATGTACATACTGATACAGCCAGCTGGCAAATTCATAAAATTTTGGATTCACTTGCTAACTAATAGTGTGTAGTTTAAACAGTTTGCCAGCAAATGTATTGGAGATGTGACTAACAACTCTGTGACACCATATTACCGTAATGAGTCTAATTATTCGAACCATCCAATTATTCATGCATGCACCCCTAAAATAATATTTTACAGACAAGCGATGTGTGAGTATGTAGCCCAATGACCTTCTCTAACTAGAGGTCTTCAGAAAAGACGTACCCATGCTACTCCAGTTGCACCAATAGAGAGACATGGCTATTTCCAGCTGTATGCAGCTAACTATATAGCCATGTGTGACACTATATCTGCGCATCTCTACTGGTATGGTGCAACCCATGAAGTAACACAGGGTAGGTCTTCTCTGGAGACCTCTTGTTATGTACAGTAAACCTTCATCTTTTTCTTATGCTACTACTTGACTTTATGAGTGAGTGCTATAATTCATGGATGCTGACGGTCTGGATACATGGAAAATATGTTATTATTAGTTCTCCCAAGCAAAAGTGCAGTATATTTCACATTCATTTGTAGTCACGCCATATATCGATCCTTAGTTGAAATAATGCATGAGATAGCACAAAGTCTCCAGCTATCATAGCATGTAGCATTGTAGATCTTCTTGGTAGCTAGTAAGTCTAGTATATATAGTATGCAGTATGTAGTGTTGCAGATTTGTTGGCGCATTATTGTGTGTGGCATACTTGATTTTATTGCTAGCTAGTAGCATGTAGTACTGTTGTTAATATGTGGAGCAGATAATAGTAGTGTTCTCACAACAACAATAGTATAACAGTGAAACTGCACACACTGAGTGCATGTTACCACTAATGATTGTTTACTTTGGGGTATTTCTTTGTACGGTTATGAATTATAATCAGACTTTTCATAAACATACTTTCAACTCTGTGAAATCTAGAAGTCTGTAAATTAAGACAGATTACAACTTGTCTGTCTGCAGTCTGTAATCTACCTACAATCTCAGGTTCATTAGTTGATGCTTTTGCTTCCTACCTTCTCCTCTCCTATACATGAAGGTTCTTGGCGTCTCATTTGACTTCCTTATTCCCTAATGCAATGTAAATGGTAGCTTATTGGGACTGTATCTGTACTACAATACTGGAATTGAGTACTTTGGTGATGAGCAACTGCCTTAAGCTGTCCTAGCTGTGTTTGTGATGCTAGTCTTCACCCTATTTCCTCTACTTCTTCTGCTACTGTATCCAATGCCGTGCTGTTAGCAGTGTCTTGGTTGCTGTGGGATGAGGTAGCATGATCTTCACATCTTCAACGATGCATTTTAGGACTGCTACAAAGAAGGAACCGATGTGAGGACTCGAGGTTGCTGGTATTATGCAGTTGCCGTTCTTTTTGCTTGGATTTTAGTTTTTATCACATTTGCTGTCAGTCAAACAGCAATAGTCTATGTTTGTGTTTATCTCTCTGGTAATAGTCATTATGCAGTCCTAGAAACCAAACATACAATGCAGTGGTTGTTTTACTGACTTTTTGGTGTGCTACTGTTGTGTGTATGAATAGAGCAGAGCCAAAAAGCACAGACAGCTAAAGCCCTCTCTGATACTTTCACTTAGAGTGACATTTACTACCCCACTTCCACACACCTTTGTTACTCTGCATTGGATGTGCTCTCAAAGGCAGTTTGTGCAAAAGATGATAAGTATGGTTGGATTGGAGGAAAATGTAGGCAGTTATTTGCTCCTGGTTCAGGGGAATTCCTTCCCAATAGGCTGATCAACCCTGATGAATATGAGGAAGACCTTGAGTTGTTTCTCTAACTCTAATGCCAGCACTGAGAACTGTAATTGCATGCTGAAAAATGTGCAGTTTACAAGTCATTCTGTGAATGTTCCTCATTCCCAGGCCTTCACCACGATCTATTTTTTTGATCACCCTTACAGTACCGTAGTGTCCCGTTAATACGCCCCCCCATTTTGTACACTACATCCCGCCTTAAGTGGGGGGGGGGGGGCTTATATTCGAGGATGCAATTAGTCTCGACTATAAGCCCCCCCCCCCCCCCCCCCCAAAAGATTTTACGCAAGTGCTGTGTACGCAATTAGGACACTTCCAACTAACTATGGCGACGACTTTCAGGATCGAGAGTACTGTTCGCGGACATCACGTTTACAAAGCTGCGTGGTCTCCCTACATCGGGAGAAGAGCTGCCAGTTCAACGCGAGGTCAAAAACATTCACGACGACTTCGCTGTAGCTGTCCTCAAGAACGGCAACACTGTCGGTCATGTACCACGGGAAATTTCCAGAGTCTTCTGGTATTTCTTGCACAAGAGTGGCAGCGAGATGACTTGCATCGTCAATGGTGACAGAAGACGTTCTGAAGTTGATGGGAAAGGACTCGTGGTTCCGTGCGTGTACATCTTCAGAGGGAAACAAAAACACCTTGACAGACTGATAAACCTGTTTGCTAAACTAGCAGCTTAAAACTTGGAACATCTAACCGGCTTTTCTAAAAGCCACAAAACTTACAAAAGATTCACCGACTACTATAGTCTTACTGAACGCACTTGCAACGTATAGTAAGCACGTGTAGTTTTGATGTTCCAGAAGACGCTCACCGGGGGGCGTTATAACGAGTCAAACTACCCTGTGCAGGAACTTTGGCGGAAAAGAGGGAGGGGGGCCTATTTTCGAAGGGGGCGTATTAGCGGGACACTACGGTATATTCAGTTCTTGTTCGCTTACTGTTATTGTAAGTAAGCGATCAAAGGCTGCAAGGTGGCAAGGGGCTGGGAGCATTTTCTCTCCTTTCAGCTGAGTTGGCTTGACAATCAAATAAGGTTGACTTTTGAATTAATATTTGATTAATGTTACTCTGGCACACTGTTTCCCACTAGATATATATACCTTTGGGCAAAGCAAATCATCTAAAACAACCCCCTTGTTTATACATTGTGTGTATTGTGGGAGATATGTTTGTGTTTCCTTACAACAATGCTGTGGTTTTAATATTGTTGGTAGAGAGAATAATGTAAGGCTTTTAACAAGGAAAACAAATTGTAATGTTTTTTAAAGACAATAAGGAGACAGAGTAGCAACTGCAATAGGCATTGTCCGTTATGTGGAGATTAGTAATTGTAGTTTACATGTTGTGCATGAGATTATCCTGTTATTCATATTAACATACTAACTACTTCCCAAGCTGACAGTCATGTAAGTCAGCCAGAAGTTTGCAACACACACAGTTCTGTCTTAGCAATCACAAGTTTTCATAGCAGCTGAACACTTATGAACTACAAGGATAAATTTCAATGAGCTAGGCAGCTTCAGCATGATAAAAATACCTTGTGCCTGTCATTAAACAAATTTAGCTGCTAATATGGTTCATCCTTTTTGTCTTACATAATGTGTACAGTGAGGCTTTAGTTTTGATTTGATCTTTGCCATTTCCAATACCAGCCAAGTGTTAGAGCTATTTATATGTGGCAGACAGCCGTGGTCAGCTTGGCTTGACAATCAAACAAAGTCAACTTTAACAAGAACCCTAGTGTTGTTCTGGAACACTATTTTCCATTGGATATACCCTTAGCAAAAGTAAATCAAGTAACCCACCTTGCTTACACATGTACATGATGTGTGTATCGTGGGAGTTTTGTTTGTGTTTCTTTACAACAACATTGTGATTTTAATGTTGGTCGGGGAAGAAAAATAGTATAAGACTTTTCACAAGCAAAACAAGTTGAAAAGTGTTTTCAAGCAAGTACTGTAGGAAGAGATAAAATTAGGCCACCATGACCAGTGTACTGTGTGAAATTGTAACTTGCTTGCTGTTATTGACTGCTGTCAGAGGTACCAGTGTTCGGGAAAAGCAGATCATTTATGTTGATAAAGTGAATGGGACCCTAGATCCCTGTTCCTGGGACGATAAAGCAGAATTTAGTAGTGTAGAAGTGACTCTAGATGGTGTGCAATTGCGCAATTCTATTCTAGTAGTTGTGAAGCCCAATTGTAAGTGCAAGGAGCTCCATGAATCAGCAGCTGCTGCATCACATGATCAACAATGTCCTACCTGGTTCTTCCCTGATCCCTCCTCAAATGGCACATGCAGATGTGGAGATAACATTCATGATACTGTCAGATGTAATGAATCAACAAAAGAGACATCTGTACTTGAATGCTACTGCATGACATACAACAAATTGATGGGGCCAGTTGTTGGTGCTTGCTTCTACAATTGCGCAAAAAAACTTTTACTAAAAAACGAATCATACCATTTGTTGCCTTCTGATGTAACAAAGCTTAATAGGTATATGTGTGGGCATCTCAATCGAGAAGGACAACTCTGTGGCAAATGCAAGGAGAACTATAGCATACCAGTTTACTCTTATGAGATGAAGTGCGTGCAGTGCTCTACTAGTCCCTTCAACTGGATACTGTACATCCTAGCTGCTTTCCTACCACTTACAGTGTTCTTCGTTCTGGTTGTGAGTTGCAGGCTTAGCGCTACTTCACCAAAGTTACTTCCATTTGTCTTCTTTAGTCAGTTTTTTGCAATAGGGCCAAATGTGCGTGTTGTGTTAGCAGCAACAGAATCCTACCCCTTTGCTGCAAGCTTAGCAAAAGTTTTATTTGCGCTATATGGTATCTGGAACTTGGACTTCTTTCGCACTCTACTGCCACACATTTGTGTTAATGTAGATACACTGCAGGCTTTGGCACTTGACTATGCTATAGCCTTCTACCCCCTGATTTTGTTAGTAATAACATATGTACTCATTCAAGCTCACACCTGCAATTTCAGGGTCATTAGTGTTATGTGCAGACCATTCCACAGGTGCACAGAGCACTTCAGAAGCCAGTGGAATGTGGGGACCTCCATTGTTGAGGCTTTTGCTACCTTCCTTCTTCTTTCATATGTGAAATTTTTCAATGTCTCATTTGACCTTCTTGTCCCAACAACAGTGTACCAGGTTAATGGTAGCTCAGTGGGACTGTATCTGTACTTTGATGCAACAATTGAGTACTTTGGGAATGATCACCTGCCTTATGCTCTCCTAGCTGTGTTTGTTATGCTAGTCTTCATCTTCTTTCCTGTACTGCTTTTGCTACTGTATCCAATGCGGTGCTTTCAGCACTGTCTTAGTTGCTGTGGAGTGAGGTGGCATGCTCTTCCCATCTTCATGGATGCATTCCAAGGCTGCTACAAAGATGGGACCAATGGCAGTCGAGACCATCGTCGCTTTGCAGCTGCCTTTCTTCTTGCCCGGATTTTATTTTTCATCTTGTTTGTTCTCAGTCCAACAGCACTGTTCTATGGTGCAGTGCTGTTTGTGTTAATACCTCTGGCAATGGCAATAGTCATTGTGCAGCCCTACAAACCTAGATATTCAACATACAATGCCGTAGACTCAGTGCTAGTTCTGTTATTGGCTTTGTGGTGTGCTACAATTGTGAGTATCAATATAGCAGATTTGAAAGCTCGTAAATGGTCAAAGTTCTTTGCTTCACTTGCATACATAGTAGCAGTACTGCCCCTCTTCTACATATCCTTTGTTACACTACATTGGATGTGTTCTCAAAGGGAGTTCGGGCGAAGAATGATAGGAAGAGTGCATGGGTGGATTGGAGGAAACCGCAGGCAGTCATTTGCTGCTGGTTCAGAAGAATCCCTTCCTGACAGGCTAATCAACCCTGATGAATACGAGGAAGACCTCACAGATCCAGTAGCTGTTTAGGTCTAATAAGTTGTATAAAGTATAATTTACAAGTTGGGATCTTGTATTGTAGCATGCAGTGTGTGTGTTTATCACTTCTGTATTTGAAACTCACTTTATTAACTCTTTTCTTCATTTGTTTTTCAAGGCTATTCTGAACCATACATACCCCTGTAGCTTTGAGACAGATGAGGGATGCATAAGCAAGTGTAGTTATGGCTGCTATAGATGTACTGCACTCCACACATATTTGAAGTGTCAGCAGTTTTAATTGTTAGTGACTGACTCTTAAAACTGCTAACACTTCACTAAGTGAGAGAGGTATGAGGTTATAGATGCAGAAAGTATGCAGCACTGTTGCTTCATGCTAGCCTCGTTCCCAGGCCCTAGCCCAGCTTCCCGTCGCTTGCAGTACGGTGCTTCCCGTCGCTTGCAGTACGGTTAAGCCGTACTGCAAGCGACGGGAAGCTGGGCTAGGGCCTGGGAACGAGGCTAGCTTCATACTACTCATAACATCAATGCCTTGAAATTAACTACAGTCAGTGGTCTTTCTGTAATGCTAACTCAACATACAGTATGGTGTAGCTGAACTAAATTGTTTGCATGCCAGTAGCGTGGATGGCCAAAAAGTATAATGAATAGATTGATGTACATACTGATACAGCCAGCTGGCAAATTCATAAAATTAAACATTTTGGATTCACTTGCTAACTAATAGTGTGTAGTTTAAACAGTTTGCCAGCAAATGTATTGGAGATCACCTACACCTTGCAGAGCTCGATCGGGGGTCGCCGAACGTCTACAAGACTTGACAGTCTTTGCGGAACTCCAACGGAGTTTGCTGAACCGTCTCTGCGGAGCTAGAGCGAGGGTTACCGAACGTCTTCTAGCATACTACAGGCATCTTCGGACGTCTACTAGACTCCTACAGTCATTTCCAAATATCTACTAGACTCCTACTGTCACTGCGGAGCTCGAACGGGGGTTGCGACAGTCTCTGCGGAGCTCGAACGGGGGTTGCCAAACATGTACTACCCTTCGACAGTCTCTGCAGAGCTCGAACAGGGGTTAGAGAACGTGACAAACCTTCGACAGTCTATGGACTGGCCTAGTTATAGTAACTAGTAATGTATATAGTGTGTTTGTGTTAACTGTGTTATTATAGACCTAATTATCGAGCAATTCCGCTAATTGTTTGAACACCCCCCTTTCAGGGAAAAATCGTTAATGTTAATGTATTCCATAGAATTCGAATGCCAGAAATGAAATGCCAGAAATGAAATTATTTTGAATAATTAGACTCATTACATTATGTGCCCTTTTTTCTCCAAAACTATCCCATTACTCACTGATGACATAACACCCTGATGACTACTTGATTTTGAGCATGAATTAGTCAACCATCCAGACAGAAGATTTGTCTCAAACCTAGACTGATCTGCATCAGCTTTCAGGTAGCAGACCATGACCTGATCGAGTGGGAGACAAAAGCAGGTTGACTGGCAGGCCCTTTCCCCTTTCAGCACTCTACCGTTTGGGAACTGGATTTGTCCCATAAGACAACAGTGGGTTGTGCTTGATTTGCCTTTGCTCCACCTTTTTTTGGTTAGCCTATGTATAACTCAATTGAGGATTTGTAAACTATACGTGGTGCTATACCCATCTATAGCAAATACAGCCCTTGCAGGCTAAAGTCAATTGACAACAGTTATGCACAGTCTGGCCTGAAGGTGTGAACTTCTGGGTGTTTGCTGGAGCAGGAGTTTTTGCTTTGACAAAGGTTCTCTTTGGCTTGTGCTGAGTTCCGTAGATATTTGTCCAAGTAGAAATGTATCTTACTATATGTCTTGCATACCTTCTTCCCACCTTGGCTGAGTTAAGCAACTCTTCATGCTTATACAAGATGTGTTGTCAGAAAGGAGAATTCTGTTTCCTTACGTAGAGACATGCAGTTTTCAATGCTTTTTTACACAAAACAGATTTGAAATACATTGTCCATTCATTAAGTGTACGTATAGATTGAAGGGGATTCTCATTTACCATCTAAATTTTAAGAAGCCACTGAACATTTGACATGTACCTTACCTGTCATTTTGAGGCTTCTTATGCTCAGCAAGTAGAATCTAATCAGGTACGAACAAGCAAAGGGTACAGTGGTACAAAACTTGTACCCCTCCTCTAGCCTCGCTCCCAGGCCACTCCCAGATTTTATCTCGCAGCTGTGGAGAAAACTCATGAGATAAAATTTGGGAGTGGACTGGGAATGAGGCTACCCCTCCTCATGGTCAAGGTTGTACGAATTTGTACAACTACAAATTTGCACATCCTGTACACCCCCATTAGAGTTAAGTCAGATAACCATGAAAGTTCTTGTGAACCTGTATGTATGCAGAGTTCCAATAAGAGTTCTGTAAATGCCTGCATGCTCCTCAGATTATAAATAAGTTTCAGATCATAATGTGTTATCAAATGCTTCAACTCCCCTTTCTCTTCCATAGCTGAAGGAAAAACATGAGTTTGTCAAACTTGCCAGTGGAAAGAGTGTCGACATGCTGCACAAGCGGGAAGTTGGGAGACAATCATATGCTTCACTTGTCACACATCTCACAGATGAGAATCACACACTGAGTATTGCTGTGAGTTTATTACCAATACAGAGAGCGTGCTGCAGACCTGCTTTGTTTATAGTCAAATATGTGACAATCCTGACTACAAAATGCCAGGGATTAATGCTGATATGCTACCACAATATGTATGCAGTACTGCTCATATGATAATGTGAAGTAGCATGATGTACGGCTAAAACTGTTATCATGACACATAATATAAATCAATGGATGTGAACACTATTTTATGCTATTTATTAGGTTGGTACCTTCAAAAACCTGCAAAATGTACCAGTCACTGTTCCAGGAATCTTCTACTACCAATTGCAATCAAAAGAGGTGTGTTTAATTTGAGGATCAAAATTGCATACATGGGCTAATTGAACTGTTGATCTTTCCTGCAAGGATTCTGCTGCTGCTCCTAAGTATGGACTGGTGGTGGATGTTGCAGTCACTGGATCAAAGAAGACCATCACCATCAGATCACCCCTACAGGTTGGTATTTTCAGTATTATGGTGGCACATGGATGGAAAGTTCATCTCTTGTTTCTCCTCTCTGTAGTTCTATAACCACCTCATCACAGATGTTGAACTGTGGACTGTCTCCTCAAAACATGACTCATCCATGACATCACTGGCCACCATCAAACCCAATGAGGTGTTTGTTGTGCCAATTGATGTTGCACACAGTGGTGTTGAATTTTATGTCACACCTGCAGGATTCGGGTGAGTACATATACAAATCCTTCTCTAGTCATTCTAGGTTGTTCAACAGACTGCACACATTACATAATCATGGAGTTCTGATATAATTATGTGTGGTTGCATGCATTAGGATAGAACCTGAGTAACAATGCAAGCCTGTTGTAAACAGCTAACAATGAAAGTCTGTTGTAAATCTCTGAGGTTTGTTACTAGCTATTGATGACCTCCTATGCCACCTCAGTTTCCAGCCTGATGGTCCTCTCATAACCTGGCTCCAAAAGACAGGGGCCAACTACATTGAAATCAGGAGCAAGCTGAAAGGAGATGACAGTGTGTGCCACTTTACCAGAGTAGATATCAGAGAAGAAAAGTACAAGCTGAAGAAGAATATTCCAGTGGGAGACTTTCCCCACCACATCTTTCACTTGCGACCCCCTCTAGTGTTGCAAAACCTGCTACCCTTTACCATCTCTGTGGGATCTATAGTGAGTTGCCACAAATGGAAGAGATTCATAGTAATGCAGCAACCGAAAACATCAACAGCGCTATACCATAGTATAAGTAGACAGACAGTTTTGTTACACTAGGGCTGCAATAAAGAACCGTGTAGGATGTACAAGCCAGTTATACCATGCCTAGTTACTACATGCCAAGTTGGTAATGCCATGTACTCTGAAGGCTGTCTCGAGTTTCTAAGATAACGCATACACTTATAGGGACTATGTGTAAGCCACAGATCATGCTTGCTTTCATTACTACAGGAGTCTGGCTGTCCTATGCGCAACATTGAACCAGGGGAGCATCTCCATTTTCATGACCTAAATCTGGAGGCAGAACCATTACTGATTGTCAATGTGGACATTGTAAGTCCTACTGCCTTAATGTTACTGTATAATATGGTATTTCAGTGGAACCACACCTCAAGATGCTTTCTGACATGTTTTTCACATGTATGAGTGACATCAAGAATGATAATGCCAAATACAATCACTTTACCAGAGTGAAACTTCTACCACTCTTTCTAACCTGACGTCTCTCACAAAGTAAAAGTTTAGAGGCCCTTTTTCATGCACCAGTGATGGGAAGCTGGGTATAGGGGCCTGTTATTTCCTCATTCAAGTGAACATAATCATAGAAGGGTTCCCTGAAGTAGAAATAGTTCCAAGTGAAAATAACCCAGACAACATCTTGGTATTGTACACTTGTCCATTGGGAGTTATATTATCTGCTGATTGGTGTACATAAGTGTTTTTGGCATGCAAAAGGATTAAGTAACTTCTAAACACTCTCTAATGATGGTTTATATTACATGTACCTGCTATTCCAGCCAGAAGAGGAACCCTTGAAGGGAAAATTTAAGCTGTCAAGCAAACCTCCAGAGTACAGCAACTTTGCCATTTCTGCTAGTGGAGTTATAGTTGTAAGTGTTTTTGCTTGTGTTGTTGCTACGTGAGTGTTCATGCAGTTAATTATGCACTGATTATCAGGATTTGGGTGTGCACACTGAGGACCTTGGTTATCTGAAAATGGGCATCTTCAGTCCATTTTGGATCATTAACAAAACAGGACTCACTCTGGAATACAAGGTATAGTTACTGTTTATTGCCAGGATTAACATCTACATCTGCCTTACCGCTTCAATTCTATGTTGGTGATGATCATTTTGGCTTTAGGAGGGCTCCACAGTTACCAGACACCCTTCAACCAAGAATCTTCAGCTGCTGTCAACTAGCAATCCCAAATGCAAGGCAAGCAGGCTGAGTGAAAGTCATGATGTCCACATTAGCTACGTACACCTGGATTAATATGTTGATTGAGAATGAGAGTAGTACAGAAAGTCAAGAGTTTAGCAATTCACCTTTGACTGTTTATGTTTACCGCATAATGTACATCATACTATAAGCTTTTAATATATATATATTGTGTATGTGTTGAAAAGCGTTGCATATGTTTCATGTGAAGGTTATACCAATATATTAACAGATCCAGCTTGGAGCATTCACAGCACATGAAAGTCACACAGACTGGAGCAAGAGCTTCCCAATCAATGCTATTGGAAGCAGTGGGAGTGTCACCGCCAAATTAGGAGAAAACAACTACAAGGTTTGATCACAAAATTGAATTCCTAGCTGAATCACTACTGTGTAATGCATTGCATTGACATTCTTCAGTTTGGTGTTGAGGTTCGGCTGTCACACTTTACACTTACAAAGCTGGTGCTGATTACTCCTTACTTCCTCCTTGTGAACGAAACTGAGGTATAAACTCACCAACACAACTGAGCTACTTATGTGATAAAAGTATCCCGCCTATGAAAGTACAAATGCTGATCGTATGCCTGTATTTGCATGTCGTCAGTTGTTAAATCTCATGTTGCTCTGTTAGTATCACATTCCTACCACCCGTTGGAACTTTGTTCAGTAACTATCATTATTATATACAACACACCAATAAATTGGTGTAGTGAAGATAAAGGAGAAAATAGCTAGTTTAAGGTGAACTGCAAGATCCGATCTTAAAACTGAGGAAAGAATGATAATTGTGTGTGACAGTGAGTTGCTAGGTAATAGAACAAAGTCAATGTGCAGAGCAGCATGTATCTGGGCTACATGCTGATTTTTCAGTAAACTGTAACCTGCTTGCTTTTTTCTCAGGTCTACTTGCAAGCCTGGGAATCCAATTCCAGTGGTGTACCCACCCATTTACCTCCAGGAGAGGTCAGCCTCTGCATGAAATTACCTAATTTTTAACATACAACCATTGAAATGGAATGACTTATTGTCACATGGAAGCTATGGAAGTGAAGTAGAAGTTGCACTCAACCTGTAACTGTGTGTAACCTGATAGTAGCCCTACTTCACATTATCCTGGGTTCAACTCCCACCAACTGCCGTCCTTTTCATTTTCCTCTATTTTTGCCTCACAACATCTAAAGTTCTTTATTTCCAGTGTGAGGCAAGATGCTCTGAACAATTTTTATACTGATTTGCATAATGCACATAAATAAAGCTCACACATAGAATTGTAGCATTATCATTTGTGTTTTGTGCATGGTTCTCAGGTTGTCCCATTCTGGCCACTGTCCGATACTAACAAAATGATTGTAACAGCTGGCAAAGGGGAGAGGACAGCATCCTTCAACTACAAAAACTCAGATTTCACTGTGCTCAAGTTTGAGAATGAGGTCAGCTATATATGTATATGGTAGAGTGTTTATCAAGCACCAATTCCCCTTTCATATGGAAGTTTTCACTCAAGGCTAAATATTAACACAGGTAGCTGTGCTAAACTACCACACAAGCTTATATTACTCATACACTGCTAAGTAACAACACACTGACCATACATTCAGCACACTCACTGCATACTCCCTGGATGCAAACAGTTGAAGACTCTACCTGATACTCATAGCACCCTCACATGGCTTTATCATTCTGTTCATTTACCGTATAGCGGGTATTTTTCACGGAGTGTAATTTTCGCGTTTTTCGCGGTCAAGTGGGATCCGCGAAAAATTTGCCCGCGAAAATTTGTTACTTGTATCTATGCTCGTGCCCACGTGCGTGCAGTTCTACAGACAGACACGTCACTGCTGCAAAAGCTATTCTATACGAAGATCCCGAGGAGTCCACTCTCCTTCTCAGTTCAGCCTGCTGATGTCGGTGCCTAGTCTTGCGTGAGACAGCCCGCTTGCGAGAGTAGTCCGTGCCCCCAACGAGTGCGTCCCGCAACGAGTGCATCCTGACAATGAGTGCGTCCATAACTACACTGCACAACTTGACAAAGTTCTCTGTTGCAGGCATTCCTGGTACAAACTAGCCAGCTTACTTTGCGGGCGGTGAAATCTTGCTTGCCACGAAAATTTAACCCACGAAAATTTTTTGTAATACAATAAGTTGTGGTTCCGTGAAAATTTTGCTCCGCAAAAAATACCTTAAAAATTAATTAAGTACACAGCTCTTCTTACAACACTATCAATGCACAAAACATTAATGCCTTAAATATATGTGGTATTAATTGGCATGCCAATATTTGGGTAGCTTCTTATGAGGATTACTTTCTTTTTTTCCTTCAGCTCGTAGCACTGTGTGTTGAGGTCCAGGAGTCTGAATCAGCCACCACTGTTACTTTCAGCTCTTACTACCCTGGCTGTGCACCTGTCCAGATCATTAACAACTTCCCAGACCTCACTCTCCGATTCAGGCAGGATACAAAGTGAGATGAAGCCACTGACATTACAAATTGTTCACTAGCATAGAACTAGCTAAACCTTTGTCGTTCCCTCCATTCACTGAATATGTCAAGTCACTCACAAAACACGGACATTTATCTCTTTCAGAAAGTTATTTGTATAAGCCAAAATACATTCAGCGGACTCTAGCATGGAACTTCATGTATACCACTCTGAGTTCTTACTGCAACTTCATCTCTCATCTTATACTTGCAATCATCTTACTGAGCAAGTTTCATACATTACCCAAACCTTGAGCACACTCAACTTCCCATATTCAGTGAAGGAAGAGAGCTACATACGTAACCTTCATGTATATCGATTATTACTACTACAGGAGTGTACAAGCCATCACGCACACCCTTGGTCCCCATGAGACCCTGCTTTACACATGGGATGACCACACAGGGAAGAAGCTCATCAAGTGGGACCTGCTGGATGTGAAGGTTAACAATGGCAAACCTATCAATGTCAACAAGGTGAACAAGATTTTTGTCAAATGCATTGGAATCATGCAAAGTCCATTGAGCATCAAACTATCTAACTACACATTTGCTCTAGTACGTGTAACTGTGTGAAATATGTTTACATAATGTATGTGGTCAATAATGTAACTCTTTGTGTGATTTGTTCTCATTGCAGGATGCCCAAGAATCCTTCAACATCAAGATAGAGGCACCAAAAACCCCCACCACTCCTGTTACTGGATCACTGCACACTCCTCCTCCACGACCGAGCATTGGAGATACTTGGCTTGAGGTGGATGAGAGCTTTTCAGAACAGCTAGTTAGTATCGAAGAAGTACAAGATGAAAAAGTTGCTGATGGTGGTTCTTCTGACTCACCGAGAAGCCAAAGAGGAAGCAGGGGGAGTGTTGGAGGATACAGGTAGGCTCCTTAGAGAACTGGAGATGATATTGTACCAACCCTAATCAAAATATGCACTTCTGCAGACCTATATGCTGGCCCCTTCAGCATGAAAAATGCATAATTCAACCAAAGATGCTCCAAACTGTTATAATCAACATGCGCTTCCCCCAACTTTTAATGGTTTTTGTTTGAATTCTTTATCTGTCCACAGAGCATACTGGAAGACGTTCATTGACGGGCTTCAGAGAACCCTGATATTTACCCCAGATGAAGGAGTCATTGATCGGATCAAGGCTGGAAGCTCCTACTCAGTACCCCAAGTTGAGGTGTCCCTGTCCCTCCGAGCTATTGGACTGTCTCTGGTGGACAACCACAAGAAGAGGGAGCTGGCCTATATTGCAGCCACACAGTGAGCACACACTGGGATGATGCATGTGACTACTTTTAATTTGTGCCAGGAGGTATTTGGGTGGCCTAAATGAAATCCAATACCAGTGATACACATAGTTCAATTGACTGCTACTACAACTTATAGAATATTGAGTTGAAGTTGGTAATAATTATGGATACATGAATTAATCACATGAAGTAAAGTTGACACATTGTATGTCTTTGTAGGTCCGGGGTGATCTGGCAGGTTGACAAGGGGAAAGGGAGGTGGAAGACACTCAACAACAGCGTCATTGCACTGCTAGAGGATGCCCATCAGAACCAGAGCATAGATATTAAGCACAAGAATCTTGTAGTAAGCTACTGTACAACATATACAGAAGCCACTCACAGATGATATGGGGGCTTGGGTACAGAATTCGTGTTCAAGTTTAGGTCTATAGTGTGGAGCCCTATAGCTTCTCAATATGTCTCATTCATGTATGTTGACCATACTGCTGTTATATGCCATCTTTATCAGGTGAATCTTGCCACCATGGAGATGTATAGCCCTGTCAGAGGCAAGCTGAGGAGAACCCACCATGATGGATTGTTTGTCAAGTTCTCCATGTCCGAGACCGACTACTCCATTCATGCAAAGATTGGCCACATGCAGGCAAGTGACATTGTACATATGTCTTAGATACTTATCTGTAGACTGACTTGCACAACTACCTCCCTAATTGCAGGCTGACAATCAGCTGCCATTTTCCGTGTACCCCCAAGTACTATATCCTCTTCCACCTCCTCCGACAGTGGCTTCTACTGCAGGTGAAAATCAGTTGTAGTTCAGCCTAATGTGCATCCAGTTTTCTGTACATACAGTGAAGCAAGAGTGCATATGAACGGACGGCTTGAGTAAGAGCGTGTAACTCCAATAGAAGCCTGTAATCCGGTCAAAATTATTGAACCGTACTAAAAATAGAACACCTGGTCACATGCTTAGCAACAATGGCTTATGTCTAGCGGCATGTGTACTGGTGGTAAATTCCGACCGGCTTCAAATTTTACAGAGTTACACGCTCTTACTCAAGCCGCCCATTCTTATGCGCTCTTGGTGAAGTAACCATTGCTATATGTGTATCATGCTATATTGACCTACAGAACCCAAGCCATTCATTGAAGCCAGTGTTATCCTAAGGAAAACTGACGAACAGTCAAATGTCAAACACTTGAAGTAAGTCATATCTTCTTGATTTCGCTTGACAAACAGAATAGGTACTGTTAGTGGCCAGCAACCACACACAATACTCAACTACTCATTAATACACCCCTCTTTTACATTACTCTGAGTCTAAAGTGGGGAGTATCATCACAACTTTTATGAAGCAAATAACTGAAGAAAATGATTTATGTACACCCATTCAGTCATGTTCACAAATATATGCAGTAAACACATACCCATGGGTGATATTGACTCACTCATTTGCCTCCAGGTATGTACACTTGCTTGTGCAGAAGATGGCAGTGAATGTTGACCTGGGCTTCATTTTGTCTCTGGTAGACTTCTTTTCCCTTGAGTCAGGTGACACAAACCTGGAGGTAAGAATAAATACCACTAGCTTTTTCCTTATACTTCAGTATGTAGGTTGGATAAAAATCTAGGTTGCTCACAATTAAACGAACTCATAATGATAATAAGTAATATTATTGTCATGTTATCTACAGACTGAGTATGTAAAGAAGGACATTGAACATGTTGGCAAAAATCTGAAGGAGACATTCATCCCAGAGGTAAATTATCCTTAGGGTTTGTCAATTCAGCTGTCTTCATGTTTACTTCTATTCCAGCTTTCGGATGACTTTGAGATTTCCAGGACATTTTTTGATGTGTTACACCTTGCTCCAATAAAGGTAGTGATTTAGCTCTTTTAATCCATCCTATTTCCTACTGTAGTTTATTTTTCCTTTGTTCTGCAGATCACACTGAGTTTCAACGTCCGCAGTGTGGGGAAGAACAAGTCCAGTGATGAAATCACTGTGGGTGACAGGTTCCTAGAGTTATTTCTGCACTCTGTTGGGGTTATCCTCACCTCTGTTCAGGACACTGAAATGAAGTAAGAAGCTGTTGGTTTCCTAGCTTCAATGAATAGTCATACATGAACACCAAAATTCTGTATGTGTGTCTTTCCATTGTAAAAATAATTTTACTAAAAGGAAGAAATTTTCACAAGGTCTTCTTGTCACTGTCATGGGTGTGCTCACTGTGTTCTTACTCTAGTCATTCATACTGAACTACCACGCAACAAAAGGGAGCCGAGTGCTATGTATCAATCTATGTATCCTTCTATACTGTAGGTTTAGTTGCTTCCACTTGGAGTACCAGACACTAACAGGAAACGGCTTGACAAACCTGCTGATAAAACACTATCGTACTCAGGTACATTGTACTATGACTTCTGTGTTCTGATCCAGAATTATGTTCTGGTTTCAGTTTGGTTCATGTATCGACTTGCTTTTCACTGCAGGCTTTATTCCAGCTGCATACCCTCATATTTGGGCTAGATGTGCTGGGTAATCCTATCACGGTAGTGAGAGGGGTTGTAGTAGGAGCAGTGGACCTATTCTATGAGCCCATCAAGGTGTGTTTCAATCTTCCCTTGTCATGGCAGTTTCAATTGTATTACACCCGCCTCTTATTGCACGTGTGCAGGGAAGTGTCCTTGGACCTGAAGAGTTTCTTGAAGGGTTGGGCATTGGCCTTAGGAGCTTCTTTGGGGCAGGAGTTGTTGGTAAGTGATTTTAGCATGACCGAATACATAGCCTTGTGAATGTGCATGTCCCAACTGCCACCAATCTTTTCAGCTTGAAAGTAAAGTCTAATTTTCCACCAATCTTCATCCATGTTACCGAAATTCTCTATTAAAAGCACAATAGAAAATGTGGTGTGGTAGTGAGGTGTCCTTACTTAGCATACCTATATGGAGCTGTGACTTGTTCAAGAGGCCTGATTAGCAAGGTGTCCCTGATTCAGTGTGTCCTTTGACTCTTAAGAGGGGTTCTGCAAAATGTCTTGCATGGCTTTATTTAGTGTTTTACTTTGCTTACTGGACGGGTACCTATAAATACAACCTGATCTGCTTGTTCATTTCCTAAGGTGGCCTAACAGGTGCAGGAGCCCGGATTACTGGTGCATTTGGAGATGTGTTTGCAAAGCTGACATTTGATGATGAGTTTATAGACAAGAGGCAGCAAGAGAAGGCCCGCCCTCCAAAGCTAGGCTCAAAGCTAGGCGGATTTGCCAAGGTGGGTAGAGTATATGGTTGATGTCTACCTTACATATGTCCCCATAGAGCTAGTATTAACTCAGCCTGATCCTTTGAGATTTTATCTCTACAGAATTTATTTGAAGGAGTGACCGGAGTAGTCACACAGCCTGTGAAAGGTAAAGCATTGTAAATAAGTGTAAGCATATCTATACATGAAGACAATCTATCTTATGAAGGCCTTCAGAAGGAGGGTGCAGTAGGTCTGCTGAAGGGAACTGGCCGAGGTCTGGTAGGGCTTTTGGTGAGACCCACAGGAGGTCTGGTTGACTTGGCCAGTGGAACACTGGATTTTGTGACCAGGTTTGTATGTACCTGAATTTCAAATGCCATGGATGTTTAGGAAACTGTTTTCAGTATATGCATGATGTAAGCAACTCATACCAAAATACCCACACTGCTTTTATACTCAAGTTAAGCTACATGCAGTATGTAACAATTTGGTATTTCAAATCCAGTTAGCTAAGTGTAATGAGGACATGGTTCATCTGGGTATTGGCAGGAAAACATCAATTGGAAACATCGAAACCACAGACATCAGGCCTCCTCGGCATATTGGAAAAGATGGGGTGAGTCTTTACTTGGATAGCTCTCCCAGCTGTGTTCCACCTTTATACGTACTTTTTTCTCATGTAATTCCAGGTTGTGAAGCCATACTCGCCTCACAAGGCTATTGGGACTGCACTTCTTGTTGTAAGATTGATAATATCATTATGTGGTGTTGTTGCTCATTATGATGAGAGCTTTTTTCTGTAGGGAGTAAATGAAGGGAAATATGTCGAAACTGACTACTACTTTGGACATGTTCAGATCTCAGATAAAGGGCAGTTCGTGCTTGTGACTGACAGGTAATGCTATAGGTGAACTTTAATAGTATGGGTCTGGTTGCTTGGTGGTAAGGGCTGACTGGTGTCAAGAGGGTCCTTCTAAAATCAGCTAGTTCCTTATCATTGTCACTCTTCTAACTTTCTACAGTCATAGAACCTTGTGGTGGTAAACTTAACCCTAGATGTGGTCCACTTATACTTAAGGTTCGTATCGGCACCCTATATATATCTCACAGGCGACTAATGGTGATTGAAAGAAAACTGCTAACTGAAGGGTGGAAGGCAATTGGCAAGGCCAAATTTGAGTATATGGCGGAGGCAGTTAAAGTGAAAGATACCAATGTGATCATCAACTACTTACCTCGATACAAGGTGAACCTACAGTGATAGGTGCAAGGGCCAACCCCTGCCTGAGTAGCATCAGGCACGTGCTGGCTAGCTTTCATCTGCAATGCATTGTTGGTAGAGTTTGTTCTTATATAGGATTGGAGATAACATGGGTTTTTTACTTAATGCATGGGCCTGTACCAAAGTTCTCACTTCAGGATACTGGTTAATGGCATCATTATCACTTAAGGGTATTGAGGCCAAAAACATGTCAATATCAGGCAAGTATTATAGTATTCCTATGGCTCATACAGTAACCACAACTACCATCATTATACATTGTATTATTCTTCTTATGTAGGATAAAAAGTTGCATCTTATCACTGTTCGCACTGAAGAATTGGCACAGGTAAACACAGTAGTGTAAACACTCATTTTTACACACACACACACACACACGCACACACACACACACACACACACACACACACACACATGCACATACACACACACAATTATGTACACACTAAACAGCAAATGCTAGTGCAATAACTATTAGTATAGTGCCATTTAGGCTAGTTTTATAATGACTTGGTTGACTCTGCCATTGTGCAGGAAGTTGCAGGTGTAATCAATCAAAGCTACCGCCTGTATACCAGTGACTGTGCAGGAGAATAGGCAGTGGTCTCAATATCTCAAGTAAACAATGAATGATTAAGAAAACTTTATTTGTTTTGATATTGACACATAATAATTTGTGATTATTTTTTTTTTTTTGGCTGACACGATTATTTTTTGATTCATTAGTACTTTGTATAGGCATGAGTGCACTTGCTGTTAATGATATATTCATTGCTTGCATGCTGAGAAACATCTTCATGTTCAAACTGACCATGAACAGACGGCACATGCCTAGGTATAAATGCGACTAGAACTTAGAGTAACTTCACTAGTACCAATCAGGCAAATATTATTAGGCTTGATATAATTTGGTTAGTTGCATTTTTGATCACCACATTCTTGTCCCAAACAACAACAGTAGGTGACATTTAATTTGCCACTTGTCTGCTCCCTTGCCCTGTCTATCATTGACTGGATTAACTTGACTTGCTGTATAGACTACAGATAAACACATATGGCCCTGCATGCATGGCACATTGCTGGCTGTACCTTAAGATAAGTTTCAGCTATGCAATAGCAGTCGGGCCTGAAGGTGCAACATTTACTGCAAGCAGCAGTTTTACTTAGACAAGTGTCCTCTCCCGCACTCAGCCCCTCACATACTAGAAAATAGGAAAAGCAACAAAGTGGAATTTCTGGTACAACCTGCATGTGTCCTGTTTATAATAGAAACACATTTTAAACCCTAAGTAGGAGAAGAAGTAGTGTCATTGTACCAAATATGCAGCTAGTATTGACATCATGTTGTGTTTCTATTCTGTTTATCGTGCAATCTTCACCCCACCTTGGCCAAAGCTAAAGCAACCCCCCTTGTTTTGTGATTGTATGGTCTGGAGGGAAATTTTTGTTTCCTTTACAGGTTTACCATATCCATACTGGGTTACAAAGCCATACATAATATTATGATGTAGGGCTCCACACCCTTGTTATTGTCGTTCAGGCGGTATTTCCTCTTTAAAAGTATGCAAAACACAAAGTCGTCTGCAAAAAGTAGTTTCTCCATAAAATCTCAACCATGTACTTCATGAAGTCTGTAGCACTAGCCACTTTGCTGCTTTATACTAGTGTAGATTTGAGCACGGGAGTAAAAACAAAAGCGGTGATCATCTATGTTGACATGAAGAATAGGACGCTAGATAGCAGCTGTTGGAGAAGAGGACTGGACCTGCCCTGTGGTAGTTTGGAACTAGCTATAGCTGGTGCTAGGAAACACAACTCCACCATAGCTGTTCTACCTTTTGAAGTACCTGCAACAGCTTCTCAAGAAGTCCAGCCCAGCAGTGCTTCTTGTCCATCTTGGTTCTTCCCTGACCCATCATCCAATGATACTTGCAGATGTGGGGAAAGTATTCATGGTGCTGTCAAGTGTAACGAAACACTGCAAGAGTCTGCCATACTTGGTTGCTACTGCATGACATACAATGAATCTACTGGTGTAGTTGCAGGTCCCTGCTTCTATAACTGTGAAAACATACCAAAAGGTCAAGGAGACATGCTCTACCATCCCTTACCGCACCGTGTTGAAGAGCTTAACAGTGCAATGTGTGGGCAGTTTCATATATAGGGGGACAGTTGTGTGGATCCTGTGAGGAAGGATACAGTCCACTAGTTTACTCGTATGATTTACAGTGCTCTAACTGTACTGATAGCCACTACAACTGGGTCAAGTATGTCACTGCAGCATTTGTTCCCCTCACAGTTTTCTATGTCATCATAATTATGGTGCAGGGTTAGTGCTACCTCACCAAAGCTATATGCTTTCGTTACTTTTAGCCAGGCCATTGCAATTTCTGCTAATATGTGAATTGTTTTATCTGCAACAGCCATCTATCCAAAGATTGGAACATTAGTACAAACCATAGCAGCTCTATATGGTATCTGGAATTTAGATTTCTTCCGTACTCTCATTCCACACATCTGTCTTGAGGTGACTACCTTACAAGCCTTAGCACTAGACTATGCCATTGCATGCTATCCTCTACTTTTGATTGTTGTTCTTACGTACTCATTGAGCTTCATGCTCGCAACTTCAGACTCGTTGTGTGCCTTTGGAAGCCATTTCGTAGGTTCTTTATTTACTTTCGAAAGCAGTGGGACATAAAGACTTCCGTCATTGAAGTATTTGGTACCTTTCTTCTCCTCTCAAATGTGAAGTTTCTGAGTGTGTCCTTTGACCTTCTCACTCCAACTGAAGTTCACAGCATAAATGGAAGCTCGTTAGGTCTATTCTTATATTATGATGCATCAATCGCTTATTTTGGTAAGGAGCATCTCCCATACGCTGTTCTTGCTTTACTACTTTTATTAATCTTTGTGCTTCTCCCAATGCTTCTGCTACTTTATCCTATGCGGTGTTTTCAGCGTTGTCTTGGTCTCTGCGGAGTAAGGTGGCATGCTCTTCCCATCTTTATCGATGCATTCCAGGGCTGCTACAAAGATGGAACTAATGGGACATGTGACTGCCGGTACTTTGCAGCTCTTTATTTAATTACTCGCTTCACTCTTTTTGTTATGTATGCATTCACTGTTGATGTCTTGTTTTATGCAGTTGGCCAATTTTTACTGATAGTATTTGCCGTGCTGATTGCCATAATTCAACCATATAAAGCACAGTTTGCTGTTTATAACAAAGTGGACACAGTGTTTATTTTATTACTGGCCCTGTGGTATTGTACTGTGACGTGCCTGGAGTTAGCATCATTGAAAGACCACAGATACCAGTATTCATCACAAGTTGTTTCAGCTGTGGTTGCAGTGTTGCCTCTATTTTACATAACTGCCATCACTCTTCAATGGGTGTGTTCTCGAACAAGGATTGCACACGTGATCAGGAAGATTCAAGGCCGAATTCACTATCAACTTTTGCAGTTGCAAGGCACAAACAATGAGGACACTCTTCCACACAGGCTTTCCAACCCTGAGCAATACAGTACTAGTCTTGAAGACCCAGTTGCTACAGATAAAACAGAAAATAGCTGCTCCTACAACAGCAGTGACAATGAAACTGCATACTGAATGCATGTAGCTATAGTTGGATATTTGCAGTCACTGTTTACGATAACTTACTCTCATGTTATTTTTTGCATGTTTATGCACAACTAAAATATTTCTGTACTTTAAAATGTGTGTACAAATCAAATACATCAATAGGCAATATTGTTTACTCAATGAATGTCTCACGTTTGCTTCGCGAGGCTTTCTGCATGCATGTATACCCTAGTTAGCCTCGTTCCCAGGCTCTCACCGCTAAGGAGGGGAGAGCCTGGGAGCGGGGAGAACCTGGGAGTGAGGCTATACCCTAGTATTATCAATGTATGTCATTCATCAATTGAATTCTCAGCCTGCTAATGGTTGGTGGGCTCAACGATATCTTCCTGTTGACATGCTCACTGCAGTATGGCTTTTGTGCGTTTTGTTGTCATCCATTTCCTGTTTGTGGTTTGCATTTAGATCCAATTTCCTATAGCTTCACAGGAGTACTGAATTATTGAAGGGAAAACCAGACTTTTCAGACCTATGTAGCTACCATATAAATGACTGCCACAAAGCAGGTCTGCCCCAAATAATGTTTCAGTGATGCCAATTAGCTCAACACATGCTATGCTAAATAATTCTGAAAACTGCATGCTACTTAATTACTTGTCAGCAAGCAAGTCCACAATGCTAATGTATGCACAACACTGTTAAACATACACAGTTGAAACAACTTGTGCCAGCTTCAGTGAGTTCACAATTATATTATTGTGAATGCTATGGAGAGTTCATTAGTGTAAGCTAATTGAAACAGGAATGAGATATTGCACAAGGATTCACTGTTATGTAGCATTGTAAACTTTAAAGGTGTTTATGAACTATAGCAGATCTGTGGTTGCTAAATAGAATGGGGAAGGGTATGTTGATTATGATGCTGAATTCACTTGATAGTCTTTACCGGTTTAATATAGCTATAGTGTACATGATTTCACCCAAACTGGTGAAACCACTGAGGTGTTGTTTTTAAGCAGTGTGAACACTACACAAGTTAACGACTGCATGCACCTCTATTGGTTAGCCTATAGCTAGGAAATAATGCTATAGCTAGTAGTGTGCAAAGTGTGTGGAGCATATAGTAAAAACTTCTTTTTTTTTCAACAACAGTTCAACTAAACTGTTCTCACAACAACATTAGTAATAGCAAAAACTGCACACTGAGTGTATATTATCACTAGATTGATGTTGTTTATTTTGTGGGGTATTTCTTTATACAGTCTTCATTTTGTCAGACCTTCCATGCACAGTTGAAAACATACCTTTATTTTTGTAAATTGATTACAGCTTGACAGTCTGTGTTCTGAACATAGATTCTGTATTAAGAAACAGAAAGACCGTATAAATTCACTGAACAAAGATTACTTATCTACACAATGTCAATTATTTGTAAACATGCTATTGGTACTTATACTATCATGAAATTTATTTTGTGAAAACGTTTGCCTGTAGAAAATATCCCAGGGCCAAGATCAGAAGCATTTTCTTTGTACCAACATTATCAATTCTTCTATTCTACATGCCCTCTTCAGTGGATATATCCTAAGACAAGCATCTTCCTATTTAAACCCCATCTTTACACAAATTTAATTACTCACCATAAAAGCAGTGTAGAGCACAATGCCCAGTCTTAGAATCTTCGGTAGTAGAACTATGACCATCTAACAGTTATCGCCAAACGGCAAGCCTCTCGGATGCTCCACAAAGACAAGCTGACAGCAGAAGTTGCACACCCCCAAGTTATTCAAAAATCATTATAACCTCACCCTTTAAGCCCCACCCCCAATTTTTTGCAGTTTTAATGTATCAAATCTAAGAGCCGAAACCTCCTACATATTTAGTAGCTGAAAATAGATCTGAATACAAACCCAAGAGCTGGGCTCCTTAAAACAAGCCTTAGGTGGGTGTGGTCCCACCCTTCTGTAGCAGACTATAAAGGGACTGTAATGTGGGATTATCCTGTTCATGAATATGGTAGGTTGTGGGATTATCCTGTTATCATGTTTACATACTAACCTGCTTCCAAGATGGCTATGCAAGTCAGTCTGTCTTAGGAAACACATGTTGGCAAGTACATGTAGTTGCTGAATGGCTTCCCAAATGTACCAGTAGCTTGCCTGCTGCTGTGCAGATATTGTCAGAAAATTCTTTAGATATCATAATTATTATTGCATAGTTATGAAAACAAAACTCCCCCTCACAAAATCAATAGGAAGGTTGGTCCATTGTCATCTGCTATATAGTTATGCATATACTCCAGTATATACCAGACATTTGTGAGTGTGTTAGAGCCTATGTACAATGTTGCAGACAACCATGATCAGTGTAGTAACTTCTCTGTTGTTGTTGACTGCTGTTAGAAGTACCAGTGTTCAGCCAAAGCAGATCATCTACGTTGATGAAGTGAATGGGACACTAGATCCCAGTTGCTGGGAGAATAGAGATGAATTCTTATGCAGTAGTGTAGAGGTGGCTCTAGATGGTGTGCAACTGCACAATTCTACTCTAGTGGTTGTGAAACACAACTGCAAGTGCAAGGAGCTCCAGGAATCAGCAGCTGCTGCATCTCATGATCCACAATGTCCCACCTGGTTCTTCCCTGATTCCTCCTCAAATGGCACATGCAAATGTGGGGATGACATTCATGATACTGTCAGATGTAACAACTCAACAAAAGAGGCAGCTATACTTGACTGCTACTGCATGACATACAATGAATCAACGGGGCCAGTTGTCGGTGCTTGCTTCTACAATTGTGCTTTACTAAAAGATGATTTATATCATTTGTTGCCATCCGATATCACAAAGCTTAATAACTATATGTGTGGGCATCTCAACCGAGAAGGACAACTCTGTGGAAACTGCATAGAGGGCTATAGTACACCAGTTTATTCTTATGATTTAAAGTGTGTGCAGTGCTCTACTAGTCCCTTCAACTGGGTAAAGTACATCCTAGCTGCTTTCCTTCCACTCACAGTGTTCTTTGTTCTCATGGTGAGTTGCAGGCTCAGTGCTACTTCACCAAAATTACTTGCATTTGTCTTCTTTAGTCAGATTCTTGCAATAGGGCCAAATGTGCGTATTGTGTTAACCGCGACAAAACCCTACCCCATTGCTGCAAGTTTAGAAAAGGTCATATTTACTCTTTATGGGATCTGGAACTTGGACTTTTTTCGCACTCTACTGCCACCAATTTGTGTTAATGTAGATACACTGCAGGCTTTGGCACTTGACTATGCTATAGCCTTCTACCCCCTGATTTTGCTTGTAGTAACATATGTACTCATTCAAGTTCACATCTGCAATTTCAGGGTTAGTGTTATGTGCAGACCATTCCGCAGGTGCATAGAGCACTTCAGAAGCCAGTGGGATGTGAGGACCTCCATTGTTGAGGCCTTTGCCACCTTCCTTCTCCTCTCATATGTGAAGCTTCTCAGTGTCTCACTTGACCTCCTCGTTCCAACACATGTGTACCATGTAAATGGCAGCTTGGTGGGACTGTTTGTGTTTTACGATGCGACAATAGAATACTTTGGTAATGAACACCTGCCTTACGGTGTCCTAGCTGTGTTTGTCATGCTGGTCTTCATCCTCTTCCCTTTACTGCTTCTGCTACTGTATCCAATGCGGTGCTTTCAGCAGTGTCTTAGTTGCTGTGGAGTGAGGTGGTATGCTCTTCCCATCTTCATCGATGCTTTCCAGGGCTGTTACAAGGATGGAACCAATGGGAGTGGAGACCATCGTCGCTTTGCAGCTGCCTTTCTTCTTGCCCGGATTTTACTTTTCATCTTGTTTGCTCTCAGTCCAACAGCACTGTTCTATGGTGCAGTGCTGTTTGTGTTAATACCTCTGGCAATGGCAATAGTCATTGTGCAGCCCTACAAACCTAGATATTCAACATACAATGTTGTAGACTCAGTGCTAGTTCTGTTATTGGCTTTGTGGTGTGCTACAATTGTGAGTATCAACATAGCAGAGTTGAAAGCTCATAAATGGTCAAAGTTCATTGCTTCACTTTCATACATAGTAGCAGTACTGCCCCTCTTCTACATATCCTTTGTTACACTACACTGGATGTGTTCTCGAAGGGAGTTTGGGCAAAGAATGATAGGAAGAGTGCATGGGTGGATTGCAGAGAATCATAGTCAAATGGTTGCTACTGGTTCAGTGGAATCCCTTCCTGACAGGCTAAACAACCCCGATGAATATGAGGATGACCTCACAAATCCAGTAGCTGTTTAAGTTAAAAATAACATGAGTGGCCATTTCTCAAATAAGACCTGAAACTTCATACTTGAACTGTAGTTTACATATACTTTTTGTAAAGTGCCTAGAATATTGCACTGTACATGTATTGGGGTGTGTTGATTACTTCTGTATTTGAAACTTACTCTAGTGACTCTTGTTCATATGTTGATTTGAGACTACTATATTTTTTCACTTCATGCATGATGTACTCGATTTATGACAAAACATTTTAAGCAAAACAATTTGTGAAGTATAATCAGACCTTCCATGCACAGTTGAAAACATATTTACAATCTGTGTGTAAATTGATTACAGCCCGTCTGTCTGTGTTCTGAACCTTGCTTGTGTATTCAGGAGCAGAAAGACCACACTTCCTATTTTATATAAATTCACTAAACAAAGATTACTTACCTACACACCATATGTCAATTGTTTGTGGAACATGCTGTTGGAACTCAGACAATCATGAAATTTATTTTGCGAAAACATTTGCCTGTAGAAATGTTACAGGGTTCATTATACATTTGCATGATTGCGTGTATGGAGTTTTTTGTGTTTGTTTCCTGCCAACCATGTTGTGTTTCAACATGGTTGTGTTGAAACACAAAACTCCCACAGCAATAAATGTAAATTGACATTTCCCACCCACCCAATTTACTTCCATTGCTTGCCTTGCCAAGTGATGTGACCAGTGTTGGGCTGAATGTTGGAACCTTTACAATCCTGAGTAGATTGCACAGAACATGAGTAGATTGCACAGAACATGAAAAAAAATTTTTTAAGGTTTTTTACCAGGTAACCACTTTTGATCAGATTCTACAAAGGAAGTATGAGGCTAATAGACGATGGGGAGACAGAGGGATAGCAAAAGATAATGTTCAGTATGTGGGGATGAGTGCAGAAGTGTACAAGACTTAAAAAACATTAAAAATGTAAAAAGACGTAGGGATGGCATGCCAAAAAGTATGCAAACAAGGTAGAGATGATGCATGAAAGCAATGGTCTACATATTGGCAAAGCCCCATCCCTACATCTTTTTCACACTGCAGTTAGACAGTGCATGGGTAGTCTCAGTTCATGGCTGTAGCTTCATTCTCAGGCCACGCACTTTCTAGCTCCTCCCACATTGCCTGGGAACGAGGCTAATTGTAGGTGGCTACCAAGGTTAGTAGTTTTATTGCCAACATACTACTTGTAGTGACAGTGGTACCCTTGTTATATGCCTCTGGTATAGCCTAGACAGTGAGCTCGAGTGGGCTGCAGACGAGTAATCAGTGTGTAAAACTCAAGCACTCATGCACAGCGTTAATAACTGCATGGATGGGTGCAGATTCAGCTCTCGAGCACGCTGTCTAACTGCAGTGTGAAAAAGATGTAGGGATGGGGCTTTGCCAATATGTAGACCTTTGCTTTCATGCATCATCTCTACCTTGTTTGCATACTTTTTGGCATGCCATCCCAACATCTTTTTACATCTTTAATGTTTTTTAAGTCTTGTTTCTGCACTTTTTTTGTTGTTAATCTCAGTTACAGTTAGACCTAAGCCTAAGAAGAATATTTCAAGGTAACCACAACACCAGAACTTGAAGCGGCGTTGACAGGTTAGTAGTGATTCCAGTGTGATATCTGCCCTCCCTGGAGAAAAGTGTAATAATTATGTGCAATATAGCCAGCTAGAACCTGATGAAGGGCCAACCACTCTCCGTACCAAACTTTGTGAAAACAATTTCATGATTCAGTTGTCAGTCACATGACGACTGACCAGGTGCAGCACACTATCATACAACACACTATCATACTGACAACAGACAATCCTAGTCTCGCGAGCCAGCCGTATTTTTCTGTCATGCGCATGTGGAGTATAAAGCCCAAAGCAAAGTCAGTAACGTAGAATGCCATCGTAAGCGAGTAGTATACGGGTTGGCATGCAGGAAGTCATGTGCTTAATTTAGAACGGACCAATCAGATTTGAACCTCATGCATTAGTATAGTGCGGATGTCCACGGGAAGCTGGCCAGAGTGTCCAGACGTATTTTTCTCTCCCTCTCGCTCCTAGATCCTCCCACCGGAAATAAAGAAAAATACGGCTGGCTCGCGAGACTAAGACAATCCTAGCTTTACAGTTCACTGAAGCTGTGAGTAGGCTAGTTTTAGTGTAGCTACAAGTAGGCAGCTGAATGCAGCGCCTTACCTACGTGGTGTTCATAAGCCTTGCCCAATGCCGCGGGGGGAAAAAAAAACCGTGCCAGTCACGCCGGCTTGTGTACTCTCGCTTCCAGACCAATGACCATGGTCTTCGGTCTGGGAACGAGACTTCGTGTGCGCATGCGTACAAAATTAGAAAATGGCGTCCTTCCCAACGGACAGCAGCCTCAGAGTGTTGTGAATGGCTTTTGTTGACCAGGGTGAATTTGAAGCTATGAAGACGCTGAGTGGTTGGGAAGCTGAGCGCTGTAATGAGCATCCGTTTCGTGCTAAAATCAAGGTGAGTATCTACTTGAGCCGTTTTCGAGTTATCGTCGTTTGACATGTGGTCTGAACTTGGGAAAGAAGAATGGTACTTTTGCTACCGCACACTTTTGCGTTTAGCTGTCTTCCGCGTGGCTTTTGGCTACTTACAAAGGCACTCAAAGAGGATGTCTGGGCTCTTAAATAAGCTTTTAGTGTGTTTGTGGTGAAGTTATACGTATTGCATATATTCGGCGCGTCGGCGCCATCCGGCGGGCCCTACATAGAGAGTCTACTGACTCTCTGATAGTTCATATGTTGTGAGATTATCCTGTTTGTCGTAGTAACATACTAACTACTTCCCAAAACAGTCATGTAAGCAGCCAGCAAGTCACAGTACATCCATTTCTGTCTTAGCAATCACACATTGGCAAGTGCATATAGCGATTGGACAATTTTCTTCTCAGCATATTTCACAAATAGCAATAACCAACGTAGCACCAGCTTACTGATTATTTTTAACCGTTGGCCAGAATAGATCATTTATCAGATTGCTTGGTTTGATTTTGTGAGGGTGGCTTTTGTTTTCATAACTGACCAAAGTGTATTAAGATCTTTTGTTATCTGCTATATATTGATATGTATGTACAGTGACTAACATTTCTGAGTGTTTAAGCAGTTAGATCTATGTACATGCTGCTGACAGCCATGACCAGTGTACTATATGAACTAGTAACTTCTCTGTTGTTGCTGACTGCTGTTAGAAGTACCAGTGTTCAGCCAAAGCAGATCATCTACATTGATGAAGTGAATGGGACACTAGATCCGCATTGCTGGCAGAATGGAGACGAATTACCACGCAATGGTATAGAGGTGGCTCTTGATGGTATGAAACTGCATAATTCCACTCTAGTAGTTGTAAAGCCCAATTGTAAGTGCAAGGAGTTGCAGGAGTCTGTAGATGATGTACCTCATCAACATTGTCCCACCTGGTTTATCCCTGATCCCTCCTCGAATGGCACATGCAAATGTGGTGATGACATTCATGGTGCTGTCAGATGTAACAACTCAACAAAAGAAGCAGCTATACTTAGCTGTTACTGTATGACATACAATGAATCAACAGGGCCAGTTGTTGGCATTTGCTTCTACAATTGTGTACATGATGTGCTAAAAGGTGACTTGTATCATTTGTTGCCATCTGATGTCACAGAGCTTAACAATATGTGTGGTTATTTTAATCGAGAAGGACAACTCTGTGGAAAATGCAAAGAGAACTATAGCATACCAGTTTACTCTTACGACTTGAACTGTGTACAGTGCCCTAATAGTCCCTTCAACTGGATAAAGTACATCCTAGCTGCTTTCCTTCCACTCACAGTGTTCTTTGTTCTCATGGTGAGTTGCAGGCTCAGTGCTACTTCACCAAAACTGTTTGGATTTGTCTTCCTTAGTCAGACTGTGGCAGAAGGAGCAAATGTGCGCATTATATTAGCAGAACTAAAAACCCACCCTATTGTTGCAAGCTTAGCAAAAGTCTTATTTGCACTTTATGGGATTTGGAACTTGGACTTTTTTCGCACTGTGATGCCACACATTTGTGTTAATGTAGACACATTGCAAGCTTTAGCACTTGACTATGCTATAGCCTTCTATCCCCTGATTTTGCTAGCAGTAACATATGTACTCATTCAAGTTCACACCTGCAATTTCAGGGTCATTAGTGTTATGTGCAGACCATTCCGCAGGTGCATAGAGCACTTCAGAAGCCAGTGGGATGTGAGGACCTCCATTGTTGAGGCTTTCGCTACCTTCCTTCTCCTCTCGTACTTAAAACTTCTCGGTGTCTCTTCTGACCTTCTCGTCCCAACACAGGTGTACCGTGTAAATGGCAGCTTGGTGGGACTGTATCTGTACTACGATGCAACAATTGAGTATTTTGGTGATGAACACCTGCCTTATGGTGTTCTAGCTGTGTTTGTCATGCTGGTATTCATCCTCTTACCTACGCTACTTCTGCTACTGTATCCAATGTGGTGCTTTCAGCGGTGTCTTGGTTGCTGTGGAGTGAGGTGTCATGCTCTTCACATCTTCATCGACGCATTTCTGGGCTGTTACAAAGATGGAACTAATGGGACTCGAGATTGTCGGTACTATGCAGCTTCCTTTCTTTTTTCACGAATTTTACCGTTTCTGATTTTTGCTCTCAGTCAAACAGCACTGTTCTATGGTGCAGTGCTGTTTATTTTAATACCTCTGGTAATGGCAATACCCATTGTGCAACCCTACAAACCTAGATTTTCAACATATAATGCTGTGGACTCGGTGCTAGTTCTTCTGATGGCTCTGTGGTGCGCTACTATTGTGTGTGTCACTATAGCAGGATTGAAAGCTCACAGGTGGCAAAAATACTTTCTGATACTGTCTTTTATAGTAGCTGTACTACCGCTCTTCTACATATCTTTTGTTACTCTACATTGGATGTGTTCTCGAAGGCAGTTTGGGCAAAGGATGACAGGAAGGGTGCGTGATTGGATTAAAGAAAGTCGTAGGCATATTCTCACAGCTGGTTCTGAGGAATCGCTTCCTTACAGGCTAATCAACCCTGATGAATATGGGGATGACCTCGCAAATCCAGTGGCTTTTCAGGTTGAAAATAGCTTGAGTGACCATTCCTCTAATGAGAATTGAACTGCCTACTTGGGCTGTAGTTTACAACTGAACTTTATCTCTTTAGGGGATTCTGTGTTATCAGGCTGTTATTATTTTTGTGTATTTGAAACTTACTTCAGTAATTGCTTTGATCATAATAAAGCAAAAGCACACAAGTTTAAGATTATTCAGCACCACCAAACCACACATGGACTACTAAGATAATATTTTACAGACAAGCAATGTGTGAGTATGTAGCCCAATGACCTCTAACTAGAGGTCTTCAGAGAAGACGTACCCATGCTACTTCTGTTGCACCAATAGAGAGACATGGCTATTTCCACCTGTATACAGCTAACTATGTAGCCATGTGTGACACTATATCTGTGCATCTCTACTGGTACGGTGCAACCCATGAAGTAACACAGGGTAGGTCTTCTCTGGAGACCTCTTGTTATGTACAGTACACCTTCATGTTTTTCTTATATGCACTACTTGACTTCATGAATAAGTGCTATAATTCATGGTTGCTGACGGTCTGGATACATGGAAAATATGTTATTATTAGTTCTCCCAAGCAACAGTACAGTATATTTCACATTCATTTGTAGTCACCCCATATATCCTTAGTTGAAATAATGCATGAGATAACACAAAGTCACCAGCTATCACAGCATGTAGCATTGTGGATCTTCTTGGTAGCTAGTAAGTCTAGTATGTTGTGTTTCAGATTTGTTGGCGCATTAGTAGTGTGTGGCATACTTGATTTTATTGCTAGCTAGTAGCGTGTAGTACTGTTGTTAATATGTGGAGCAGATAATAGTAGTGTTCTCACAACAACATTAGTAACAGTGAAACTGCACACACTGAGTGCGTATTATGACTAATAATTACTTTTGGGTATTTCTTTGTACAGCCTTTGCTTGTGAATTGTAATCAGACTTTACACGCACAGTTGAAAACATACTTTTAACTCAAAATCTGTGAAATCTAAAAATCTGTAAAGTAAGACAGATTACAACTGAGTGTTTGTCTGCAGTCTGTAATCTGCCTACAATCTCAGGTTCATTAGTCAATGCTTTTGCTTCCTACCTTCTCCTCTCATACATGAAGGTTCTTGGTGTCTCATTTGACTTCCTTATTTCCTAATGTATATGTACAATGTAAATGGTAGCTTATTGGGACTGTATCTGTACTACAATACTGGGATTGAGTACTTTGGTGATGACCACCTGCCTTAAGCTGTCCTAGCTGTGTTTGTGATGCTAGTCTTCACCCTATTTCCTCTACTTCTTCTGCTACTGTATCCAATGCCGTGCTGTTAGCAGTGTCTTGGTTGCTGTGGGATGAGGTAGCATGATCTTCACATCTTCAACAATGCATTTTAGCACTGCTACCAAGGAGGAACCAATGAGAGGGCTCAAGGTTGCTGGTACTGTGCAGTTGCAGTTTTATTGGAGCCCTGTTTGTGTTTATCCCTTTGGTAATGGTAATAGTCATTACGCAGTCCTAGAAACCTACATATTTAACATACAATCCAGTGTTGGTTCTTTTACCGGCTTTGTGGTGTGCTACTGTTGTGTGTATGAAATGAGCAGAGCTAAAGAGCACAGATGGCTAAAGTCCTCTCCGATACTTTCACTTATAGTGACATTACTACCCCACTTCCACACATCCTTTGTTATTCTGCATTGGATGTGTCCTCAAAGGCAGTTTGTGCAAAAGATGATAGGCATGGTTGGATTGGAGGAAAATGCAGGCATTTGTTTGCTGCTTGTTCAGGACAATTCCTTCCCAATAGGGTGATCAACCCTGACGAATATGAGGAAGACCTTGAGTTGTTCTCAAACTCTAATGCCAGCACTGAGAACTGTAGTTGCATGCTGAAAATGTGCAGTTTACAAGTCATTCTGTGAATGTTCCTCATTCCCAGGCCTTCACCACAATCTATTTTATGATCACTTACACTATATTCAGTTTTTGTTCTCTTACTGTTATTGTAAGTAAGCAATCAAAGGCTGCACGACGTACTGTGGCAAGGGGCTGGAGCATTTTCTCTCCTTTCAGCTGAGTTGGCTTGACAATCAAATAAGGTTGACTTCAATAATTATAACTTTGAATTCATATCTGATTAATGTTGCTCTGGCACACTGTTTCCCACTAGATATACCTTTGGGCAAAGCAAATCATCTAAAACAACCCCCTTGTTTATACATTGTGTGTATTGTGGGAGTTATGTTTGTGTTTCCTTACAACAATGCTGTGGTTTTAATATTGTTGGTAGAGAGAATAATGTAAGGCTTTTAACAAGGAAAACAAATTGTTTAGACAATAAGGAGACAGAGTAGCAACTGCAATAGGCATTGCATTATGTGGAGATTAGTAATCATAGTTCACATGCGGTGAGATTACCCGGTTATTCATATTAAGGTAGGACAACCTTGAATCACAGATCTCCAAGTAATGTGGAGGGATGGATGGGTAGTGTCAAAGTGTACACAAGATTCACAAAACGTTTGTACCAAACTGCTTTCTCTACCTGATAATACCAAAAAAACTCAATTTTCAGTCCCTCAGCTAAAATAAAAATTTGCACCCTCTCCAAGGCTCCACCCCCAGTCTGACCACATCATCAACACACACACAAAACAAGTAAAAACTTTATGTATGGATTTGTCCTGGAACCACTTCAATTCCAGTCTACAGGCCAAAACACACATTTGACCTCAAAAACAGTCATTTTGGCTGTGCTGGCTTTCAAGAAAAATTCGACACACCTCCACTCAAACCAACCAAAACTGAGCCCAGTTTCAGAAAGCTCAACTTACCCCCTACAAAACTGTGTATGCTTTTTCCCGCTCACCTCCAGGCCAAGGAGTTATGCCCACAAACCTACTCCCTGTCATTGCCCCTAGAATGGAGCCAAGTTACACACATTCCCGCTAGCATAAAATCGGGCGGGGCCTACAAGCTCGAAAGTCAGCTTTCTACAGTACCTTTGCCAGACAACTGTGGGATGATACCCGTCTTCCAGGATGGCTCTCTGCCTTTCCACTACACTTCAAGCTTTGCACACACAAATAGCCAACCATCACAATCAACAAGCTAGAAAATCTTTTTTAAGTGTTGGAGGATTTTTTCAAAGTTCCGCCCAGCCACATGAAAGTGCCGCCAGACCACTACAAAGGGCCGCAGGCCACATCAAAGAGACACGCCCCCCTTGCTGATCCCGGTTGCTGCCATGGGAAAGTGTAAACAAGCCAATGAATTTCAATTGTGCCATTATGGTCACCTGACCTCATTAATTAGTCATGAGCAGAATTGGTCCGATTCGCGATTCAAGGTTGTCCTACCTTAACATACTAACTACTTCCCAAGCTGACAGCCATGTAAGTCAGCCAGAAGTTTGCAACACACATAGTGCTGTCTTAGCAATCACAATTTTTTATAGCAGCTGAACACTTATAAAGTACAAGGATAGATTTCAATAAGCTAGGCAGCTTCAGTATGGTAAAAATACCTTGTACCTGTCATTAAACAAATTTAGCTGCTAAAATGGTTCATCCTTTATATGATGTGTGCAGGGAGGCTTTGTTCTTACAGCTGTATTTCAGTTTTGATTTGATCTTTGCCATTTCCAATACCAGCCAAGTGTTAGAGCTATTTATATGTGGCAGACAGCCGTGGTCAGCTTGGCTTGACAAGTCAACTTTAACAAGAACCCTAGTGTTGTTCTGGAACACTATTTTCCATTGGATATACCCTTAGCAAAAGTAAATCATCTATAAAGTAACCCACCTTGCTTATACATGTACATGATGTGTGTATTGTGGGAGTTTTGTTTGTGTTTCTTTACAACAACATTGTGATTTTAATTTTGGTCAGGGAAGAAAAATAGCATAAGACTTTTCACAAGCAAAACAAGTTGAAAAGTGTTTTCAAGCAAGTACTGTAGGAAGAGATAAAATTAGGCCACCATGACCAGTGTACTGTGTGAAATTGTAACTTGCTTGCTGTTATTGACTGCTGTCAGAGGTACCAGTGTTTGGGAAAAGCAGATCATTTATGTTGATAAAGTGAATGGGACCCTAGATCCCTGTTCCTGGGACGATAAAGCAGAATTTAGTAGTGTAGAAGTGACTCTAGATGGTGTGGAACTGAGCAATTCTATTCTAGTAGTTGTGAAGCCCAATTGTAAGTGCAAGGAGCTCCATGAATCAGCAGCTGCTGCATCACATGATCAACAATGTCCCACCTGGCTCTTCCCTGATCCCTCCTCAAATGGCACATGCAGATGTGGAGATAACATTCATGATACTGTCAGATGTAATGAATCAACAAAAGAGACATCTATACTTGACTGCTACTGCATGACATACAACAAATTGATGGGGCCAGTTGTTGGTGCTTGCTTCTACAATTGCGCAAAAAACCCTTTACTAAAAAACAAATTATACCATTTGGTGCCAGCTGATGTAACAAAGCTTAATAGCTATATGTGTGGGCATCTCAATCGAGAAGGACAACTTTGTGGCAAATGCAAGGAGAACTATAGCATACCAGTTTACTCTTATGAGATGAAGTGCGTGCAGTGCTCTACTAGTCCCTTCAACTGGATACTGTACATCTTAGCTGCTTTCCTACCACTTACAGTGTTCTTCGTTCTGGTTGTGAGTTGCAGGCTTAGTGCTACTTCGCCAAAACTACTTACATTTGTCTTCTTTAGTCAGTCTTTTGCAATAGGGCCAAATGTGCGTGTTGTGTTAGCAGCAACAGAATCCTACCACTTTGCTGCAAGCTTAGCAAAAGTTTTATTTGCGCTTTATGGTATCTGGAACTTGGACTTCTTTCGCACTCTACTGCCACACATTTGTTTTAATGTAGACACACTGCAGGCTTTGGCACTTGACTATGCTATAGCCTTCTACCCCCTGATTTTGCTAGTAATAACATATGTACTCATTCAGGTTCATACCTGCAATCTCAGGGTCATTAGTGTTATGTGCAGACCATTCCACAGGTGCACAGAGCACTTCAGAAACCAGTGGGATGTGAGGACCTCCATTGTTGAGGCTTTTGCTACATTCCTTCTTCTTTCATATGTGAAATTTTTCAATGTCTCATTTGACCTTCTTGTCCCAACAACAGTGTACAATGTAAATGGTAGCTCACTGGGACTGTATCTGTACTACGATGCAACAATTGAGTACTTTGGTGATCAACACCTGCCTTATGGTGTCCTAGCTGTGTTTGTTATGCTAGTCTTCATCTTCTCTCCTGTACTGCTTTTGCTACTGTATCCAATGCGGTGTTTTCAGCACTGTCTTAGTTGCTGTGGAGTGAGGTGGCATGCTCTTCCCATCTTCATGGATGCATTCCAAGGCTGCTACAAAGATGGGACCAATGGCAGTCGAGACCATCGTCGCTTTGCAGCTGCCTTTCTTCTTGCCCGGATTTTATTTTTCATCTTGTTTGCTCTCAGTCCAACAGCACTGTTCTATGGTGCAGTGCTGTTTGTGTTAATACCTCTGGCAATGGCAATAGTCATTTTGCAGCCCTACAAACCTAGATATTCAACATACAATGTTGTAGACTCGGTGCTAGTTCTGTTATTGGCTTTGTGGGGTGCTACAATTGTGAGTATCAATATAGCAGAGTTGAAAGCTCGTAAATGGTCAAGGTTCTTTACTTCACTTGCGTACATAGTGGGAGTGCTACCCCTCTTCTACATATCCTTTGTTACACTACATTGGATGTGTTTTCGAAGGGAGTTCTGGAGAAGAATGATAGGAAGAGTGCATGGGTGGATTGCTAGGAATCGTAGGCAAATGGTTGCTACTGATTCAGTGGACTCCCTTCCTGACAGGCTAATCAACCCTGAGGAATACGAGGAAGACCTCGCAAATCCAGTGGCTGTTCAGGTTGAAAATAACTTGAGTGACCATTCCTCTAATGAGAATTGAACTGCATGCTTGGGCTGTAGTTTACAACTGAACTTTATCTCTTTAGGGGATTCTGTGTTATCAGGCTGTTATTATTTTTCTGTATTTGAAACCTAGTTTAGTAATTGCTTTGTACATTTTAATTTATGCACACCAGTTTGAGATTATTCAGCACCACAAAACTACACATGCACCCCTAAGATAATATTTTACAGACAAACGATGTGTGAGTATGTAGCCCAATGACCTTCTCTAACTAGAGGTCTTCAGAGAAGACGTACCCATGCTACTTCTGTTGCACCAATAGAGAGACATGGCTATTTCCAGCTGTATGCAGCTAACTATATAGCCATGTGTGACACTATATCTGCGCATCTCTACCGGTACAGTGCAACCCATGAAGTAACACAGGGTAGGTCTTCTCTGGTGACCTCTTGTTATGTACAGTACACCTTCATGTTTTTCTTATATACCACTACTTGACTTTATGAGTGAGTGCTATAATTCATGGATGCTGACGGTCTGGATACATGGAAAATATGTTATTATTAGTTCTCCCAAGCAACAGTACAGTATATTTCACATTCATTTGTAGTCACCCCATATATCCTTAGTTGAAATAATGCATGAGATAGCGCAAAGTTACCAGCTATCACAGCATGTAGCATTGTGGATCTTCTTGGTAGCTAGTAAGTCTAGTAGTATGTAGTATGTAGTGTTTCAGATTTGTCGGCGCATTATGTGTGGCATACTTGATTTTGTTGCTAGGTAGTAGCGTGTAGTACTGTTGTTAATATGTGGAGCAGATAATAGTAGTGTTCTCACAACAACATTAGTAACAGTGAAACTGCACACACTGAGTGCATGTTACCACTGATGATCGTTTCTGTTTACTTTGGGTATTTCGTTGGTTATGAATTATAATCAGACTTTCCATCCACAGTCGAAAACATACTTTTAACTCAAAATCTGGGAAATCTAAAAGTCTGTAAATTAAGACAGATTACAACTGAGTGTTTGTCTGCAGTCTGTAATCTGCCTACAATCTCAGGTTCATTAGTCAATGCTTTTCCTTCCTACCTTCTCCTCTCATACATGAAGGTTCTTGGTGTCTCATTTGACTTCCTTATTCCCTAATGCAATGTAATTGGTAGCTTACTGGGACTGTATCTGTACTACAATACTGGAATTGAGTACTTTGGTGATGAGCACCTGCCTTAAGCTGTCTTAGCTGTGTTTGTGATGCTAGTCTTCACCCTATTTCCTCTACTTCTTCTGCTACTGTATCCAATGCCGTGCTGTTAGCAGTGTCTTGGTTGCTGTGGGATGAGGTAGCATGATCTTCACATCTTCAACGATGCATTTTAGGAGTGCTACAAAGAAGGAACCGATGTGAGGACTCGAGGTTGCTGGTATTATGCAGTTGCCGTTCTTTTTGCTTGGATTTTAGTTTTTATCACATTTGCTGTCAGTCAAACAGCAATAGTCTATGTTTGTGTTTATCTCTCTGGTAATAGACCAAACATACAATGCAGTGGTTGTTTTAATGGCTTTTTGGTGTGCTACTGTTGTGTGTATGAATAGAGCAGAACCAAAAAGCACAGACAGCTAAAGCCCTCTCTGATACTTTCACTTAAAGTGACATTTACTACCCCACTTCCACACACCTTTGTTACTCTGCATTGGATGTGCTCTCAAAGGCAGTTTGTGCAAAAGATGATAAGTATGGTTGGATTGGAGGAAAATGTAGGCAGTTATTTGCTCCTGGTTCAGGGGAATTCCTTCCCAATAGGCTGATCAACCCTGATGAATATGAGGAAGACCTTGAGTTGTTTCTCTAACTCTAATGCCAGCACTGAGAACTGTAATTGCATGCTGAAAATGTGCAGTTTACAAGTAAGTCATTCTGTGAATGTTCCTCATTCCCAGGCCTTCACCACGATCTTTTTTTTTTTTGATCACCCTTACAGTATATTCAGTTCTTGTTCGCTTACTGTTATTGTAAGTAAGCGATCAAAGGCTGCAAGGTAGCAAGGGGCTGGGAGCATTTTCTCTCCTTTCAGCTGAGTTGGCTTGACAATCAAATAAGGTTGACTTTCGAATTCATATTTGTTACTCTGGCATACTGTTTCCCACTAGATATATATACCTTTCGGCAAAGCAAATCATCTAAAACAACCCCCTTGTTTATACATTGTGTGTATTGTGGGAGTTATGTTTGTGTTTCCTTACAACAATGCTGTGGTTTTAATATTGTTGGTAGAGAGAATAACGTAAGGCTTTTAACAAGGAAAACAAATTGTAATGTTTTTTAAAGACAATAAGGAGACAGAGTAGCAACTGCAATAGGCATTGTCCGTTATGTGGAGATTAGTAATTGTAGTTTACATGTTGTGAGATTATCCTGTTATTCATACTAACATACTAACTACTTCCCAAGCTGACAGTCATGTAAGTCAGCCAGAAGTTTGCAACACACACAGTTCTGTCTTAGCAATCACAATTTTTCATAGCAGCTGAACACTTATGAACTACAAGGATAAATTTCAATGAGCTAGGCAGCTTCAGCATGGTAAAAATACCTTGTGCCTGTCATTAAACACATTTAGCTGCTAATATGGTTCATCCTTTTTGTTTTACATAATGTGTACAGTGAGGCTTTAGTTTTGATTTGATCTTTGCCATTTCCAATACCAGCCAAGTGTTAGAGCTATTTATATGTGGCAGACAGCCGTGGTCAGCTTGGCTTGACAATCAAACAAAGTCAACTTTAACAAGAACCCTAGTGTTGTCCTGGAACACTATTTTCCATTGGATATACCCTTAGCAAAAGTAAATCAAGTAACCCACCTTGCTTACACATGTACATGATGTGTGTATCGTGGGAGTTTTGTTTGTGTTTCTTTACAACAACATTGTGATTTTAATTTTGGTCGGGGAAGAAAAATAGTATAAGACTTTTCACAAGCAAAACAAGTTGAAAAGTGTTTTCAAGCAAGTACTGTAGGAAGAGATAAAATTAGGCCACCATGACCAGTGTACTGTGTGAAATTGTAACTTGCTTGCTGTTATTGACTGCTGTCAGAGGTACCAGTGTTCGGGAAAAGCAGATCATTTATGTTGATAAAGTGAATGGGACCCTAGATCCCTGTTCCTGGGACGATAAAGCAGAATTTAGTAGTGTAGAAGTGACTCTAGATGGTGTGGAACTGAGCAATTCTATTCTAGTAGTTGTGAAGCCCAATTGTAAGTGCAAGGAGCTCCATGAATCAGCAGCTGCTGCATCACATGATCAACAATGTCCCACCTGGTTCGTCCCTGATCCCTCCTCAAATGGCACATGCAGATGTGGAGATAACATTCATGATACTGTCAGATGTAATGAATCAACAAAAGAGACATCTATACTTGAATGCTACTGCATGACATACAACAAATTGATGGGGTCAGTTGTTGGTGCTTGCTTCTACAATTGTGAAAAAAACCCTTTACTAAAAAACGAATCATACCATTTGTTGCCTTCTGATGTAACAAAGCTTAATAGCTATATGTGTGGGTATCTCAATCGTGAAGGACAACTCTGTGGCAAATGCAAGGAGAACTATAGCATACCAGTTTACTCTTATGAGATGAAGTGCGTGCAGTGCTCTACTAGTCCCTTCAACTGGATACTGTACATCCTAGCTGCTTTCCTACCACTTACAGTGTTCTTCGTTCTGGTTGTGAGTTGCAGGCTTAGCGCTACTTCACCAAAGTTACTTCCATTTGTCTTCTTTAGTCAGTTTTTTGCAATAGGGCCAAATGTGCGTGTTGTGTTAGCAGCAACAGAATCCTACCCCTTTGCTGCAAGCTTAGCAAAAGTTTTATTTGCACTATATGGTATCTGGAACTTGGATTTCTTTCGCACTCTACTGCCACACATTTGTGTTAATGTAGATACACTGCAAGCTTTGGCACTTGACTATGCTATAGCCTTCTACCCCCTGATTTTGCTAGTAATAACATATGTACTCATTCAAGCTCACACCTGCAATCTCAGGGTCATTAGTGTTATGTGCAGACCATTCCACAGGTGCACAGAGAACTTCAGAAGCCAGTGGAATGTGGGGAACTCCATTGTTGAGGCTTTTGCTACCTTCCTTCTTCTTTCATATGTGAAATTTTTCAATGTCTCATTTGACCTTCTTGTCCCAACAACAGTGTATCAGGTTAATGGTAGCTCAGTGGGACTGTATCTGTACTATGATGCAACAATTGAGTACTTTGGGAATGAACACCTGCCTTATGCTGTCCTAGCTGTGTTAGTTATGCTAGTCTTCATATTCTTCCCTCTACTGCTTATGCTACTGTATCCAATGCGGTGTTTTCAGCACTGTCTTAGTTGCTGTGGAGTGAGGTGGCATGCTCTTCCCATCTTCATGGATGCATTCCAAGGCTGCTACAAAGATGGAACCAATGGGAGTCGAGACCATCGTCGCTTTGCAGCTGCCTTTCTTCTTGCCCGGATTTTATTTTTCATCTTGTTTGCTCTCAGTCCAACAGCACTGTGCTATGGTGCAGTGCTGTTTGTGTTAATACCTCTGGCAATGGCAATAGTCATTTTGCAGCCCTACAAACCTAGATATTCAACATACAATGCCGTAGACTCAGTGCTAGTTCTGTTATTGGCTTTGTGGTGTGCTACAATTGTGAGTATCAATATAGCAGATTTGAAAGCTTATAAATGGTCATGGTTCTTTGCTTCACTTGCGTACATAGTAGCAGTACTACCCCTCTTCTACATATCCTTTGTTACACTACATTGGATGTGTTCTCAAAGGGAGTTTGGGCGAAGAATGATAGGAAGAGTGCATGGGTGGATTGGAGGAAACCGCAGGCAGTCATTTGCTGCTGGTTCAGAGGAATCCCTTCCTGACAGGCTAATCAACCCTGATGAATACGAGGAAGACCTCACAGATCCAGTAGCTGTTTAGGTCTAAAAATAAGTTGTATAAAGTGTAATTTACAAGTTGGGATCTTGTATTGTAGCATGCAGTGTGTGTGTTTATCACTTCCGTATTTGAAACTTACTTTATTAACTCTTCATTTGTTTTTCAAGGCTATTTAGCACTTCTGAACCATACCTGTAGCTTTGAGACAGATGCATAAGCAAGTGTAGTTATGGCTGCTATGGATGTACTGCACTCCACACACTTTTAAAGTGTCAGCAGTTTTAATTAACTCTTAAAACTACTAACACTTCACTAATTGAGAGAGGTATGAGGTTATAGATGCAGAAAGTATGCAGAACGAGGCTAGCTTCATACTACTCATAACATTAATGCCTTGAAATTAACTACAGTCAGTGGTCTTTCTGTAATGCTAACTCAACATACATTATGGTGTAGCTGAACTAAATTGTTTGCATGCCAGTCCAAAAAGTATAATGAATAGATCGATGTACATACTGATACAGCCAGCTGGCAAATTCATAAAATTTTGGATTCACTTGCTAACTAATAGTGTGTAGTTTAAACAGTTTGCCAGCAAATGTATTGGAGATGTGACTAACAACTCTGTGACACCATATTACCGTAATGAGTCTAATTATTCGAACCATCCAATTATTCATGCATGCACCCCTAAAATAATATTTTACAGACAAGCGATGTGTGAGTATGTAGCCCAATGACCTCTAACTAGAGGTCTTCAGAGAAGACGTACCCATGCTACTTCTGTTGCACCAATAGAGAGACATGGCTATTTCCAGCTGTATGCAGCTAACTATATAGCCATGTGTGACACTATATCTGCGCATCTCTACCGGTACAGTGCAACCCATGAAGTAACACAGGGTAGGTCTTCTCTGGAGACCTCTTGTTATGTACAGTAAACCTTCATCTTTTTCTTATGCTACTACTTGACTTTATGAGTGAGTGCTATAATTCATGGATGCTGACGGTCTGGATACATGGAAAATATGTTATTATTAGTTCTCCCAAGCAAAAGTGCAGTATATTTCACATTGATTTGTAGTCACGCCATATATCCTTAGTTGAAATAATGCATGAGATAGCACAAAGTCTCCAGCTATCACAGCATGTAGCATTGTAGATCTTCTTGGTAGCTAGTAAGTCTAGTATATATAGTATGCAGTATGTAGTGTTGCAGATTTGTTGGCGCATTATTGTGTGTGGCATACTTGATTTTATTGCTAGCTAGTAGCATGTAGTACTGTTGTTAATATGTGGAGCAGATAATAGTAGTGTTCTCACAACAACAATAGTATAACAGTGAAACTGCACACACTGAGTGCATGTTACCACTAATGATTGTTTACTTTGGGGTATTTCTTTGTACGGTTATGAATTATAATCAGACTTTTCATAAACATACTTTCAACTCAAAATCTGTGAAATCTAGAAGTCTGTAAATTAAGACAGATTACAACTTGTCTGTTTGCAGTCTGTAATCTACCTACAATCTCAGGTTCATTAGTTGATGCTTTTGCTTCCTACCTTCTCCTCTCCTATACATGAAGGTTCTTGGTGTCTCATTTGACTTCCTTATTCCCTAATGCAATGTAATTGGTAGCTTACTGGGACTGTATCTGTACTACAATACTGGAATTGAGTACTTTGGTGATGAGCAACTGCCTTAAGCTGTCCTAGCTGTGTTTGTGATGCTAGTCTTCACCCTATTTCCTCTACTTCTTCTGCTACTGTATCCAATGCCGTGCTGTTAGCAGTGTCTTGGTTGCTGTGGGATGAGGTAGCATGATCTTCACATCTTCAACAATGCATTTTAGGACTGCTACAAAGAAGGAACCGATGTGAGGACTCGAGGTTGCTGGTATTATGCAGTTGCCGTTCTTTTTGCTTGGATTTTAGTTTTTATCACATTTGCTGTCAGTCAAACAGCAATAGTCTATGTTTGTGTTTATCTCTCTGGTAATAGTCATTATGCAGTCCTAGAAACCAAACATACAATGCAGTGGTTGTTTTACTGACTTTGTGGTGTGCTACTGTTGTGTGTATGAATAGAGCAGAGCCAAAAAGCACAGACAGCTAAAGCCCTCTCTGATACTTTCACTTAGAGTGACATTTACTACCCCACTTCCACACACCTTTGTTACTCTGCATTGGATGTGCTCTCAAAGGCAGTTTGTGCAAAAGATGATAAGTATGGTTGGATTGGAGGAAAATGTAGGCAGTTATTTGCTCCTGGTTCAGGGGAATTCCTTCCCAATAGGCTGATCAACCCTGATGAATATGAGGAAGACCTTGAGTTGTTTCTCTAACTCTAATGCCAGCATTGAGAACTGTAATTGCATGCTGAAAAATGTGCAGTTTACAAGTCATTCTGTGAATGTTCCTCATTCCCAGGCCTTCACCACAATCTATTTTTTTGATCACCCTTACAGTATATTCAGTTCTTGTTCGCTTACTGTTATTGTAAGTAAGCAATCAAAGGCTGCAAGGTGGCAAGGGGCTGGGAGCATTTTCTCTCCTTTCAGCTGAGTTGGTTTGACAATCAAATAAGGTTGACTTTTGAATTAATATTTGATTAATGTTACTCTGGCATACTGTTTCCCACTAGATATATATACCTTTGGGCAAAGCAAATCATCTAAAACAACCCCCTTGTTTATACATTGTGTGTATTGTGGGAGTTATGTTTGTGTTTCCTTACAACAATGCTGTGGTTTTAATATTGTTGGTAGAGAGAATAATGTAAGGCTTTTAACAAGGAAAACAAATTGTAATGTTTTTTAAAGACAATAAGGAGACAGAGTAGCAACTGCAATAGGCATTGTCCGTTATGTGGAGATTAGTAATTGTAGTTTACATGTTGTGAGATTATCCTGTTATTCATATTAACATACTAACTACTTCCCAGGCTGACAATCATGTAAGTCAGCCAGAAGTTTGCAACACACACAGTTCTGTCTTAGCAATCACAATTCTTCATAGCAGCTGAACACTTATGAACTACAAGGATAAATTTCAATGAGCTAGGCAGCTTCAGCATGGTAAAAATACCTTGTGCCTGTCATTAAACAAATTTAGCTGCTAAAATGGTTCATCCTTTTGTTTTACATAATGTGTACAGTGAGGCTTTGTTCTTACAGCTGTATTTCAGTTTTGATTTGATCTTTGCCATTTCCAATACCAGCCAAGTGTTAGAGAGCTATTTATATGTGGCAGACAGCCGTGGTCAGCTTGGCTTGACAATCAAACAAAGTCAACTTTAACAAGAACCCTAGTGTTGTCCTGGAACACTATTTTCCATTGGATATACCCTTAGCAAAAGTAAATCAAGTAACCCACCTTGCTTATACATGTACATGATGTGTGTATCGTGGGAGTTTTGTTTGTGTTTCTTTACAACAACATTGTGATTTTAATTTTGGTCAGGGAAGAAAAATAGCATAAGACTTTTCACAAGCAAAACAAGTTGAAAAGTGTTTTCAAGCAAGTACTGTAGGAAGAGATAAAATTAGGCCACCATGACCAGTGTACTGTGTGAAATTGTAACTTGCTTGCTGTTATTGACTGCTGTCAGAGGTACCAGTGTTCGGGAAAAGCAGATCATTTATGTTGATAAAGTGAATGGGACCCTAGATCCCTGTTCCTGGGACGATAAAGCAGAATTTAGTAGTGTAGAAGTGACTCTAGATGGTGTGCAATTGCACAATTCTATTCTAGTAGTTGTGAAGCCCAATTGTAAGTGCAAGGAGCTCCATGAATCAGCAGCTGCTGCATCACATGATCAACAATGTCACACCTGGTTCTTCCCTGATCCCTCCTCAAATGGCACATGCAGATGTGGAGATAACATTCATGATACTGTCAGATGTAATGAATCAACAAAAGAGACATCTATACTTGACTGCTACTGCATGACATACAATGAATCAACGGGGCCAGTTGTTGGTGCTTGCTTCTACAATTGCGCAAAAAAAACTTTCAAATTATACCATTTGTTGCCTTCTGATGTAACAAAGCTTAATAGCTACATGTGTGGCCATCTCAATCGTGAAGGACAACTCTGTGGCAAATGCAAGGAGAACTATAGCATACCAGTTTACTCTTATGAGATGAAGTGCGTGCAGTGCTCTACTAGTCCCTTCAACTGGATACTGTACATCCTAGCTGCTTTCCTACCACTCACAGTGTTCTTTGTTCTGGTTGTGAGTTGCAGGCTTAGCGCTACTTCACCAAAGTTACTTCCATTTGTCTTCTTTAGTCAGTTTTTTGCAATAGGGCCAAATGTGCGTGTTGTGTTAGCAGCAACAGAATCCTACCCCTTTGCTGCAAGCTTAGCAAAAGTTTTATTTGCGCTATATGGCATCTGGAACTTGGACTTCTTTCGCACTCTACTGCCACACATTTGTGTTAATGTAGATACACTGCAGGCTTTGGCACTTGACTATGCTATAGCCTTCTACCCCCTGATTTTGTTAGTAATAACATATGTACTCATTCAAGCTCACACCTGCGATTTCAGTGTCATTAGTTTTATGTGCAGACCATTCCACAGGTGCACAGAGCACTTCAGAAGCCAGTGGAATGTGGGGAACTCCATTGTTGAGGCTTTTGCTACCTTCCTTCTTCTTTCGTATGTGAAATTTTTCAATGTCTCATTTGACCTTCTTGTCCCAACAACAGTGTACCAGGTTAATGGTAGCTCAGTGGGACTGTATCTGTACTTTGATGCAACAATTGAGTACTTTGGGAATGATCACCTGCCTTATGCTCTCCTAGCTGTGTTTGTTATGCTAGTCTTCATCTTCTTTCCTGTACTGCTTTTGCTACTGTATCCAATGCGGTGCTTTCAGCACTGTCTTAGTTGCTGTGGAGTGAGGTGGCATGCTCTTCCCATCTTCATGGATGCATTCCAAGGCTGCTACAAAGATGGGACCAATGGCAGTCGAGACCATCGTCGCTTTGCAGCTGCCTTTCTTCTTGCCCGGATTTTATTTTTCATCTTGTTTGCTCTCAGTCCAACAGCACTGTTCTATGGTGCAGTGCTGTTTGTGTTAATACCTCTGGCAATGGCAATAGTCATTTTGCAGCCCTACAAACCTAGGTATTCAACATACAATGCCGTAGACTCAGTGCTAGTTCTGTTATTGGCTTTGTGGTGTGCTACAATTGTGAGTATCAATATAGCAGATTTGAAAGCTCGTAAATGGTCAAAGTTCTTTGCTTCACTTGCATACATAGTAGCAGTGCTACCCCTCTTCTATATATCCTTTGTTACACTACATTGGATGTGTTCTCAAAGGGAGTTCGGGCGAAGAATGATAGGAAGAGTGTATGGGTGGATTGGAGGAAACCGCAGGCAGTCATTTGCTGCTGGTTCAGAGGAATCCCTTCCTGACAGGCTAATCAACCCTGATGAATACGAGGAAGACCTCACAGATCCAGTAGCTGTTTAGGTTAAATATAAAGTATAATTTACAAGTTGGGATCTTGTATTGTAGCATGCAGTGTGTGTGTTTATCACTTCTGTATTTGAAACTCACTTTATTAACTCTTTTCTTCATTTGTTTTTCAAGGCTATTCTGAACCATACATACCCCTGTAGCTTTGAGACAGATGAGGGATGCATAAGCAAGTGTAGTTATGGCTGCTATAGATGTACTGCACTCCACACACTTTTAAAGTGTCAGCAGTTTTAATTGTTAGTGACTACCTCTTAAAACTGCTAACACTTCACTAAGTGAGAGAGGTATGAGGTTATAGATGCAGAAAGTATGCAGCACTGTTGCTTCATACTACTCAAAACATTAATGCCTTGAAATTAACTACAGTCAGTGGTCTTGCTGTAATGCTAACTCAACATACAGTATGGTGTAGCTGAACTAAATTGTTTGCATGCCAGTAGCGTGGATGGCCATAAAGTATAATGAATAGATTGATGTACATACTGATACAGCCAGCTGGCAAATTCATTAAATTAAACATTTTGGATTCACTTGCTAACTAATAGTGTGTAGTTTAAGGTGGCGGGGGAAGTCACTCGGCGGAGGTTAACGAAAACATAAACCTGGGTTACAGTCAGGACCAGTGTTACTCCTAGTTTCAGGGTTAGGGTTTGGTTTAGGGCAATCTTGCTTTCCCTAATTTTAAAAAAGGGTTTTAGTAGCTCATTAATATATTCATGAACAAAAATTGCCACTCGATGGACGCATCTACATGCTCACTGTAGGTAGCGTCCTAACCACCAATGTATCTCAAATCAGTCTGTGCCAGCTTTTGTTCAGAGCTACTCCCAAAGTCAGGCTAGACTCTTGTTTGTCACTACTCTTGGAATGGACAACTTTGACTGCACCAAAATGAATGCACGTTTCAAAAAATTCACAGCTTGTCTACGGGAGGGGCTCATTCACGAGTGCAAGCAAGCATTACTAGCCCCACCTCTCCCCCTTATGTCGCTAAACAACTCACGGCTCTGTTCCACACACAACCACCGTTCAGCTCCCTTGGGTACCAGCCGGTGTAGCACCAACGATAAATTGCGTATTCTAGTTAAAGCCCAGCCCAGCACTCGAAGCACCTGGCCACGGTCACCAACTAGGCTAGGCATACGATCGCAAGACCTGGGCCTGCCCAATGAGTACAGTCTTGGCCACTGTGGCCTTTCTGCTGCTTCTAGACGCAAGCTTGCTTTCACAAGCAGGCACTACGTACTACTCACAGCTACTGACACTACAGCACTCTACTAAACTCCTTCTTTTTTTTTTTTTTTTTTTTTTGTTGTTGTTTTTGTTAAGTCGATCTAAGCTTATCTTCAAAGTTCCGACCACCACATGAAGGGTACCGCTAGCCTCGTTCCGGTAATTCCCAGGCCCTGCGCGTTCGTCGCTTGCAGTACGAAATTCGCGCAGAGGGCCTGGGCTCGTTCATCACGTGATGTGTGCCGCAGCTTACGTCACGTCCATTCTACTGGAATCAATGATGTCATAGATGAGCTAGCGCCTTGTTTACCGTTGAAAGAGGCCCCCCGAGATCACAGTAAATGGTTAGCGTGCAAACTTACCTAAGTGTTAAAAGTCTCGGCAGCGGAAGAGCACAAGCTGCCATGCTTAGCTGGATAGTAGACGTATATATTCAGATACTTTGGCCACATCGTGTTACTAGGTCAAACCTGGATTTCGGCTCCTCGTCTTCTTCACCTCGAGTTTACTATTGTAGTCTATCGTACGCGCGTGACCTGTTTCAGGTTCTTTCAACTCCATTTATGGTTATCTGGGTACAACCAATGCTGCAACAGTGCCAACACGGCGCGGCCATATCTGGTGTGACGTAAAAACGCGTCCTGCGGCACACATCACGTGATGAACGAGCCCAGGCCCTCTGCGCGAATTTCGTACTGCAAGCGACGAACGCGCAGGGCCTGGGAACGAGGCTAGGGTACCGCCAGGCCACATCTTAACTAACTTAATTATAAACTGATTATTGGATGTCAATGCCGACAGGAAATGGGGAAAATCCCCAATTTTACGGACCGTGAGCGGATGAAGACTCCCAAAATGGACTGTGCGCTTAAAGTTTACAAAGACAAAGAATTCTATCAGCTTGGATTCCAGGTTTGTTGACCTTGAAAACACAGGGTTCCCTGCCACCTTAAACAGTTTGCCAGCAAATGTATTGGAGATGTGACTAACAACTCTGTGACACCATATTACTGTAATGAGTCCAATTATTCGAACCATCCAATTATTCAAACACCCCCCTTTTCCAGGAAAAATGATTAATTATTGTATTCCAAGCATTCGAACACCCACGTTTGAAATTATTATTCCACTATCCAAACACCTACACTTTGCAGAGCTCGATCGGGGGTCGCCGAACGTCTACAAGACTTGACAGTCTTTGCGGAACTCCAACGGAGTTTGCTGAACCGTCTCTGCGGAGCTAGAGCGAGGGTTACCGAACGTCTTCTAGCATACTACAGGCATCTTCGGACGTCTACTAGACTCCTACAGTCATTTCCAAATATCTACTAGACTCCTACTGTCACTGCGGAGCTCGAACGGGGGTTGCGACAGTCTCTGCGGAGCTCGAACGGGGGTTGCCAAATGTGTACTACCCTTCGACAGTCTCTGCAGAGCTCGAACAGGGGTTAGAGAACGTGTACAAACCTTCGACAGTCTATGGACTGGCCTAGTTATAGTAACTAGTAATGTATATAGTGTGTTTGTGTTAACTGTGTTATTATAGACCTAATTATTGAGCAATTCCGCTAATTGTTCGAACGCCCCCCCTTTCCGGGAAAAATCGTTAATGTTAATGTATTCCATAGAATTCGAATGCCAGAAATGAAATGCCAGAAATGAAATTATTTTGAATAATTAGACTCATTACGTTATGTACCCTTTTTTCTCCAAAACTATCCCATTACTCACTGATGACATAACACCCTGATGACTACTTGATTTTGAGCATGAATTAGTCAACCATCCAGACAGAAGATTTGTCTCAAACCTAGACTGATCTGCATCAGCTTTCAGGTAGCAGACCATGACCTGATCGAGTGGGAGACAAAAGCAGGTTGACTGGCAGGCCATTTCCCCTTTCAGCACTCTACCGTTTGGGAACTGGATTTGTCCCATAAGACAACAGTGGGTTGTGCTTGATTTGCCATTGCTCCACCTTTTTTTGGTTAGCCTATGTATAACTCAATTGAGGATTTTTAAACCATACGTGGTGCTATACCCATCTATAGCAAATACAGCCCTTGCAGGCTAAAGTCAATTGACAACAGTTATGCACAGTCTGGCCTGAAGGTGTGAACTTCTGGGTGTTTGCTGGAGCAGCAGTTTTTGCTTTGACAAAGGTTCTCTTTGGCTTGTGCTGAGTCCCGTAGATATTTGGCCAAGTAGAAATGTATCTTACTATATGTCTTGCATACCTTCTTCCCACCTTGGCTGAGTTAAGCAACTCTTCATGCTTATACAAGATGTGTTGTCAGAAAGGAGAATTCTGTTTCCTTACATAGAGACATGCAGTTTTCAATGCTTTTTTACACAAAACAGATTTGAAATACATTGTCCATTCATTAAGTGTACGTATAGATTGAAGGGGATTCTCATTTACCATCTAAATTTTAAGAAGCCACTGAACATTTGACATGTACCTTACCTGTCATTTTGAGGCTTCTTATGCTCAGCAAGTAGAATCTAATCAGGTACGAACAAGCAAAGGGTACAGATTCACTGCTGTTTGTGGTACAAAACTTGTACCCCTCCTCTAGCCTCGCTCCCAGGCCACTCCCAGATTTTATCTCGCAGCTGTGGAGAAAACTCATGAGATAAATTTTGGGAGTGGACTGGGAATGAGGCTACCCCTCCTCATGGTCAAGGTTGTACGAATTTGTACAACTACAAATTTGCACATCCTGTACACCCCCATTAGAGTTAAGCATGAAAGTTCTTGTGAACCTGTATGTATGCAGAGTTCCAATAAGAGTTCTGTAAATGCCTGCATGCTCCTCAGATTATAAATAAGTTTCAGATCATAATGTGTTATCAAATGCTTCAACTCCCCTTTCTCTTCCATAGCTGAAGGAAAATCATGAGTTTGTCAAACTTGCCAGTGGAAAGAGTGTCAATATGCTGCACAAGCGGGAAGTTGGGAGACAATCATATGCTTCACTTGTCACACATCTCACAGATGAGAATCACACACTGAGTATTGCTGTGAGTTTATTACCAATACAGAGAGCGTGCTGCAGACCTGCTTTGTTTATAGTCAAATATGTGACAACCCTGACTAAGGGATTAATGCTGATATGCTACCAGAGTATGTATGCAGTACTGCTCATATGATAATGTGAAGTACATGATGTACGGCTAAAACTGTTATCATGACACATAATATAAATCAATGAATGTGAACACTATTTTATGCTATTTATTAGGTTGGTACCTTCAAAAACCTGCAAAATGTACCAGTCACTGTTCCAGGAATCTTCTACTACCAATTGCAATCAAAAGAGGTGTGTTTAATTTGAGGATCAACATTGCGTACATGGGCTAATTGAACTGTTGATCTTTCCTGCAAGGATTCTGCTGCTGCTCCTAAGTATGGACTGGTGGTGGATGTTGCAGTCACTGGATCAAAGAAGACCATCACCATCAGATCACCCCTACAGGTTGGTATTTTCAGTATCATGGTGGCACATGGATGGAAAGTTTATCTCTTGTTTCTCCTCTCTGTAGTTCTATAACCACCTCATCACAGATGTTGAACTGTGGACTGTCTCCTCAAAACATGACTCATCCATGACATCACTGGCCACCATCAAACCCAATGAGGTGTTTGTTGTGCCAATTGATGTTGCACACAGTGGTGTTGAATTCTATGTCACACCTGCAGGATTCAGGTGAGTATATATACAAATCCTTCTCTATATAGTCATTCTAGGATGTTCAACAGACTGCACACATTACATAATCATGGAGTTGTGATATATGTGTAGTTGCATGCATTATTTTAGAACCTGAGTAACAATGCAAGCCTGTTGTAAACAGCTAACAATGAAAGTCTGTTGTAAATCTCTGAGGTTTGTTACTAGCTATTGATGACCTCCTATGCCACCTCAGTTTCCAGCCTGATGATCCTCTCATAACCTGACTACAAAAGACAGGGACCAACTACATTGAATTCAAGAACAAACAAACTTGACTCAAGTATGCTGAAATCCAAGAACCAAGTGACCTTGTTTGTAAACTAGAGTAACAAGAGATTCTATGACTTTCGCCCTTCCAAAAGCGAACAGAGGGTTGTGTGCCAAAATATGACAATTATGGGATTTTTGATTTTATGTGGGGGATTATATATCAACATACCTTTAAAATAAGTTTCAATTATGCAATTGCAGTCGGGCCTGAAGATGAAACATTGACTGGAAGCAGCAGTTTTACTTAGACAAGTGTCCTCTCTTGTACTCAGCCCCTCACATACTAGGAAATGCAACAAAGTTGAGTTTGTGGTACAACCTGTGTCCTGTTTATAATAGAAACACTTATTAAACCTTAATTAGGAGAAGAAGCAGTTTCATTGTACCAATTGTGCAGCTATTACTGTTTCTATTCTGTTTATCGTGCAATCTTCACCCCACCTTGGCCAAAGCTAAAGCAACCCCCCTTGTTTTGTGATCGTGCGGTCTGGAGGGAAATTTTGTTTCCTTTACAGGTTTACCATATCCATACTGGGTTACAAAGCCATACATAATATTATGATGTAGGGCTCCACACCCTTGTTATTGTCGTTCAGGCGGTATTTCCTCTTTAAAAGTATGCAAAACACAAAGTCGTCTGCAAAAAGTAGTTTCTCCACAAAATCTCAACCATGTACTTCATGAAGTCTGTAGCACTAGCCACTTTGCTGCTTTACACTAGTGTAGATTTGAGTACAGAAGTAAAAGCAAAACCAGTCATCTATGTTGACATGAAGAATGGGACGCTAGATAGCAGCTGTTGGAGAAAAGGACTGGACCTGCCCTGTGGTAGTTTGGAACTAGCTATAGCTGGTGCTAGGAAACACAACTCCACCATAGCTGTTCTACCTTTTGAAGTATCTGCAACAGCTTCTCAAGAAGTCCAGCCCAGCAGTTCATCTTGTCCACCTTGGTTCTTTCCTGACCCATCATCCAATGGCACATGTAGATGTGGGGAAAGTATTCATGGTGCTGTCAAGTGTAACGAAACACTGCAAGAGTCTGCCATACTTGACTGCTACTGCATGACATACAATGAATCTACTGGTGTAGTTGCAGGTCCCTGCTTCTATAACTGTGAAAACATGCGAAAAGGTCACCATGACATGCTCTACCACCACTTACCACACCGTGTTGAAGACCTTAACAGTGCAATGTGTGGGCATTTTCATAGAGGTGGACAGTTGTGTGGATCTTGTGAGGAAGGATACAGTCCACTAGTTTACTCATATGATTTGCAGTGCTCTAACTGTACTGATAGCCACTACAACTGGGTCAAGTATGTCACTGCAGCATTTGTTCCCCTCACAGTTTTCTATGTCATCATCTTATGGTGCAGGGTTAGTGCTACCTCACCAAAGCTATATGCTTTTGTTAATTTTAGCCAGGCCATTGCAATTTCTGCTAATATGCGAATTGTTTTATCTGCAACAGCCATCTATCCAAAGATTGGAACATTAATACGAACCATTGCAGCTTTGTATGGAATCTGGAACTTAGATTTCTTCCGTACTCTCATTCCACACATTTGTCTTGAGGTGAATACCTTACAAGCCTTAGCACTAGACTATGCCATTGCATGCTATCCTCTACTTTTGATTGTTGTTTCTTACGTATTCATTGAGCTTCATGCTCGCAACTTCAGGCTCTTTGTTTGCCTTTGGAAACCATTTCAAAGATTTTTCCTTCAAAAGCAGTGGAATATAAAGACATCTGTCATTGAAGTATTTACCACCTTTCTTCTCCTCTCAAATGTAAAGTTTCTGAGTGTGTCCTTTGACCTTCTCACTCCAACTGAAGTCCACAACATAAACGGAAGCTTGTTAGGTCTATTCTTATATTACGATGCATCAATTGCTTATTTTGGTAAGGAGCATCTCCCATATGCTGTTCTTGCTTTGCTGCTTTTGCTCATCTTTGTGATTTTCCCAATTGTGCTTCTGCTACTGTATCCAATGCGGTGCTTTCAACAGTGTCTTGGTCTCTGTGGAATAAGGTGGCATGCTCTTCCCATCTTCATCGATGCATTCCAGGGCTGCTACAAAGATGGAACTAATGGGACACGTGACTGCCGGTACTTTGCAGCTCTTTATCTAACTACTCGCTTCACTCTCTTTGTTATGTATGCATTTACTGTTGATGTCTTGTTTTATGCAGTTGGCCAATTTTTGCTGATAGTATTTGCCGTGCTGATTGCCATTATTCAACCATATAAAGCACAATTTGCTGTTTATAACATTGTGGACACAGTGTTTATTTTATTACTGGCCCTGTGGTATTGTACTGTGCTGTGTGTGGAGTTAACATCATTGAAAGACCACAGATACCAATATTCATCATTTGTTGCTTCATTTGTGGTTGGGGTATTGCCTCTATTTTACATAACTGCCATCACTCTTCACTGGGTGTGTTCTCGAACAAGGATTGCACACGTGATCAGGAAGATTCAAGGCCGAATTCAGTATCAACTTTTGCAGTTGCAAGGCACAAACAATGAGGACACTCTTCCACACAGGCTTTCCAACCCTGAGCAATACAATGGTAGTCTGGAAGATCCGGTTGCTGCAGTTGCTGCTGATAAAACAGAAAATAGCTGCTCCTCCAACAACAGCAGTGACAATGAAACTGCATACTGAATGCATGTAGCTATAGTTGGATATTTGCAGTCACTGTTTACGATGACTTACTCTTAATTTTCTCATGTCATGTTTATGCACAACTAAAATATTTCTGTACTTTACAATGTGTGTACAAATCAAATACATCAATAGACAATATTGTTTACTCAATGAATGTCTCACTTTTGCTTTGGTCATTTATATGGTAGCTACATAGGGCTGGTGAACTCTGGTTTTCCCGCTTCATTCAATAATTCAGGACTCCTTGAAACAGGAGAAGGGAGGTGAAGCTATAGGAAATTGGATCTAAATTTAAACCACAAACAGGAAATGCATGACAATAGACCACACAAAAGCCAAACTGCAGTGAGCATGTAAACAGGAAGATATCGTTGAGCCCACCAACCATTAGCAGGCTGAGAATTCAATTGATGAGTGACATACATTGATAATGTTAAGGTATACATGCATGCAGAAAGCCTCATGCCACAAAGCAGGTCTGCCCCAAGTGTTATAACTTTTAACACCCCTCAAAACCAAGTTCTAATACCCATCATAGGGTGTTAATGGTACAATGAACCACTAATTATACCTTTCCAACATCCTCCATTTTTGTCAGTGTTGTTATTATTATTATTATTATGATAAACACACCGAGAAGGGTGCAAGATAAGAGTACATAGAAATTATAAAGATACAACAGCTGGTACAATTGCTTCCAGTTCACTGTGGCTGAAATGAAGGATAAAAGTGTGCGTGGAGCGAATTTCTGTTGAGCATGCCCCCAGACCCTACATGGCTGTGCACATAGCTGATGCTCTCAGGAAAATGATAGCTGACTGTGAGGCTTTTGGTCAATCTCATGGGCTATGTTTCAATGCTTCTAAGACTCAATTGATCTGTTTCCAACGAACAACTTGCCCTGTGCAATGTCATTTTTGCTTTGATGGACAATCTTTGCCAGTTGTTGACTCTGTGGTTCATCTTGGTAACACTCTTCAGTTTAATCTGTTGGACAAGCTTGACATTCATTTGAAGTCAATGTCATTTATCCGTAAAGCTAATACAGTTCTTTTCGATTTTAAATGCACTGATCTTCTTACTAAGATGAAGCTATGTCAATTAATCTTCCTGCCTTTCACCATATGGGAGTTGTCTGTGGAGGCTAAATTAGACTGTGAGGAACTCACCAGGAAAAATTTTAAAAGTAAGTCTTCTGAGGATGATTCTGAGCATGTTCTGAGGCAACAGACTAAAAAGTTATAGTTATGAAATTTTAGACCTACTTTATAGCAGTCAGGAAATGCTCTCGCCAACCAAACTTCAGCTTCAAACAGGTAGCTACAATGCAATATACCTCCAACCTGAAGGTTCCTGTGCTTTCTTTGCATGAGTACAACCAATCAAGGCAACGACAAGAACACACAAAAGACAAACACAGATAGTGCCAAGGTGGGCAAGTCAGCTGAAAAATGGTCTGGCCATGGTCAGACTGGTTCCAATGCCTGGTAGCAATATCACTCCTTTTCTTTCTAAAACACTTCATGACTATATAGCTAGTTTAATATGATATATTCTTTACATAGAAATGCAAAAAAAATTGGGGGTGCTTCTGCACCCCTAAGCACCCACTTGTCTATGGCCTTGGAATGAGGTCAGCTGCACAATAAGCATTTGCACCTTGTTGACATTGATAGGTTTGCCATTGTTAACCTTCACATCCAGCAGGTCCCACTTGATGAGCATCTTCCCTGTATGGTGTACAGCAGGGTCTCATGGGCACCAAGGGTGTGCATGATCGCTTGTACACTCCTGTAGTAGTAACTTATACAATATTGAGCTAAAGTCAGTAGTTATGGATTATGCTTAGATCTCTTGCCTCATGCTGGAAAAAAGAGAACTTAGAGGAAAGTGAAAAGGACGTCAGTCACCGAGAATCGAACCCAGGACACCTGGCTTGTGCAGCCAGTGCTCTGCCACTGAGCTACAACAACCAGACAGCCACCAGGAGGTCTGGTTGACTTGGCCAGGGGAACACTGGATTCTGTGACCAGGTTTGTATGTACCTGAATTTCAAATGCCATGGATGTTTAGGAAACTGCTTTCAGTATATGCATGGCATAAGCAGCTCATACTACAATACCGACAGTGCTTTTACACTCAAGTTAAACTACATGCAGTATGTAACAATTTGGTATTTCAAATCCAGCTAGCAAAGTGTATAAAGACATGCAGAATAGCTGCAGCATTGCTGTTTCATAATAATCATGTATAATGTTTCAGTGATGCCAATTAGCTCAACACATGCTATGCTAAATAATTCTGAAAACTGCATGCTACTTAATTACTTGTCAGCAAGCAAGTCCACAATGCTAATGTATGCACAACACTGTTAAACATACACAGTTGAAACAACTTGTGCCAGCTTCAGTGAGTTCACAATTATATTATTGTGAATGCTATGGAGAGTTCATTAGTGTAAGCTAATTGAAACAGGAATGAGATATTGCACAAGGATTCACTGTTATGTAGCATTGTAAACTTTAAAGCTGTTTATGAACTATAGCAGATCTGTGGTTGTTAAATAGAATGGGGAAGGGTATGTTGATTATGATACTGAATTCACTTGATAGTCTTTACCGGTTTAATATATAGTGTACATGATTTCACCCAAACTGGTGAAACCACTGAGGTGTTGTTTTTAAGCAGTGTGAACACTACACAAGTTAACGACTGCATGCACCTCTATTGGTTAGTCTATAGCTAGGAAATAATGCAAAGTGTGTGGAGCATATAGTAAAAACGTTTTGTTTTTTTCAACAACAGTTCAATTAAACTGTTCTCACAACAACATTAGTAATAGCAAAAACTGCACACTGAGTGTATATTATCACTAGATTGATGTTGTTTATTTTGTGGGGTATTTCTTTATACAGTCTTCATTTTGTCAGACCTTCCATGCACAGTTGAAAACATACCTTTATTTTTGTAAATTGATTACAGCTTGACAGTCTGTGTTCTGGACCTAGATTCTGTATTAAGAAACAGAAAGACCGTATAAATTCACTGAACAAAGATTACTTATCTACACAATGTCAATTATTTGTAAACATGCTATTGGTACTTATACTATCATGAAATTGATTTTGTGAAAACGTTTGCCTGTAGAAAATATCCCAGGGCCAAGGTCAGAAGCATTTTCTTTGTACCAACATTATCAATTCTTCCATTCTACATGCCCTCTTCAGTGGATATATCCTAAGACAAGCATCTTCCTATTTAAACCCCATCTTTACACAAATTTAATTACTCACCATAAAAGCAGTGTAGAGCACAATGCCCAGTCTTAGAATCTTCGGTAGTAGAACTATGACCATCTAACAGTTATCGCCAAACGGCAAGCCTCTCGGATGCTCCACAAAGACAAGCTGACAGCAGAAGTTGCACACCCCCAAGTTATTCAAAAATCATTATAACCTCACCCTTTAAGCCCCACCCCCAATTTTTTTGCAGTTTTAATGTATCAAATCTAAGAGCCGAAACCTCCTACATATTTAGTAGCTGAAAATAGATCTGAATACAAACCCAAGAGCTGGGCTCCTTAAAACAAGCCTTAGGTGGGTGTGGTCCCACCCTTCTGTAGCAGACTATAAAGGGACTGTAATGTGGGATTATCCTGTTCATGAATATTGTATGTTGTGGGATTATCCTGTTATCATGTTTACATACTAACCTGCTTCCAAGATGGCTATGCAAGTCAGTCTGTCTTAGGAAACACATGTTGGCAAGTACATATGCATGTAGTTGCTGAATGGCTTCCCAAATGTACCAGTAGCTTGCCTGCTGCTGTGCAGATATTGTTAGAAAATTCTTTAGATATCAATTATTACTGCATAGTTATGAAAACAAAACTCCCCCTCACAAAATCAATAGGAAGTTGATCCATTGTCATCTGCTATATAGTTATGCATATACTCCAGTATATACCAGACATTTGTGAGTGTGTTGGAGCCTATGTACAATGTTACAGACAACCATGATCAGTGTAGTAACTTCTCTGTTGTTGTTGACTGCTGTTAGAAGTACCAGTGTTCAGCCAAAGCAGATCATCTACGTTGATGAAGTGAATGGGACACTAGATCCCAGTTGCTGGGAGAATAGAGATGAATTCTTATGCAGTAGTGTAGAGGTGGCTCTAGATGGTGTGCAACTGCACAATTCTACTCTAGTGGTTGTGAAACACAACTGCAAGTGCAAGGAGCTCCAGGAATCAGCAGCTGCTGCATCTCATGATCCACAATGTCCCACCTGGTTCTTCCCTGATTCCTCCTCAAATGGCACATGCAAATGTGGGGATGACATTCATGATACTGTCAGATGTAACAACTCAACAAAAGAGACAGCTATACTTGACTGCTACTGCATGACATACAATGAATCAACGGGGCCAGTTGTCGGTGCTTGCTTCTACAATTGTGATAATTCAGCAGTGAATCCTTTACTAAAAGATGATTTATATCATTTGTTGCCATCCGATATCACAAAGCTTAATAACTATGTGTGTGGGCATCTCAATCGAGAAGGACAACTCTGTGGAAACTGCATAGAGGGCTATAGTACACCAGTTTATTCTTATGATTTAGAATGTGTGCAGTGCTCTACTAGTCCCATCAACTGGGTGAAGTACATCCTAGCTGCTTTCCTACCACTTACGGTGTTCTTTGTTCTCGTGGTGAGTTGCAGGCTCAGTGCTACTTCACCAAAATTACTTGCATTTGTCTTCTTTAGTCAGATTCTTGCAATAGGGCCAAATGTGCGTATTGTGTTAACCGTGACAAAACCCTACCCCATTGCTGCAAGTTTAGAAAAGGTCATATTTACTCTTTATGGGATCTGGAACTTGGACTTTTTTCGCACTCTACTGCCACCAATTTGTGTTAATGTAGATACACTGCAGGCTTTGGCACTTGACTATGCTATAGCCTTCTACCCCCTGATTTTGCTTGTAGTAACATATGTACTCATTCAAGTTCACATCTGCAATTTCAGGGTTAGTGTTATGTGCAGACCATTCCGCAGGTGCATAGAGCACTTCAGAAGCCAGTGGGATGTGAGGACCTCCATTGTTGAGGCCTTTGCCACCTTCCTTCTCCTCTCATATGTGAAGCTTCTCAGTGTCTCACTTGACCTCCTCGTTCCAACACATGTGTACCATGTAAATGGCAGCTTGGTGGGACTGTTTGTGTTTTACGATGCGACAATAGAATACTTTGGTAATGAACACCTGCCTTACGGTGTCCTAGCTGTGTTTGTCATGCTGGTCTTCATCCTCTTCCCTTTACTGCTTCTGCTACTGTATCCAATGCGGTGCTTTCAGCAGTGTCTTAGTTGCTGTGGAGTGAGGTGGCATGCTCTTCCCATCTTCATCGATGCTTTCCAGGGCTGTTACAAGGATGGAACCAATGGGAGTGGAGACCATCGTCGCTTTGCAGCTGCCTTTCTTCTTGCCCGGATTTTACTTTTCATCTTGTTTGCTCTCAGTCCAACAGCACTGTTCTTTGGTGCAGCCCTGTTTGTGTTCATACCTCTGGCAATGGCAATAGTCATTGTGCAGCCCTACAAACCTAGATATTCAACATACAATGTTGTAGACTCAGTGCTAGTTCTGTTATTGGCTTTGTGGTGTGCTACAATTGTGAGTATCAACATAGCAGAGTTGAAAGCTCATAAATGGTCAAAGTTCATTGCTTCACTTTCATACATAGTAGCAGTACTGCCCCTCTTCTACATATCCTTTGTTACACTACACTGGATGTGTTCTCGAAGGGAGTTTGGGCAAAGAATGATAGGAAGAGTGCATGGGTGGATTGCAGAGAATCATAGTCAAATGGTTGCTACTGGTTCAGTGGAATCCCTTCCTGACAGGCTAAACAACCCCGATGAATATGAGGATGACCTCACAAATCCAGTAGCTGTTTAAGTTAAAAATAACATGAGTGGCCATTTCTCAAATAAGACCTGAAACTTCATACTTGAACTGTAGTTTACATATACTTTTTGTAAAGTGCCTAGAATATTGCACTGTACATGTATTGGGGTGTGTTGATTACTTCTGTATTTGAAACTTACTCTAGTGACTCTTGTTCATATGTTGATTTGAGACTACTATATTTTTTCACTTCATGCATGATGTACTCGATTTATGACAAAACATTTTAAGCAAAACAATTTGTGAAGTATAATCAGACCTTCCATGCACAGTTGAAAACATATTTACAATCTGTGTGTAAATTGATTACAGCCCGTCTGTCTGTGTTCTGAACCTTGCTTGTGTATTCAGGAGCAGAAAGACCACACTTCCTATTTTATATAAATTCACTAAACAAAGATTACTTATCTACACACCATATGTCAATTGTTTGTGGAACATGCTATTGGAACTCAGACAATCATGAAATTTATTTTGCGAAAACATTTGCCTGTAGAAATGTTACAGGGTTCATTATACATTTGCATGATTGTGTGTATGGAGTTTTTTGTGTTTGTTTCCTGCCAACCATGTTGTGTTTCAACATGGTTGTGTTGAAACACAAAACTCCCACAGCAATAAATGTAAATTGACATTTCCCACCCACCCAATTTACTTCCATTGCTTGCCTTGCCAAGTGATGTGACCAGTGTTGGGCTGAATGTTGGAACCTTTACAATCCTGAGTAGATTGCACAGAACATGAGTAGATTGCACAGAACATGAAAAAAAAATTTTGAAGGTTTTTTACCAGGTAACCACTTTTGATCAGATTCTACAAAGGAAGTATGAGGCTAATAGACGATGGGGAGACAGAGGGATAGCAAAAGATAATGTTCAGTATGTGGGGATGAGTGCAGAAGTGTACAAGACTTAAAAAAAACACATTAAAAATGTAAAAAGACGTAGGGATGGCATGCCAAAAAGTATGCAAACAAGGTAGAGATGATGCATGAAAGCAAAGGTCTACATATTGGCAAAGCCCCATCCCTACATCTTTTTCACACTGCAGTTAGACAGTGCATGGGTAGTCTCAGTTCATGGCTGTAGCTTCATTCTCAGGCCACGCACTTTCTAGCTCCTCCCACATTGCCTGGGAACGAGGCTAATTGTAGGTGGCTACCAAGGTTAGTAGTTTTATTGCCAACATACTACTTGTAGTGACAGTGGTACCCTTGTTATATGCCTCTGGTATAGCCTAGACAGTGAGCTCGAGTGGGCTGCAGACGAGTAATCAGTGTGTAAAACTCAAGCACTCATGCACAGCGTTAATAACTGCATGGATGGGTGCAGATTCAGCTCTCGAGCACGCTGTCTAACTGCAGTGTGAAAAAGATGTAGGGATGGGGCTTTGCCAATATGTAGACCTTTGCTTTCATGCATCATCTCTACCTTGTTTGCATACTTTTTGGCATGCCATCCCAACATCTTTTTACATCTTTAATGTTTTTTAAGTCTTGTTTCTGCACTTTTTTTGTTGTTAATCTCAGTTACAGTTAGACCTAAGCCTAAGAAGAATATTTCAAGGTAACCACAACACCAGAACTTGAAGCGGCGTTGACAGGTTAGTAGTGATTCCAGTGTGATATCTGCCCTCCCTGGAGAAAAGTGTAATAATTATGTGCAATATAGCCAGCTAGAACCTGATGAAGGGCCAACCACTCTCCGTACCAAACTTTGTGAAAACAATTTCATGATTCAGTTGTCAGTCACATGACGACTGACCAGGTGCAGCACACTATCATACAACACACTATCATACTGACAACAGACAATCCTAGTCTCGCGAGCCAGCCGTATTTTTCTGTCATGCGCATGTGGAGTATAAAGCCCAAAGCAAAGTCAGTAACGTAGAATGCCATCGTAAGCGAGTAGTATACGGGTTGGCATGCAGGAAGTCATGTGCTTAATTTAGAACGGACCAATCAGATTTGAACCTCATGCATTAGTATAGTGCGGATGTCCACGGGAAGCTGGCCAGAGTGTCCAGACGTATTTTTCTCTCCCTCTCGCTCCTAGATCCTCCCACCGGAAATAAAGAAAAATACGGCTGGCTCGCGAGACTAAGACAATCCTAGCTTTACAGTTCACTGAAGCTGTGAGTAGGCTAGTTTTAGTGTAGCTACAAGTAGGCAGCTGAATGCAGCGCCTTACCTACGTGGTGTTCATAAGCCTTGCCCAATGCCGCGGGGGAAAAAAAAAACCGTGCCAGTCACGCCGGCTTGTGTACTCTCGCTTCCAGACCAATGACCATGGTCTTCGGTCTGGGAACGAGACTTCGTGTGCGCATGCGTACAAAATTAGAAAATGGCGTCCTTCCCAACGGACAGCAGCCTCAGAGTGTTGTGAATGGCTTTTGTTGACCAGGGTGAATTTGAAGCTATGAAGACGCTGAGTGGTTGGGAAGCTGAGCGCTGTAATGAGCATCCGTTTCGTGCTAAAATCAAGGTGAGTATCTACTTGAGCCGTTTTCGAGTTATCGTCGTTTGACATGTGGTCTGAACTTGGGAAAGAAGAATGGTACTTTTGCTACCGCACACTTTTGCGTTTAGCTGTCTTCCGCGTGGCTTTTGGCCACTTACAAAGGCACTCAAAGAGGATGTCTGGGCTCTTAAATAAGCTTTTAGTGTGTTTGTGGTGAAGTTATACGTATTGCATATATTCGGCGCGTCGGCGCCATCCGGCGGGCCCTACATAGAGAGTCTACTGACTCTCTGATAGTTCATATGTTGTGAGATTATCCTGTTTGTCGTAGTAACATACTAACTACTTCCCAAAACAGTCATGTAAGCAGCCAGCAAGTCACAGTACATCCATTTCTGTCTTAGCAATCACACATTGGCAAGTGCATATAGCGATTGGACAATTTTCTTCTCAGCATATTTCACAAATAGCAATAACCAACGTAGCACCAGCTTACTGATTATTTTTAACAGTTGGCCAGAATAGATCATTTATCAGATTGCTTGGTTTGATTTTGTGAGGGTGGCTTTTGTTTTCATAACTGACCAAAGTGTATTAAGATCTTTTGTTATCTGCTATATATTGATATGTATGTACAGTGACTAACATTTCTGAGTGTTTAAGCAGTTAGATCTATGTACATGCTGCTGACAGCCATGACCAGTGTACTATATGAACTAGTAACTTCTCTGTTGTTGCTGACTGCTGTTAGAAGTACCAGTGTTCAGCCAAAGCAGATCATCTACATTGATGAAGTGAATGGGACACTAGATCCGCATTGCTGGCAGAATGGAGACGAATTACCACGCAATGGTATAGAGGTGGCTCTTGATGGTATGAAACTGCATAATTCCACTCTAGTAGTTGTAAAGCCCAATTGTAAGTGCAAGGAGTTGCAGGAGTCTGTAGATGATGTACCTCATCAACATTGTCCCACCTGGTTTATCCCTGATCCCTCCTCAAATGGCACATGCAAATGTGGTGATGACATTCATAGTGCCGTCAGATGTAACAACTCAACAAAAGAAGCAGCTATACTTAGCTGTTACTGTATGACATACAATGAATCAACAGGGCCAGTTGTTGGCATTTGCTTCTACAATTGTGTACATGATGTGCTAAAAGGTGACTTGTATCATTTGTTGCCATCTGATGTCACAGAGCTTAACAATATGTGTGGTTATTTTAATCGAGAAGGACAACTCTGTGGAAAATGCAAAGAGAACTATAGCATACCAGTTTACTCTTACGACTTGAACTGTGTACAGTGCCCTAATAGTCCCTTCAACTGGATAAAGTACATCCTAGCTGCTTTCCTTCCACTCACAGTGTTCTTTGTTCTCGTGGTGAGTTGCAGGCTTAGTGCTACTTCACCAAAACTGTTTGCATTTGTCTTCCTTAGTCAGACTGTGGCAGAAGGAGCAAATGTGCGCATTATATTAGCAGAACTAAAAACCCACCCTATTGTTGCAAGCTTAGCAAAAGTCTTATTTGCACTTTATGGGATTTGGAACTTGGACTTTTTTCGCACTGTGATGCCACACATTTGTGTTAATGTAGACACATTGCAAGCTTTAGCACTTGACTATGCTATAGCCTTCTATCCCCTGATTTTGCTAGCAGTAACATATGTACTCATTCAAGTTCACACCTGCAATTTCAGGGTCATTAGTGTTATGTGCAGACCATTCCGCAGGTGCATAGAGCACTTCAGAAGCCAGTGGGATGTGAGGACCTCCATTGTTGAGGCTTTCGCTACCTTCCTTCTCCTCTCGTACTTAAAACTTCTCGGTGTCTCTTCTGACCTTCTCGTCCCAACACAGGTGTACCGTGTAAATGGCAGCTTGGTGGGACTGTATCTGTACTACGATGCAACAATTGAGTATTTTGGTGATGAACACCTGCCTTATGGTGTTCTAGCTGTGATTGTCATACTGGTCTTCATCCTCTTCCCTTTACTGCTTCTGCTACTGTATCCAATGCGGTGCTTTCAGCGGTGTCTTGGTTGCTGTGGAGTGAGGTGTCATGCTCTTCACATCTTCATCGACGCATTTCTGGGCTGTTACAAAGATGGAACTAATGGGACTCGAGATTGTTGGTACTATGCAGCTTCCTTTCTTTTTTCACGAATTTTACCGTTTCTGATTTTTGCTCTCAGTCAAACAGCACTGTTCTATGGTGCAGTGCTGTTTATTTTAATACCTCTGGTAATGGCAATACCCATTGTGCAACCCTACAAACCTAGATTTTCAACATATAATGCTGTGGACTCGGTGCTAGTTCTTCTGATGGCTCTGTGGTGCGCTACTATTGTGTGTGTCACTATAGCAGGATTGAAAGCTCACAGGTGGCAAAAATACTTTCTGATACTGTCTTTTATAGTAGCTGTACTACCGCTCTTCTACATATCTTTTGTTACTCTACATTGGATGTGTTCTCGAAGGCAGTTTGGGCAAAGGATGACAGGAAGGGTGCGTGATTGGATTAAAGAAAGTCGTAGGCATATTCTCACAGCTGGTTCTGAGGAATCGCTTCCTTACAGGCTAATCAACCCTGATGAATATGGGGATGACCTCGCAAATCCAGTGGCTGTTCAGGTTGAAAATAGCTTGAGTGACCATTCCTCTAATGAGAATTGAACTGCCTACTTGGGCTGTAGTTTACAACTGAACTTTATCTCTTTAGGGGATTCTGTGTTATCAGGCTGTTATTATTTTTGTGTATTTGAAACTTACTTCAGTAATTGCTTTGATCATAATAAAGCAAAAGCACACAAGTTTAAGATTATTCAGCACCACCAAACCACACATGGACTACTAAGATAATATTTTACAGACAAGCAATGTGTGAGTATGTAGCCCAATGACCTCTAACTAGAGGTCTTCAGAGAAGACGTACCCATGCTACTTCTGTTGCACCAATAGAGAGACATGGCTATTTCCAGCTGTATGCAGCTAACTATGTAGCCATGTGTGACACTATATCTGTGCATCTCTACTGGTACGGTGCAACCCATGAAGTAACACAGGGTAGGTCTTCTCTGGAGACCTCTTGTTATGTACAGTACACCTTCATGTTTTTCTTATATGCACTACTTGACTTCATGAATAAGTGCTATAATTCATGGATGCTGACGGTCTGGATACATGGAAAATATGTTATTATTAGTTCTCCCAAGCAACAGTACAGTATATTTCACATTCATTTGTAGTCACCCCATATATCCTTAGTTGAAATAATGCATGAGATAACACAAAGTCACCAGCTATCACAGCATGTAGCATTGTGGATCTTCTTGGTAGCTAGTAAGTCTAGTATGTTGTGTTTCAGATTTGTTGGCGCATTAGTAGTGTGTGGCATACTTGATTTTATTGCTGGCTAGTAGCGTGTAGTACTGTTGTTAATATGTGGAGCAGATAATAGTAGTGTTCTCACAACAACATTAGTAACAGTGAAACTGCACACACTGAGTGCGTATTATGACTAATAATTACTTTTGGGTATTTCTTTGTACAGCCTTTGCTTGTGAATTGTAATCAGACTTTACACGCACAGTTGAAAACATACTTTTAACTCAAAATCTGTGAAATCTAAAAATCTGTAAATTAAGACAGATTACAACTGAGTGTTTGTCTGCAGTCTGTAATCTGCCTACAATCTCAGGTTCATTAGTCAATGCTTTTGCTTCCTACCTTCTCCTCTCATAGATGAAGGTTCTTGGTGTCTCATTTGACTTCTTATTTCCTAATGTATATGTACAATGTAAATGGTAGCTTATTGGGACTGTATCTGTACTACAATACTGGGATTGAGTACTTTGGTGATGACCACCTGCCTTAAGCTGTCCTAGCTGTGTTTGTGATGCTAGTCTTCACCCTATTTCCTCTACTTCTTCTGCTACTGTATCCAATGCCGTGCTGTTAGTAGTGTCTTGGTTGCTGTGGGATGAGGTAGCATGATCTTCACATCTTCAACAATGCATTTTAGGAGTTCTCGTTTAGGCCTGCTACCAAGGAGGAACCAATGAGAGGGCTCAAGGTTGCTGGTACTGTGCAGTTGCAGTTTTATTGGAGCCCTGTTTGTGTTTATCCCTTTGGTAATGGTAATAGTCATTACGCAGTCCTAGAAACCTACATATTTAACATACAATCCAGTGTTGGTTCTTTTACCGGCTTTGTGGTGTGCTACTGTTGTGTGTATGAATAGAGCAGAGCTAAAGAGCACAGATGGCTAAAGTCCTCTCCGATACTTTCACTTATAGTGACATTACTACCCCACTTCCACACATCCTTTGTTATTCTGCATTGGATGTGTCCTCAAAGGCAGTTTGTGCAAAAGATGATAGGCATGGTTGGATTGGAGGAAAATGCAGGCATTTGTTTGCTGCTTGTTCAGGACAATTCCTTCCCAATAGGGTGATCAACCCTGACGAATATGAGGAAGACCTTGAGTTGTTCTCAAACTCTAATGCCAGCACTGAGAACTGTAGTTGCATGCTGAAAATGTGCAGTTTACAAGTCATTCTGTGAATGTTCCTCATTCCCAGGCCTTCACCACAATCTATTTTATGATCACTTACACTATATTCAGTTTTTGTTCTCTTACTGTTATTGTAAGTAAGCAATCAAAGGCTGCACGACGTACTGTGGCAAGGGGCTGGAGCATTTTCTCTCCTTTCAGCTGAGTTGGCTTGACAATCAAATAAGGTTGACTTCAATAATTATAACTTTGAATTCACATCTGATTAATGTTGCTCTGGCACACTGTTTCCCACTAGATATACCTTTGGGCAAAGCAAATCATCTAAAACAACCCCCTTGTTTATACATTGTGTGTATTGTGGGAGTTATGTTTGTGTTTCCTTACAACAATGCTGTGGTTTTAATATTGTTGGTAGAGAGAATAATGTAAGGCTTTTAACAAGGAAAACAAATTGTTTAGACAATAAGGAGACAGAGTAGCAACTGCAATAGGCATTGCATTATGTGGAGATTAGTAATCATAGTTCACATGCTGTGAGATTACCCGGTTATTCATATTAAGGTAGGACAACCTTGAATCACAGATCTCCAAGTAATGTGGAGGGATGGATGGGTAGTGTCAAAGTGTACACAAGATTCACAAAACGTTTGTACCAAACTGCTTTCTCTACCTGATAATACCAAAAAACTCAATTTTCAGTCCCTCAGCTAAAATAAAAATTTGCACCCTCTCCAAGGCTCCACCCCCAGTCTGACCACATCATCAACACACACACAAAACAAGTAAAAACTTTATGTATGGATTTGTCCTGGAACCACTTCAATTCCAGTCTACAGGCCAAAACACACATTTGACCTCAAAAACAGTCATTTTGGCTGTGCTGGCTTTCAAGAAAAATTCGACACACCTCCACTCAAACCAACCAAAACTGAGCCCAGTTTCAGAAAGCTCAACTTACCCCCTACAAAACTGTGTATGCTTTTTCCCGCTCACCTCCAGGCCAAGGAGTTATGCCCACAAACCTACTCCCTGTCATTGCCCCTAGAATGGAGCCAAGTTACACACATTCCCGCTAGCATAAAATCGGGCGGGGCCTACAAGCTCGAAAGTCAGCTTTCTACAGTACCTTTGCCAGACAACTGTGGGATGATACCCGTCTTCCAGGATGGCTCTCTGCCTTTCCACTACACTTCAAGCTTTGCACACACAAATAGCCAACCATCACATTCAACAAGCTAGAAAATCTTTTTTAAGTGTTGGAGGATTTTTTCAAAGTTCCGCCCAGCCACATGAAAGTGCTGCCAGACCACTACAAAGGGCCGCAGGCCACATCAAAGAGACACGCCCCCCTTGCTGATTCCGGTTGCTGCCATGGGAAAGTGTAAACAAGCCAATGAATTTCAATTGTACCATTATGGTCACCTGACCTCATTAATTAGTCATGAGCAGAATTGGCCCGATTCGCGATTCAAGGTTGTCCTACCTTAACATACTAACTACTTCCCAAGCTGACAATAAGCTAGGCAGCTTCAGCATGGTAAAAATACCTTGTACCTGTCATTAAACAAATTTAGCTGCTAAAATGGTTCATCCTTTATATGATGTGTGCAGGGAGGCTTTGTTCTTACAGCTGTATTTCAGTTTTGATTTGATCTTTGCCATTTCCAATACCAGCCAAGTGTTAGAGCTATTTATATGTGGCAGACAGCCGTGGTCAGCTTGGCTTGACAAGTCAACTTTAACAAGAACCCTAGTGTTGTTCTGGAACACTATTTTCCATTGGATATACCCTTAGCAAAAGTAAATCATCTATAAAGTAACCCACCTTGCTTATACATGTACATGATGTGTGTATTGTGGGAGTTTTGTTTGTGTTTCTTTACAACAACATTGTGATTTTAATTTTGGTCAGGGAAGAAAAATAGCATAAGACTTTTCACAAGCAAAACAAGTTGAAAAGTGTTTTCAAGCAAGTACTGTAGGAAGAGATAAAATTAGGCCACCATGACCAGTGTACTGTGTGAAATTGTAACTTGCTTGCTGTTATTGACTGCTGTCAGAGGTACCAGTGTTTGGGAAAAGCAGATCATTTATGTTGATAAAGTGAATGGGACCCTAGATCCCTGTTCCTGGGACGATAAAGCAGAATTTAGTAGTGTAGAAGTGACTCTAGATGGTGTGGAACTGAGCAATTCTATTCTAGTAGTTGTGAAGCCCAATTGTAAGTGCAAGGAGCTCCATGAATCAGCAGCTGCTGCATCACATGATCAACAATGTCCCACCTGGCTCTTCCCTGATCCCTCCTCAAATGGCACATGCAGATGTGGAGATAACATTCATGATACTGTCAGATGTAATGAATCAACAAAAGAGACATCTATACTTGACTGCTACTGCATGACATACAACAAATTGATGGGGCCAGTTGTTGGTGCTTGCTTCTACAATTGCGCAAAAAACCCTTTACTAAAAAACGAATTATACCATTTGGTGCCAGCTGATGTAACAAAGCTTAATAGCTATATGTGTGGGCATCTCAATCGAGGACAACTTTGTGGCAAATGCAAGGAGAACTATAGCATACCAGTTTACTCTTATGAGATGAAGTGCGTGCAGTGCTCTACTAGTCCCTTCAACTGGATACTGTACATCTTAGCTGCTTTCCTACCACTTACAGTGTTCTTCGTTCTGGTTGTGAGTTGCAGGCTTAGTGCTACTTCGCCAAAACTACTTACATTTGTCTTCTTTAGTCAGTCTTTTGCAATAGGGCCAAATGTGCGTGTTGTGTTAGCAGCAACAGAATCCTACCACTTTGCTGCAAGCTTAGCAAAAGTTTTATTTGCGCTTTATGGGATCTGGAACTTGGACTTCTTTCGCACTCTACTGCCACACATTTGTTTTAATGTAGACACACTGCAGGCTTTGGCACTTGACTATGCTATAGCCTTCTACCCCCTGATTTTGCTAGTAATAACATATGTACTCATTCAGGTTCATACCTGCAATCTCAGGGTCATTAGTGTTATGTGCAGACCATTCCACAGGTGCACAGAGCACTTCAGAAACCAGTGGGATGTGAGGACCTCCATTGTTGAGGCTTTTGCTACATTCCTTCTTCTTTCATATGTGAAATTTTTCAATGTCTCATTTGACCTTCTTGTCCCAACAACAGTGTACAATGTAAATGGTAGCTCACTGGGACTGTATCTGTACTATGATGCAACAATTGAGTACTTTGGTGATCAACACCTGCCTTATGGTGTCCTAGCTGTGTTTGTTATGCTAGTCTTCATCTTCTTTCCTGTACTGCTTCTGCTACTGTATCCAATGCGGTGTTTTCAGCACTGTCTTAGTTGCTGTGGAGTGAGGTGGCATGCTCTTCCCATCTTCATGGATGCATTCCAAGGCTGCTACAAAGATGGGACCAATGGCAGTCGAGACCATCGTCGCTTTGCAGCTGCCTTTCTTCTTGCCCGGATTTTATTTTTCATCTTGTTTGCTCTCAGTCCAACAGCACTGTTCTATGGTGCAGTGCTGTTTGTGCTAATACCTCTGGCAATGGCAATAGTCATTTTGCAGCCCTACAAACCTAGATATTCAACATACAATGTTGTAGACTCGGTGCTAGTTCTGTTATTGGCTTTGTGGGGTGCTACAATTGTGAGTATCAATATAGCAGAGTTGAAAGCTCGTAAATGGTCAAGGTTCTTTACTTCACTTGCGTACATAGTGGGAGTGCTACCCCTCTTCTACATATCCTTTGTTACATTGTATTGGATGTGTTTTCGAAGGGAGTTCTGGAGAAGAATGATAGGAAGAGTACACGGGTGGATTGCTAGGAATCGTAGGCAAATGGTTGCTACTGATTCAGTGGACTCCCTTCCTGACAGGCTAATCAACCCTGAGGAATACGAGGAAGACCTCGCAAATCCAGTGGCTGTTCAGGTTGAAAATAACTTGAGTGACCATTCCTCTAATGAGAATTGAACTGCATGCTTGGGCTGTAGTTTACAACTGAACTTTATCTCTTTAGGGGATTCTGTGGTATCAGGCTGTTATTATTTTTCTGTATTTGAAACCTAGTTTAGTAATTGCTTTGTACATTTTAATTTAAGCACACGAGTTTGAGATTATTCAGCACCACAAAACCACACATGCACCCCTAAGATAATATTTTACAGACAAGCGATGTGTGAGTAACACAGGGTAGGTCTTCTCTGGAGACCTCTTGTTATGTACAGTACACCTTCATGTATTTCTTATACTACTACTTGACTTTATGAGTGAGTGCTATAATTCATGGATGCTGATGGTCAGGATACATGGAAAATATGTTATTATTAGTTCTCCCAAGCAACAGTACAGTATGTTTCACATTCATTTGTAGTCACCCCATATTGTGGATCTTCTTGGTAGCTAGTAAGTCTAGTAGTATGTAGTATGTTGTGTTTCAGATTTGTTGGCGCATTATGTGCGGCATACTTGATTTTATTGCTAGCTAGTAGCATGTAGTACTGTTGTTAATATGTGGAGCAGATAATAGTAGTGTTCTCACAATAAGAATAGTATAACAGTGAAACTGCACACACTGAGTGCATGTTACCACTAATTACCATTAATGATTGTTTCTGTTTACTTCTGGGTATTTCGTTGGTTATGAATTATAATCAGACTTTCCATCCACAGTCGAAAACATACTTTTAACTCAAAATCTGTGAAATCTAAAAGTCTGTAAATTAAGACAGATTACAACTTGTCTGTCTGCAGTCTGTAATCTACCTACAATCTCAGGTTCATTAGTCAATGCTTTTGCTTCCTACCTTCTCCTCTCATACATGAAGGTTCTTGGTGTCTCATTTGACTTCCTTATTTCCTAATGCAATGTAATTGGTAGCTTACTGGGACTGTATCTGTACTACAATACTGGGATTGAGTACTTTGGTGATGACCACCTGCCTTAAGCTGTCCTAGCTGTGTTTGTGATGCTAGTCTTCACCCTATTTCCTCTACTTCTTCTGCTACTGTATCCAATGCCGTGCTGTTAGCAGTGTCTTGGTTGCTGTGGAGTGAGGTAGCATGATCTTCACATCTTCAACGATGCATTTTAGGAGTTCTCGTTTAGCACTGCTACAAAGAGGGAATCAATGAAAGGACTCGAGGTTGCTGGTATTATGCAGTTGCTGTTTTTTTTTGTGCTTGGATTTTTACTTTTTATCACATTTGCTGTCAGTCAAACAGCAATAGTTTTATTGGAGCCCTGTTATCCCTCTGGTAATGGCAATAGTCATTATGCAGTCCTAGAAACCTACATATTTAACATACAATCCAGTGTTGGTTCTTTTACCGGCTTTGTGGTGTGCTACTGTTGTGTGTATGAATAGAGCAGAGCTAAAGAGCACAGATGGCTAAAGTCCTCTCCGATACTTTCACTTATAGTGACATTACTACCCCACTTCCACACATCCTTTGTTATTCTGCATTGGATGTGTCCTCAAAGGCAGTTTGTGCAAAAGATGATAGGCATGGTTGGATTGGAGGAAAATGCACGCATTGCTTGCTGCTTGTTCAGGGTAATTCCTTCCCAATAGGCTGATCAACCCTGATGAATATGAGGAAGACCTTGAGTTGTTCTCTAACTTTAGCTAATGCCAGCACTGAGAACTGTAATTGCATGCTGAAAATGTGCAGTTTACAAGTAAGTCATTCTGTGAATGTTCCTCATTCCCAGGCCTTTCACCATGATCTATTTTATGATCACTTACAGTATATTCATATTGTAAGTAAGCGATCAAAGGCTGCACGGTGGCGAGGGACTGGGAACATTTTCTCTCCTTTCAGCTGACAATCAAACAAGGTTGACTTCTGAATTCATATTTGATTAATGTTACTCTGGCATACTGTTTCCCACTAGATATACCTTTGGGCAAAGCAAATCATCTAAAACAACCCCCTTGTTTATACATTGTGTGTATTGTGGGAGTTATGTTTGTGTTTCCTTACAACAATGCTGTGGTTTTATTGTTGGTAGAGAGAATAATGTAAGGCTTTTAACAAGGAAAACAAATTGTTTAGACAATAAGGAGACAGAGTAGCAACTGCAATAGGCATTGTCCGTTATGTGGAGATTAGTAATTGTAGTTTACATGTTGTGAGATTATCCTGTTATTCATATTAACATACTAACTACTTCCCAAGCTGACAGTCATGTAAGTCAGCCAGAAGTTTGCAACACACACAGTTCTGTCTTAGCAATCACAATTTTTCATAGCAGCTGCAACACTTATAAACTACAAGGATAAATCTCAATAAGCTAGGCAGCTTCAGCATGGTAAAAATACCTTGTACCTGTCATTAAACAAATTTAGCTGCTAATATGGTTCATCCTTTACATGATGTGTGCAGGGAGGCTTTGTTCTTACACAGCTGTATTTCAGTTTTGATTTGATCTTTGCCATTTCCAATACTAGATATGTTAGAGCTATTCTTTTCCATTGGATATACCCTTAGCAAAAGTAAATCATCTAAAATAACCCACCTTGCTTATACATGTACATGATGTGTGTATCGTGGGAGTTTTGTTTGTGTTTCTTTACAACAACATTGTGATTTTAATGTTGGTCGGGGAAGAAAAATAGTATAAGACTTTTCACAACCAAAACAAGTTGAAAAGTGTTTTCAAGCAAGTACTGTAGGAAGAGATAAAATTAGGAATAAAAAGAACAATGCACACATTGGGGATGAGTGCAGATGTTTGTATATGCTTCACATATTGGTTATCCTAAAATGGTTCATCCTTCTTGTTTTACATGGTTGCGTAAAGTGAGGGGGAGTTTTGTTTTGATCTTTTGCCATCTGCTATAGTTACAGGTACTCTAGTACCAGACATTCTCCAAGTGTCGGATATCTAGCAGCAAGTTAGAGCTATTCACATGTGACAGACCACCATGGCCAGTGTACTGTATGAAATTGTAACTTGCTTGCTGTTGTTGACTGCTGGTCAGAGGTACCAGTGTTCGGGAAAAGCAGATCATTTATGTTTATAAAGTGAATAGTACCCTAGATCCCTGTTCCTGGGAGGATAAAGCAGAATTTAGTAGTGTAGAAGTGACTCTAGATGGTGTGCAATTGAGCAATTCTACTCTAGTAGTTGTGAAGCCCAATTGTAAGTGCAAGGAGCTCCATGAATCAGCAGCTGCTGCATCACATGATCAACAATGTCCCACCTGGCTCTTCCCTGATCCCTCCTCAAATGGCACATGCAGATGTGGAGATAACATTCTTTTTTATGTGAAAATGTATATCTTACATACCTTCTTCCCCACCTTGGCCAAGCTAAAGCAACCCTCCATGTTTATACAAGATGTGTGGTCAGGTGTTTCCTTACATAGATGCTGTTTGCAATGGCTTTTCACACAAAATGCATTTGAAATGCCTTGTCCATTCATTAAGTGTTTGTATAAATTGGAGAGGGTTCTCAGTTACCAACTTATAATTAGCAACTTCTGTCATCTTGAGGCTTCTTATGCTCAACAAGCAGAACCTAATCAGGTATGAACAAGCAAAGGGTACAGGTTCACTGCTGTTTGTGGTACAAAACTTGTACCCCTCCTCATGATCAAGGTTGTACGAATTTGTACACCTACAAACTTGCATATACACCCATAGTCATGAAAGTATGACAATCTGTGTCCCAAGTTCTTGAACATTGCATTTATGCTGATTTCCAACAAGGATTTTGTGAATGCCTGCATGAACCTAAAACTAGATCATAATATGTTTCGACTTTAACCCTTTTTCTTCCATAGCTGAAAGAAAAACATGAGTTTGTCAAACTTGCCAGTGGAAAGAGTGTCGACATGCTGCACAAGCGGGAAGTTGGGAGACAATCATATGCTTCACTTGTCACAAATCTCACAGATGAGAATCACACACTGAGCATTGCTGTGAGTTTATTACCAATACAGCGAGTGTGCTGCAGACCTGCTTTGTTTATAGTCAAATATGTGACAACCCTGACTAAGGGATTAAGGCTGATATGCTCCCAGAGTATGTATGCAGTACTGCTCATATAATAATGTGAAGTGGCTTGATGTACGGCTAAAATTGTTATTACGACACATAATATAAATCAATGAATGTGCACACTATTTTATGCTATTTATTAGGTTGGTACCTTCAAAAACCTACAAAATGTACCAGTCACTGTTCCAGGAATCTTCTACTACCAATTGCAATCAAAAGAGGTGTGTTTAATTTGAGGATCAACATTGCGTACATGAGCTAATTGAACTGTTGATCTTTCCTGCAAGGATTCTGCTGCTGCTCCTAAGTATGGACTGGTGGTGGATGTTGCAGTCACTGGATCAAAGAAGACCATCACCATCAGATCACCCCTACAGGTTGGTATTTTCAGTATCATGGTGGCACATGGATGGAAAGTTCATCTCTTGTTTCTCCTCTCTGTAGTTCTATAACCACCTCATCACAGATGTTGAACTGTGGACTGTCTCCTCAAAACATGACTCATCCATGACATCACTGGCCACCATCAAACCCAATGAGGTGTTTGTTGTGCCAATTGATGTTGCACACAGTGGTGTTGAATTCTATGTCACACCTGCAGGATTCGGGTGAGTATATATACAAATCCTTCTCTAGTCATTCTAGGTTGTTCAACAGACTGCACACAATACATGATCATGGAGTTGTGATAGATGTGTGGTTGCATGCATTAGGATAGAACCTGAGTAACAATGCAAGCCTGTTGTAAACAGCTAACAATGAAAGTCTGTTGTAAATCTCTGAGGTTTGTTACTAGCTATTGATGACCTCCTATGCCACCACAGTTTCCAGCCTGATGATCCTCTCATAACCTGGCTCCAAAAGACAGGGACCAACTACATTGAATTCAAGAACAAACAAACTTGACTCAAGTATGCTGAAATCCAAGAACCAAGTGACCTTGTTTGTAAACTAGAGTAACAAGAGTTTCTATGACTTTCGCCCTTCCAAAAGCGAACAGAGGGTTGTGTGCCAAAATATGACAATTATGGGATTTTTGATTTTATGTGGGGGATTATATATCAACATACCTTTAAAATAAGTTTCAATTATGCAATTGCAGTCGGGCCTGAAGATGAAACATTGACTGGAAGCAGCAGTTTTATTTAGACAAGTGTCCTCTCTTGTACTCAGCCCCTCACATACTAGGAAATGCAACAAAGTTGAGTTTGTGGTACAACCTGTGTCCTGTTTATAATAGAAACACTTATTAAACCTTAATTAGGAGAAGAAGCAGTTTCATTGTACCAAATGTGCAGCTATTACTGTTTATATACTGTGTATCGTGCAATCTTCACCCCACCTTGGCCAAAGCTAAAGCAACCCCCCTTGTTTGTGATCGTGTGGTCTGGAGGGAAATTTTTGTTTCCTTTACAAGTTTACCATATCCATACTGGGTTACAAAGCCATACATAATATTATGATGTAGGGCTCCACACCCTTGTTATTGTCGTTCAGGCGGTATTTCCTCTTTAAAAGTATGCGAAACACAAAGTCGTCTGCAAAAAGTAGTTTCTCCACAAAATCTCAACCATGTACTTCATGAAGTCTGTAGCACTAGCCACTTTGCTGCTTTACACTAGTGTAGATTTGAGTACAGAAGTAAAAGCAAAACCAGTCATCTATGTTGACATGAAGAATGGGACGCTAGATAGCAGCTGTTGGAGAAGAGGACTGGACCTGCCCTGTGGTAGTTTGGAACTAGCTATAGCTGGTGCTAGGAAACACAACTCCACCATAGCTGTTCTACCTTTTGAAGTACCTGCAGCAGCTTCTCAAGAAGTCCAGCCCAGCAGTTCTTCTTGTCCACCTTGGTTCTTTCCTGACCCATCATCCAATGACACCTGCAGATGTGGGGAAAGTATTCATGGTGCTGTCAAGTGTAACGAAACACTGCAAGAGTCTGCCATACTTGACTGCTACTGTGTGACATACAATGAATCTACTGGTGTAGTTGCAGGTCCTTGCTTCTATAACTGTGAAAATATACCAAAAGGTCAAGAAGACACACTCTACCACCCCTTACCACACCGTGTTGAAGAGCTTAACAGTGCAATGTGTGGGCAGTTTCATAGAGGTGGACAATTGGTGGATCTTGTGAGGAAGGATACAGCCCACTTGTTTACTTGTATGATTTGCAGTGCTCTAACTGTACTGATAGCCACTACAACTGGGTCAAGTATGTCACTGCAGCATTTGTTCCCCTCACAGTTTTCTATGTCATCATCTTATGGTGCAGGGTTAGTGCTACCTCACCAAAGCTATATGCTTTTGTTAATTTTAGCCAGGCCATTGCAATTTCTGCTAATATGCGAATTGTTTTATCTGCAACAGCCATCTATCCAAAGATTGGAATATTAATACGAACCATAGCAGCTTTGTATGGAATCTGGAACTTAGATTTCTTCCGTACTCTCATTCCACACATTTGTCTTGAGGTGAATACCTTACAAGCCTTAGCACTAGACTATGCCATTGCATGCTATCCTCTACTTTTGATTGTTGTTTCTTACGTACTCATTGAGCTTCATGCTCGCAACTTCAGGCTCTTTGTTTGCCTTTGGAAACCATTTCAAAGATTTTTTCTTCAAAAGCAGTGGAATATAAAGACTTCCGTCATTGAAGTATTTGCCACCTTTCTTCTCCTCTCAAATGTAAAGTTTCTGAGTGTGTCCTTTGACCTTCTCACTCCAACTGAAGTCCACAACATAAACGGCTTTGGTCATTTATATGGTAGCTACATAGGGCTGGTGAACTCTGGTTTTCCCGCTTCATTCAATAATTCAGGACTCCTTGAAACAGGAGAAGGGAGGTGAAGCTATAGGAAATTGGATCTAAATTTAAACCACAAACAGGAAATGCATGACAATAGACCACACAAAAGCCAAACTGCAGTGAGCATGTAAACAGGAAGATATCGTTGAGCCCACCAACCATTAGCAGGCTGAGAATTCAATTGATGAGTGACATACATTGATAATGTTAAGGTATACATGCATGCAGAAAGCCTCATGCCACAAAGCAGGTCTGCCCCAAGTGTTATAACTTTTAACACCCCTCAAAACCAAGTTCTAATACCCATCATAGGGTGTTAATGGTACAATGAACCACTAATTATACCTTTCCAACATCCTCCATTTTTGTCAGTGTTGTTATTATTATTATTATTATGATAAACACACCGAGAAGGGTGCAAGATAAGAGTACATAGAAATTATAAAGATACAACAGCTGGTACAATTGCTTCCAGTTCACTGTGGCTGAAATGAAGGATAAAAGTGTGCGTGGAGCGAATTTCTGTTGAGCATGCCCCCAGACCCTACATGGCTGTGCACATAGCTGATGCTCTCAGGAAAATGATAGCTGACTGTGAGGCTTTTGGTCAATCTCATGGGCTATGTTTCAATGCTTCTAAGACTCAATTGATCTGTTTCCAATGAACAACTTGCCCTGTGCAATGTCATTTTTGCTTTGATGGACAATCTTTGCCAGTTGTTGACTCTGTGGTTCATCTTGGTAACACTCTTCAGTTTAATCTGTTGGACAAGCTTGACATTCATTTGAAGTCAATGTCATTTATCCGTAAAGCTAATACAGTTCTTTTCGATTTTAAATGCACTGATCTTCTTACTAAGATGAAGCTATGTCAATTAATCTTCCTGCCTTTCACCATATGGAAGTTGTCTGTGGAGGCTAAATTAGACTGTGAGGAACTCACCAGGAAAAATTTTAAAAATAAGTCTTCTGAGGATGATTCTGAGCATGTTCTGAGGCAACAGACTAAAAAGTTATAGTTATGAAATTTTAGACCTACTTTATAGCAGTCAGGAAATGCTCTCGCCAACCAAACTTCAGCTTCAAACAGGTAGCTACAATGCAATATACCTCCAATCTGGAGGTTCCTGTGCTTTCTTTTGCATGACTACAACCAATCAAGGCAACGACAAGAACACACAAAAGACGAACACAGATAGCACCAAGGCGAGCAAGTCAGCTGAAAAATGGTCTGGCCATGGTTAGACTGGTTCCAACGCCTGGTAGCAATATCACTCCTTTTCTTTCTAAAACACTTCATGACTATATAGCTAGTTTAATATGATATATTCTTTACATAGAAATGCAAAAAAATTTGGGGGTGCTTCTGCACCCCCAAGCACCCACTTGTCTACGGCCTTGGAATGAGGTCAGCTGCACAATAAGCATTTGCACCTTGTTGACATTGATAGGTTTGCCATTGTTAACCTTCACATCCAGCAGGTCCCACTTGATGAGCTTCTTCCCTGTATGGTGTACAGCAGGGTCTCATGGGCACCAAGGGTGTGCATGATCGCTTGTACACTCCTGTAGTAGTAACTTATACAATATTGAGCTAAAGTCAGTAGTTATGGATTATGCTTAGATCTCTTGCCTCATGCTGGAAAAAAGAGAACTTAGATGTTATGAGACGGGAATAGAGGAAAGTGAAAAGGACGTCAGTCACTGAGAATCGAACCCAGGACACCTGGCTTGTGCAGCCAGTGCTCTGCCACTGAGCTACAACAACCAGACAGCCACCAGGAGGTCTGGTTGACTTGGCCAGGGGAACACTGGATTCTGTGACCAGGTTTGTATGTACCTGAATTTCAAATGCCATGGATGTTTAGGAAACTGCTTTCAGTATATGCATGGCATAAGCAGCTCATACTACAATACCGACAGTGCTTTTACACTCAAGTTAAACTACATGCAGTATGTAACAATTTGGTATTTCAAATCCAGCTAGCAAAGTGTATAAAGACATGCAGAATAGCTGCAGCATTGCTGTTTCATAATAATCATGTATAATGTTTCAGTGATGCCAATTAGCTCAACACATGCTATGCTAAATAATTATGAAAACTGCATGCTACTTAATTACTTGTCAGCAAGCAAGTCCACAATGCTAATGTATGCACAACACTGTTAAACATACACAGTTGAAACAACTTGTGCCAGCTTCAGTGAGTTCACAATTATATTATTGTGAATGCTATGGAGAGTTCATTAGTGTAAGCTAATTGAAACAGGAATGAGATATTGCACAAGGATTCACTGTTATGTAGCATTGTAAACTTTAAAGCTGTTTATGAACTATAGCAGATCTGTGGTTGTTAAATAGAATGGGGAAGGGTATGTTGATTATGATACTGAATTCACTTGATAGTCTTTACCGGTTTAATATATAGTGTACATGATTTCACCCAAACTGGTGAAACCACTGAGGTGTTGTTTTTAAGCAGTGTGAACACTACACAAGTTAACGACTGCATGCACCTCTATTGGTTAGCCTATAGCTAGGAAATAATGCTATAGCTAGTAGTGTGCAAAGTGTGTGGAGCATATAGTAAAAACTTCTTTTTTTTTTCAACAACAGTTCAACTAAACTGTTCTCACAACAACATTAGTAATAGCAAAAACTGCACACTGAGTGTATATTATCACTAGATTGATGTTGTTTATTTTGTGGGATATTTCTTTATACAGTCTTCATTTTGTCAGACCTTCCATGCACAGTTAAAAACATACCTTTATTTTTGTAAATTGGTTACAGCTTGACAGTCTGTGTTCTGAACCTAGATTCCATATTAAGAAACAGAAAGACCGTATAAATTCACTGAACAAAGATTACTTATCTACACAATGTCAATTATTTGTAAACATGCTATTGGTACTTATACTATCATGAAATTTATTTTGTGAAAACGTTTGCCTGTAGAAAATATCCCAGGGCCAAGATCAGAAGCATTTTCTTTGTACCAACATTTTCAATTCTTCCATTCTACATGCCCTCTTCAGTGGATATATCCTAAGACAAGCATCTTCCTATTTAAACCCCATCTTTACACAAATTTAATTACTCACCATAAAAGCAGTGTAGAGCACAATGCCCAGTCTTAGAATCTTCGGTAGTAGAACTATGACCATCTAACAGTTATCGCCAAACGGCAAGCCTCTCGGATGTTCCACAAAGACAAGCTGACAGCAGAAGTTGCACACCCCCAAGTTATTCAAAAATCATTATAACCTCACCCTTTAAGCCCCACCCCCAATTTTTTGCAGTTTTAATGTATCAAATCTAAGAGCCGAAACCTCCTACATATTTAGTAGCTGAAAATAGATCTGAATACAAACCCAAGAGCTGGGCTCCTTAAAACAAGCCTTAGGTGGGTGTGGTCCCACCCTTCTGTAGCAGACTATAAAGGGACTGTAATGTGGGATTATCCTGTTCATGAATATTGTAGGTTGTGGGATTATCCTGTTATCATGTTTACATACTAACCTGCTTCCAAGATGGCTATGCAAGTCAGTCTGTCTTAGGAAACACATGTTGGCAAGTACATATGCATGTAGTTGCTGAATGGCTTCCCAAATGTACCAGTAGCTTGCCTGCTGCTGTGCAGATATTGTTAGAAAATTCTTTAGATATCAATTATTACTGCATAGTTATGAAAACAAAACTCCCCCTCACAAATCAATAGGAAGTTGATCCATTGTCATCTGCTATATAGTTATGCATATACTCCAGTATATACCAGACATTTGTGAGTGTGTTGGAGCCTATGTACAATGTTACAGACAACCATGATCAGTGTAGTAACTTCTCTGTTGCTGTTGACTGCTGTTAGAAGTACCAGTGTTCAGCCAAAGCAGATCATCTACGTTGATGAAGTGAATGGGACACTAGATCCCAGTTGCTGGGAGAATAGAGATGAATTCTTATGCAGTAGTGTAGAGGTGGCTCTAGATGGTGTGCAACTGCACAATTCTACTCTAGTGGTTGTGAAACACAACTGCAAGTGCAAGGAGCTCCAGGAATCAGCAGCTGCTGCATCTCATGATCCACAATGTCCCACCTGGTTCTTCCCTGATTCCTCCTCAAATGGCACATGCAAATGTGGGGATGACATTCATGATACTGTCAGATGTAACAACTCAACAAAAGAGACAGCTATACTTGACTGCTACTGCATGACATACAATGAATCAACGGGGCCAGTTGTCGGTGCTTGCTTCTACAATTGTGATAATTCAGCAGTGAATCCTTTACTAAAAGATGATTTATATCATTTGTTGCCATCCGATATCACAAAGCTTAATAACTATGTGTGTGGGCATCTCAACCGAGAAGGACAACTCTGTGGAAACTGCATAGAGGGCTATAGTACACCAGTTTATTCTTATGATTTAGAATGTGTGCAGTGCTCTACTAGTCCCATCAACTGGGTGAAGTACATCCTAGCTGCTTTCCTACCACTTACAGTGTTCTTTGTTCTCATGGTGAGTTGCAGGCTCAGTGCTACTTCACCAAAATTACTTGCATTTGTCTTCTTTAGTCAGATTCTTGCAATAGGGCCAAATGTGCGTATTGTGTTAACCGCGACAAAACCCTACCCCATTGCTGCAAGTTTAGAAAAGGTCATATTTACTCTTTATGGGATCTGGAACTTGGACTTTTTTCGCACTCTACTGCCACCAATTTGTGTTAATGTAGATACACTGCAGGCTTTGGCACTTGACTATGCTATAGCCTTCTACCCCCTGATTTTGCTTGTAGTAACATATGTACTCATTCAAGTTCACATCTGCAATTTCAGGGTTAGTGTTATGTGCAGACCATTCCGCAGGTGCATAGAGCACTTCAGAAGCCAGTGGGATGTGAGGACCTCCATTGTTGAGGCCTTTGCCACCTTCCTTCTCCTCTCATATGTGAAGCTTCTCAGTGTCTCACTTGACCTCCTCGTTCCAACACATGTGTACCATGTAAATGGCAGCTTGGTGGGACTGTTTGTGTTTTACGATGCGACAATAGAATACTTTGGTAATGAACACCTGCCTTACGGTGTCCTAGCTGTGTTTGTCATGCTGGTCTTCATCCTCTTCCCTTTACTGCTTCTGCTACTGTATCCAATGCGGTGCTTTCAGCAGTGTCTTAGTTGCTGTGGAGTGAGGTTGCATGCTCTTCCCATCTTCATGGATGCATTCCAAGGCTGCTACAAAGATGGGACCAATGGCAGTCGAGACCATCGTCGCTTTGCAGCTGCCTTTCTTCTTGCCCGGATTTTATTTTTCATCTTGTTTGCTCTCAGTCCAACAGCACTGTTCTATGGTGCAGTGCTGTTTGTGTTAATACCTCTGGCAATGGCAATAGTCATTTTGCAGCCCTACAAACCTAGATATTCAACATACAATGTTGTAGACTCAGTGCTAGTTCTGTTATTGGCTTTGTGGTGTGCTACAATTGTGAGTATCAACATAGCAGAGTTGAAAGCTCATAAATGGTCAAAGTTCATTGCTTCACTTTCATACATAGTAGCAGTACTGCCCCTCTTCTACATATCCTTTGTTACACTACACTGGATGTGTTCTCGAAGGGAGTTTGGGCAAAGAATGATAGGAAGAGTGCATGGGTGGATTGCAGAGAATCATAGTCAAATGGTTGCTACTGGTTCAGTGGAATCCCTTCCTGACAGGCTAAACAACCCCGATGAATATGAGGATGACCTCACAAATCCAGTAGCTGTTTAAGTTAAAAATAACATGAGTGGCCATTTCTCAAATAAGACCTGAAACTTCATACTTGAACTGTAGTTTACATATACTTTTTGTAAAGTGCCTAGAATATTGCACTGTACATGTATTGGGGTGTGTTGATTACTTCTGTATTTGAAACTTACTCTAGTGACTCTTGTTCATATGTTGATTTGAGACTACTATATTTTTTCACTTCATGCATGATGTACTCGATTTATGACAAAACATTTTAAGCAAAACAATTTGTGAAGTATAATCAGACCTTCCATGCACAGTTGAAAACATATTTACAATCTGTGTGTAAATTGATTACAGCCCGTCTGTCTGTGTTCTGAACCTTGCTTGTGTATTCAGGAGCAGAAAGACCACACTTCCTATTTTATATAAATTCACTAAACAAAGATTACTTATCTACACACCATATGTCAATTGTTTGTGGAACATGCTATTGGAACTCAGACAATCGTGAAATTTATTTTGCGAAAACATTTGCCTGTAGAAATGTTACAGGGTTCATTATACATTTGCATGATTGTGTGTATGGAGTTTTTTGTGTTTGTTTCCTGCCAACCATGTTGTGTTTCAACATGGTTGTGTTGAAACACAAAACTCCCACAGCAATAAATGTAAATTGACATTTCCCACCCACCCAATTTACTTCCATTGCTTGCCTTGCCAAGTGATGTGACCAGTGTTGGGCTGAATGTTGGAACCTTTACAATCCTGAGTAGATTGCACAGAACATGAGTAGATTGCACAGAACATGAAAAAAAAATTTTTAAGGTTTTTTACCAGGTAACCACTTTTGATCAGATTCTACAAAGGAAGTATGAGGCTAATAGACGATGGGGAGACAGAGGGATAGCAAAAGATAATGTTCAGTATGTGGGGATGAGTGCAGAAGTGTACAAGACTTAAAAAACATTAAAAATGTAAAAAGACGTAGGGATGGCATGCCAAAAAGTATGCAAACAAGGTAGAGATGATGCATGAAAGCAACGGTCTACATATTGGCAAAGCCCCATCCCTACATCTTTTTCACACTGCAGTTAGACAGTGCATGGGTAGTCTCAGTTCATGGCTGTAGCTTCATTCTCAGGCCACGCACTTTCTAGCTCCTCCCACATTGCCTGGGAACGAGGCTAATTGTAGGTGGCTACCAAGGTTAGTAGTTTTATTGCCAACATACTACTTGTAGTGACAGTGGTACCCTTGTTATATGCCTCTGGTATAGCCTAGACAGTGAGCTTGAGTGGGCTGCAGACGAGTAATCAGTGTGTAAAACTCAAGCACTCATGCACAGCGTTAATAACTGCATGGATGGGTGCAGATTCAGCTCTCGAGCACGCTGTCTAACTGCAGTGTGAAAAAGATGTAGGGATGGGGCTTTGCCAATATGTAGACCTTTGCTTTCATGCATCATCTCTACCTTGTTTGCATACTTTTTGGCATGCCATCCCAACATCTTTTTACATCTTTAATGTTTTTTAAGTCTTGTTTCTGCACTTTTTTTGTTGTTAATCTCAGTTACAGTTAGACCTAAGCCTAAGAAGAATATTTCAAGGTAACCACAATACCAGAACTTGAAGCGGCGTTGACAGGTTAGTAGTGATTCCAGTGTGATATCTGCCCTCCCTGGAGAAAAGTGTAATAATTATGTGCAATATAGCCAGATAGAACCTGATGAAGGGCCAACCACTCTCCGTACCAAACTTTGTGAAAACAATTTCATGATTCAGTTGTCAGTCACATGACGACTGACCAGGTGCAGCACACTATCATACAACACACTATCATACTGACAACAGACAATCCTAGTCTCGCGAGCCAGCCGTATTTTTCTGTCATGCGCATGTGGAGTATAAAGCCCAAAGCAAAGTCAGTAACGTAGAATGCCATCGTAAGCGAGTAGTATACGGGTTGGCATGCAGGAAGTCATGTGCTTAATTTAGAACGGACCAATCAGATTTGAACCTCATGCATTAGTATAGTGCGGATGTCCACGGGAAGCTGGCCAGAGTGTCCAGACGTATTTTTCTCTCCCTCTCGCTCCTAGATCCTCCCACCGGAAATAAAGAAAAATACGGCTGGCTCGCGAGACTAAGACAATCCTAGCTTTACAGTTCACTGAAGCTGTGAGTAGGCTAGTTTTAGTGTAGCTACAAGTAGGCAGCTGAATGCAGCGCCTTACCTACGTGGTGTTCATAAGCCTTGCCCAATGCCGCGGGGGAAAAAAAAACCGTGCCAGTCACGCCGGCTTGTGTACTCTCGCTTCCAGACCAATGACCATGGTCTTCGGTCTGGGAACGAGACTTCGTGTGCGCATGCGTACAAAATTAGAAAATGGCGTCCTTCCCAACGGACAGCAGCCTCAGAGTGTTGTGAATGGCTTTTGTTGACCAGGGTGAATTTGAAGCTATGAAGACGCTGAGTGGTTGGGAAGCTGAGCGCTGTAATGAGCATCCGTTTCGTGCTAAAATCAAGGTGAGTATCTACTTGAGCCGTTTTCGAGTTATCGTCGTTTGACATGTGGTCTGAACTTGGGAAAGAAGAATGGTACTTTTGCTACCGCACACTTTTGCGTTTAGCTGTCTTCCGCGTGGCTTTTGGCTACTTACAAAGGCACTCAAAGAGGATGTCTGGGCTCTTAAATAAGCTTTTAGTGTGTTTGTGGTGAAGTTATACGTATTGCATATATTCGGCGCGTCGGCGCCATCCGGCGGGCCCTACATAGAGAGTCTACTGACTCTCTGATAGTTCATATGTTGTGAGATTATCCTGTTTGTCGTAGTAACATACTAACTACTTCCCAAAACAGTCATGTAAGCAGCCAGCAAGTCACAGTACATCCGTTTCTGTCTTAGCAATCACACATTGGCAAGTGCATATAGACCTTTTACGCGGGCTTAGTTTACGGGATTTTGCGTAAATGCGGAAGTGCAAGTGCCACGCCCCTTGGTGGGAAAGATACGCGCGCTCACACAGCTGCACAGTCGGCCTGCAAATTCACAGAGTTGTATTTTTGTTGAAAATTTTAACACCTGCAGGACAGATGGTTAATAACTGTTGTGTTGTCGGCTGCACCAACTATGTTAGTAAAAAAAAGGTCTCAGTTTCTACCGTTTTCCTGTAGCTAACCGTAAGAGAGATGCGAGAGATGGGTGGTTGCTGTGCGCAGAAAAGACTGGCAACCTACACCACATTCAAGAATCTGCAATGAACATTTTATATCAGGTGATGAACCGTAGAATTGTGTGTACATGGTCGTAGCAAGCGGTCATGCAGATCGGATTTCGTCCGACCAAATTTTTAATGTGCACATGCACGTCTTTAGTCGAATAACTAAGATCATCCTTCTCTTCAGGATCAAGCAGCTTTAGTTCCTCTAAGTATCTGCTCTGCGCAACAGCATCTAACTTTCTGTACTACTCGCTCATCGCCTGTCTTCAACACGGTGCAAGGCAGCTGCACAACGCAACTTTCCCACCAGTGGGCGTGGCACTTTACTTCCGCTCTACTCCGCATTCCTATAGTAAACGGTGCAGCGTAAAAGGTCTATAGCGATTGGACAATTTTCTTCTCAGCATATTTCACAAATAGCAATAACCAACGTAGCACCAGCTTACTGATTATTTTTAACCGTTGGCCAGAATAGATCATTTATCAGATTGCTTGGTTTGATTTTGTGAGGGTGGCTTTTGTTTTCATAACTGACCAAAGTGTATTAAGATCTTTTGTTATCTGCTATATATTGATATGTATGTACAGTGACTAACATTTCTGAGTGTTTAAGCAGTTAGATCTATGTACATGCTGCTGACAGCCATGACCAGTGTACTATATGAACTAGTAACTTCTCTGTTGTTGCTGACTGCTGTTAGAAGTACCAGTGTTCAGCCAAAGCAGATCATCTACATTGATGAAGTGAATGGGACACTAGATCCGCATTGCTGGCAGAATGGAGACGAATTACCACGCAATGGTATAGAGGTGGCTCTTGATGGTATGAAACTGCATAATTCCACTCTAGTAGTTGTAAAGCCCAATTGTAAGTGCAAGGAGTTGCAGGAGTCTGTAGATGATGTACCTCATCAACATTGTCCCACCTGGTTTATCCCTGATCCCTCCTCGAATGGCACATGCAAATGTGGTGATGACATTCATGGTGCTGTCAGATGTAACAACTCAACAAAAGAAGCAGCTATACTTAGCTGTTACTGTATGACATACAATGAATCAACAGGGCCAGTTGTTGGCATTTGCTTCTACAATTGTGTACATAATGTGCTAAAAGGTGACTTGTATCATTTGTTGCCATCTGATGTCACAGAGCTTAACAATATGTGTGGTTATTTTAATCGAGAAGGACAACTCTGTGGAAAATGCAAAGAGAACTATAGCATACCAGTTTACTCTTACGACTTGAACTGTGTACAGTGCCCTAATAGTCCCTTCAACTGGATAAAGTACATCCTAGCTGCTTTCCTTCCACTCACAGTGTTCTTTGTTCTCATGGTGAGTTGCAGGCTCAGTGCTACTTCACCAAAACTGTTTGGATTTGTCTTCCTTAGTCAGACTGTGGCAGAAGGAGCAAATGTGCGCATTATATTAGCAGAACTAAAAACCCACCCTATTGTTGCAAGCTTAGCAAAAGTCTTATTTGCACTTTATGGGATTTGGAACTTGGACTTTTTTCGCACTGTGATGCCACACATTTGTGTTAATGTAGACACATTGCAAGCTTTAGCACTTGACTATGCTATAGCCTTCTATCCCCTGATTTTGCTAGCAGTAACATATGTACTCATTCAAGTTCACACCTGCAATTTCAGGGTCATTAGTGTTATGTGCAGACCATTCCGCAGGTGCATAGAGCACTTCAGAAGCCAGTGGGATGTGAGGACCTCCATTGTTGAGGCTTTCGCTACCTTCCTTCTCCTCTCGTACTTAAAACTTCTCGGTGTCTCTTCTGACCTTCTCGTCCCAACACAGGTGTACCGTGTAAATGGCAGCTTGGTGGGACTGTATCTGTACTACGATGCAACAATTGAGTATTTTGGTGATGAACACCTGCCTTATGGTGTTCTAGCTGTGTTTGTCATGCTGGTATTCATCCTCTTACCTATGCTACTTCTGCTACTGTATCCAATGTGGTGCTTTCAGCGGTGTCTTGGTTGCTGTGGAGTGAGGTGTCATGCTCTTCACATCTTCATCGACGCATTTCTGGGCTGTTACAAAGATGGAACTAATGGGACTCGAGATTGTCGGTACTATGCAGCTTCCTTTCTTTTTTCACGAATTTTACCGTTTCTGATTTTTGCTCTCAGTCAAACAGCACTGTTCTATGGTGCAGTGCTGTTTATTTTAATACCTCTGGTAATGGCAATACCCATTGTGCAACCCTACAAACCTAGATTTTCAACATATAATGCTGTGGACTCGGTGCTAGTTCTTCTGATGGCTCTGTGGTGCGCTACTATTGTGTGTGTCACTATAGCAGGATTGAAAGCTCACAGGTGGCAAAAATACTTTCTGATACTGTCTTTTATAGTAGCTGTACTACCGCTCTTCTACATATCTTTTGTTACTCTACATTGGATGTGTTCTCGAAGGCAGTTTGGGCAAAGGATGACAGGAAGGGTGCGTGATTGGATTAAAGAAAGTCGTAGGCATATTCTCACAGCTGGTTCTGAGGAATCGCTTCCTTACAGGCTAATCAACCCTGATGAATATGGGGATGACCTCGCAAATCCAGTGGCTTTTCAGGTTGAAAATAGCTTGAGTGACCATTCCTCTAATGAGAATTGAACTGCCTACTTGGGCTGTAGTTTACAACTGAACTTTATCTCTTTAGGGGATTCTGTGTTATCAGGCTGTTATTATTTTTGTGTATTTGAAACTTACTTCAGTAATTGCTTTGATCATAATAAAGCAAAAGCACACAAGTTTAAGATTATTCAGCACCACCAAACCACACATGGACTACTAAGATAATATTTTACAGACAAGCAATGTGTGAGTATGTAGCCCAATGACCTCTAACTAGAGGTCTTCAGAGAAGACGTACCCATGCTACTTCTGTTGCACCAATAGAGAGACATGGCTATTTCCACCTGTATACAGCTAACTATGTAGCCATGTGTGACACTATATCTGTGCATCTCTACTGGTACGGTGCAACCCATGAAGTAACACAGGGTAGGTCTTCTCTGGAGACCTCTTGTTATGTACAGTACACCTTCATGTTTTTCTTATATGCACTACTTGACTTCATGAATAAGTGCTATAATTCATGGATGCTGACGGTCTGGATACATGGAAAATATGTTATTATTAGTTCTCCCAAGCAACAGTACAGTATATTTCACATTCATTTGTAGTCACCCCATATATCCTTAGTTGAAATAATGCATGAGATAACACAAAGTCACCAGCTATCACAGCATGTAGCATTGTGGATCTTCTTGGTAGCTAGTAAGTCTAGTATGTTGTGTTTCAGATTTGTTGGCGCATTAGTAGTGTGTGGCATACTTGATTTTATTGCTAGCTAGTAGCGTGTAGTACTGTTGTTAATATGTGGAGCAGATAATAGTAGTGTTCTCACAACAACATTAGTAACAGTGAAACTGCACACACTGAGTGCGTATTATGACTAATAATTACTTTTGGGTATTTCTTTGTACAGCCTTTGCTTGTGAATTGTAATCAGACTTTACACGCACAGTTGAAAACATACTTTTAACTCAAAATCTGTGAAATCTAAAAATCTGTAAAGTAAGACAGATTACAACTGAGTGTTTGTCTGCAGTCTGTAATCTGCCTACAATCTCAGGTTCATTAGTCAATGCTTTTGCTTCCTACCTTCTCCTCTCATAGATGAAGGTTCTTGGTGTCTCATTTGACTTCCTTATTTCCTAATGTATATGTACAATGTAAATGGTAGTTTATTGGGACTGTATCTGTACTACAATACTGGGATTGAGTACTTTGGTGATGACCACCTGCCTTAAGCTGTCCTAGCTGTGTTTGTGATGCTAGTCTTCACCCTATTTCCTCTACTTCTTCTGCTACTGTATCCAATGCCGTGCTGTTAGCAGTGTCTTGGTTGCTGTGGGATGAGGTAGCATGATCTTCACATCTTCAATGATGCATTTTAGCACTGCTACCAAGGAGGAACCAATGAGAGGGCTCAAGGTTGCTGGTACTGTGCAGTTGCAGTTTTATTGGAGCCCTGTTTGTGTTTATCCCTTTGGTAATGGTAATAGTCATTACGCAGTCCTAGAAACCTACATATTTAACATACAATCCAGTGTTGGTTCTTTTACCGGCTTTGTGGTGTGCTACTGTTGTGTGTATGAAATGAGCAGAGCTAAAGAGCACAGATGGCTAAAGTCCTCTCCGATACTTTCACTTATAGTGACATTACTACCCCACTTCCACACATCCTTTGTTATTCTGCATTGGATGTGTCCTCAAAGGCAGTTTGTGCAAAAGATGATAGGCATGGTTGGATTGGAGGAAAATGCAGGCATTTGTTTGCTGCTTGTTCAGGACAATTCCTTCCCAATAGGGTGATCAACCCTGACGAATATGAGGAAGACCTTGAGTTGTTCTCAAACTCTAATGCCAGCACTGAGAACTGTAGTTGCATGCTGAAAATGTGCAGTTTACAAGTCATTCTGTGAATGTTCCTCATTCCCAGGCCTTCACCACAATCTATTTTATGATCACTTACACTATATTCAGTTTTTGTTCTCTTACTGTTATTGTAAGTAAGCAATCAAAGGCTGCACGACGTACTGTGGCAAGGGGCTGGAGCATTTTCTCTCCTTTCAGCTGAGTTGGCTTGACAATCAAATAAGGTTGACTTCAATAATTATAACTTTGAATTCATATCTGATTAATGTTGCTCTGGCACACTGTTTCCCACTAGATATACCTTTGGGCAAAGCAAATCATCTAAAACAACCCCCTTGTTTATACATTGTGTGTATTGTGGGAGTTATGTTTGTGTTTCCTTACAACAATGCTGTGGTTTTAATATTGTTGGTAGAGAGAATAATGTAAGGCTTTTAACAAGGAAAACAAATTGTTTAGACAATAAGGAGACAGAGTAGCAACTGCAATAGGCATTGCATTATGTGGAGATTAGTAATCATAGTTCACATGCGGTGAGATTACCCGGTTATTCATATTAAGGTAGGACAACCTTGAATCACAGATCTCCAAGTAATGTGGAGGGATGGATGGGTAGTGTCAAAGTGTACACAAGATTCACAAAACGTTTGTACCAAACTGCTTTCTCTACCTGATAATACCAAAAAACTCAATTTTCAGTCCCTCAGCTAAAATAAAAATTTGCACCCTCTCCAAGGCTCCACCCCCAGTCTGACCACATCATCAACACACACACAAAACAAGTAAAAACTTTATGTATGGATTTGTCCTGGAACCACTTCAATTCCAGTCTACAGGCCAAAACACACATTTGACCTCAAAAACAGTCATTTTGGCTGTGCTGGCTTTCAAGAAAAATTCGACACACCTCCACTCAAACCAACCAAAACTGAGCCCAGTTTCAGAAAGCTCAACTTACCCCCTACAAAACTGTGTATGCTTTTTCCCGCTCACCTCCAGGCCAAGGAGTTATGCCCACAAACCTACTCCCTGTCATTGCCCCTAGAATGGAGCCAAGTTACACACATTCCCGCTAGCATAAAATCGGGCGGGGCCTACAAGCTCGAAAGTCAGCTTTCTACAGTACCTTTGCCAGACAACTGTGGGATGATACCCGTCTTCCAGGATGGCTCTCTGCCTTTCCACTACACTTCAAGCTTTGCACACACAAATAGCCAACCATCACATTCAACAAGCTAGAAAATCTTTTTTAAGTGTTGGAGGATTTTTTCAAAGTTCCGCCCAGCCACATGAAAGTGCCGCCAGACCACTACAAAGGGCCGCAGGCCACATCAAAGAGACACGCCCCCCTTGCTGATTCCGGTTGCTGCCATGGGAAAGTGTAAACAAGCCAATGAATTTCAATTGTGCCATTATGGTCACCTGACCTCATTAATTAGTCATGAGCAGAATTGGTCCGATTCGCGATTCAAGGTTGTCCTACCTTAACATACTAACTACTTCCCAAGCTGACAGCCATGTAAGTCAGCCAGAAGTTTGCAACACACACAGTGCTGTCTTAGCAATCACAATTTTTCATAGCAGCTGAACACTTATAAAGTACAAGGATAGATTTCAATAAGCTAGGCAGCTTCAGCATGGTAAAAATACCTTGTACCTGTCATTAAACAAATTTAGCTGCTAAAATGGTTCATCCTTTATATGATGTGTGCAGGGAGGCTTTGTTCTTACACAGCTGTATTTCAGTTTTGATTTGATCTTTGCCATTTCCAATACCAGCCAAGTGTTAGAGCTATTTATATGTGGCAGACAGCCGTGGTCAGCTTGGCTTGACAAGTCAACTTTAACAAGAACCCTAGTGTTGTTCTGGAACACTATTTTCCATTGGATATACCCTTAGCAAAAGTAAATCATCTATAAAGTAACCCACCTTGCTTATACATGTACATGATGTGTGTATTGTGGGAGTTTTGTTTGTGTTTCTTTACAACAACATTGTGATTTTAATTTTGGTCAGGGAAGAAAAATAGCATAAGACTTTTCACAACCAAAACAAGTTGAAAAGTGTTTTCAAGCAAGTACTGTAGGAAGAGATAAAATTAGGCCACCATGACCAGTGTACTGTGTGAAATTGTAACTTGCTTGCTGTTATTGACTGCTGTCAGAGGTACCAGTGTTTGGGAAAAGCAGATCATTTATGTTGATAAAGTGAATGGGACCCTAGATCCCTGTTCCTGGGACGATAAAGCAGAATTTAGTAGTGTAGAAGTGACTCTAGATGGTGTGGAACTGAGCAATTCTATTCTAGTAGTTGTGAAGCCCAATTGTAAGTGCAAGGAGCTCCATGAATCAGCAGCTGCTGCATCACATGATCAACAATGTCCCACCTGGCTCTTCCCTGATCCCTCCTCAAATGGCACATGCAGATGTGGAGATAACATTCATGATACTGTCAGATGTAATGAATCAACAAAAGAGACATCTATACTTGACTGCTACTGCATGACAAACAACAAATTGATGGGGCCAGTTGTTGGTGCTTGCTTCTACAATTGCGCAAAAAACCCTTTACTAAAAAACGAATTATACCATTTGGTGCCAGCTGATGTAACAAAGCTTAATAGCTATATGTGTGGGCATCTCAATCGAGAAGGACAACTTTGTGGCAAATGCAAGGAGAACTATAGCATACCAGTTTACTCTTATGAGATGAAGTGCGTGCAGTGCTCTACTAGTCCCTTCAACTGGATACTGTACATCTTAGCTGCTTTCCTACCACTTACAGTGTTCTTCGTTCTGGTTGTGAGTTGCAGGCTTAGTGCTACTTCGCCAAAACTACTTACATTTGTCTTCTTTAGTCAGTCTTTTGCAATAGGGCCAAATGTGCGTGTTGTGTTAGCAGCAACAGAATCCTACCACTTTGCTGCAAGCTTAGCAAAAGTTTTATTTGCGCTTTATGGTATCTGGAACTTGGACTTCTTTCGCACTCTACTGCCACACATTTGTTTTAATGTAGACACACTGCAGGCTTTGGCACTTGACTATGCTATAGCCTTCTACCCCCTGATTTTGCTAGTAATAACATATGTACTCATTCAGGTTCATACCTGCAATCTCAGGGTCATTAGTGTTATGTGCAGACCATTCCACAGGTGCACAGAGCACTTCAGAAACCAGTGGGATGTGAGGACCTCCATTGTTGAGGCTTTTGCTACATTCCTTCTTCTTTCATATGTGAAATTTTTCAATGTCTCATTTGACCTTCTTGTCCCAACAACAGTGTACAATGTAAATGGTAGCTCACTGGGACTGTATCTGTACTACGATGCAACAATTGAGTACTTTGGTGATCAACACCTGCCTTATGGTGTCCTAGCTGTGTTTGTTATGCTAGTCTTCATCTTCTTTCCTGTACTGCTTTTGCTACTGTATCCAATGCGGTGTTTTCAGCACTGTCTTAGTTGCTGTGGAGTGAGGTGGCATGCTCTTCCCATCTTCATCGATGCATTCCAAGGCTGCTACAAAGATGGGACCAATGGCAGTCGAGACCATCGTCGCTTTGCAGCTGCCTTTCTTCTTGCCCGGATTTTATTTTTCATCTTGTTTGCTCTCAGTCCAACAGCACTGTGCTATGGTGCAGTGCTGTTTGTGTTCATACCTCTGGCAATGGCAATAGTCATTTTGCAGCCCTACAAACCTAGATATTCAACATACAATGTTGTAGACTCGGTGCTAGTTCTGTTATTGGCTTTGTGGGGTGCTACAATTGTGAGTATCAATATAGCAGAGTTGAAAGCTCGTAAATGGTCAAAGTTCTTTACTTCACTTGCGTACATAGTGGGAGTGCTACCCCTCTTCTACATATCCTTTGTTACATTGTATTGGATGTGTTTTCGAAGGGAGTTCTGGAGAAGAATGATAGGAAGAGTGCATGGGTGGATTGCTAGGAATCGTAGGCAAATGGTTGCTACTGATTCAGTGGACTCCCTTCCTGACAGGCTAATCAACCCTGAGGAATACGAGGAAGACCTCGCAAATCCAGTGGCTGTTCAGGTTGAAAATAACTTGAGTGACCATTCCTCTAATGAGAATTGAACTGCATGCTTGGGCTGTAGTTTACAACTGAACTTTATCTCTTTAGGGGATTCTGTGTTATCAGGCTGTTATTATTTTTCTGTATTTGAAACCTAGTTTAGTAATTGCTTTGTACATTTTAATTTATGCACACCAGTTTGAGATTATTCAGCACCACAAAACTACACATGCACCCCTAAGATAATATTTTACAGACAAGCGATGTGTGAGTATGTAGCCCAATGACCTTCTCTAACTAGAGGTCTTCAGAGAAGACGTACCCATGCTACTTCTGTTGCACCAATAGAGAGACATGGCTATTTCCAGCTGTATGCAGCTAACTATATAGCCATGTGTGACACTATATCTGCACATCTCTACCGGTACAGTGCAACCCATGAAGTAACACAGGGTAGGTCTTCTCTGGTGACCTCTTGTTATGTACAGTACACCTTCATGTTTTTCTTATATACCACTACTTGACTTTATGAGTGAGTGCTATAATTCATGGATGCTGACGGTCTGGATACATGGAAAATATGTTATTATTAGTTCTCCCAAGCAACAGTACAGTATATTTCACATTCATTTGTAGTCACCCCATATATCCTTAGTTGAAATAATGCATGAGATAGCGCAAAGTTACCAGCTATCACAGCATGTAGCATTGTGGATCTTCTTGGTAGCTAGTAAGTCTAGTAGTATGTAGTATGTAGTGTTTCAGATTTGTCGGCGCATTATGTGTGGCATACTTGATTTTGTTGCTAGGTAGTAGCGTGTAGTACTGTTGTTAATATGTGGAGCAGATAATAGTAGTGTTCTCACAACAACATTAGTAACAGTGAAACTGCACACACTGAGTGCATGTTACCACTGATGATCGTTTCTGTTTACTTTGGGTATTTCGTTGGTTATGAATTATAATCAGACTTTCCATCCACAGTCGAAAACATACTTTTAACTCAAAATCTGGGAAATCTAAAAGTCTGTAAATTAAGACAGATTACAACTGAGTGTTTGTCTGCAGTCTGTAATCTGCCTACAATCTCAGGTTCATTAGTCAATGCTTTTCCTTCCTACCTTCTCCTCTCATACATGAAGGTTCTTGGTGTCTCATTTGACTTCCTTATTCCCTAATGCAATGTAATTGGTAGCTTACTGGGACTGTATCTGTACTACAATACTGGAATTGAGTACTTTGGTGATGAGCACCTGCCTTAAGCTGTCTTAGCTGTGTTTGTGATGCTAGTCTTCACCCTATTTCCTCTACTTCTTCTGCTACTGTATCCAATGCCGTGCTGTTAGCAGTGTCTTGGTTGCTGTGGGATGAGGTAGCATGATCTTCACATCTTCAACGATGCATTTTAGGACTGCTACAAAGAAGGAACCGATGTGAGGACTCGAGGTTGCTGGTATTATGCGGTTGCCGTTCTTTTTGCTTGGATTTTAGTTTTTATCACATTTGCTGTCAGTCAAACAGCAATAGTCTATGTTTGTGTTTATCTCTCTGGTAATAGACCAAACATACAATGCAGTGGTTGTTTTAATGGCTTTTTGGTGTGCTACTGTTGTGTGTATGAATAGAGCAGAACCAAAAAGCACAGACAGCTAAAGCCCTCTCTGATACTTTCACTTAAAGTGACATTTACTACCCCACTTCCACACACCTTTGTTACTCTGCATTGGATGTGCTCTCAAAGGCAGTTTGTGCAAAAGATGATAAGTATGGTTGGATTGGAGGAAAATGTAGGCAGTTATTTGCTCCTGGTTCAGGGGAATTCCTTCCCAATAGGCTGATCAACCCTGATGAATATGAGGAAGACCTTGAGTTGTTTCTCTAACTCTAATGCCAGCACTGAGAACTGTAATTGCATGCTGAAAATGTGCAGTTTACAAGTAAGTCATTCTGTGAATGTTCCTCATTCCCAGGCCTTCACCACGATCTATTTTTTTTTTGATCACCCTTACAGTATATTCAGTTCTTGTTCGCTTACTGTTATTGTAAGTAAGCGATCAAAGGCTGCAAGGTAGCAAGGGGCTGGGAGCATTTTCTCTCCTTTCAGCTGAGTTGGCTTGACAATCAAATAAGGTTGACTTTTGAATTCATATTTGTTACTCTGGCATACTGTTTCCCACTAGATATATATACCTTTGGGCAAAGCAAATCATCTAAAACAACCCCCTTGTTTATACATTGTGTGTATTGTGGGAGTTATGTTTGTGTTTCCTTACAACAATGCTGTGGTTTTAATATTGTTGGTAGAGAGAATAACGTAAGGCTTTTAACAAGGAAAACAAATTGCAATGTTTTTTAAAGACAATAAGGAGACAGAGTAGCAACTGCAATAGGCATTGTCCGTTATGTGGAGATTAGTAATTGTAGTTTACATGTTGTGAGATTATCCTGTTATTCATACTAACATACTAACTACTTCCCAAGCTGACAGTCATGTAAGTCAGCCAGAAGTTTGCAACACACACAGTTCTGTCTTAGCAATCACAATTTTTCATAGCAGCTGAACACTTATGAACTACAAGGATAAATTTCAATGAGCTAGGCAGCTTCAGCATGGTAAAAATACCTTGTGCCTGTCATTAAACACATTTAGCTGCTAATATGGTTCATCCTTTTTGTTTTACATAATGTGTACAGTGAGGCTTTAGTTTTGATTTGATCTTTGCCATTTCCAATACCAGCCAAGTGTTAGAGCTATTTATATGTGGCAGACAGCCGTGGTCAGCTTGGCTTGACAATCAAACAAAGTCAACTTTAACAAGAACCCTAGTGTTGTCCTGGAACACTATTTTCCATTGGATATACCCTTAGCAAAAGTAAATCAAGTAACCCACCTTGCTTACACATGTACATGATGTGTGTATCGTGGGAGTTTTGTTTGTGTTTCTTTACAACAACATTGTGATTTTAATGTTGGTCAGGGAAGAAAAATAGTATAAGACTTTTCACAAGCAAAACAAGTTGAAAAGTGTTTTCAAGCAAGTACTGTAGGAAGAGATAAAATTAGGCCACCATGACCAGTGTACTGTGTGAAATTGTAACTTGCTTGCTGTTATTGACTGCTGTCAGAGGTACCAGTGTTCGGGAAAAGCAGATCATTTATGTTGATAAAGTGAATGGGACCCTAGATCCCTGTTCCTGGGACGATAAAGCAGAATTTAGTAGTGTAGAAGTGACTCTAGATGGTGTGCAATTGCACAATTCTATTCTAGTAGTTGTGAAGCCCAATTGTAAGTGCAAGGAGCTCCATGAATCAGCAGCTGCTGCATCACATGATCAACAATGTCCCACCTGGTTCTTCCCTGATCCCTCCTCAAATGGCACATGCAGATGTGGAGATAACATTCATGATACTGTCAGATGTAATGAATCAACAAAAGAGACATCTATACTTGAATGCTACTGCATGACATACAACAAATTGATGGGGTCAGTTGTTGGTGCTTGCTTCTACAATTGTGAAAAAAACCCTTTACTAAAAAACGAATCATACCATTTGTTGCCTTCTGATGTAACAAAGCTTAATAGCTATATGTGTGGGTATCTCAGTCGTGAAGGACAACTCTGTGGCAAATGCAAGGAGAACTATAGCATACCAGTTTACTCTTATGAGATGAAGTGCGTGCAGTGCTCTACTAGTCCCTTCAACTGGATACTGTACATCCTAGCTGCTTTCCTACCACTTACAGTGTTCTTCGTTCTGGTTGTGAGTTGCAGGCTTAGCGCTACTTCACCAAAGTTACTTCCATTTGTCTTCTTTAGTCAGTTTTTTGCAATAGGGCCAAATGTGCGTGTTGTGTTAGCAGCAACAGAATCCTACCCCTTTGCTGCAAGCTTAGCAAAAGTTTTATTTGCGCTATATGGTATCTGGAACTTGGACTTCTTTCGCACTCTACTGCCACACATTTGTGTTAATGTAGATACACTACAAGCTTTGGCACTTGACTATGCTATAGCCTTCTACCCCCTGATTTTGCTAGTAATAACATATGTACTCATTCAAGCTCACACCTGCAATCTCAGGGTCATTAGTGTTATGTGCAGACCATTCCACAGGTGCACAGAGCACTTCAGAAGCCAGTGGAATGTGGGGACCTCCATTGTTGAGGCTTTTGCTACCTTCCTTCTTCTTTCGTATGTGAAATTTTTCAATGTCTCATTTGACCTTCTTGTCCCAACAACAGTGTATCAGGTTAATGGTAGCTCAGTGGGACTGTATCTGTACTATGATGCAACAATTGAGTACTTTGGGAATGAACACCTGCCTTATGCTGTCCTAGCTGTGTTAGTTATGCTAGTCTTCATATTCTTCCCTCTACTGCTTATGCTACTGTATCCAATGCGGTGTTTTCAGCACTGTCTTAGTTGCTGTGGAGTGAGGTGGCATGCTCTTCCCATCTTCATGGATGCATTCCAAGGCTGCTACAAAGATGGGACCAATGACAGTCGAGACCATCGTCGCTTTGCAGCTGCCTTTCTTCTTGCCCGGATTTTACTTTTCATCTTGTTTGCTCTCAGTCCAACAGCACTGTTCTATGGTGCAGTGCTGTTTGTGTTAATACCTCTGGCAATGGCAATAGTCATTTTGCAGCCCTACAAACCTAGATATTCAACATACAATGCCGTAGACTCAGTGCTAGTTCTGTTATTGGCTTTGTGGTGTGCTACAATTGTGAGTATCAATATAGCAGATTTGAAAGCTCATAAATGGTCATGGTTCTTTGCTTCACTTGCGTACATAGTAGCAGTACTACCCCTCTTCTATATATCCTTTGTTACACTACATTGGATGTGTTCTCAAAGGGAGTTCTGGAGAAGAATGATAGGAAGAGTGCATGGGTGGATTGGAGGAAACCGCAGGCAGTCATTTGCTGCTGGTTCAGAGGAATCCCTTCCTGACAGGCTAATCAACCCTGATGAATACGAAGAAGACCTCACAGATCCAGTAGCTGTTTAGGTCTAAAAATAAGTTGTATAAAGTGTAATTTACAAGTTGGGATCTTGTATTGTAGCATGCAGTGTGTGTGTTTATCACTTCCGTATTTGAAACTTACTTTATTAACTCTTCATTTGTTTTTCAAGGCTATTTAGCACTTCTGAACCGTACCTGTAGCTTTGAGACAGATGCATAAGCAAGTGTAGTTATGGCTGCTATGGATGTACTGCACTCCACACACTTTTAAAGTGTCAGCAGTTTTAATTAACTCTTAAAACTACTAACACTTCACTAATTGAGAGAGGTATGAGGTTATAGATGCAGAAAGTATGCAGAACGAGGCTAGCTTCATACTACTCATAACATTAATGCCTTGAAATTAACTACAGTCAGTGGTCTTTCTTGCATGCCAGTCCAAAAAGTATAATGAATAGATCGATGTACATACTGATACAGCCAGCTGGCAAATTCATAAAATTTTGGATTCACTTGCTAACTAATAGTGTGTAGTTTAAACAGTTTGCCAGCAAATGTATTGGAGATGTGACTAACAACTCTGTGACACCATATTACCGTAATGAGTCTAATTATTCGAACCATCCAATTATTCATGCATGCACCCTTAAAATAATATTTTACAGACAAGCGATGTGTGAGTATGTAGCCCAATGACCTCTAACTAGAGGTCTTCAGAGAAGACGTACCCATGCTACTTCTGTTGCACCAATAGAGAGACATGGCTATTTCCAGCTGTATGCAGCTAACTATATAGCCATGTGTGACACTATATCTGCGCATCTCTACCGGTACAGTGCAACCCATGAAGTAACACAGGGTAGGTCTTCTCTGGAGACCTCTTGTTATGTACAGTAAACCTTCATCTTTTTCTTATGCTACTACTTGACTTTATGAGTGAGTGCTATAATTCATGGATGCTGACGGTCTGGATACATGGAAAATATGTTATTATTAGTTCTCCCAAGCAAAAGTGCAGTATATTTCACATTGATTTGTAGTCACGCCATATATCCTTAGTTGAAATAATGCATGAGATAGCACAAAGTCTCCAGCTATCACAGCATGTAGCATTGTAGATCTTCTTGGTAGCTAGTAAGTCTAGTATATATAGTATGCAGTATGTAGTGTTGCAGATTTGTTGGCGCATTATTGTGTGTGGCATACTTGATTTTATTGCTAGCTAGTAGCATGTAGTACTGTTGTTAATATGTGGAGCAGATAATAGTAGTGTTCTCACAACAACAATAGTATAACAGTGAAACTGCACACACTGAGTGCATGTTACCACTAATGATTGTTTACTTTGGGGTATTTCTTTGTACGGTTATGAATTATAATCAGACTTTTCATAAACATACTTTCAACTCAAAATCTGTGAAATCTAGAAGTCTGTAAATTAAGACAGATTACAACTTGTCTGTCTGCAGTCTGTAATCTACCTACAATCTCAGGTTCATTAGTTGATGCTTTTGCTTCCTACCTTCTCCTCTCCTATACATGAAGGTTCTTGGTGTCTCATTTGACTTCCTTATTCCCTAATGCAATGTAATTGGTAGCTTACTGGGACTGCATCTGTACTACAATACTGGAATTGAGTACTTTGGTGATGAGCAACTGCCTTAAGCTGTCCTAGCTGTGTTTGTGATGCTAGTCTTCACCCTATTTCCTCTACTTCTTCTGCTACTGTATCCAATGCCGTGCTGTTAGCAGTGTCTTGGTTGCTGTGGGATGAGGTAGCATGATCTTCACATCTTCAACAATGCATTTTAGGAGTGCTACAAAGAAGGAACCGATGTGAGGACTCGAGGTTGCTGGTATTATGCAGTTGCCGTTCTTTTTGCTTGGATTTTAGTTTTTATCACATTTGCTGTCAGTCAAACAGCAATAGTCTATGTTTGTGTTTATCTCTCTGGTAATAGTCATTATGCAGTCCTAGAAACCAAACATACAATGCAGTGGTTGTTTTACTGACTTTGTGGTGTGCTACTGTTGTGTGTATGAATAGAGCAGAGCCAAAAAGCACAGACAGCTAAAGCCCTCTCTGATACTTTCACTTAGAGTGACATTTACTACCCCACTTCCACACACCTTTGTTACTCTGCATTGGATGTGCTCTCAAAGGCAGTTTGTGCAAAAGATGATAAGTATGGTTGGATTGGAGGAAAATGTAGGCAGTTATTTGCTCCTGGTTCAGGGGAATTCCTTCCCAATAGGCTGATCAACCCTGATGAATATGAGGAAGACCTTGAGTTGTTTCTCTAACTCTAATGCCAGCACTGAGAACTGTAATTGCATGCTGAAAAATGTGCAGTTTACAAGTCATTCTGTGAATGTTCCTCATTCCCAGGCCTTCACCACAATCTATTTTTTTGATCACCCTTACAGTATATTCAGTTCTTGTTCGCTTACTGTTATTGTAAGTAAGCAATCAAAGGCTGCAAGGTGGCAAGGGGCTGGGAGCATTTTCTCTCCTTTCAGCTGAGTTGGCTTGACAATCAAATAAGGTTGACTTTTGAATTAATATTTGATTAATGTTACTCTGGCATACTGTTTCCCACTAGATATATATACCTTTGGGCAAAGCAAATCATCTAAAACAACCCCCTTGTTTATACATTGTGTGTATTGTGGGAGTTATGTTTGTGTTTCCTTACAACAATGCTGTGGTTTTAATATTGTTGGTAGAGAGAATAATGTAAGGCTTTTAACAAGGAAAACAAATTGTAATGTTTTTTAAAGACAATAAGGAGACAGAGTAGCAACTGCAATAGGCATTGTCCGTTATGTGGAGATTAGTAATTGTAGTTTACATGTTGTGAGATTATCCTGTTATTCATATTAACATACTAACTACTTCCCAAGCTGACAGTCATGTAAGTCAGCCAGAAGTTTGCAACACACACAGTTCTGTCTTAGCAATCACAATTCTTCATAGCAGCTGAACACTTATGAACTACAAGGATAAATTTCAATGAGCTAGGCAGCTTCAGCATGGTAAAAATACCTTGTGCCTGTCATTAAACAAATTTAGCTGCTAAAATGGTTCATCCTTTTGTTTTACATAATGTGTACAGTGAGGCTTTGTTCTTACAGCTGTATTTCAGTTTTGATTTGATCTTTGCCATTTCCAATACCAGCCAAGTGTTAGAGAGCTATTTATATGTGGCAGACAGCCGTGGTCAGCTTGGCTTGACAATCAAACAAAGTCAACTTTAACAAGAACCCTAGTGTTGTCCTGGAACACTATTTTCCATTGGATATACCCTTAGCAAAAGTAAATCAAGTAACCCACCTTGCTTATACATGTACATGATGTGTGTATCGTGGGAGTTTTGTTTGTGTTTCTTTACAACAACATTGTGATTTTAATTTTGGTCAGGGAAGAAAAATAGCATAAGACTTTTCACAACCAAAACAAGTTGAAAAGTGTTTTCAAGCAAGTACTGTAGGAAGAGATAAAATTAGGCCACCATGACCAGTGTACTGTGTGAAATTGTAACTTGCTTGCTGTTATTGACTGCTGTCAGAGGTACCAGTGTTCGGGAAAAGCAGATCATTTATGTTGATAAAGTGAATGGGACCCTAGATCCCTGTTCCTGGGACGATAAAGCAGAATTTAGTAGTGTAGAAGTGACTCTAGATGGTGTGCAATTGCACAATTCTATTCTAGTAGTTGTGAAGCCCAATTGTAAGTGCAAGGAGCTCCATGAATCAGCAGCTGCTGCATCACATGATCAACAATGTCCCACCTGGTTCTTCCCTGATCCCTCCTCAAATGGCACATGCAGATGTGGAGATAACATTCATGATACTGTCAGATGTAATGAATCAACAAAAGAGACATCTATACTTGAATGCTACTGCATGACATACAACAAATTGATGGGGTCAGTTGTTGGTGCTTGCTTCTACAATTGTGAAAAAAACCCTTTACTAAAAAACGAATCATACCATTTGTTGCCTTCTGATGTAACAAAGCTTAATAGCTATATGTGTGGGTATCTCAATCGTGAAGGACAACTCTGTGGCAAATGCAAGGAGAACTATAGCATACCAGTTTACTCTTATGAGATGAAGTGCGTGCAGTGCTCTACTAGTCCCTTCAACTGGATACTGTACATCCTAGCTGCTTTCCTACCACTTACAGTGTTCTTCGTTCTGGTTGTGAGTTGCAGGCTTAGCGCTACTTCACCAAAGTTACTTCCATTTGTCTTCTTTAGTCAGTTTTTTGCAATAGGGCCAAATGTGCGTGTTGTGTTAGCAGCAACAGAATCCTACCCCTTTGCTGCAAGCTTAGCAAAAGTTTTATTTGCACTATATGGTATCTGGAACTTGGATTTCTTTCGCACTCTACTGCCACACATTTGTGTTAATGTAGATACACTGCAAGCTTTGGCACTTGACTATGCTATAGCCTTCTACCCCCTGATTTTGCTAGTAATAACATATGTACTCATTCAAGCTCACACCTGCAATTTCAGGGTCATTAGTGTTATGTGCAGACCATTCCACAGGTGCACAGAGCACTTCAGAAGCCAGTGGAATGTGGGGACCTCCATTGTTGAGGCTTTTGCTACCTTCCTTCTTCTTTCATATGTGAAATTTTTCAATGTCTCATTTGACCTTCTTGTCCCAACAACAGTGTATCAGGTTAATGGTAGCTCAGTGGGACTGTATCTGTACTATGATGCAACAATTGAGTACTTTGGGAATGAACACCTGCCTTATGCTGTCCTAGCTGTGTTAGTTATGCTAGTCTTCATATTCTTCCCTCTACTGCTTATGCTACTGTATCCAATGCGGTGTTTTCAGCACTGTCTTAGTTGCTGTGGAGTGAGGTGGCATGCTCTTCCCATCTTCATGGATGTATTCCAAGGCTGCTACAAAGATGGGACCAATGACAGTCGAGACCATCGTCGCTTTGCAGCTGCCTTTCTTCTTGCTCGGATTTTACTTTTCATCTTGTTTGCTCTCAGTCCAACAGCACTGTGCTATGGTGCAGTGCTGTTTGTGTTAATACCTCTGGCAATGGCAATAGTCATTTTGCAGCCCTACAAACCTAGATATTCAACATACAATGCCGTAGACTCAGTGCTAGTTCTGTTATTGGCTTTGTGGTGTGCTACAATTGTGAGTATCAATATAGCAGATTTGAAAGCTTATAAATGGTCATGGTTCTTTGCTTCACTTGCGTACATAGTAGCAGTACTACCCCTCTTCTACATATCCTTTGTTACACTACATTGGATGTGTTCTCAAAGGGAGTTTGGGCGAAGAATGATAGGAAGAGTGCATGGGTGGATTGGAGGAAACCGCAGGCAGTCATTTGCTGCTGGTTCAGAGGAATCCCTTCCTGACAGGCTAATCAACCCTGATGAATACGAGGAAGACCTCACAGATCCAGTAGCTGTTTAGGTCTAAAAATAAGTTGTATAAAGTGTAATTTACAAGTTGGGATCTTGTATTGTAGCATGCAGTGTGTGTGTTTATCACTTCCGTATTTGAAACTTACTTTATTAACTCTTCATTTGTTTTTCAAGGCTATTTAGCACTTCTGAACCGTACCTGTAGCTTTGAGACAGATGCATAAGCAAGTGTAGTTATGGCTGCTATGGATGTACTGCACTCCACACACTTTTAAAGTGTCAGCAGTTTTAATTAACTCTTAAAACTACTAACACTTCACTAATTGAGAGAGGTATGAGGTTATAGATGCAGAAAGTATGCAGAACGAGGCTAGCTTCATACTACTCATAACATTAATGCCTTGAAATTAACTACAGTCAGTGGTCTTTCTGTAATGCTAACTCAACATACATTATGGTGTAGCTGAACTAAATTGTTTGCATGCCAGTCCAAAAAGTATAATGAATAGATCGATGTACATACTGATACAGCCAGCTGGCAAATTCATAAAATTTTGGATTCACTTGCTAACTAATAGTGTGTAGTTTAAACAGTTTGCCAGCAAATGTATTGGAGATGTGACTAACAACTCTGTGACACCATATTACCGTAATGAGTCTAATTATTCGAACCATCCAATTATTCATGCATGCACCCCTAAAATAATATTTTACAGACAAGCGATGTGTGAGTATGTAGCCCAATGACCTCTAACTAGAGGTCTTCAGAGAAGACGTACCCATGCTACTTCTGTTGCACCAATAGAGAGACATGGCTATTTTCAGCTGTATGCAGCTAACTATATAGCCATGTGTGACACTATATCTGCGCATCTCTACCGGTACAGTGCAACCCATGAAGTAACACAGGGTAGGTCTTCTCTGGAGACCTCTTGTTATGTACAGTAAACCTTCATCTTTTTCTTATGCTACTACTTGACTTTATGAGTGAGTGCTATAATTCATGGATGCTGACGGTCTGGATACATGGAAAATATGTTATTATTAGTTCTCCCAAGCAAAAGTGCAGTATATTTCACATTGATTTGTAGTCACGCCATATATCCTTAGTTGAAATAATGCATGAGATAGCACAAAGTCTCCAGCTATCACAGCATGTAGCATTGTAGATCTTCTTGGTAGCTAGTAAGTCTAGTATATATAGTATGCAGTATGTAGTGTTGCAGATTTGTTGGCGCATTATTGTGTGTGGCATACTTGATTTTATTGCTAGCTAGTAGCATGTAGTACTGTTGTTAATATGTGGAGCAGATAATAGTAGTGTTCTCACAACAACAATAGTATAACAGTGAAACTGCACACACTGAGTGCATGTTACCACTAATGATTGTTTACTTTGGGGTATTTCTTTGTACGGTTATGAATTATAATCAGACTTTTCATAAACATACTTTCAACTCAAAATCTGTGAAATCTAGAAGTCTGTAAATTAAGACAGATTACAACTTGTCTGTCTGCAGTCTGTAATCTACCTACAATCTCAGGTTCAATAGTTGATGCTTTTCCTTCCTACCTTCTCCTCTCCTATACATGAAGGTTCTTGGTGTCTCATTTGACTTCCTTATTCCCTAATGCAATGTAATTGGTAGCTTACTGGGACTGCATCTGTACTACAATACTGGAATTGAGTACTTTGGTGATGAGCAACTGCCTTAAGCTGTCCTAGCTGTGTTTGTGATGCTAGTCTTCACCCTATTTCCTCTACTTCTTCTGCTACTGTATCCAATGCCGTGCTGTTAGCAGTGTCTTGGTTGCTGTGGGATGAGGTAGCATGATCTTCACATCTTCAACGATGCATTTTAGGAGTGCTACAAAGAAGGAACCGATGTGAGGACTCGAGGTTGCTGGTATTATGCAGTTGCCGTTCTTTTTGCTTGGATTTTAGTTTTTATCACATTTGCTGTCAGTCAAACAGCAATAGTCTATGTTTGTGTTTATCTCTCTGGTAATAGTCATTATGCAGTCCTAGAAACCAAACATACAATGCAGTGGTTGTTTTACTGACTTTGTGGTGTGCTACTGTTGTGTGTATGAATAGAGCAGAGCCAAAAAGCACAGACAGCTAAAGCCCTCTCTGATACTTTCACTTAGAGTGACATTTACTACCCCACTTCCACACACCTTTGTTACTCTGCATTGGATGTGCTCTCAAAGGCAGTTTGTGCAAAAGATGATAAGTATGGTTGGATTGGAGGAAAATGTAGGCAGTTATTTGCTCCTGGTTCAGGGGAATTCCTTCCCAATAGGCTGATCAACCCTGATGAATATGAGGAAGACCTTGAGTTGTTTCTCTAACTCTAATGCCAGCACTGAGAACTGTAATTGCATGCTGAAAAATGTGCAGTTTACAAGTCATTCTGTGAATGTTCCTCATTCCCAGGCCTTCACCACAATCTATTTTTTTGATCACCCTTACAGTATATTCAGTTCTTGTTCGCTTACTGTTATTGTAAGTAAGCAATCAAAGGCTGCAAGGTGGCAAGGGGCTGGGAGCATTTTCTCTCCTTTCAGCTGAGTTGGCTTGACAATCAAATAAGGTTGACTTTTGAATTAATATTTGATTAATGTTACTCTGGCATACTGTTTCCCACTAGATATATATACCTTTGGGCAAAGCAAATCATCTAAAACAACCCCCTTGTTTATACATTGTGTGTATTGTGGGAGTTATGTTTGTGTTTCCTTACAACAATGCTGTGGTTTTAATATTGTTGGTAGAGAGAATAATGTAAGGCTTTTAACAAGGAAAACAAATTGTAATGTTTTTTAAAGACAATAAGGAGACAGAGTAGCAACTGCAATAGGCATTGTCCGTTATGTGGAGATTAGTAATTGTAGTTTACATGTTGTGAGATTATCCTGTTATTCATATTAACATACTAACTACTTCCCAAGCTGACAGTCATGTAAGTCAGCCAGAAGTTTGCAACACACACAGTTCTGTCTTAGCAATCACAATTCTTCATAGCAGCTGAACACTTATGAACTACAAGGATAAATTTCAATGAGCTAGGCAGCTTCAGCATGGTAAAAATACCTTGTGCCTGTCATTAAACAAATTTAGCTGCTAAAATGGTTCATCCTTTTGTTTTACATAATGTGTACAGTGAGGCTTTGTTCTTACAGCTGTATTTCAGTTTTGATTTGATCTTTGCCATTTCCAATACCAGCCAAGTGTTAGAGAGCTATTTATATGTGGCAGACAGCCGTGGTCAGCTTGGCTTGACAATCAAACAAAGTCAACTTTAACAAGAACCCTAGTGTTGTCCTGGAACACTATTTTCCATTGGATATACCCTTAGCAAAAGTAAATCAAGTAACCCACCTTGCTTATACATGTACATGATGTGTGTATCGTGGGAGTTTTGTTTGTGTTTCTTTACAACAACATTGTGATTTTAATTTTGGTCAGGGAAGAAAAATAGCATAAGACTTTTCACAACCAAAACAAGTTGAAAAGTGTTTTCAAGCAAGTACTGTAGGAAGAGATAAAATTAGGCCACCATGACCAGTGTACTGTGTGAAATTGTAACTTGCTTGCTGTTATTGACTGCTGTCAGAGGTACCAGTGTTCGGGAAAAGCAGATCATTTATGTTGATAAAGTGAATGGGACCCTAGATCCCTGTTCCTGGGACGATAAAGCAGAATTTAGTAGTGTAGAAGTGACTCTAGATGGTGTGCAATTGCACAATTCTATTCTAGTAGTTGTGAAGCCCAATTGTAAGTGCAAGGAGCTCCATGAATCAGCAGCTGCTGCATCACATGATCAACAATGTCCCACCTGGTTCTTCCCTGATCCCTCCTCAAATGGCACATGCAGATGTGGAGATAACATTCATGATACTGTCAGATGTAATGAATCAACAAAAGAGACATCTATACTTGAATGCTACTGCATGACATACAACAAATTGATGGGGTCAGTTGTTGGTGCTTGCTTCTACAATTGTGAAAAAAACCCTTTACTAAAAAACGAATCATACCATTTGTTGCCTTCTGATGTAACAAAGCTTAATAGCTATATGTGTGGGTATCTCAATCGTGAAGGACAACTCTGTGGCAAATGCAAGGAGAACTATAGCATACCAGTTTACTCTTATGAGATGAAGTGCGTGCAGTGCTCTACTAGTCCCTTCAACTGGATACTGTACATCCTAGCTGCTTTCCTACCACTTACAGTGTTCTTCGTTCTGGTTGTGAGTTGCAGGCTTAGCGCTACTTCACCAAAGTTACTTCCATTTGTCTTCTTTAGTCAGTTTTTTGCAATAGGGCCAAATGTGCGTGTTGTGTTAGCAGCAACAGAATCCTACCCCTTTGCTGCAAGCTTAGCAAAAGTTTTATTTGCACTATATGGTATCTGGAACTTGGATTTCTTTCGCACTCTACTGCCACACATTTGTGTTAATGTAGATACACTGCAAGCTTTGGCACTTGACTATGCTATAGCCTTCTACCCCCTGATTTTGCTAGTAATAACATATGTACTCATTCAAGCTCACACCTGCAATTTCAGGGTCATTAGTGTTATGTGCAGACCATTCCACAGGTGCACAGAGCACTTCAGAAGCCAGTGGAATGTGGGGACCTCCATTGTTGAGGCTTTTGCTACCTTCCTTCTTCTTTCATATGTGAAATTTTTCAATGTCTCATTTGACCTTCTTGTCCCAACAACAGTGTATCAGGTTAATGGTAGCTCAGTGGGACTGTATCTGTACTTTGATGCAACAATTGAGTACTTTGGGAATGATCACCTGCCTTATGCTCTCCTAGCTGTGTTTGTTATGCTAGTCTTCATCTTCTTTCCTGTACTGCTTTTGCTACTGTATCCAATGCGGTGCTTTCAGCACTGTCTTAGTTGCTGTGGAGTGAGGTGGCATGCTCTTCCCATCTTCATGGATGCATTCCAAGGCTGCTACAAAGATGGGACCAATGGCAGTCGAGACCATCGTCGCTTTGCAGCTGCCTTTCTTCTTGCCCGGATTTTATTTTTCATCTTGTTTGCTCTCAGTCCAACAGCACTGTTCTATGGTGCAGTGCTGTTTGTGTTAATACCTCTGGCAATGGCAATAGTCATTTTGCAGCCCTACAAACCTAGGTATTCAACATACAATGCCGTAGACTCAGTGCTAGTTCTGTTATTGGCTTTGTGGTGTGCTACAATTGTGAGTATCAATATAGCAGATTTGAAAGCTCGTAAATGGTCAAAGTTCTTTGCTTCACTTGCATACATAGTAGCAGTGCTACCCCTCTTCTATATATCCTTTGTTACACTACATTGGATGTGTTCTCAAAGGGAGTTCGGGCGAAGAATGATAGGAAGAGTGTATGGGTGGATTGGAGGAAACCGCAGGCAGTCATTTGCTGCTGGTTCAGAGGAATCCCTTCCTGACAGGCTAATCAACCCTGATGAATACGAGGAAGACCTCACAGATCCAGTAGCTGTTTAGGTTAAATATAAAGTATAATTTACAAGTTGGGATCTTGTATTGTAGCATGCAGTGTGTGTGTTTATCACTTCTGTATTTGAAACTCACTTTATTAACTCTTTTCTTCATTTGTTTTTCAAGGCTATTCTGAACCATACATACCCCTGTAGCTTTGAGACAGATGAGGGATGCATAAGCAAGTGTAGTTATGGCTGCTATAGATGTACTGCACTCCACACACTTTTAAAGTGTCAGCAGTTTTAATTGTTAGTGACTACCTCTTAAAACTGCTAACACTTCACTAAGTGAGAGAGGTATGAGGTTATAGATGCAGAAAGTATGCAGCACTGTTGCTTCATACTACTCAAAACATTAATGCCTTGAAATTAACTACAGTCAGTGGTCTTGCTGTAATGCTAACTCAACATACAGTATGGTGTAGCTGAACTAAATTGTTTGCATGCCAGTAGCGTGGATGGCCATAAAGTATAATGAATAGATTGATGTACATACTGATACAGCCAGCTGGCAAATTCATTAAATTAAACATTTTGGATTCACTTGCTAACTAATAGTGTGTAGTTTAAGGTGGCGGGGGAAGTCACTCGGCGGAGGTTAACGAAAACATAAACCTGGGTTACAGTCAGGACCAGTGTTACTCCTAGTTTCAGGGTTAGGGTTTGGTTTAGGGCAATCTTGCTTTCCCTAATTTTAAAAAAGGGTTTTAGTAGCTCATTAATATATTCATGAACAAAAATTGCCACTCGATGGACGCATCTACACGCTCACTGTAGGTAGCGTCCTAACCACCAATGTATCTCAAATCAGTCTGTGCCAGCTTTTGTTCAGAGCTACTCCCAAAGTCAGGCTAGACTCTTGTTTGTCACTACTCTTGGAATGGACAACTTTGACTGCACCAAAATGAATGCACGTTTCAAAAAATTCACAGCTTGTCTACGGGAGGGGCTCATTCACGAGTGCAAGCAAGCATTACTAGCCCCACCTCTCCCCCTTATGTCGCTAAACAACTCACGGCTCTGTTCCACACACAACCACCGTTCAGCTCCCTTGGGTACCAGCCGGTGTAGCACCAACGATAAATTGCGTATTCTAGTTAAAGCCCAGCCCAGCACTCGAAGCACCTGGCCACGGTCACCAACTAGGCTAGGCATACGATCGCAAGACCTGGGCCTGCCCAATGAGTACAGTCTTGGCCACTGTGGCCTTTCTGCTGCTTCTAGACGCAAGCTTGCTTTCACAAGCAGGCACTACGTACTACTCACAGCTACTGACACTACAGCACTCTACTAAACTCCTTCTTTTTTTTTTTTTTTGTTTTTTTTTTTGTTGTTGTTTTTGTTAAGTCGATCTAAGCTTATCTTCAAAGTTCCGACCACCACATGAAGGGTACCGCCAGGCCACATCTTAACTAACTTAATTATAAACTGATTATTGGATGTCAATGCCGACAGGAAATGGGGAAAATCCCCAATTTTACGGACCGTGAGCGGATGAAGACTCCCAAAACGGACTGTGCGCTTAAAGTTTACAAAGACAAAGAATTCTATCAGCTTGGATTCCAGGTTTGTTGACCTTGAAAACACAGGGTTCCCTGCCACCTTAAACAGTTTGCCAGCAAATGTATTGGAGATGTGACTAACAACTCTGTGACACCATATTACTGTAATGAGTCCAATTATTCGAACCATCCAATTATTCAAACACCCCCCTTTTCCAGGAAAAATGATTAATTATTGTATTCCAAGCATTCGAACACCCACGTTTGAAATTATTATTCCAATATCCAAACACCTACACCTTGCAGAGCTCGATCGGGGGTCGCCGAACGTCTACAAGACTTGACAGTCTTTGCGGAACTCCAACGGAGTTTGCTGAACCGTCTCTGCGGAGCTAGAGCGAGGGTTACCGAACGTCTTCTAGCATACTACAGGCATCTTCGGACGTCTACTAGACTCCTACAGTCATTTCCAAATATCTACTAGACTCCTACTGTCACTGCGGAGCTCGAACGGGGGTTGCGACAGTCTCTGCGGAGCTCGAACGGGGGTTGCCAAATGTGTACTACCCTTCGACAGTCTCTGCAGAGCTCGAACAGGGGTTAGAGAACGTGTACAAACCTTCGACAGTCTATGGACTGGCCTAGTTATAGTAACTAGTAATGTATATAGTGTGTTTGTGTTAACTGTGTTATTATAGACCTAATTATTGAGCAATTCCGCTAATTGTTCGAACGCCCCCCCTTTCCGGGAAAAATCGTTAATGTTAATGTATTCCATAGAATTCGAATGCCAGAAATGAAATGCCAGAAATGAAATTATTTTGAATAATTAGACTCATTACGTTATGTACCCTTTTTTCTCCAAAACTATCCCATTACTCACTGATGACATAACACCCTGATGACTACTTGATTTTGAGCATGAATTAGTCAACCATCCAGACAGAAGATTTGTCTCAAACCTAGACTGATCTGCATCAGCTTTCAGGTAGCAGACCATGACCTGATCGAGTGGGAGACAAAAGCAGGTTGACTGGCAGGCCATTTCCCCTTTCAGCACTCTACCGTTTGGGAACTGGATTTGTCCCATAAGACAACAGTGGGTTGTGCTTGATTTGCCATTGCTCCACCTTTTTTTGGTTAGCCTATGTATAACTCAATTGAGGATTTTTAAACCATACGTGGTGCTATACCCATCTATAGCAAATACAGCCCTTGCAGGCTAAAGTCAATTGACAACAGTTATGCACAGTCTGGCCTGAAGGTGTGAACTTCTGGGTGTTTGCTGGAGCAGCAGTTTTTGCTTTGACAAAGGTTCTCTTTGGCTTGTGCTGAGTCCCGTAGATATTTGGCCAAGTAGAAATGTATCTTACTATATGTCTTGCATACCTTCTTCCCACCTTGGCTGAGTTAAGCAACTCTTCATGCTTATACAAGATGTGTTGTCAGAAAGGAGAATTCTGTTTCCTTACATAGAGACATGCAGTTTTCAATGCTTTTTTACACAAAACAGATTTGAAATACATTGTCCATTCATTAAGTGTACGTATAGATTGAAGGGGATTCTCATTTACCATCTAAATTTTAAGAAGCCACTGAACATTTGACATGTACCTTACCTGTCATTTTGAGGCTTCTTATGCTCAGCAAGTAGAATCTAATCAGGTACGAACAAGCAAAGGGTACAGATTCACTGCTGTTTGTGGTACAAAACTTGTACCCCTCCTCTAGCCTCGCTCCCAGGCCACTCCCAGATTTTATCTCGCAGCTGTGGAGAAAACTCATGAGATAAATTTTGGGAGTGGACTGGGAATGAGGCTACCCCTCCTCATGGTCAAGGTTGTACGAATTTGTACAACTACAAATTTGCACATCCTGTACACCCCCATTAGAGTTAAGCATGAAAGTTCTTGTGAACCTGTATGTATGCAGAGTTCCAATAAGAGTTCTGTAAATGCCTGCATGCTCCTCAGATTATAAATAAGTTTCAGATCATAATGTGTTATCAAATGCTTCAACTCCCCTTTCTCTTGCATAGCTGAAGGAAAAACATGAGTTTGTCAAACTTGCCAGTGGAAAGAGTGTCGACATGCTGCACAAGCGGGAAGTTGGGAGACAATCATATGCTTCACTTGTCACACATCTCACAGATGAGAATCACACACTGAGTATTGCTGTGAGTTTATTACCAATACAGAGAGCGTGCTGCAGACCTGCTTTGTTTATAGTCAAATATGTGACAACCCTGACTAAGGGATTAATGCTGATATGCTACCAGAGTATGTATGCAGTACTGCTCATATAATAATGTGAAGTACATGATGTACGGCTAAAACTGTTATCATGACACATAATATAAATCGTGCACACTATTTTATGCTATTTATTAGGTTGGTACCTTCAGAAACCTACAAAATGTACCAGTCACTGTTCCAGGAATCTTCTACTACCAATTGCAATCAAAAGAGGTGTGTTTAATTTGAGGATCAACATTGCGTACATGGGCTAATTGAACTGTTGATCTTTCCTGCAAGGATTCTGCTGCTGCTCCTAAGTATGGACTGGTGGTGGATGTTGCAGTCACTGGATCAAAGAAGACCATCACCATCAGATCACCCCTACAGGTTGGTATTTTCAGTATCATGGTGGCACATGGATGGAAAGTTCATCTCTTGTTTCTCCTCTCTGTAGTTCTATAACCACCTCATCACAGATGTTGAACTGTGGACTGTCTCCTCAAAACATGACTCATCCATGACATCACTGGCCACCATCAAACCCAATGAGGTGTTTGTTGTGCCAATTGATGTTGCACACAGTGGTGTTGAATTCTATGTCACAACTGCAGGATTCGGGTGAGTATATATACAAATCCTTCTCTAGTCATTCTAGGTTGTTCAACAGAACTGCACACATTACATGATCATGGCGTTCTGATATAATTATGTGTAGTTGCATGCATTAGGATAGAACCTGAGTAACAATGCAAGCCTGTTGTAAACAGCTAACAATGAAAGTCTGTTGTAAATCTCTGAGGTTTGTTACTAGCTATTGATGACCTCCTATGCCACCTCAGTTTCCAGCCTGATGATCCTCTCATAACCTGACTACAAAAGACAGGGACCAACTACATTGAATTCAAGAACAAACAAACTTGACTCAAGTATGCTGAAATCCAAGAACCAAGTGACCTTGTTTGTAAACTAGAGTAACAAGAGTTTCTATGACTTTCGCCCTTCCAAAAATATATAAAGCGAACAGAGGGTTGTGTGCCAAAATATGACAATTATGGGATTTTTGATTTTATGTGGGGGATTATATATCAACATACCTTTAAAATAAGTTTCAGTTATGCAATTGCAGTCGGGCCTGAAGATGAAACATTGACTGGAAGCAGCAGTTTTACTTACACAAGTGTCCTCTCTTGCACTCAGCCCCTCAGTCATACTAGGAAATGCAACAAAGTTGAGTTTGTGGTACAACCTGTGTCCTGTTTATAATAGAAACACATTTTAAACCCTAAGTAGGAGAAGAAGCAGTGTCATTGTACCAAATATGCAGCTAGTATTGACATCATGTTGTGTTTCTATTCTGTTTATCGTGCAATCTTCACCCCACCTTGGCCAAAGCTAAAGCAACCCCCCTTGTTTTGTGATTGTGTGGTCTGGAGGGAAATTTTTGTTTCCTTTACAGGTTTACCATATCCATACTTGGTTACAAAGCCATACATAATATTATGATGTAGGGCTCCACACCCTTGTTATTGTCGTACAGGCGGTATTTCCTCTTTAAAAGTATGCAAAACACAAATTCGTCTGCAAAAAGTAGTTTCTCCACAAAATCTCAACCATGTACTTCATAAAGTCTGTAGCACTGGCCACTTTGCTGCTTTACACTAGTGTTGAACTGAGCACGGGAGTAAAAACAAAAGCGGTCATCTATGTTGACATGAAGAATGGGACGCTAGATAGCAGCTGTTGGAGAAGAGGACTGGACCTGCCCTGTGGTAGTTTGGAACTAGCTATAGCTGGTGCTAGGAAACACAACTCCACCATAGCTGTTCTACCTTTTGAAGTACCTGCAGCAGCTTCTCAAGAAGTCCAACCCAGCAGTTCTTCTTGTCCACCTTGGTTCTTCCCTGACCCATCATCCAATGACACCTGCAGATGTGGGGAAAGTATTCATGGTGCTGTCAAGTGTAACGAAACACTGCAAGAGTCTGCCATACTTGACTGCTACTGCATGACATACAATGAATCTACTGGTGTAGTTGCAGGTCCCTGCTTCTATAACTGTGAAAACATGCGAAAAGGTCAAGGAGACATGCTCTACCACCACTTACCACACCGTGTTGAAGAGCTTAACAGTGCAATGTGCGGGCATTTTCATAGAGGTGGACAATTGTGTGGATCTTGTGAGGAAGGATACAGCCCGCTAGTTTACTCATATGATTTGCAGTGCTCTAACTGTACTGATAGCCACTACAACTGGGTCAAGTATGTCACTGCAGCATTTGTTCCCCTCACAGTTTTCTTCATCATCATCTTATGCTGCAGGGTTAGTGCTACCTCACCTCAACTATATGCTTTTGTTAATTTTAGCCAGGCCATTGCAATTTCTGCTAATATGCGAATTGTTTTATCTGCAACAGCCATCTATCCAAAGATTGGAACATTAATACGAACCATAGCAACTTTGTATGGAATCTGGAACTTAGATTTCTTCCGTACTCTCATTCCACACATTTGTCTTGAGGTGAATACCTTACAAGCCTTAGCACTAGACTATGCCATTGCATGCTACCCTCTACTTTTGATTGTTGTTTCTTACATACTCATTGAGCTTCATGCTCGCAACTTCAGACTCCTTGTGTGCCTTTGGAAACCATTTCGTAGGTTCTTTATTCAAAAGCAGTGGAATATAAAGACTTCCGTTGTTGAAGTATTTGCCACCTTTCTTCTCCTCTCAAATGTAAAGTTTCTGAGTGTGTCCTTTGACCTTCTCACTCCAACTGAAGTCCGCAACATAAATGGAAGCTTGTTAGGTCTATTCTTATATTACGATGCATCAATTGCTTATTTTGGTAAGGAGCATCTCCCATATGCTGTTCTCGCTTTGCTGCTTTTGCTCATCTTTGTGATTTTCCCAATTGTGCTTCTGCTACTTTACCCGATGCGGTGCTTTCAACAGTGTCTTGGTCACTGCGGAGTAAGGTGGCATGCTCTTCCCATCTTCATCGATGCATTCCAGGGCTGCTACAAAGATGGAACTAATGGGACACGTGACTGCCGGTACTTTGCAGCTCTTTATCTAACTACTCGCTTCACTCTTTTTGTTATGTATGCATTTACTGTTGATGTCTTGTTTTATGCAGTTGGACAATTTTTGCTGATAGTATTTGCCGTGCTGATTGCCATTATTCAACCATATAAAGCACAGTTTGCTGTTTATAACATTGTGGACACAGTGTTTATTTTATTACTGGCCCTGTGGTATTGTACTGTGCTGTGTGTGGAGTTAACATCATTGAAAGATCACAGATACCAATATTCATCATATGTTGCTTCATTTGTGGTTGCAGTATTGCCTCTATTTTACATAACTGCCATCACTCTTCACTGGGTGTGTTCTCGAACAAGGATTGCACACGTGATCAGGAAGATTCAAGGCCGAATTCAGTACCAACTTTTGCAGTTGCAAGGCACAAACAATGAGGACGCTCTTCCACACAGGCTTTCCAACCCTGAGCAGTACAATAGTAGTCTTGAAGATCCGGTTGCTGCAGTTACTGCTGATAAAACAGAAAATAGCTGCTCCTCCAACAACAGCAGTGACAATGAAACTGCATACTGAATGCATGTATCTATAGTTGGATATTTGCAGTCACTGTTTACAATGACTTACTCTTAATTTTCTCATGTCATGTTCATGCACAACTAAAATATTTCTGTACTTTACAATGTGTGTACAAATCAAATACATCAATAGGCAATATTGTTTACTCAATGAATGTCTCACTTTTGCTTCGGTCATTTATATGGTAGCTAGCTACATAGGGCTGAGAAGTCTGGTTTTCCCCGCTTCAATAATTCAGGACTCCTTGAAACAGGAGAAGGGAGGTGAAGCTATAGGAAATTGGATCTAAATGCAAACCACAAACAGGAAATGCATGACAATAGAACACACAAAAGCCATACTGCAGTGAGCATGTAAACAGGAAGATATCGTTGAGCCCACCAACCATTAGCAGGCTGAGGATTCAATTGATGAGTGACATACATTGATAATGCTAGGGTGTACATGCATGCAGAAAGCCTCGTGCTGCAAAGCAGGTCTGCCCCAAGTGTTATAACTTTTAACACCCCTCAAAACAGGTTCTAATACCCATCATAGGGTGTTATAACTTGTCTTGAGGTGTGTGAATGGTACAATGAACCACTAATTACAACCTCTAATACCTTTTCCAACATCCTCCATTTTTGTCAGTATTATTATTATTATTATTAATATGATAAACACACCGAGAAGGGTGCAAGATAAGAGTACATAGAAATTATAAAGATACAACAGCTGGTACAATTGCTTCCAGTTCACTGTGGCTGAAATGAAGGATAAAAGTGTGTGTGGAGCGAATTTCTCTGACTAGGTTACCAATGGCAATGTGATCATGTGCATAAGACTTACAATGAGTAGTGCGTTGTAACCAATAAAGTTTGAATTACAGGCGCGAGAGCTGTCAGTAAAAATGGTACGAACAAGAGATGAAGGGTGGAACATGGAAGAACATAAACTACTAAACTTATTATAAACAATATTGTGGATACTGACAACAGAGCCAACAGAATGGACAATAGAAGTACGACTAATACGAGGGAGGTTCCATATCCTTCTGATGATATTACTAAAGGAAACACTAAGTGAGTTGAGTTCCTAGCCTCCACAGACAACTCCCATATAGTGAAAGGCAGTAAGATTGAAATAGCTTCATCTTAGTCAGAGGATCGGTGCATTTAAGAACTGTATTAGCTTTACGGATAAATGACATTGACTTCAAATGAATGTCAAGCTTGTCCGACAGATTAAGGTGGCACGGTACCCTGTATTTTCAAGGTCAACAAACCTGGAGTCCAAGTTGATAGTCTTCTTTGTCTTGTTAAAATTTTAGCGCACATTCCGTTTTGGGAGTCTCAAACCGTTCACGGTCCGTAAAATTGGGGATTTTCCCCATTTCCTGTCGGCATTGCCATCCAATATGTAATAGTTATAGCACAGGTGCCAGGGATTTATGGCAGTAAACAGACCGAGTCCGAGGGCGTAGCCCGAGGACGAGGTTTGTTTACTGCCATAAATCCCTGGCCACCTGTGCTATAATTATTATATATCCCACCTGATTGGCCCTTTGTTGTTATTATTGTAAACACATCTGTACATGTGCAAGTGTTTACAGTAACAATATTATTTACTGTCACAGAAAAATGATGTAAAATCTGTACTATAGTCTGACAATGTAGTAGACTGTAAACTAAAAATACATGGAGAGGGAATTATGAGCCATAATTTCCCTTGTAGCCTTGAGGGGACAAATTATGACAGTTAAAGTCCACTCTGGCCTATGCATGAAGTATAGTAGGTGGGATATATTCAGTTTATAATTAAGTTAGTTAAGATGTGGCCTGGCGGCACCCTTCATGTGGTGCTCGGAACTTTGAAGATAAGCTTAGATCGACTTAAAAAAAAAATTTTAAAAAATGAAAAAAAGAGAAGGAGTTTAGTAGAGTGCTGTAGTGTCAGTAGCTGTGAGTAGTGCGTGATGCCTGCTTGTGAAAGCAAGCTTGTGTCTAGAAGCAGCAGAAAGGCCACAGTGGCCAAGACTGTATTTGTTGAGTAGGCCCAGGTCTCGCGGCCGTATGCCTAGTCTAGTTGGTGACCGTGGCCAGGTGCTTCGAGTGCTGGGCTGGGCTTTAACTAGAATACGCAATTTATCGTTTGTGCTACAGTCTGACAGACAAGGGAGCTGAACGGTGGCTGTGTGTGGAACAGAGCCGTGAGTTGTTTAGCGACATAAGGGGGAGAGGTGGGGCTAGTAATGCTTGCTTCCACTCGTGAATGAGCCCCTCCCGTAGACAAGCTGTGAATTTTTCGAAATGTGCATTCATTTTGGTGCAGTCAAAGTTGTCCATTCCAAGAGTAGTGACAAACATGAGTCTAGCCTGACTTTGAGAGTAGCTTTGAACAAAAGCTGGCATAGATTGATTTGAGATACATTGGTGGTTGGGACGCTACCTACAGTGAGCGTGTAGATGCGTCCATCGAGTGGCAATTTTGGGTTCATGAATATATTAATGAGCTACTAAAACCCTTTTTAAAATTAGGCAAAGCAAGATTGCCCTAAACCAAACCCTAACCCTGAAACTAGGAGTAACCCTGGTCCTGACTGTAACCCAAGTTTATGTTTTCGTTAACCTCCGCCGAGGGACGACCGTGCCACCTTAAAACCCTAAGCCTAGCCCTAGCCCTAACCCTAGTTTGCCTTAACCCTAAAATCCCTAACCCTAATCTCATTAACCCGAACCCCCCTAACCCTAATTGAGCCTATGAATCTAATTAAAGCCCGACAGAGCTCTATAATCTGGGGTGTTTCTGTCCACCTCATGAATATTAATGAGTTGGCTTTAACTAGACCTCAGCATTACCCATGAACAACCCTGGGTTCAGTCAACTGTCCAATGGGAGGGTTAGAGTATGTTGACTCTCATGAACCTCATTATTGAACTTCTGTTGAAGCATTGGCAGCTTGGCTTGGGGTTGAAAGGAATGGGTAAATGATGTTGAATATTCATGAGTATGACCTAAGCCTTTCGTGGACCCAAACCCGAGCAGAACAGGGCTATGAATCTCATTAACCCTCTGTGGATACTTGTGGATGTTGTTAATGTCCGAATTGAGATCAATGAATCTCATTAAAGGCGTGTAATTCCGGATGGAAGTCAGGCAATCTCTCCCCTCATGCATATTAATAGGTTGAATTTAGCTAGCTCTGTGTGGCACCCCTAGGCAACATTCCGTTCATTGGTCCTCAAGAATATGATTAGTGGTGTCGTGTTGTTCTGTGGTAGCACTGGATTGGGTTGACTTGACAAATGTGACATGTTGAATAAGTTATGTGTAGCATCTTAAGGTGGCACGGTACCCTGTATTTTCAAGGTCAACAAACCTGGAGTCCAAGTTGATAGTCTTCTTTGTCTTGTTAAAATTTTAGCGCACATTCCGTTTTGGGAGTCTCAAACCGTTCACGGTCCGTAAAATTGGGGATTTTCCCCATTTCCTGTCGGCATTGCCATCCAATAATCAGTTTATAATTAAGTTAGTTAAGATGTGGCCTGGCGGCACCCTTCATGTGGTGCTCGGAACTTTGAAGATAAGCTTAGATCGACTTAAAAAAAAAATAAAAAAAATTAAAAAAAAGAGAAGGAGTTTAGTAGAGTGCTGTAGTGTCAGTAGCTGTGAGTAGTGCGTGATGCCTGCTTGTGAAAGCAAGCTTGTGTCTAGAAGCAGCAGAAAGGCCACAGTGGCCAAGACTGTATTTGTTGAGTAGGCCCAGGTCTCGCGGCCGTATGCCTAGTCTAGTTGGTGACCGTGGCCAGGTGCTTCGAGTGCTGGGCTGGGCTTTAACTAGAATACGCAATTTATCGTTTGTGCTACAGTCTGACAGACAAGGGAGCTGAACGGTGGCTGTGTGTGGAACAGAGCCGTGAGTTGTTTAGCGACATAAGGGGGAGAGGTGGGGCTAGTAATGCTTGCTTCCACTCGTGAATGAGCCCCTCCCGTAGACAAGCTGTGAATTTTTCGAAATGTGCATTCATTTTGGTGCAGTCAAAGTTGTCCATTCCAAGAGTAGTGACAAACATGAGTCTAGCCTGACTTTGAGAGTAGCTTTGAACAAAAGCTGGCATAGATTGATTTGAGATACATTGGTGGTTGGGACGCTACCTACAGTGAGCGTGTAGATGCGTCCATCGAGTGGCAATTTTGGGTTCATGAATATATTAATGAGCTACTAAAACCCTTTTTTAAAATTAGGCAAAGCAAGATTGCCCTAAACCAAACCCTAACCCTGAAACTAGGAGTAACCCTGGTCCTGACTGTAACCCAAGTTTGTTTTCGTTAACCTCCGCCGAGGGACGACCGTGCCACCTTAAACTGAAGAGTGTTATCAAGATGAACCACAGAGTCAACAACCGGCAAAGATTGTCCGGATGATTCTGAGCATGTTCTGAGGCAACAGACTAGTTATGAAATTTTAGACCTACTTTTTAGCAGTCAGGAAATGCTCTCGCCAAACTTCAGCTTCAAACAGGTAGCTAGCTACAAAGAAAAGGAGGCTCGCCCACAAACAGTGAAAAACATTTATTAACACCTACATTTTAAATACAGCTTCTTGTATCTAATTGTTGTTCTGAAGCAGTTTTCGAATGATTGTTGAAACTATTAATTAAGGGTAGGTACAAAACCTGGACTCTGGACTCTGGACTGGACCATGGACTGGACTATGGACTGACTCGATTTTGGACTCGATTTTGGACTCGATAGTGTTCTAGTTCTGCTGTGTTTAAAAAAGACTATGAATGCTGGATTGCCCAATGAGCAGGGGATTGGCATAACAGTAGGAACGGATATTTGTGCGGCTTTCAGCAAGACTGGCTGGTTGGTTTAAGCCATCGCTCTGCTCATACAGCCTCCCAGCCCAGCTGGTTGGCAAGGAATTGCATTATAATGCCTAATGTAAGCTTTATATAGTGGGAAAGAGAAGAGATCCAGCTGCGAGTCAAACCTGGGACCTTGTGTATACTAGTCAGATGCTCTTACCACTGAGCCACTGGACTCATGGCGGAGGAGTAGAAGCAAGCCTTGCAACAGCCAGACTGGAAGCCTCGGTGACTTCAGCTGTCGGCTACACTGCCTGTAATTTGCAAATGGGGATCCCCTGTGGAGGGGAATGTGGGCTTGGGGTAGACTGGCTGTACAATCACATTGCCTGAGCAGATACACTCACTACCCAACACCTCAGCCTTCTTGCTCTACCTTAATGCATTGTCTAGACCTTAAATGCTGACATATATACTGAAAACATCCATAGGAATCTGTATAATCACAACCTTTGACACAAGACTGCAAGTAATCAAAAAGTGGACGGTTAATTCGTAGATTCTGCTTTCCAATCTAAAATTAAGTCCAAAATCGAGTCCATAATCCAGTCCAGAGTCCAGAGTCCAGGTTTTGTACCTACCCGCCTTTCTCCCAGGCTCACAGACAATTGTGTCACTCAGTACAGTATCAGTGGTGGCTACTGCTGGCTATGGAGGGCTGGTAGGTAACTGTGGGTTCCAAGGTAGCTGTACCATTTGCCAGCATATTGCATGATGTAGCCTTACAGTAGAAACTGTAGCCATGTTGCCAGGCTCATTTCAGCTGTTTCCATAGCAACAGACTTGTGGTCAGGTGAGAAGCTGTCTGCCAGTTTAAGAGAACTGTCTGCCTGTATCCTAGACTGATAACTTGTTCTGCGATATCAAAAAGCCACACTCTTCAGAAACAGAAAGATCACACTTTGTTTTCCTCTAGCAAAGATTATTCAAATATGTTCGGTGACAAAGCATGAAATTTTACATTGTGAGAATATTTGTGAGGAAAGTATCACAGCTCCAAGGTACAAGTGTGCATAAAGCAATTCGCACACAGAAGTCAATTGTATCACTAGTTTGGCAGTAAAAACACCAAAGAGAAGCTGACAGATCACAAGCCTACTATGCTACATCCTAAACACCTCCACAAGTACAGAGGTAAGATGCACACTAAATGAGAGCAAAGAACAGCATTTCAGATATCTTTGTAGGCACACTGCAAGATTTGGCACTTGACTATAGCTTTCTATCTCCTGATTTTGCTTGTAGTAGCATATGTACTTATTCATGTTCATATCTACAATCTTGGGTTCATTAGTTGATGTTTTGCTACCTTCCTTCTCCTCGCATACATGAAGGTTGTTGGTGTCTCGTTTGACCTCCTTGCCCCATGCAATGCATATGTCCAAGGTAAATGGTAGCTACATCTATGCTATGATCCAACAATTGAGTTTAGTGCTGCAGATCACCCTTACCTAGAACGGTTTAGAATTCGATCCTACTTAGCTACAATGCTTATTCGTATGCTTATCAGAACAAAGTTTGGCTATATCATGAATAGCAAGGCACCCCTGCTTTACATGTACACTTGTGCATGCATCATTAGCCCAAAACACTGTGGCTCACTCTATACACATATTTATGATTTTATATGTAGGCATATGGAACATACATGTGATAGTATGTATGTGGGGTAATGTTCTTTGGAGTTGCTGTGAGGGGTGAGGGTGGTGTAGCTGGTCAAGGGAGGCTTGTTGAACTAAAATTTCATCCCTGGGGTGTGTGCACCATGACACTAACAAATGTCTACTCGGATTGGATGTCCATTGCTTTCTCTGGCCTGTGTATAGATTTGATATTGGTCCTTTATTGCACATCGTGGGTTGTAATATTGTGAAGTGCAACACCATTTAGAGCAATCTGAATTGTGTAGATGGCGGGATGGTTGATTATAGCAGTGGCGTAACTACATCTACAGTAGTGGAGTTGTCAAGAAACTTATGGCTGTGCAGTGCCTATAAGTGTGCTGGCCACCATCCAGTATTTGATCACTTACATGTTTGGTTTTTGATTGCTTACTGTAGGTATATGCAATCAAAAACTTGATGGAGGCCAAGGCCTGTGAACAAGGGTGACCTCTCTCCGTTTGGACAAGCTTTAACAAGTAAGCTTTGAACTCAGTGTTGTCCTGGAACACTCTTTCCCATTGGATATACCTTTAGTCAAAGTAAATCATCTAAAGCAACCCACCTTTACACGATGTGTGTATCGTGGGAGTCTTGATTTTCCTAAAATGGCTCGTTCTTTTCGTTTTACATGATTGTGTACAATGAGGGGGAGTTTTGTTTTGATAACTTTATTTTAGTTTTGATTGATTATTTGCCATCTGCTATATAGTTACAGGTTCTCTAGTACCAGACATTCTCCAAGTGTCAGATATCTAGCAGCAATTTTGAGCTATTTATGTGTGAAGACAACCATGACCAGTGTACTGTATGAAATAGTACTTTGCTTGCTGTTGTTGACTGCTGTCAAAGCTACCAATGCTCAGCCAAAGCAAATCATCTCTGTTGATGAAGTGAAGAAGACAAGTTGCTGGGAGAATAAAACAGAATCCAGTAGTGTGGAAGACCCTCTAGATGGTGAGAAACTGTACAATTCTACGGTAGTAGTTGTGAAGCATGAGTGTAAGTACAAGAAGCTCCAGGAACCTGCAGCTGATGTACCTCGTGATCCACAATGTCCCACCTGGCTCTTCCCTGATCCCTCCTCAAATGGCACATGTAGATGTGGGGATGACATTCATGACACTGTCAGATGCAATGACTCAACTAAAGAGACATCTATAGAGTAAGTTAGCAATCATCGGACGACAGGTATATTCGGACACTCAAACGCGGAGGGAAAACTGCGTAAACATTCGGCGATACCACAAGACTGTAGCTGAGGTACGTGGTACCTGGTGTACCAAAAATGACGCCCGCACATTGTTTCCTGTTGGCGCTAGAAGCGATAAAATGGCCGTCCGAAAAACATCAATATTCGGAAAAGTGTATGTATTTTCAGACACTGTTGTTTGTGCCTTCTCTGAAGCTGCTTTTGGAGAGATTTTAGCATCGATACGATGCCCCAAGACCTCCCCAATTCGCAATATATTTTGGTAGCGGTAGCTGCTTTGAACAATCAGGGGCGTAGCTGAACATGGACCAGTCCGATCGATCAATAATCGGACGGTGAAATTTGTCATTTCTTGCTGTGTTGTCTCCAAACAAGTTGAAGTCTCCACCATATTAGCATCAGTAGAATCTACAGGCTCTTGGCTACATGCTGGTATTTGTCCGGTGTTTGTGCGTTGAGTAGTTCTCGAGATATAAATATATTTCATGTTTCTTTCCATAAAGTACGCTGGTTGATTTATGTGCAGCATAAATAGGTGAGTTCAAACGATATCGTGCAATAGTCACATAGCGCTGTACATACTAACAATGTACGAGAACTACTCAACGCACAAACACCGGACAAGTACCAGCATGTAGCCAAGAGCCTGTAGATTCTACTGATGCTAATATGGTGGAGACTTCAACTTGTTTGGAGACAACACAGCAAGAAATGACAAATTTCACCGTCCGATTATTGATCGATCGGACTGGTCCATGTTCAGCTACGCTCCTGAGTGTTCAAAGCAGCTACCGCTACCAAAATATATTGCGAATTGGGGAGGTCTTTGGGCATCGTATCGATGCTAAAATCTCTCCAAAAGCAGCTTCAGAGAAGGCACAAACAACAGTGTCTGAAAATACATACACTTTTCCGAATATTGATGTTTTTCGGACGGCCATTTTATCGCTTCTAGCGCCAACAGGAAACAATGTGCGGGCGTCATTTTTGGTACACCAGGTACCACGTACCTCAGCTACAGTCTTGTGGTATCGCCGAATGTTTACGCAGTTTTCCCTCTGCGTTTGAGTGTCCGAATATACCTGTCGTCCGATGATTGCTAACTTACTCTACTTGACTGCTACTGCATGACATACAACAAATCAACGGGGCCAGTTGTTGGTGCTTGCTTCTACAATTGCATGCGGGAGTTATACTATTTGTTGCCATCTGATGTCACAGAGCTTAATAAGAATATGTGTGGATACCTCAACCGAGCAGGACAACTCTGTGGAAAATGCAAGGAGAATTATAGCATACCAGTTTACTCTTATAATTTAAAGTGTGTGCAGTGCTCTACTAGTTCCTTCAACTGGGTAAAGTACATCTTAGCTGCTTTCCTACCACTTACAGTGTTCTTTGTTCTCGTTGTGAGTTGCAGGCTTAGTGCATGCTACTTCACCAAAACTACTTGTATTTGTCTTCTTTAGTCAGTGTTTTGCAATAGGAGCAAATGTGCGCATTGTACTAGCATTAACAGAAACAGTACCTTACCCCATTGCCGCAAGTTTACAAAAGGTCGTATTTACTCTATATGGTATCTGGAACTTGGACTTCTTTCGCACTGTGATGCCACATATTTGTGTTAATGTAGACACACTGCAAGCTTTGGCACTTGACTATGCTGTAGCCTTCTACCCCCTGATTTTGCTGATAGTAACATATGTACTCATTCAAGTTCACATCTGCAATTTCAGGGTCATTATGTTTATGTGTAGACCATTCCACAGGTGTGCAAATTGCCTTAGAAATCAGTGGGATGTGGGGACTTCCATTGTTGATGCATTTGCCACATTCCTTCTCCTTTCATATGTGAAGCTGCTCAGTATCTCATTTGACCTCCTTGTCCCAACGCATGTGTACCATGTAAATGGTAGCTCATTGGGACTGTATCTGTACTATGATGCAACAATTGAGTACTTTGGTGATGAACACCTGCCTTATGGTGTCTTAGCTGTGTTTGTCATGCTGGTCTTCATCCTCTTCCCTTTACTGCTTCTGCTACTGTATCCAATGCGGTGCTTTCAGCGGTGTCTTGGCTGCTGTGGAATAAGGTGGCATGCTCTTCCCATCTTCATTGACGCATTTCAGGGATGCTACAAAGATGGAACTAATGGGACTCGAAATTGTCGTTATTTTGCTGCTGCCTTTCTTCTTGCCCGGATTTTACTTTTCATAATCTTTACTCTCACTCAAACAACACTGTTCTATGGTGCAGCACTGCTGGTTTTTATACTGTTGGTAATGGTAATACCCATTGTGCAACCCTACAAACCTAGATTTTCAACATATAATGCTGTGGACTCGGTGCTAGTTCTTCTGATGGCTTTGTGGTGCGCTACTATTGTGTGTGTCACTATAGCAGGATTGAAAGCTCACCAGTTGGTAACAACATTTCTTTTACTTACATTCATAGTAGAACTGCTACCCCTCTTCTATGTGTCCTGTGTTACCCTGCATTGGATGTGTTCCAGAGGACAGTTTGGGCGGAGGATGGTAGGAAGGGTGTGTGGCTGGATTGGAAGAAACTGCAGGCGGTCATTTGTTGATGGTTCAGAGGAATCCCTTCCTGACAGGCTAATCCACCCTGATGAATACGAGGAAGACCTCACAAGTCCAGTAGCTGTTCAAGTTGAGGACAACTTGAGTTGTCATTCTTCTAACTCTAATGCAATTGAAACTACATACTGACACAACTGTGATTTTCTGTAGCTAACTGCATCTGTCGTAGTCATATGATATTCAAGTTAGATGTTGAATTCTTGCTGTTGTATATGTACTCAGGTTGGTGTTTAAGGATTTCACATCTATAGATTATTACCCTTTTATCGTAACTCTGTGATGTGCAAACATTCCTGTTGGTGTCATTCAGTATTCTCTTCTGACTCAACTGCTCTACTTGTCCTTATTTGGTCGGGCCAACACCATCCTATTGCAGAAACAGTTCATTCACTCCCAACGTGTTTCATGTCCCTGAATTAGGTGTGTATGCCATGCATTGAACTAATCTATTTTCACGCTATGTATTCTTGGATGCACTTCAGTTTGAGTGTGCAAATTTGCATTCTTGTGGTCAAGGTTGTATACATGCATACACCTAATGCTGTAAAAGGGATATACACACATGACAGTGTTTAGTAACCATGACAATATATGACAACCTGCTACCCAAGGTCATGATATTAGTTCCAATGAGAATTCTGTGATGCTCCTAAATCATGAATGAAACTTTCAGACCTTAAGATGTTTCCCACAGTTAGATGTTTCCCACAGTAGTGACATTGTCCATTTCCTGACTTGTGTGTCACCTTTGTCTCTGTTTGTCCTGACACCTCTTTCATGAAGTTATAATTACTCTCAGTTAGGTCATGCTCACACTTAGGCCATTTCCTTTGCCTGAATGTACCATCTTTCCTGTATTACTTTTTGCTTAGGATATTGTGCAATGTAATTGGTTATTAGAACATTTTGACTTTTGTGTATTTAAGCAGCCTGTGTTGTCCATGCATATAGAGCTCCTTGGTTGTCTTGCAATACACTGTAGTTTTTCTCATAGAAGAATAAATGGCAGTTTGAAGTGACCTTTCACAAGGGAATTTAGTAAGCACCAGTGCAATTGATTATTTACCATTGGTAGAGTATTAAAATAGCTGGACCACTTGCATGAATATCTTGTAAGAGAGTACCACTCTGCGGTGTGCTGACAATAGATCTGACTGTTTGCCGATAAACTTCAATAGCAGACACCTAAAATAGTTGCTTGACAGCTAGAAACGTGAGTGGTCCAGGCATTTTTGCACATGATACAGAAAGTGAAATCCATCAGCACCATTGGTAGCTTCATAGTGAAGCTTCAAAAGTCACTGATTTTGCTTTTTGTTATTTTTACTTTCACTCAAACAGGAATGTTTTATGGTGCAGCACTGCTGGCTTTTATACCTCCGGCAATAGGAATAGTCATTGTGCAACCCTACAAGCCTAAGTTCTTCTAGCAGCTTTGTGGTGTGCTAGTGCTGTGTGTACGGGTATAGCTGGACTGAAAGCTCATAAGTGGCAAAATGTTTCCTTTTATATATTTACATTCATAGTAGAACTACCACCCCTCGTCTATGTATCCCTTGTTACACTGCAAAGGATGTGTTCTCGAAGGCCGTTTGGACGAAAGATGATAGAGAGTTTCTGTGGCTGGATTTTAGGGAACAAGATGGTTGTTACAGGTTCATCCCTTCCTGACAGGCTAATCAACCCTGATGAATACGAGGAAGACCTCACAGATCCAGTAGCTGTACAGTTTGAAGACAACTTGAGTTGTCAATCTTCTAACTCTAATGTGATTGAAACTGCATACTGACACAACTGCATGAGAGGATTCTCTGTAGCCAACTGCACCTGTCAGAGTCATGCACACAGCATTTAAATATTGAATTCCAATTCTTCTTGTTGCTGTTTATAGCTCACTTTGGTTTTGATGGTTTAGCTTAATTTATACCATGTGTCCAAATCATTCCTGTTGGTGTCAATCTCTGCTTCTCTCTATTTGGTCTGGGCCAATAGCTGCATGTCAGTAACGTTGTTTTCTTTGTTCAGTTCCTAGTATGATGACAGTCACATAGCGCTGTACATACTAACAATGTGTAAACCAGCTATCCATCAGGCAAGTAACAGTTTGAGTAAAAGTAATGAACACATATCCTCATACCAATGCAGGAGATCATGTACCAGGTATGATTGTCAGTGTGTTACCTATTCATGTAACAGAATCCTGATTTTTCCCCACGGCTGCGAGATAAAATCTGGGAGTGGCCTGGGAACGAGGCTAAGCTGCAAGCACAAGAGAACACCTCCTCTTCAGCAAGCCATTCCCAGCATAGCCTGTGAGTCAGGTCTTGATCCTTCATGCAACCATTTAACTCCAGAGTACATACAACTTGCATTCCATGCTGAGATCCTGAGCCCATAAAAACAAGCCTCTCTGCACCTGCACTTTGTTAGTTAAGATCTTAATTATAACATTGCTGCAATACTGATACATGTACATACTTTAACAAGAGAAGTGTAAAAAGAAACATTTTCACAAGCACATGTGCTTGTTACAGTGCTATCTTTCACGAGGTTAACAGCACAATGGTCCGCCTGAGAACTGTCTTCCTCCTGCTCTAAGGAAAGTCTCTCCTCCGCAACTCGTTGCCAAACATTCTTGATGACCGCAAATAATACAGTTGCCATGTGCAGCTTCTGTAGAATTATGACACTCTACTGCCGTAATTTTGGTTTTGCACACAACCACGGGTCTATATTGTACTTCCTATTAAGGTGGCAGGGAACCCTGTGTTTTCAAGGTCAACAAACCTGGAATCCAAGCTGATAGACTTCTTTGTCGTGTTAAAATTGTAGCGAATAGTCCGTTTTGGGAGTCTTCATCCGTTCACTGTCCGTAAAATTGGGGATTTTCCCCATTTCCTGTCGGCATTGACATCCAATAATCAGTTTATAATTAAGTTAGTTAAGATGTGGCCTGGCGGAACCCCTCATGTGGTCATAGATAATAGAGCATAGTAGGGATTGGAAACGCCTATACGCAATGTATTGCGTGACGTCACTTCCTCCTTACAATCCGAGTTGCGCTCGTTGCGCTTTATTGCACGGTGGAAGGTGCTCTTCATAGCAGTACAGTTTCGATATGATACACCGCATATGGATTTCATTGCACTAATAATGACTAAAACACTCCGATGCATGAAGCGAAGTCCTTCACAAGTCCAAGGATCACTTTGCTTCTTGATAGGGCTGATGGAAGTATGAAAATAAACCTTTGTGTAATTTTCTAGCGGACTTTAGAGTTAGCATTGACATAATGTGAACAACAGATAATTGGCTGGGTAGTAAAGAACTGTTTGGCATGCATAGATGAACACAAAAACAAATTGTAGTTCTTCGGCACGCGAAATTATTCGTAAAAGTAGGCATGTTTTGTGTAATTTTAGTAGGAAAATAATGCGAGTTGAAACTTTTTGCCTGACATAAACTTGTTATGATGTCCATCAGTTGTCGTTTAAGGGTAAAGATGAAGACCTACCGCAGATGGACTGCGGAGTGGACTCCTCCAGGATGTACCGTGCAAGTCCCATTGGGGGTGTGGTTTTTGATCGAATGCCGACTGCTAGCAAACTGAGGCTAAAGATATAAACTGACAAGATGCGTGGCAGTAGAAAGTAGTAGATTTCCAACAATCTTTGCGCTTTAATACTGGTGTGCTCATGAACTAAAACTTGTTCGCTCGGACTACCTACGCTAAATTACACGGAAGTATACGGACTTACAGCAACGCGGATGAAACCCGTAAAACATTGCGTTTCCAATCCCTACTATGCTTCTATTATCTATGATGTGGTGGTCGGAACTTTGGAAAAAAAAAAAAGAAGGAGTTTAGTAGAGTGCTGTAGTGTCAGTAGCTGTGAGTAGTGCGTAGTGCCTGCTTGTGAAAGCAAGCTTGCGTCTAGAAGCAGCAGAAAGGCCACAGTGGCCAAGACTGTACTCCGAGTCATTGGGCAGGCCCAGGTCTTGCGATCGTATGCCAAGCCTAGTAGGTGATCGTGGCCCGGTGCTTCGAGTGCTGGGCTGGGCTTTAACTAGAATGCGCAATATATCGTTGGTACTACGTTGCCATTGACAGGAAAGCTGAACGGTGTTTGTGTGTGGAACAGAGCCGTGAGTTGTTTAGCGACATAAGGGGGAGAGGTGGGGCTAGTAATGCTTGCTTCCACTCGTGAATGAGCGCCTCCCGTAGACAAGCTGTGTATTTGAAATGTGCATTCATTTTGGTGCAGTCAAAGTTGTCCATTCCAAGAGTAGTGACAAACATGAGTCTAGCCTGACTTTGGGAGTAGCTCTGAACAAAAGCTGGCACAGAATGATTTGAGATACATTGGTGGTTAGGACGCTACCTACAGTGAGTGTGTAGATGCGTCCATCGAGTGGCAATTTTGGCTCATGAATATATTAATAAGCTACTAAAACCCATTTTTAAAATTAGGCAACGCAAGATTGCCCTAAACCAAACCCTAACCCTGAAACTAGGAGCAACACTGCTCCTGAGGTTTATGTTTTCGTTAACCTCCGCCACGTTAAGCCTGGTGTATAGTTTCATGCGGCCAGCTCCTATAAGCACATGCGTTTAACAACCCGTCCCTATGGTACTCTATTGAAGAACGGCTTGCTTCATGCAGATTATCACAACTCAGCTGTAATGGTGCCACTAACAATAGTGATTCATAGCTCTCTGAGCATGACATCACAAAAACCACATTGCAGCTCTTACTGAACCAGAACTGGAGAATGTGGGCGTACAATGTGTGAATACTGCATATACACATCCACACACTCCAAGTTACTCATCAGCCATTAAAGTAATGCCTTGATCACCTTGGCAGCATTGATGAGCTCATCAGCTAGGCATTCAGCAATACTCTTGATATTCCTGAAAGCTGCTTCTCGTGCCCCTATGTGTGTGTGTGTGTGTGAGGGGGAGAGGGAGGGGGGGAGAGGGAGGGGGAGGGAAGGTATGAGGTCAGAGTCCTTGAAATGGTTTATGTTTTTATGTTTACAATAAATTGTCATTCGGCTCTGATCATAGTCACAGGTATTATGAAGTAGAAACTTTAATCGATGCACAGGAATAAAGGGTTACTTTTGGGCCATACAGTTGGTATTCTACATGCAGATTCATCTTCACATGCAATTTCACATGGGAGAACCAGTACCATTCACAAAAATGAAACTTAGGCCAAACCAAGCATCACACCAATGCTTGACAGCTACATGTTCTACATGTCATGGTTTTACCTACAAGGTGAAAGCTTCCCTCCTAGAATTGTGTAACCACATGTACAAGGAGCTTACTAGCAGTTTAACTTCAACCACATCCTGTTAAATTTAGTATTAAATCACTAATTAGAATATCTGTAGCACAGTAGGCCACACATACACTCAAAAGTTTGCACCATACTGTCCTCCCTCCCCCATCCTCACTATCTCCAGACTCTCTGGTACTCTAGCCTTGTTCCCAGGCCCCGCCCAGCTTTCCACCGCTTGCAGTACAGAAAAGCGGGAGAAGGCCTGGTATCTTTTTTCATGTCAGTGACATCAGGATAGAAAGTATGATAGAAAGGGTTTAAATATGCGTGGGCACACCGGGCGCAGAACAGCAAAAAGAGCCAATGTACCAGGTAACTTACCGCACGTATCTAGCTAGCGGAGGGCGATTGTTGTATACATCGAGCGTTGAGTGTGTAGTCGGTTGAACAATACGCGAAACACAGCCTGTTCGTTCTGAAAATTTTGGCCATTTTCTAATTACGTCATGCTCACGTGAGAAAAGATACCAGGATCTCTCCCCGCTTTTCTGTACTCCAAGTGATGGAAAGCTGGGTGGGACCTGGGAACAAGGCTACTGGTACTCTGTTACACCAGGTATATATGCATGCGCTTTCCAAACTCTCACACAGGAAAAGCTACCACACTTTAAAATGGATGTAGGGATGTAGAAGGTTGAGTTAACAATCAGTGATCACAGTAATTCAGCTATGGAAGGTTCCTTACACCTACATGTGGATACCGGTTTCATAAAAATTGGTTATACCAACCAGTGCAGAGGAGCCAAATGGCTTGGTTGACTCGTCTCATGGGTGATACGTCCACTGCTTGCCTCCTCACAGTACCCACCCTTCCGATACGAGTGGAGTCTTCCCGGGGACCACTGTTGGTTATGGCATCCACCAGCACCTGAAGTGGGTTCTGAAGGGAAGGAAGGAGTGTGGGTGTGTAAATGTGCATGTGCATGTGGCATGTGCCTGTTCAATGCATGGGGGCAAATGTGTGTCCTAACATCCTCAATGTACGTACCTCATTAGTGAGGAGGTTGATAATCACAAACGAGTGTTTCACGATCCTGATAGCCATGAGTTTCTTGCCATTGTTGCGTCCATTGAGACGTTCCACAATGGGACACTGGGGGAGGTAAGTGGAAAGGAAGAGGGGAGGGAAAAGTGGAGAGGGAGGGCGTGAGTCAAGGGAGTAGATGGACATTTTGTAGTTATCAGTTTTACATGCTAATACCTCCCGGCTGTGTGTGGCAGATACACAGCACCTTTCTCCTTCACTGTGATGTAGTCCTAATGATGATAAGAGTTACAACCTTCACATCAATATGCATACAATTTTCACACTCACATCAACCTTCAATATTCAATGCAACCAAATAATTCATGTACTAAAGTTGTGCTCAGATGCCCCCAACTTAGAGAACTATACAAGTGCTATGAACATTACTGTGTACATGCATTAAGCAAGACGTCTCATTCCCAGACTCTCAGTGATACTCTCAGCGAGACCACCAGTACTGTACTGAGGGTCTGGGAATGACATCAGTACAACCCTTGACACACCAATTACTAGTGAGATGATTCATCATCGTGGGGCGAGCCTGAGCAAGCAGCAAACTGCTGATTTATAACTTGTCAAGGCACACACGGCCAGAATTTGTCACTGTCTACTGGTACATGAGCGTAATAAGGCAAAGTTGATGACGCATAAGTATCCGATAGATCTAAAGATAAGCCCTATAGCTAGGTTAGTCTGGACCCCAGATCCTTCTGGCCAGAAGGGTCTGGGGTCCAGGCTATAGCTAGGTATCACATGTGCCAACAAGTTGCAGCCATTTCTCCAGCCTGGGCTAAGCTTTACACTGGAATCATGAGCTGAATTTCTGGCGTTTATGAGTGCCATTATGCATGGCCCTTACCTGAAGTGACCTGCTTAACCACCATCATGACCTTCCATATTAACTTTGTACTGTCTGTGAGCAACCTGCCCTTGATAATCAGTAGCAGCATGAACCAGAAGTAAGCTGTCATGCATGTTATAGCGTCAGTCGTCTCCGCTGCGGGTCGCTGACACTGCACTCTGGCAATAGCCCTTCGCCTACGAGTTCGATCTTGGTGAAATATTTTTGCTCATTTAAAGTTTATGGTATATGGACGCAAGCAAACAAGCATGTACGTATACAAACACACTTGCGCAATGCAGTCCTGCTAGTGTGGGGCTCGCTCAGGCTCGCCCCAATTATACCTACTATGTAGGTGTATAAGCAAGCCAAAAATCACGTTCAGGAATTTGCTAAATTATGGCGGTGCCTAGATAAAAAGTGCATATTATTCTGTTGCGTATTTCAAGTGCCCCACCGAGTTTGACACGCTGTAGCACTTAGCTTCCGCTAAGGGCAGGGCTCATAATGTGCTTTGTAAATGTATGAATAGTTGTGTCTATGAAGTGTGTATGAGCTCTGCTCTTAGTGGAAGAACTTGGCAATGCGCTCAAAATACTTAATGGAATAATATTCAATTTCTATCCGGGACTGCCATAATGACAGTGAAGGATTTCTCAGTAGACAAACACTCGCAGAGATGCCACAGGTACTGAAACTCACAGCAAGGCTGATGTCATTGACATGGACCTCATCGGGGCTCCATTTCCCAAACAGCTTCACCTCCACTGTGGGTGCATCCACTGGAACAGTATCTCCCCAATCCTCACCTGACATGGCAGAAGTCTGGAGGGGGAAAGGGTGGTAGTCTCATTCACAGACAGCATTCTTTGCACCCGCAGAAAAAATGTGTCTGGTCAACTGCTTATTTGATTTGCATTCAAACGCTCTGGAACACTGATGCATTGCTTTTTTCCATTGAAGATTACATTCCACACTGCATGCCAACAATCTACTATAGCCTCGTCCCCAGGCTCTCTCCTCAAAAACGGGGGCCTGGGGACGAGGCTAACAATCTACTATACACTGTATAGTAACACATTGATCGGGCCTAGCTGCCTTGTGTACACTAGGCCAGTTTATTATTTTTGGAAGGAACAACAGTAGGCGGTCCAGAGTTTGGTGCTTGCAAGGATGATTTTGGTAAACCATTTTCGTTCCACTATTTAGATACTAGGGAGATGCTTGACCATCGTTGGACGAGCCTGAGTAAATAGCATACCAGTTGTTTCACATTATAAATGGCACACATACAGTACCACAGGGTTTGTCAACCGGGGCAGCTACAGCTAAGCTTCACACTCAAATCGTGAGCTGAGTTTCTGCCGTAAATGAGCATCATTCATGCATGACCCTTCTCCTGAAGTGAACTCTGCCAGCCACCGTGTCTTACTGAGCCACCTGCCTTCACAGTCTGTCATGGTAAGTAAGCTCAGGTATAGTGTACAGAAACGAGAAGCAAGTTGCCACCATGCGTGCTTCAATCTCAGTTGTCTTTGCTCACCGTCTCTTTCACATCAGCAGTAGCCTTTCACACTCACCAAGTGCATATGGGCATGGACGTTCAACTTTCGCAAAATATTTAAATATGCTTATTTAAAATTTTTGGTACATGTAAGTGGTCGCAAACTAGAAAACAAGCATAGTGTGGGGCTCGTTCAGGTATGTCACATAAACTGGATTACGAATTCAAAGTCTATTTTCCCGCTTAGTAAAAAGTAGCCTGGGTATGAGACTAGGAAAGGAGGAAGAGAGGTGGCTGCAACTTGTTAAAATACCGATGCATTTCCTGTGCCTCATGCCCCAGTCAAATTTTTAAAATTGTATTTTTGTGTATACTAATACCCATTCAATGGTGTAGAAGCAAAACTTTCCGTCCCCTGTAGCTACATTGCCAATAGCAGGTGTGTTCTTGAAATAGCCTACACTTGGTTAGCTCGCTTCCGCAAAAAAGGTGGTGTCTAGTGAACTGTATATACTTCTCACTGGAATGCCATTAACAGGATGGTGTAACCAAATTTCTGTTGTGAAGTGTGTATGCTTTGTGAGAAGTATAGCTGGTGCTCCTTCAGTAGCACAAAAATGCCTTAGCTCTCCAATAAAAGTGGGAATACTGCATCTGCAGTGCAAAGCAGACCTTCAAACAAAAGTACTGTGAGGCACAAAGGAACATTTCACTGTTGGTTTCATGCTAATTGAATGGTGATTGAATCATACTTGATGGGTGGAACAAAGTTTGTATACATAGCTAAATGGACTCCTTTTTACTGTAACTTTTCGGGCAGAAGGGAGTTAGGCTTATTTGGCTTACAAGACAAATTTTTGGTCCCGCATCAAACTTCATCTGGTTAGGAAGAATGAAATTGACCGCCAATACACTCAATGACCACTACTTCCCTACAGATCTGTGTTTGATTTCAACTACCTAGAGCCTTCTTTGCATCTCCTAAAATAAATTAGCTGAACCCATTTTAAACACACATAAATTTTAACCGTCATCTCATCATTACTACAAGCTAACAATCATGCAAAGATGTACACTGCAACTCAATTGTCCTGAAAAGGCCACGAGGTCTTTAATTTTTTTCTACGTGCATGCGTGTTGCTATATTGCGGCTAAAAAATTTACGGTAAGTAGTATTAGTCTTGTTCCCAGTTCACATACCACAGCCATCGCATTGAGATTGGGAATGAGGCTGATAGGTCTCCAGCAGTAGGCGGGGCACTTTCAGTCTCGCGAGCTCTAGCGCAGCTCCAGACATGCCAGAGCAACAAGCTTTCCGTGAAATTTATGCTGAACTGATGGAAGCTATTCTGGATCCTGTTTATCTAGCAGCGAACTCAGCTGACCTCATTCAGCTGGGTGTTCGTGCGGAGATGACGACCCCTGGCGTATCCAGATTTGAAAAGAACGAAAAGTTACTCACTGCTGTGGAAAGTCAGATAAAAACAAATCCCCGGAACTTTATCCGTTTTTTGCATGTTTTGTCCCGAGACAGAGAAGGGGGTGGCCATATGCAGCGTGCAGCGAGAACTAAGTCTGAGCCCAGAAGGACAACCTCTAGTATAGATCACCAAATATCGACCAGCATCATTCATCAACCATTTACATGGAGGACAATTAATCACCAATATATGGACTATAAGTTTGTGATTATGGCATAAAGGCTTATTGCGTTGATGAGGAGGCGCCACTTGGTAAATGTTTATCAGGTTTTGACTAAAATGACTTTTATGAGGTATTGTTGTTTCTTGAATATTAGATACTGCACAAAGAGCATGCATGCCCCATAAAGGAATGAGAAAACGCCTAACCCGGCAAAAACATTACTCGCTAGTCGCCTCTCCAGTCTTGCGTCCTTCTACCAAGAGAAAGCAGTGGACAGGCAGTCAGATGCTAGCAGCACTGAAGGCTGTTGAATCGGGTACAGGAATTAAGAAACCAGCTCGTGAACATGGGGTTTCTGCAACTACTCTTAAAGACAGAGCAAGTGGATGTGTAGCGCATGGAACTAAACCAGGCCCCAGACCTTACCTAAGTGTTGAAGAAGAGACTGAACTTGGAACATTTCTAAAGAACTGTGGAAGTGTAGGGTATGGTAAAACAAGAAAGGATGTACTGCTTATTGCTGAATCAGTCTCAAAAGATAAAGGTGTTCTGAAAAAAGAATGCAGTAATTACTACTGGATGGTGGAATAAATTTCTTGAACGCCAAGGAGATCTGTCTCTTAGACGTGGTGATAGTACAGCCCACATTCGCATGGACACATCAATAGAGAAACTATAGATCAGTACTTCTCCTTGCTCAAGAATGTCCTCGATGAGTTTAGCAGCTAATCCTGAGCGAGTATATAATGTTGATGAGACTGGAATGCCGCTGGACTTCCAAGACTCCAAATATAGCAGCTATTTCGATTCCAGAAGGAGTTTCCATTAGTGGAGAAGTGTCAACAGTTGGCGAAAGTGGGAAATCATCACCTTGTAATGAAGACGGATGTGTGTCCCTTGAAGCATCACCCAGTAGTGATCCAGATGGAGAAGCCTCTCCCGGTAGTGGTGAGGCTTCATTCAGAGGTGTATTTTTACAGAGTGGAGCAACTAATGGAACATCTTTCACAGATGAGCAGTTGGAGCTTTTAGAGAAAAGCTTAGAAGAAGGATATGAGCTTTTTGTTGATGCAGACTATGTTCGCTGGCTCGAGATGCACCACCCTGCAACCCCTTCTGGAATTCTTTGCCAATTGCCAGGCTCTTAACCAGTGCTGAGTAACTCTTAAGTTCCATGTCAGTGTTGGTGTTTCAGAGTTCACATGTCGCATGCTTGTACAGTAATTCTCCAATGTTGTTGTTTTCACTTTTCTTTAGCTTTCTTTAATTCCTCTTCTAACTCAAAGTTCTGTGTCAATGTTGGTCACGGTTTCAGAGTTCACATGTCTCATGCTTGTACAATAATGCTCCAATGTTGTTGCTTTCACTTTTCTTTAGCTTTCTTTAATTCCCCTTCTAGGTTCCATGTCAGTGTTGGTGTTTCAGAGTTCACATGTCTCATGTTTGTACAGTAATGCTCCAATGTTGTTGCTTTCACTTTTCTTTAGCTTTCTTTAATTCCCCTTCTAAGTTCTCTGTCAATGTTGGTGTTTCAGAGTTCACGTCTCATGCTTGTACAGTAATGCTCCAATGTTGTTGTTTTCAATAGTTTATGTGACAGTTTTCACGTACTTGCACATAAAAAACATGGTTCAACAATAATGCTCCAATGTTTACATTGTGCAATGTGCTGATCAGCAGTAGACAGAGCAAACTGGTAGTTGCGTAGGCGGATATGGACGATAATTGAGTATAGGAATATTAATGGTCGGGCGGAAATTTCTTGCTCTACTCTAAGACTACAGATAAACACATATGGCCCTGCATGCATGGCACATTGCTGGCTGAATTTACTGTACCTTAAGATAAGTTTCAGTTATGCAATAGCAGTCGGACCTGAAGGTGCAACATTGACTGGAAGCAGCAGTTTTACTTAGACAAGTCTCCTCTCTTGCACTCAGCCCCTTATACATACTTAGAAAATAGGAAAAGCAAACAATGTGGTTTGTGGTACAACCTGTGTCCTGTTTATAATAGAAACACTTATTAAACCTTAATTAGGAGAAGAAGCAGTTTCATTGTACCAAATGTGCAGCTATTACTGTTTCTATACTGTGTATCGTGCAATCTTCACCCCACCTTGGCCAAAGCTAAAGTAACCCCCCTTGTTTGTGATTGTATGGTCTGGAGGGAAATTTTTGTTTCCTTTACAGGTTTACCATATCCATACTGGGTTACAAAGCCATACATAAATATTATGATGTAGGGCTCCATACCCTTGTTATTGTCGTTTAGGCGCTATTTCCTCTTTAAAAGTATGCGAAACACAAAGTCGTCTGCAAAAAGTAGTTTCTCCACAAAATCTCAACCATGTACTTCATGAAGTCTGTAGCACTGGCCACTTTGATGCTTTACACTAGTGTAGATTTGAGTACAGAAGTAAAAGCAAAACCAGTCATCTATGTTGACATGAAGAATGGGACGCTAGATAGCAGCTGTTGGAGAAGAGGACTGGACCTGCCCTGTGGTAGTTTGGAACTAGCTATAGCTGGTGCTAGGAAACACAACTCCACCATAGATGTTCTACCTTTTGAAGTACCTGAAGCAGCTTCTCAAGAAGTCCAGTCCAGCAGTCTTTCTTGTCCACCTTGGTTCTTCCCTGACCCATCATCCGATGATACTTGCAGATGTGGGGAAAGTATTCATGGTGCTGTCAAGTGTAACGAAACACTGCAAGAGTCTGCCATACTTGACTGCTACTGCATGACATACAATGAATCTACTGGTGTAGTTGCAGGTCCCTGCTTCTATAACTGTGAAAATATACCGAAAGGCGAAGATGATGTGCTCTACCACTCCTTACCACACCGTGTTGAAGAGCTTAACAGTGCAATGTGTGGGCAGTTTCATAGAGGTGGACAGTTGTGTGGATCTTGTGAGGAAGGATACAGCCCACTAGTTTACTCATATGATTTACAGTGCTTTAACTGTACGGATAGCCACTACAACTGGGTCAAGTATGTCGCTGCAGCATTTGTTCCCCTCACAGTTTTCTTCATCATCATCTTATGCTGCAGGGTTAGTGCTACCTCACCTCAACTATATGCTTTCGTTACATTTAGCCAGATCATTGCAATTTCTGCTAATTTGCGAATCATTTTAGCTGCAATAGCCAACTATCCAAAGGTTGGAACATTGGTACGAATAATAGCAACTTTGTATGGTATCTGGAATTTGGATTTCTTCCGTGCTCTTATTCCACACATTTGTCTTGAGGTGAATACCTTACAAGCCCTAGCGCTAGACTATGCCATTGCATGCTATCCTCTACTTTTAATTGTTGTTTCTTACGTGCTAATTGAGCTTCATGCTCACAACTTCAGACTTGTTGTGTATCTTTGGAAGCCATTTCGTAGGTTCTTTATTTACTTTCGGAAGCAGTGGAATATAAAGAATTCCATTGTTCAAGTATTTGCTACCTTTCTTCTTCTCTCAAATGTGAAGTTTCTGAGTGTGTCCTTTGACCTTCTCACTCCAACTGAAGTCCACAACATCAATGGAAGCTTGTTAGGCATATTCTTATATTATGATGCATCAATTGCTTATTTTGGTAAGGAGCATCTCCCATATGGTATTCTTGCTTTGCTGCTTTTGTTAATCTTCGTGCTGCTCCCAATTGTCCTTCTGCTGCTGTATCCAATGAAATGTTTTCAGCGGTGTCTTGGTCGCTGTGGAGTAAGGTGGCATGCTCTTCACATCTTCATTGATGCATTCCAGGGTTGCTACAAAGATGGAACAAATGGGACACGTGATTGCCGCTATTTTGCAGCTCTTTATATAATTACCCGCTTTACTCTTTTTGTTGTGTATGCATTCACTGTAAATGTCTTGTTTTATGCAGTCGGTCAATTTGTACTGATAGTATTTGCCATGATGATTGCCATAATTCAACCATATAAAGCACAATTTGCCGTTTATAACAGAGTAGACACAGTGTTCATTTTAATTCTGTCCCTGTGGTGTTGTGGAGTGTTGTGCCTGGAGTTAGCATCATTGAAAGATCAAAGATACCAGTATTCATCACAAGTTGTTTCAGCTGTGGTTGCAGTGTTGCCTCTATTTTACATAACTGCCGTCACTCTTCACTGGGTGTGTTCTCGAACGAAGATTGGACGCAACATTATCAGGAAGATCCAAGGCTGTGTCCAGTATCAACCTTCTTTGCAGTTGCAAGACACAAACGATGAGGACACTCTTCCACACAGGCTTTCCAACCCTGAGCAGTACAGTAGTAGCCTTGAAGATCCAGTTGCTGCACTTACTGCTGATAAAACAGAAAATAGCTGTTCCAATAACAGCAGTGACAATGAAACTGCATACTGAATGCATGTAGCTAGACTGATATTGGCAGTCCTGACTTTCTCTTGCTGTTGTTTTTTTAATGTTTTTTGTACAATCATACACAACTAAAATTTTACAATGTATGTGCAAAGCAAATACACTCAATATGCAATAGTGTTTACTCAATTAATGTCTCACTTTTGCTTCAGTCGTTTATATGGTACATAGTGTCAAGAAGTCTTTTTTTGTCTGTTTCAATAGTCAGGACTCCTTGAAACAGGAGAAGAAAGGTGAAGTTATGAGGAAACAGCATCTAAATAGCAAAAACAGGAAATGCATGACAGTATAGTGTAGCTATGTGCATGTAAACAGGAAGTATCATACATTATTGCATCACAGCCCACCACAGTCTCATTCCCAGACCCCACCCTCTCAGATTGAGGACTCAATTGATGAGTGAAGGGATAATTGTAGCATACATTGATAATAATTGTGCAACACTAACACAGTAACCCCTGCTTAGTATTCAACTTGTGCATGCAGGTCAAACTCAAGTTGCCTCTTAGGACAGTTGAGACCTTCGTTTTTTTTTGTTTCTTTCTTTGTTTTTTTCTACGAGTTCAAGAGTGTATACAAGGGTGAAGCCACCTAGCCATGCAGCTAATATAAAGGCTGCCACCGAAACAAGGCAAACGAAGAATAATGTGCAAGCACCAACAGAGAAGCAATTGAACAGTTAAAGGAAATTAAAAGAGACCTTCATCTTACTGGTTAGCACATAATCAGGTGTACTGCTGATTGGCCGGTGTTGTGCATGTACAATACACTCAACTCCATAATTGGGGTGTAAACTGTGGTTGTTTCTCTCGTTCCCAGACACCCACATGGAGTCTGGGGTCTGGGAACGAGACTACGCCACCAAGGCGAGAGGGTTGGGCCTGGCATCGGTGAGCGTACGCTAAGATCGGTGACCGCACGGGGCAGATCGGTGAGCGCACCGAGTGATCAGTGACATGATCGCACCAGGTGACCGTAAATAATACCGTAAACTTCATTTTGCGAACGTCGAATTAAACGAAACGTCGTCAAACCCGGATTTCAAACTGGGCGGGCAGGGCTTAGTCTCGTGCCCCGCCCGCGCGCGCCTCCCGGCGAGAAACGGTCTGGTGAACGAAGTCGAATTTCTTGGGCTTATTACCCAAAACGGGTAATGACCAATGAGATCGCGAGATCGGTAATTATTACGTAGCACTTCCCTTACAACAGTAAAATTTGTTAATCTCCATTCGAGTATCCGTACCTTTTTTGAGCGGGTTGGCCGCAAAATGTTTTGATCGTTGCTAGGTTACAATGTTGCAAAAGTGTGCGCTAGCCCAAGAAATTCGACTTGGTTCACCAGACCGTTTCTCCTCGGGACCGGGAGAGGGTGGGGTCTGGGGACGAGACTAGGCAGGGCTAGGGGCGTAGTGTCACGAGACTAATACTAGCTTGAGGGCGCGCGCGCGCCCGGCTGGCTGGGCATATACATGTAATCTCCCCACAAAGTCATGTGACTGATCTCACCTCGTGCTTTGAACTGTCTTGCTGCTACTGAGTACGAGTGCTAGTTCATGATATATTGATCAAGGTGTGAGTGATAATTTCCTGTAAGCTTAGACAAATTATTCAGATAGTTGGTTAACGGTAGTTTGTTTAGCAAGTTTGGGCCTTTGATATATTCCCCTCCATGGAAGGGATCAATGTATAACGGTAACAGGACAATGAAGCTGAGACTGAAGCACAAAGAAACAGCTAGTTAGTTTATCCTACAAGTTGAAATTCTGAAAACAAGGCTGTGGTATCAGATACTTGGATCAGTAGCTAGTCTTTTAAGTGACAATTAGGAAAGGATGTGTCCACATAAAGGAAAGCTGATTAATTATTTCAATGTAAACTTAAGTTTAGGTTTGAAATGGGACACTTGGGGTCCTACCTCCAATATCGTCTATTGTCCCCCTTTGTGAGGTAGACTATATAGTTAATGCTTGGTCCTGAACTGTTGTGGAGCTTAATTTAGAGCATAGATTGATTTCTGGTTAGAGCTACACCTATTGTCATGCCAAGTCCATGCGTAAGAAACAGTCTAGTGAACGAAAGTTGAATTTGTTGGTCTTGTTCCCAAAATGTGGTACAGACCAGTGAGATTCCTACTGTGTAAATTGTTAATTATTATGTAGAACTTCCCTTACAGCAGTAAATTTTTGCCTCCCTACTTGAGTATTCAGATTCTGATGTACTCTTCTGTTTCTAGGATGGCGATTGACGTGAGAAGGGCAGTGTTCAACATTGTGATCGCCACTGTCATGGTGGGTACGGGCACCATCAATACCCTGGCAGCAAAGTGAGTTTACTAGACACGTGTTCAACAATTATGAGCAACTATGAGAGAAAGACAGCTTGAGTTGGCTGAGGTCTTTAGCCTGTGCTGCTACAAGCTGTCTTGTTTCTGCCATTTGTCCAATGGCTCATTACTGTGACTAGTATTTAGAAGATCCTGGGCATGATTTCCAGCTAGATCCCAGACAGGATTTCAGTTACATCACTGTGTGAACAAGTATGAAACTAAAACCATGCAAACACCATTTCTAGATGATCATTAACACTGACCATTGTGTCATTGCATGTAGGAACAGTTAATTTATGTTGAGGGTTAAGTAGGTCTTGTGACTGCTGTGACTATAAGGCAACAATATTAGGTAGTTTAGCTAACTGTGAAAGTTTTTCACAGCCTACCTTGTGTAGTTAATTGGACTATATGTGTACTTGAGCCACTAAGTTGTAAGTCGTTTTAGTTTTACCTCTTGACTTTAAAGCTGCCCTTGTAAAACTGTAGTGTACTCCACTACAATGCTTTAAAATAACATGACATTGTACAAACACAGGAAGTGGTACAATCTGAGGTAAAACCTGATATGGTGTGCATTAATTAGAATTGTCATTGCTCTGTTATAAGCCATGGCAAATGTTATTCAACCCCCTCCACAGATGGTCTGACATGCTATATGCCAGAGGAACAAACCCAGAAGCCGCCCACCTCTTCATTCACCCCTTCCTCCAGGTACATGTACAGTGGCCAGATTCCTCAATTTCGATCTTACTACAAGATCGAGTATTCAACAATAAAACCATTGCCTAAAAGTGAACATTGAATGATTTCATCAAGTTACAATTTGTATATAGTGGTAGCATTACCTTGGCGACAGGTTTATCTTTCCTCGTTTGTGATATTGAGACATAGGGTCTAAGCGTGTTACTCGGTTAATGAGGACGTGTACAGGAACAAATTGAGGTTATTTTGTTACTACCTTCACTGCTTAGATGCGCTGTACATATACATGTAGACATCCAGATCTATACACAGTAGTGCCGTGCCTATGGGCTGTTCTGCACTTGCTGGCATGTGCCTGCATGTAGACGTAACATATGGCAGTGGTACATGAATCTTCTTTTGTGAGCAATCTAACTGTCGGTGTCGCTGTCTCGTGTTGACATCTGCGTGTTAGCCTGTGTGGTAAACTTGATGTGTAGTGCAAGTAAACATGAAAGTGCCATGATGAATCAACAGGGACACCTCTGTTATTGAAATAAGTTTGGTGATGTTACAAATCGATGGATTTCAGAGGTTAGAAGTTCCCCCACTCCCTTATAAAAGGACATGCATACACAAAAATGTGGGATAAAGTTTGTTAATTTCTGGACCAATATTTTGTTAACAAAATCACACCCATTGCTCCAATGACAACAGAAACAATGGCCACACAAGGTTACCACACTTACCACCCTTCCCCAAAGGAGGTCCGACATTGGTGACGTGATCCTGATGGTCAAGTTAATTGTTAACATCCTGCATTCCATTGCTTCAAGAATGATTTCTGGGCATCCGAAGCTTCTAATGTGCTTGGTTCACTCGGGTTGGGGGGTATTTTCAACCATACTGTTTATTAGGTCGAGATCGATCACTGCCGTTCATCTTGCTCTCAACAGCCACATAAATGCCATTTGGAGGTCATGCAATGTTACTTCTGACTGGCGAGAGACTTTCAGCATAACCCTAAACCCATCATGATCTTTGCCGCACAGCGTTTCCGATTATTGTATTGATGTTTTTTAGTCCTTGAATGTTCATTAATGCATAGCGCACGTGACTGTGTCGGACCTCCTCTGATTCTTCCCTGCATGCTCACTCGGCAGCAATGAAGAAAATGGTGTATTATGTAGTGTAGCCTAGCAAGTACTCATCCCACACGCAAGAAACAAATAGCTGGACGGGACCTGAGAACGAGACCAGCAGCTGTGGCTCCTTTTGTACTTTGGCTTACAGACCTCCTTTATTTTTATTTTAGTGGCAGTATGGCCCCCAGAATGGTGCATGAACACATGCATGTAAGTACCACTTGATGTCTTACATGACTCTCTTTTTCTCTCCCCAACAGGCCGTATTGATGTTTCTTGGTGAAATGTCGTGCTTTTTTGCGTTCAAGATCTGGTACTTCTCATACATCATCCGAAAGAAGGACGTTAGCACCTTTGGCCCACAGAAATTCAACCCTCTCATATGGGCTGTACCTGCCATGTGCGATCTCACGGCAACTTCAACCATGTATGTGGGACTGACCTGGACCTATGCTGCTAGTTTCCAGATGCTGAGAGGGAGTGTCATCATTTTCACAGGTCTTCTCTCTGTCGCATTCCTCAAAACCAAGCTGAAGTTACACCAGTGGACGGGGATGGTCACGGTCGTTGTTGGGCTGGTACTAGTGGGGATAGGAGACTACGTCTTCTTCCAACAGACGCAGCACATGGAGAGGAACACTGTGCTTGCTGGCGATCTGCTGATAGTCTTTGCTCAAGGCATCGTAGCAATCCAGGTGACCTTTGAGGAAAGGGTTATCAAGAAATACAAAGTACCTGCTCTTCAGGGTGTGGGCTGGGAGGGTATTTTCGGGTTCTCTGTGCTCACTGTACTACTCGTCCCAATGTTCTTCATCCCATGGCACTTACCTGCAACGCAGGACTTCTGGCAGATTCACATACGATTTGAAGATGCGATAGATGCTCTGACCCAGATATTCAGTGCGAAACTCCTGCTGGTCGCTTCACTTGGTGTGATAGTCAGCATCGCCTTCTTCAACTTCTCTGGACTTACCGTCACCAAAACTATGAATGCTACAACCAGAATGGTACTGGACAGTGTACGTACAATCTTCATCTGGGCCTTCTCCCTTATTGTCGGCTGGCAAAAGTTTGAGGTCCTTCAGCCTATTGGCTACGGCATCCTTTTTGTAGGGACTTGCATCTACTATGATCTCATATTCATGCCTGCCATCCGCTTGCTGAATGCTAAGATGTTCTACAAATACAAGCGTCATTACAGCGTTCACGACAAAAACCCTGAGAAGAGGCATCTCTTGGAACCAAGTCCTCCACTGTCTGAAAAGAGGCCGCATTCAGTAAATTCGGACTGATAACACCAGTCTAGACTCGTGGTGGAGAATAGATTTTTGCTAATTAATGTACTTGACACATATTAATATTAAACTTTGTAATGATAATATGTGCATTTGTAATGATAATACGTGCATTTGTAATTTGTGTCTTGTGGATAAAAAAAAATGCAATTCCACTTATCATAATTCCTGCTTGCAATTCTACATGACTGTGGCTTTACGACAGGGCTGATGACCTTTGAACCCTGAACCGTTTGCCCTAATAAATGCCTCCCTCGTGTGGGGGCGTTGCTGTGTTTGTGTACGCTAAAGGCAAAGCCATATGGCAGCTCCAGGTTGCAGCTTGCTGTGCCACCTGCACTTCTGGACCATGAAGGCACTCTCCCCTGGCACCGCTGCAGGTCAGAGCATGACACGCAGGCAGTTTTGGCTGTTGCCTGCTACATGATTTATGCGCCTATCAGTACAGTGGTATGCCCTACCTATAATGCCTGGGGCTTGAATAGGGGTAGGAGGGGAATTGAACAAGCCCCTATACCTGGGGTACAAACCTGCTTACCATCCCCCTACATATCCCTCCCATATATCCCCGAGACTAATCCCCGTCATGCACAGTGTGTGACAGGGAGATATGGGTATTTGTGGAATTCACAAAGAATTTTCCAAAGACATTTAACACAACTAAAGAGAATGTGATGCCATTTGAATGGATTGGGACAATCCCAACTAAGCACTAACCACTGGGGGAAGATTCTTGACAGCAAATCCCCTCTTTTCTCCAACATCCACCACAGGTATGCAAGGTGGCGCATACCATTGATAGGCACATTACAATGTACTTTTAGTTCTGATCACAAAATTTAGTATGGTACCCAGGGATGAAATGTGTACAGTATCATTCATGATGATAATGAAAGTGTTTAGCGCTGAGGTTGGTTGGGATGGTTCGCCAGCTGCCTGTGCCATAGACCATTCATGGTAGCGTGTGTGTTGGTATACACAGGTGGAGATATTGGGATTCACTCGTATCATGACAAAACTGCTGGTGAGTTTTCAGTCTGCCTTATGTTTCCTGTTAGCAAAGTGGCGGTTTGATAACGTAGTCTCGTGTAGCGAGAGCCTGGCTACATGGGACTACCTTTGACAGCACATGCACTAACATACCCACCGGTGAATAATGTTCAGTGAAATAGTATTGTATCCTATGTTGGTACTAGCTTTGCATCATCTGAAAGTAGGCAATGAATAATAAATAAAGCAATACATTATAGTCTTTCATATGCACTAGGTGTAGGGGATGAGAGAGATCTACGCAGGAGAGAGTGGGCTACAGGTACCGGGTTACTCTTACAGTTACCACAAGGTCATATCAATCACCAACCACTTTGTGAGGACATCTTCAGACCATTGTATTGTCACTGCTTCATGAAGACATCACAGATGTGCATGACTGGTAGTAGCCTGGTTCCTGGTGCCGAGTGTCCAGGCTAGACTGATAGGTTTCATTTATTTACCCACAGTCAATGTTTACTACCAAACATACATGTACCATAGTTTCAGTATTCACAGTGCAAGGAGGCAATGATTACCACAATAATACAATACTAGAGTGATAATGTACCATTTCGCATAGCTAGTCATGTGACAACACTTGATCTACTGAAGATGTCACATAATTTGCTGTGAGATTGCTTTCCCCCTCTCTACTCTGCCTGCATTGTATATTCGTCCAGGGAGAGGAATCACATGGACCCCAAGAAACAGAAAACCTGAGAAGCTGCGAGACACACTGAGGGAATGTGAGGTACCTGACATTTTACCAAGTAATGCATGTCAGAGAGAGAATAAGAGGGTCATCTACAGGGTGGATCTCATCAATGTGTTGCAGTGGATGTTTCCCCATCTACAGGAGCTACTCTCATCGTTCCGTCCCATCTGTATGAAGTGGAAGAGCCTCAGACATTGCCTTGTAAGTCTACACACCTATGTAAACACAAGAGGGAGTGAGAGGAAGAAGAACCTGTAGCATACTGTCAGTCTTGTTCCTCTGGCTATATAGGTGCTGCTTGAGAATGGGATCCTGCTGACGTTCATGGTTGCAAAGCACTCGGGAGACATTGAAGCAATACTGATTGACAAAACACTGGTGGCCAAACTCCAGGCTAGAGTAGATCATGGTATTAGGCATTGTTGTTTGAATGCTGTAACCATCTCCAGGAGCCGAGTAAATTTAGCAAATGGTATATGATCTTTCACTCTTCTTCCCTCCCTATCTCCTCCTTCTCCTCCTCCTCCTCCTCCTCCTCCTCCTCCTCCTCCTCCTCCTCCTCCTCCTCCTCCTCCTCCTCCTCCTCCTTTTCTCCCCTTTCCTCTCTTTCTCCCCTTTCCTCTCCCTCCTCACCTCCTTCCTCTTTCTCCTCCCTCTCTCCCTTCCATCCCTCTCTTCCCCTACACTCTCTTCTCCCTCCCCCTCTTTTCTCCTCTTCTTCCCCCTCCCTCTCCTCCCAGCCCTGGTGGTAGACAGCAGCATTGTATTGACTCTGGTGAAGGACACGAGACCAGTGTGTGTCTCCCTCTCTCCTAGACGCTCCAGTGGGGCACCAGCATCCCTGACACTCACACACACCAGCTCAGGCAAGAAACTCGAGAAGCTCTCCACTTTTGACCCCAAGGTACACAATACCACTAACAACAAAGCAGACTTGTTCCCAGACTCCCCCCCCACTCCAGAATGCAAGCATTGCAATCTTAAACAACATCAAAGGTAGAACAGTGGTACAAAGGGTTTAATTGTACATGGTCGTACCTGGGGGCTCAGAGAGAACGGCAAAAAGAGTGAAGGTACCAGGCAACTGACTACACGTATCTAGCTAGTTGGGGGTGATTATTCTACACACCAAGCATTTAACGTATACATGGTTGAACAACGTGCAAAATGTTATGTTTTTGTTCTGGCCATTTGTCGATTATGTCATGCTCACATGAGAAAAGAAACCAGTTATCTTCACAATTGCGATATTTATGTTCTGGGCCAGGGAATGAGGCAAATAAATAGAGCCACCAAAGACATCAATGCGCCCTTGGTAACAATTACCAACATATACGAGGCTATAGTTGCCATACATGGAATTGTGAAATTGTAAGAAGCTCCAATTACCCAGTAGAACACCCACTCCATTGAAAAACTAGAATCTGCCATAAACTGGTATTGATCTGAGCCCCTGATCTGGGAATGAGACTACTTGTAAATAATCAACAGCTGGGGAAAAAATTTAAAAATCAGGAAAAACCTGCATTGACTTGTACAGTGTACCATAAAATTGTTCATGTTTGCATTGAGTATGGAGTCTCTAAATGCCATAGCTAACCTGCTTGAAGCTATTTTTTGTGGATGCCGGGGGGATTGTTATATTATTTACTGCAGACTCTTTAACCCCTCCCCCCCCACAATGTCACCATGTCACCACCCTGTCTCCCAGCTGTCATTTTTGGATGTGAAGGGGATGCCAGCTGGTCAGGTGGAGCGTCACATTGTCTGCAACTCACAGAGGGACCTGGTGGTGGTGTGGTGGAGGGACACCCAGGATGCTGGGTGGCAGTGGTCCTCAATGGCCAACAGTGGATCACACAACCTCATCATGTTCAGAATGAGTGGGTAAGAGCATAATGCCTCAGGCATCACTGGCACTCTAGGGCCATCTATGTGATGGTGATATGGTTGGGACAAAAAGCACTCTTACACAATCAATAACTGAGAGTGGTCAGAAACTTACCTAGCCTTGAACCCAGGCTTTTCATTCCGGATTTGTGTCGCAGCTTTGGAGCTGCAATACTAAATCCTGAACAGAAAGCCTGAGCTTGTTGAGACTAAAACTTACCAACTTGTACACTCATCCACTGTTGAGAGATACTTTGGGTAACCAGTGATACTAACGAGTGAGACATACACTGTACAACAGCCAACACTGACTTAGTATTCATTGTACTGGTGTGTGTGTGTGTGTGTGTGTGTGTGTGTGTGTGTGTGTGTGTGTGTGTGTGTGTGTGTGTGTGTGTGTGTGTGTGTGTGTGTGTGTGTGTGTGTGTGTGTGTGTGTGTGTGTGTGTGTGTGTGTGTGTGTGTGTGTGTGTGTGTGTGTGCATGGGTGTGGGTGTGTGCATGCATGTGTCTAACATCTTCTTTAAGCCCACTGGAATGTGCTTTACGGTATGTAACTCGTATAGTTACAAAATGTGCGTGAGAATTTTGCCATACTGGTTATCCCCATACAGTGGTAAGCTGGAATATGCATGTGGTATACAAACTGAGTGCGATCCTGTGGATGTTCAGTTCAGGTGAGCTACCAATGAACACTCAAAATGATGTGATGAGACAAGTAAGACTTAAGGCCACTAGACAACATCTTCTTTAATGCTTGACTATGCCAATGTGCTTATCTTAGTCTTGCACCATGGTGCTATTGCATGTGGTGTGCACAAATGGGGTCAATGTTGTTGTCATCTTCAAGGCTCTTGTAGATGGTGGTGGTGTAACCACTTCCTCAACTTTTCAGTTGTACATTATGCAGCTGAAAAGCTGGGGAGGAGCCTGAAGATGAAACGGTTGAGTGTGATATGAAGTACATCCCTGAAGTACATCCAGCTAGCAATCATGGGCAGGTTGAGAATGGACAAACTGTCACTGAGTCTTTGCAGAGTCTTTATTAGTAAAATAATCGTTACTGTTACAGTACATCTGCGCCTATGGGTGGCATGTTTCTCATAATACTATAACTGAGAAGGCCGTCTGGTCTGGGCTACCAGTGCTCTGACCAATCAGCTATGACCACCAGACAACCACCAGTTCTCACAGCCCTCTATATTCATACACACCTGGGTGGCAGCTCAGGCCAGGGAACCTGGGTTCAGCTCCCAGCAACTGTTGACCTTTCAATTTTCACTTTGTCTTATTCGTCACATAGCGTCAAGTGTGCGTCTTTAAGTCCAGCTGAGATAACATGCTCTAAATCAAGTTGTAATCTTGTATGTATCCCCTGCAGTAAGTGCCGTAGCCATGTTCTCTACACATTGGAGAAGTCAGATGAATCCACTTACGACAGCTGCATCTATGAATATGTTGACAAGAAGGTGAGTAGTGGTACCTGTCATAGTAGTTGACTTTATTCTGAGCTGTCTCATTCGTAAACAATTGCATGTGACTAGCTTCCAAATTTTTAGTTACCATTTGAAGTGTGACATAAAGGGTAGCTTCTTTTTTTCAAGATCTCCCCTCAGCTTTTAGTCGCTGGGTGGGAATGTACAAGACGTTACTCCTGGAAAGGGTAGAACATAAGAAAGAATGCTTTCTTGTTCATCTTCCATGTAGTTATCCAAGCGCTTGATGGAAGACAAAATACACTCAAAAGGTCAGTCATGTGTTTATGTATGTGTACATTCCAAGCGTCTACATATGTGCATCTTCATTAGGGGAGGACAAATACACAACTGGGAGGTAAAGTGGACTAACCAACATATAGTGAATTTATCCACCTTCACTTGAGGATACTCTTCAGGAGCTACTGAAGAATTACGAATTTCACTTGAGGATACTCTTCAGGAGCTGCTGAAAAATTAAGAATTTCACATATGTTCAGAGTATTTTAATGCCATTCATGCAATTTCCAGTATTTTATTTTGGGTTGGTCCACTTTACCCCTCGCCCCCCTTCACAAGGTTAACTGGTAAAATTTGCAAGACATTCTGATGTTATGGGCCAGAAATAGAGGAAAGTGAAAAGCTGCCCGTCACTCAGAATCAAACCCAGGGTTCCTGGCTTGAGCTACCAGCACTCTACCACTGAGCTATGACAAGCGGACGACCATCAGCCCTCGCAATCCTTTACACGTACTGCACAGGTGGTACTGAATGCTTCAGTTGCACACCCGGCAGCCAAGAAATTTTTAACTTCATCAGTTCCAGGTTGCATTGGGAAGTGTAGATGTATCTTATGCCAGAATGTAGACATGTTTATAACACATGTAGGTAATACAGATTCTATTTCCCCGTAGCAAGTGTGGTTGTTTGTGAAAGAAGTAAGGATGAGACAAAGCAGTTGCTTGGCTGTGAAGATGGCTCCCTGGTAAGACTACTGCTTTGTAATGAATATACACAGCTAACCGACTCCTCCACACATTGCCATTCAAAGTGCCCACCTCCAGTTTTTGATCTCTTGTAGAGCTACCTGCTTACAAGTGATCAAAAACCTTGAAGTGGGAGTGGCCTGGAACAAGGCAGCTGCAAGGGTTACCTAGTATCTTTACCACTGTGGTAGAGCTACTGGCTGAAACTGAGTGCTATATATGCTGCACTGATGAGGCCCAACCTGGCCAAACAGCTAGCTGTCTGCACTTATGCAGCCAGCATTTTGATCAATATCTGAACTTTCTTTGGACACAAATGATGGAGTGCTTGTCTCTTTCTCTCAGATTCTGTACACTTCTGAAGGATCAATGCAAACCACAAAGGCATTCTTTGTACGTACAACTGGATTATCCATTCGTGTTATGTACTTTTGTCTGAAGTCTCCAGTCTGTGTATAAATACAGATACTACCTAATGGTATTTGTTAGCCAGTAGACTCCTAGTGACCCCACGTCTCAGTAAAAGGAAAGAATAACCTGTTGCCATGGCAATAGCTACCAAAGCTTCATAACCCATTGTTAGATGTATTTCTACAAGTGGCTTCTTACACTTATGTATGTACACTCAAATTTCTCATTCATGCAAACTTGTTCACATTTCACAGCATCATAATGTACTCTTCCCTTTAGTCCCCAATTTCCCTGATCCGCTGGCATCCAGCTGGCTCCTTTGCCTTTGTCTGCAGTCCCCAGGGGCAGCTGCAGTGCTATGACCTGGGTCTGAACCCCCTGCTCCTCCAGCTGGCCTCAGAGGACCCCTCTCCTACCCCACTGCTGCAGCTTGGCAGCTACACCATGTAAGCACGCAGGACCCAGAAGCAGGGAAATTGTCTCATCTTCTTTCAAGAAACTCAAAAATGCAGCATATTTTCATCTACATTGTGCTTGTTGCATACTGCAGCTTTAGTCTTGCAACACTCCTGAATTAAAGATTATGAAATTGACCAAATTGTAACTTTTGTTTTGTCCTTGAGCTAAGGACACCTTGTGAATCTGGACACAATTGTTGGTCCAGTGGAGAAGTTCAACAGTATGACAGCATTTTTGTCACTTTCTTTGCCATTTGTTCTAACCTTACATTCTTCATCCTTCACTCTACATCTTTGTATCATACAGTTCTTGTGCACCTTATCTTCTATGATTTTAGCTTTCCTCCCCACTGCATGCAGGGCTCCAGCTCGTCTTGAGCTGGCTGGCTGGGGATCTGAGCCAGGAGGAGGTGAAGGACATGGAGGTTGTTATGACAACTTTATTATGGTCTTTGACAGGTGGGAATAAACTGTAGTACTGTCAGAACCTTACTATACTGCTGCAGCTGTTGATGAATTGTTGTTAGTATTGGAGTTGTTGTTGAACATCTTATTGTTGCCATGGAAATGTAGCACAAAGTGAGCACATTACCACATACCGGTACGTAGCTTGGCGTTGGTAATTTCTACCTTTTTATTTGGCCATGCAGTGGCTTCCTGCTTACCACAGACTGATATATATGATGAATTGTTAATGCTACTAATGTACACGAGTATGTATGTAATGCTCTTAACTATAGGCCTGATGTTCATGCCTCCTTCAGGGGACCCCCAGTTCTGTTGAGGTTAGAGCTAGGAGTGCTCAGCAGAGGAAAACTAGGGCCAGTGGAGCTTGTATCGGAATACATTCGGCAAAGCAAGCTGGAAGAGGTGCCTGTAAACTTGGATTGGAGTAATAAGCTTGATCTCTAAATTTTCTAGAATAACCTCCTCCTTTTTATCTCCTTTTCTCTTCCTATCCTCCTCCTCCTCCTCCTCCTCCTCCTTTCTTCCCTTCTCTCTATTTCTCCCTGCCCCTCTTCCCCCTCTTCCCCTTTCCTCCCTCTCCTTCCCATACTCCCACCATCCCCCAAGGCTGTGGCCTTCTTGAGAAATATGAACTGGAACTTTCAGCCAAAGGACTGCTTTGCCTCTCTCACCTTCATCATGAACCACCTACTCAATCAACCACTATCTGCAAAGACTGAAGGTACCATGTTATATTACCTTTGTGTGGGGGGGTGCTTATACCTATCATCAACATAATATATTTAAATATGCAATTGTTCCTTCATTGAAGAAGAGCATTGGTATTGGCAACATGTAAATGATGTTTATTTGACTTCTGAAGTCAAGAACAGTTGAGATAAGAAGTAGAAGGACATCTTTATTCTCTGATGACACATGTAGTCAACCTCAGAAGAGACGAAACTGAATCTCCCTTGCTTTGTTTCCCGTAGCTCAGATGGAAGCCACACTTGAAACATTTCTTGCCCCAAGGAGACCTCTTGCCCGGCAGCTACAGGATACCTATCACGATCACATCATCCACCTGACAAGGAGGTTCTTCCACTTACTGCTGAGGTAGCTACTTATATGTACCAGTCTAACCTCATGTGGGTTTCAGAGGCCTCAGCTACTCATACATCAAACCAGCAGCAGCTGATGCAAAATTATATCATACTACCATTTTCTATGCATATATACTGACAACTGGCACTGTATGTGTATATATATATATCACTGCAAAAACTAAAATGACCACAAGTGCAGTTTCAGGGTTCATTGAACAGGTGAATGTATGACTAAAAAATCACAATTATCATCCATTAACCCCCTTACAATTCATCAAGCTTCAAAGAGCTAGCAGAGACACTTAATTGTCTGGTAACCAACATATACCAGTTTACGTCCATCCATTTGCTCGCTATTATCCAGTTCTGAACGGGATAATAGCCAGCAAATGGATGCATATATGTTGGCCAGCAGACCATTGTCTGTGCTAGCTCTTTGAAGCTAGATGGAATTGTGAGAGGGTTGATGAATGATAAATTTGTTTTGAAATTCCTTTAATAATTATACTACCCACTTGTTCAATGAACCCTGCACTTGTGGTCAAGTAGTTTCTGCAATGGTTTACTGATGGATTATAGTTGAGAGAATCAGTACAGCTGGACACAGAGCTGGCTCCTGGTTCAGTTGTTTGAATGCCATGTCAGTTTAGGCACACTCCCAGGACCTTTCAGACATGACTGCAAGGCTACATGTCAATCATGGTCCAGTTTTCAAACTTGTGTTTGCTAACTTTCTTCATGCATGTAAGTACTGTGCTGTGGTGTACATACCCATAGCAGCTTCTCAGTCTTGAATAACACAAACCATGATAGTGCATGTCAAGAGTAGTTACTCCCCAAAATTTCTTCCCTTGTAGGTACCGAAGGTTGGAGAAAGCTTTTCGGTTAGCAGTGGACATTGCTGCTAGAGACCTCTTTATGGTTTGTTTTAGATTAACAACTAGGTAAACACTAATTCTTTGTTACTTACTCTGTATCCTTCTTACCCAGGACATCCACTTTGTAGCTTTGGACTGTAATGAGACAAAGCTGGCAGAGTTGGCCAAACAAAGGGCAGAGAGTCTCTCTTCTACTGATGCACCTACAGGTAAGTTCTGTGACTGCACCGAAAATCCTCAACGTGTCTTTCATGGATGAAACCTATAGCCTCTTCTCTAAGAGATTTTAGAATAGGTTTACTCTACAAAGTGTGCATCACCCTGTCTACAACCATGTGGAGTATAGTACAGCCATTATTCTACAACCATTTTCGTTTGAGCTATTGACTAGAGCTTACTCTACAAAGTGTGTAGCTATGAGCAGCCATGCATGCAACTAAGTTTGTAACAATACCTAGCCTGCATGGGCTATCAACTAATCCTATGGGAAGCCATTTTTCTGGCTGGGTATCGCACCTGACCTGCACAGATCCAGAAACCAGAGACAAGAATACTTTGTCAGATGTTTAGAATGCACCTGGCTAGCTATAGACTGTTACTGCAATGTGTAGTGGCAAGAGCGCATAAGAACAGGCGGCTAGAGTAAGAGTGTGTAACTCCAATAGAAGCCCATAGTCAGGTCAAAATTATCTAAAAATAGAACACCCGGCACGTGCTTAGCAACAATAGCTTATGTCTACACGCAGCTGTGCAGTACATGTTACTATTTTTAGTACGGTTCAATAATTCCGACCAATTTCAAATTTACAGAGTTACACGCTCTTACTCTAGCCGCCCGTTCTTATGCGCTCTTGAATTAAAGCAGCTACATATATACTCCATTATTGTGGGTTATTTTTGCAAATATTTCTGAAGGGCATGCTTTTGAAACTAGAATCACCCACTGAGACAGTACAATTAGGAGCCTATACTGGATCAGTGACTTGTACATTCCGAGTCACTGTTTGTTGTTGATCATCACAGACAGTGCCTGTATGCTAAGCTTCTAATTATCTGTATTATTATGGAGTATTCGTATAACCTTTGTAATAATACCGGTTATGTGGATAACTTGTATATTAGAAGACCTATATTTCTTCAAAAGAGCATCACACTGAATGTTTTATAAGGGAGAGGGGAACACTGCTTTACACCTTGTACACACGTATAATTATGTAGCTACTTGTACTTGTCTTCCAGCATCAAGCCTTGTTACATCATGGGCAGGAGGTATTACCAGCTTGAGCATACTGGTACACTAACTTAACAGTTTCAGCAATCTGATTCATCTTGTCTTTAAAGCCGCCATTGTTCAGGGCAGTCATGATATCTTGCTTACAGTCATTGTTGTCCAGGTATCCACTATATTTACTCCAGTCAAATGCCTTAAGACTGAAGTTGTGAGTGACCATATTTGCCAGGCACATAAGAGCTTGATCCTTGGTAGTACTGCGGCCAACATAAAAGTGTGCAGCATAAATGACAGGTGGTGTTGGAATGTTTTGATATGCGGTTACAAGTTCTTTGGAACAGATCGCAGCACAAGGTGAATTGTTGATCCAGAGGCTGTGAAACTTGTTCAGCTGTCCTGGGTTTTTGTTAATGAAGTTTTGCTCTGCATGCCCAGACGTGTTACTTTTATACATAATGAATCCGTCATCAGGAGATGTCAGAACAGTGGTGGGTGCAGTATAGTTGCTAAAAACATGAGAAACTGAGTCGATCATTAATCGTAAACATGACCGGGTGAGTGTTCCAGTACCACCACCAGTGCATCTAACTATGGGTGCTGCTTTGCTTTCAACTATGGAATCTGGACAACTGTCATCTGTAGATTGAGGGTAGCAACAATTATACACTTAAATGACTCTGTTTCTGTATCAATGAAATCTCCAGTGCATCCGGTTCTGAGTTAGCCTCATTCCCAGACCTATCCACAGTGTCACTTGCAGTACTAACTGACAACACTTTATGCATATAGGAATTTACCAAGCCTTTCCCTGTGTTAGTACTGCAAGTGACATACACACTGTGGATAAAAGGGCTGGGAATAAGGTTACATCTGAGTGTAGGCATGCATTGCTAGAAAATGCATACCTTTGATAGTCATCCAATGTCCATAGGAGTTGTCATGTGCAGTGCCCCATTTGAAAGTAGCAGTTGTAGCCAAGGCAAGAAATACCAGCACAGCATAAGGCTTCATCGTGACAGTCTGGAAGAAACATTAATTGTGTCTTGTTTGATGACCAAAGATCATAGGTATGTCATCAGTAATCAGCCATTATTACCCCAGCCCTAATAATGTTACTCACAGTCTGTTGGTAGCTTGAAGCAACTGTTTGGTGAGTGCAAAGGATATCAAGAACTGTGATGGCCTTGCGCGTGCTTTTTTTTCAAACAAGACAGGAAGTATCTAGTGTCATCTGTTGGCCAGGGCTAAATAGGGCTATACCCTTATCATAACTGATATTATCATCAAAGACATTTAGTGTAGTAGCTGGATGCACTGTCAGCTATATACAAAAATACTCACATTTACAAAATTGCTGGCATATAAAGGCATGTAGTTCACCTGCCTTGCAGCCTAAATCATATTATTATGACTGAGGCTAATAGTACTTGGGAAAAGACAGATGACTTATTGTATGATTTACAGAATCTCTCCAGGGTGGTATTCCTGTCAATCATGAGAGGTCTGCTGTGTTGCTGTCAGCTGATCAGCTCCAACTGAAACATCTCCTGGGGTCAGACGATGACATGGAGTCAGAACGACATGACAGTATTCTTTCATTTGACTCAGTTGGCAGTAGCTACAGTGCTCATGTGGAGCAAGCCACACCATTTGAGTCTTCCACAGGTACCTCAGCATTATTGGTACATTTGACAGCTATCCACCCTGAAGTCTACTACTTTGTTACTAAGACTGTGTTTTTCACACTGTATGATGATGTACTCAGTGTGTGATTGGCATGCTCGGTTTCATAGGTTGTAACGTTTGTTTTTTGATAGACCAAAGTTCTGCTGCTACCTCAGAATATTATAGTGATAATGAAGCAACACAAGAAGCAGTTGAGGTAATCCTGGACTTTGTTTTATATACCCGGTACATTTGCTATGATATTGTTTTTCTTTTTCTTTTTGTCTCCTTCAGGATACCTGAGGATAAAATCACCAGACCTTAATAGCAGTTTCTAGTAATAAGTGCATGTGACTGTTGTAATACACATGAGTGTGGGTTTCAGATTAGACCTTTGCTGAGCACTTGAGTTTCTGGGAATGCTGTCACACTGTCAATGGCACACTTCTATACAATGATGTCTTTATAGCTATAAAGACCACTTCAGTACTAGTGACCCACATGTATGCACTTGACTGTTTATGGTGTGGTATTTTGTTAATCTTGGTCAGAATTGTTGTTTATCAATTTCAATCATAGTATACTGGAGGCAGTCTTGACAGGTCCAATATAGGAGGCCAGAGAGAGGTTAAGGAGAACATATTATATAAAATCACTGTAAACCTATCTAAATTGCCTAGCTGTTTGGGTGATTTTCTACACAACCAACTACTATAGTTGCCAGCATAATCCTACCGATTGAGTACACTGCACATGCACACAAACATTGCCAGAAACCTAGGAATGCCTCGAAGCATGTATATAGGTACAACACAAATGTGGGAGGGGCTCACGTCTAAACAGGTACTGTCCCTAGGCTGTACACGCTGACTAAGTGAAGAAACATGGAAACTCGAGTTGAGCCATTTTTGGAAATCAACAGGAACCACTACTTACGGTGCAGCTGCATGGTGGGAGAGATATTCTGCTTATCAGTTCAGAGGCTCCTCTGTGCAGTCCTGATGCTGTCCCACAGTGCTGTGTGGAGCTCACTGAGGATGATCAAAGGCGGCTTACAAACCAGGGGATTCCAGAGCACTGTTTCGGTGATGACCTCAACATAGTCCGTGCACGATGGAACCTGGACAAGGAGTGCTGTTTATCATGGGTGGAAGTCAGTGAGCCTGGAAAGGAGCTGAGTCAAGATTATGTCCTGACCCAGATAGCAAGCTTGATGAAAAACACAAGAAACCAGGAGGTGGGCCTACGATATTAAATTTCTGTAAGATGCATGATTACAATGTGTGTGAAAGGTTGCTGTTTATAAAACGGTGAGAATTCTGAATTAAAACATGCACACTAATTGTATCATTGGCCTATTAATGCCTGCAGTTGTAATCTACTACTCTGGCTACAGAAGGAAAAGCACAGGTGACTGGTGCTTCAAGGATGGTTTCATCACCTCTTGTCATTGGACACAGTCTGCACAGAAAGGCAAGGTGTGGCTGCTATCTCTCCAGGCCTACATGAGGTGAATAATATCAGTAATAGGCCCTTGTCACGAGGGTTTATTCCCACTTCGTCAATTCCCACTTTGTCAATTCCCACTTCGTCAATTCCCATTTGGTCAACTTCCCACTTCGTCAATTCCCACTTTGTCAATTCCCATTTGGTCAATGTTGACAATGTGGGAATTGACAAAGTAGGAATTGACGAAGTGGGATGTTGACGAAGTGGGAAGATTTACCAATTTATATACTTTTAACCACCGTTATAGATCAGTGAATTTTTTTAGCGCATCAGTCAAATCTACTGTCAGGAGGTGACCAAACTGTATGGTGCCCCTGGGGGTGATGAAACAGCTGTCAATTTGTCTTCATTCCAAAACCTTAAGTCATCGCTCTATCGCAGCAGGCTTCAGAGGTTTCCAACATTGCCTCAAATACGAGAAGAGATTGAGTTCAGGGGAGAGTGGACTCGAACAGCCCCTTAGGAGGACTTCCTTCTAGTGGACACTGGGCAAAATGATCAAAACTGCCTTGTTCCCTTTGCAACAGTTGGCAATTAGAGAAGTTCGAATTCTGCGAAGCTGAAACCATCTATATAGATAGAACATTCAAGGCCAGTTGTTCTATCAGCTCTTCACGGTGCATGCTGTGTATAATAGTCAGCACATCCGTCACACAGTCAACCACATCCCAACATCTAGTTCATATAGACAGCATCATTTTATATACTTTATCAATTCCCACTTCGTCAACTTCCCACTTCGTCAATTCCCACTTTGTCAATTCCCACTTTGTTAACATTGACCAAGTGGGAATTGACCAAATGGGAATTGACGAAGTGGGAAGATACCGTCACGAGCAGAATGCCCACATGGCCTCACCCCCTGTTCATGCACAGCATGCTCCTATCCACTGGCCTGAGTGGCTACAGTCACTCACAATAGTGAGGACACAACCACTGAGGAGCTTATTGTATAGTGTGATGATATCCTCAAAGAGATAGCTGCCACACCTTGCTTCTCTGTGCGGACTATGTCCAATGACAAGAACACTGGAATCATATGTTTTAATTCTAAACGAGAGTTACAAGATACTCAACACTCGTACACACTAAGTTGTGTGTGACAAAAAGATCTAAGAACCATGTGTTCTGTCCCCAGAAACTGGTACATGGCTAATGAGACTCCTTACAAAAATTTGTAGAAAAAACCCAAGGTGAAAATGCTGGAAAGTGCACTATCAATTAGAAGAATATGGCCAAGTGGTGAAATCCGATTGGGGAGAATATCCTCCCAATGACATCAAGGATGAAATGGAGAAAAGTTCTTAAGCCCAAGTTAATACAAGGCTTGTTATGGTAATGGCACTTCTTTATTTGCTATAACATAGTTGCATTTGTAGTACTTGTACAAGCTCATTACAGTTCACCACTTCTTATGCTGTGGATTTGTTAAAGCTTTGTCCCAACAATAGTTATTAACTGACTCAGTGCTTTGCTTCCTGACAGTTAGTTTTGTCCCACGTCTCCCCCATTTCTTCAGTTTGGGCCTCTGCATGTGCACTATAAACAAGCAAAGGGATGCCTGGAGTTATACAACATTATGATTGTTGTATTAGCTACATGACATTGTAGCTTGAGTTGGAAGTATGATCACACTATGAATGCAACATGTGCATGTCATGCCAATGCAGACGCCCGTTGTCTGGCCACTGTTTAGTCCAAAAATGGTTTCAGAAGTGATGTATATTATGTCTCACACAACACCATAGAGAAGTGTCCTTGTACTCAGACCACTTGCTAGTGATCAGTGCTTCATTTGATGTGAATTGTTTTGTGTTGTAATTTGTATGACAAGCCTAATTCATAATCAATTGTCATTGAAGTAGAACCTACTTCCATCCCTGAGCATGTCAGCTGAAGGATCTAGGGCCATGTCAACAAGCAGCACTAACTGTTGGCATTGTACTCTTCAACTTATATGATCTACAAAAATTCTGTACTTCACATTGAAAGGGCACCTTGGACAAGTGTGCTGCTGCATACAAAGACAAGGTCATACCTGACAGAGTGTGATAGCTTCGTTCCTGCCTCCAGTTTTTGGACAGTGGCAAAGGCCTGGGTAGTGTTGCCAGATCCATTGTTGTAATTGTTCATGCAAGCAAAAAAATATTTATGAAAAGTTCACAAATTTTGAAAAGTAGCTACAATACAAAAAGACCGAAATTCGGTGTACTTTGCTGTAGGTGCATGTCAGTGTCTGAAACACATTGTTTAGTTCCAAAAGGGAGATTAAAAAAAGTTAGCATTACCTGAAACGTACGACAGTATCATTTATCCTGTGCCTTTGCATTGTATTACATTGCACTCATTGCCTGTAAAGTTAGGGTCTTGTGAACCTTCACCTGGGGTAAGTTCACAATAAGTTCATGATTGTCAATCATTGAATCAAGACTGATTATTCATAAATGTTCATAAAAAATTGGTGATTCATTACAAAAGTTCAAGCAGAGGTAGAATGTTCATGAATCTGTGAACTATCTTCGCAACACTGGGCCTGGGTTCAACCAGAGGTCTGGGTCTGGGAATGAGGCCGGCTAGCCTTATCGCCCCTCCCCCAAACACATCCGGTGCTTTCAACACGAGACTGCACTAGCCAGAGAAGCTTGAAAATCTATCTCTACCCATGGACGACCTGGATCGACTTCGAGAGCAGGGGGCCAAAACGTCTGCGATCATCAGGCTATTCCAGTGTATCATAGGTCCCCGCGTTAGGAGACAGTATTTCCTGGGATGGGCGACTGAGGTAAGACGGTGATCGGTGGGTGATCTCTTATTGGAGATGATGGCTGCATAGACATAGCACCCTCCTAGGATGGCTCATACAGTCATACTCTTGTGAGTGAGCTTCAAATTGGGTTGCCTCTTGGGACATAATCTGGTGAAGCCATGCCTCTGTTGCAAGGCAAAGATCTTGCAGGAAGTGTGTTAGTCTTGCAAGCCGTATCCTTCGCTGAAAAGGGGAGAGGTCTGGTCACACTGCAACCATCGAGTTGTTGCTACAGGAGAATATCACCATGGACCAATCAGATCTGTGAACTTTATTAATGCTGACAATTCATCAATTGTGGCATATAACCTTCAGACCTTTGAATGCTGTACTGTCTATGGTTGCAGCATGACCCAACCCTTTCACTTTCTGCGAAGTGTATGGCTTGCTAGACTAGAAGTGTGTGTGGTACTTGTTCTGCAAGATGAAGTTGAGTAGTAGAGTCTTGGGTATGGGCATGACTGTACTAAGGAAGTGATACAGTAATCCAACCACCAGACTGAGAGCAGCATTTTATCAACTACAGATTGTGTCCTAGTGTTTGTTTGTAGCACACAGTGAAAGACTGTTATTACTGGCTCCTTATCACTCTTCACTCTTTATTAATTTTTCTTCTCACAGGGAGTTCCTTATGTGCCAAACAAAATTGAGCGGTATGCTGATCATGTGATCCTTGCTGTAAGTTGCAAGTGGATCATGTGATCTTTGTTGTAATTTGCCACTGGATCATGTGATCCTTGCTATATGTTGCTAGTAGGTCATGTGATCTTTGCTGTAAGTTACTAGTGGATGATGTGATCCATGCGTGCTATATGTTGCTAGTGGGTCATGTGATCTTCGCTATATGTTGCTAGTGGATCATGTGATCCTTGCTATATGTTGCTAGTGGATCATGTGATCCTTGCTATATGTTGCTACTGGATCATGTGATCCTTGCTGTAAGTTACGTTATGTGATTCCACACTTCTGTCCCACGATCATCAGATTTCACTCACTAAGTGTATAACTGTTGTTCACCACCATTCCTTTCCCCTTCCTCTTTCCACTGTATCCACTGTAGGCCAACATGATCTGTTCATTCGCCTTCTACGCTTCACCCTTCTACTTGGCCTACTTTCTTGTTCGTCAAGGTGAGAAGGTACCCCATTGACCATTGCGTGCTGGAACTGATTGGTCAAACCGTAGCCAGATACTATCTGTCTGTGACCACAACTGAGAAACAACACTTATCACATACAGATTGCTAGCATTTTAAGGTGGTGCACCCCCACCATTTCAAAGACAATTGCATAATAAACGAACACTTATAGTGATTATAAGGGCAAGTGTGAAGGTTGACATGCATGAAACACCTAATTAATGCAAACACTTTTTGTGGCTAAATCCTGGTTACCTTCTCAAATCAGAAAAAGGGGAAAGCCCTCTTTCTGCGTCTGAGAAGCCACTGCATTGATAGCTCATCTTCTACTGTAATATTGCAGTACCCTTTTCAGGGCACATGCAGTTGTCACCTTTGTAGCCACCACCATTCATATGGCTCTCCTCTCCAGGAGTGCCCTCAGTCACTGGGGTGCTGTCAGCTCTCCGGTCCCTGGCCTTTATCCCAGTTTCTTTTTCCCTGGCGTACGTTGCGAGAGGTGAGGATGGCCATGTGTATGAAAACCTTGTGTGACTCTCGAGTGCTGTGGAAATTGTATCAGTACATACTGTTCACTTCCATAAAGAACACGTGTAGTATTGTGCTGCTAATTGTACCAACTCATGGAGTGCGATTTCTTGTACATGTAGGTGTGGGAAGGTTCAAGAACAAGTCGTACACTGACTTTCTCAAGGCATGGAACACTGCTCGAGGTCTCAAGACCAAGATTGGCCCTTTGGAGGTGTGTACAGCTCCAGCCTCATACCAGTGCCTCCCTAAGAGACTGGGTACGAGGCTAGCATGTACAGCTCCAGCCTCATACCAGTGCCTCCCTAAGAGACTGGGTACGAGGCTGGCACAGCTCCGGCCTCATACCAGTGCCTCCCTAAGAGACTGGGTACGAGGCTAGCATGTACAGCTCCAGTCTCATACCAGTGCCTCCCTAAGAGACTGGGTACGAGGCTAGCATGTACAGCTCCAGTCTCATACCAGTGCCTCCCTAAGAGACTGGGTACGAGGCTAGCATGTACAGCTCCAGTCTCATACCAGTGCCTCCCTAAGAGACTGGGTACGAGGCTAGTATGTACAGCTCCAGCCTCATACCAGTACCTCCCTAATATAGTGTAGTAGTGCAGTCATAGGTTGAGTAGTGTATTGGAGAGGCTCACTGTGGAGTGCTATCAGTAGGTAGCCTCGCACATAGCCTCGTACCCAGGCTCAAGTTCACTAAAAGGGATTCGGAAAGGGCCTGGATACAAGGTTAATCAATACACCATGTAGATTGACGGAAGTCTGAGAGGGTCAGAAATAAATCCATGATCCAGCTTGAACTTGATCCAACGCTCACAGTTGGGGGCCTGTTGCCAACGCTGCCAGTAGTCTCACATCCTAACCCCCTAAGGAGGAACTCCTTAACCTCCTTTCCTCCTCGGAGAGTCAGGACATAAGCCTAAGTTGCTATAGCTTGTCTGCCTGGGGTCCCAATGTCTTAGTGGCAAGAGCATCTGACTAGTATTCAGAAAGTCTTGGTGATCATGTGGATTCCTCTCTGACTTGGCACTTTCATCTCTGTTACTGCCTACTAGTAACTGAACACCAAGCCTCTGAATCAGTATGTTGCTTTGCTTTCAGGCCCAGACTACTGGCATTGGCGGGTTTGACTTTGATATGGCAAACTACCCAGTGACCTTCCGTCATGATGAATCTACTGTCAAGTAAGAGAACCACTGCCATCCCTCCCTTCCTCTCTCTCCCTCTTCCTCTCTCCCCCTACTTCTCCCTCTATCTACTTCTTCATCCCCAGTTCTTCCTCCCTCTCCCCATCCCTTCTTCCCCGCTTCTTCCTCACCCTCCTTCCCTCCCTCCCTCTTTCCCTCCCCCTCCCTCCTTCCCTCCCTCCCCCTCCCTCCTTCCCTCCCTCCCTCTTTCCCTCCCCCTCCCTCCTTCCCTCCCTCCCCCTCCCTCCTTCCCTCCCTCTCCCCTCCCTCCTTCCCTCCCCCCCTCCCTCTATCCATCTCTCCCTCCCTCCCTTCCTCTATCCATCTCTCCCTCCCTCCCTCCCTCTATCCATCTCTCCCTCCCTCTCCCTCCCTCTCCCTCCCTCTCCCTCCCTCTCCCTCCCTCTCCCTCCCTCTCCCTCCCTCTCCCTCCCTCTCCCTCCCTCTCCCTCCCTCTCCCTCCCTCTCCCTCCCTCTCCCTCCCTCTCCCTCCCTCTCCCTCCCTCTCCCTCCCTCTCCCTCCCTCTCCCCCCCTCTCCCTCTGGTACGTTTATACAGTGTGCATTTACAAATGTCTATTGTGTGTTTTTCTTACTTTCTTCTTATTTATCTCACATTATGTTATTAATATCTGCTGTCCCTCCTTGGTCTGCAGGCCCCGTAGGTTGATGAGTGCCCGGAGGAGAGGGATCATGGAGAGAATCATTAGGCTTCCAATCACTGCAGCCAGGTATACATGTAGCTCATTCCTAACCACTTCCATTCTAGTTCCAAGCTATTTCATTCCTTGTTACAAGCCACTTCTGTCCTGGTTCCATACCACTCTGTCCTGGTTCCAAACCACTCTCTGTCCTGGTTCCATACCACTCTGTTTTGTTATCACTTCAGGTTTGTGGCTGCCCACTATGTTGCCAGGAGACTCATCTACCCTGGGTCATTGGCTGTCTACAACCTGGCTGTGGGTACGTATTTAGTTAACAAATAAGCAGCTGAATTTCATTATCTATAGGTGGAGACAGTAACGAATATGCCTGCCGATGAGTTGCTAAGCAACAGAAATGCCCTAGATTGAGAAATTTTGGGGTTAAAAATATTTTGACGCCCAACAGTTTTGCAATGTAGTACATGTATGTAAATACGTGCACATACACTATGTGGATATGATAGCTATCCATCTCCCTCCCATCCAGCTGATGGCTTGTCCACAGGAAGAGCTCGCTACAAGAGAAAGGTGCTCATCATTTCCTCACCTCTTATACCCTGGCACATTGATCATCACTTGTCCTTTACCTTCTCACCTTATCCTCCACACATCCATACTCACCCCCTCCCCCCTCTCACCCACTCACCCTACCCCTGGCATGTTTGTGCCCCTCACTTGTCCACCATTCCCTACATGTCACCACACACAGTATGATGCCCACCGTGCAAGGTTGCTGGCTGTGGATGGTAATCGTATTGACTGCATGTTTGTGGACCGGAGGGGCTCCCCAGACGTCAATGCTAAGGGGAACAAACTTGTGAGAGGCTGTGTGTGTGTGTGTGTGTGTGTGTGTGTGTGTGTGTGTGTGTGTGAGTGACTGTGTGGCCAAGTGGTTAAAGCACTTGACTGTCAATCGAAAGATCACAGGTTCAAGTCCCACCAGTTACCACAGGAGAAAAAAAAAAAAAAAAAACATCTTTCTTTCTCCACTTGGCACCCAACCCAGGCCCAAGTAAAATAGTAAATTGGGAACCTGGCTTAGGCTGGGGAAGGACAAGACCATTGGCTGTGCCTAATTCCACTGAGGTACAGGTGGGACTTTGGGTGCCCACACCACAGTGGAGGGGCATAGTCAGTGCTCCTGCGAGTGCTTGGCCCGGCTTCAGGAGTTTGTCTAGCGCTAGGCCCAGTGTTCCCTGAAGTAGCGCACAGGGGTCCCAGCCTTAGTTGGTCTGGGGGGGCATATCCCCATTAGGGGAGCTCCTTACGTTTGTCCTTTGTCCTTTGTGTGTATTGTGTAGCACAGTCTCCTCCCCACCTTTGCTCTCCATTGTCTAACTCTCATCTATTCCAGGTGATTTGCTGCGAAGGTAACGCTGGTTTCTATGAACTGGGAATGATGGAGATACCAATTGGAGGTAAGAGACCAAATCTAGTATGAGAGCAAGTATCACCATGTATCTGACATAGACATTTCACTACTGCTCCCATTTCCGCAGCTGGCTACTCCGTGATTGGCTGGAATCATCCTGGATTTGGAGACTCCTCTGTAAGCCATGGTAGCCTCGTACCCAGGCTCTTTTTTTATTTTGTGTGTGTGTGAAAGAATGAGCCTACTTTGAGCTGTGCAGTAAGAGGAAATGGATCTGGTCACATGCATGATATCCAGCAGACGGAGAGCAGACACACGAGGGACAGTGCCTGGTCACATGTATGATATCCAGCAGACGGAGAGCGAACACACGAGGGACAGTGCCTGGTCACATGCACGATATCCAGCAGACGGAGAGCGAACACACGAGGGACAGTGCCTGGTCACATGCACGATATCCAGCAGACGGAGAGCAGACACACGAGGGACAGTGCCTGGTCACATGTATGATATCCAGCAGACGGAGAGCGAACACACGAGGGACAGTGCCTGACCATAATTTCATGTATGATATCCAGCAGATGGAGAGCGGACACACGAGGGACAGTGCGACGAAATTATGGTCAGGCACTGTCCCTGTGTCTGCTCTCCGTCTGCTGGATATCATACATGTGACCAGGCAGACAGACAGTAAACACACGGGACAAGGCTTGATGATGCTTGATCTTGTATTGCCTGTTCAAGGGCTGGAAGCCAGAGCGTTCACACACAAAGGTTGCATCAACACAGTTCTATTGTTCAAGACCCTGACCCTCTGTCTACCTGATGTCATGAACAATCCATCTCCCTTATAAAATAGGCCTAGATGTTATACAAAGTCACGCACTGCGCAGGATGCGTTCCGGCCAATACCAGGCCTCATCAGCTGCGCTGGGGTGACCGGGAGATTGGGACTGCTATTTCATGCATACACATGACCAGATCTGCCCAGCATTTTCAGTGCGATTTTAGTTCATGTGAAGCTATGAAGCAAGTCTGTTATGTTTATGTCGTCATGGTTACAGGGGCTGCCCTTCCCCTCAAATGAGTTCAATGCCGTTGACGTGGTGGTGAGGTACTCTGTTAGCGAACTGGGATTTGCTTTTGAGGACATCATTCTCCTAGCATGGTCTATTGGTAAGGCAGAAATCAGTCTGATGTACCATCTTCATAAATTGGTTCCTTGCTCACTACATGTATTACTGCATGTACTACATATTTTGTCTAATCAACGGAAGTAGTTATGAATAAATACATGTATATATTACCATTACCTAGGCAACACGTAAGAATGTTGCTTACAGCTCTCTTTTACGGTGGTGTTGCCAAGGTAACAGGTCATATAAAGGTTATATATTGTTATGTCCCTCCCTGGATATTGGTGTCAGGCTACGTTTGTGAAATGACTACTTCCCAGGAAGGGATATAGCTATTAATATATTATGGTATGTGTAGCTGTTATTAACAAAAAATGTTTTTCATTTTATTTGGCGTGTTTTCTTCACTACACACTGAAGAATGGGTTCGTGTTGTTAGACAAAACAGAAAAAAAAGGAAAAGTGCTGGATTGCGTCTGTGGAAGTAATCACTCCGGGATTCGAACCCGGCAGTTTAGATTTACAAGTCTAATTCATAACCACTATGAGGATGCGAAGTATCCACATGACATAGCCAGCACTGAGAGTGCTAATCCTACACTATTTATAGCTGACAAATGAATATTGAGTAGAGTCTGCCAGTTGAGTACTAGCACAAGTGTACATACTGTTGTCTCTCATTAGCTTTATACTAACCAAGCAAGATTAAAATCAATTTTATGGTATTCATACTTAAATCTTTTCTATGATATTCATACTTAACATAATTCCCCAATTATGGCCACATTTTGACTACTTTCTTGTATTTTGCACACACACATTTACTATAAACATTAATTTGTATTTAACAAGTAACCTTTGTCCGTCTACAGGTGGCAGTCTTGTCTTGTAGCTTGGTCTGATCAAACGAAGCAGGGTCATTCAATACCGATGGTTCAAGGTGGCCATAATACAGGACTGTCACTTATTATGGCCACCTTGGGCTGAGGAATCAAAGGGTAAAATTTACAAACAATTTAACCCCAGAATGGACCCCAGGCTACTGGGATGATCATGCAATTTGATGGTCTTACGACATTCTGAGCCAGCGCAGGAGCCAGAGCCCCTTCTGTCATAACACACATATATATGCAATGAACAGAATTGTTTACAATTCAATGCCCTGTTCTTTCTCAGCTTAACAAAGTGATATCACCTCCAGATTTACCAGGGCCCTGTCACATGAATATCATCAGTGACACAAGTGCACCAACGGCTTTCAAGCAATATTTCTCTGAGACCAGAAAATGTGTGCACTGTGTTACCTTGGCATTACTATGCATGTGCAGGAATAGTGAAATCGCTGAATGTTCTGGAAAGCGCTAAAACAGTCAATGGCCATAATAAGGGAGTGGCCGTAATAGGGAACTGTATGTAAAATCTTTTCTTAAATAATTTTTTTCATAAATCTTTTCTATGGTATTCATAGTTAAACTTTTGGACACACACACTCCATGTGGTGTGTTTGACTTTATACAGGAGGCTACGCTGCTACCTGTGCTGCTATGGGATACCCCAACATTGGGGCAGTGGTAAGTACCTGTCTGTCTGTCTGTCTGTTCTTTTAGGCTGTTCGTTTCAGCTTGGTGAGGCTTGCAGTCCTGAAGGGATGCCACTGTACTTACAGCCTATTAGAATTGCTCTTTCTGAGTATATATATCAAGTAACCCACTTAGCTGTAACTGCCCCACCCATTTTAAACATAAGTACCCCACTCATTTAACTATAAACTGTGTTCAGTTCCACATAAAATTCGCGTGCAGAAGGTATGTAATAAAAATGATATTAACACTCGCCACTTGACACAACGTTCACAGACTATGAAACGACACATACATGTACAATAGCAATAACTCCAGTGACTATTAAATAGCCTCGTTCCCTCTCCCACCCAACTCACTGCAAGCTATGAAAGTGGACAGTCTGGGAACAAGGCTAGAAACTATACACAGCAACTCTGTCACTGTTTCTTTTGTCTGCTCTCAGCAATCTTCTTCACCGTGTGTGCCATTTCAAAATGAACACTCTTGAATATATCGGCCACAAAAGCCAACATGCGTGGTAGAGTGAATGTGGTCGATTCTGTCATTACTGTGCGGACGCCCCCTCCCTCTGACTTCTCTAGTTCAAACGTCCACTTCTCGTGGGCAACACTTAGTATGCCAAAGGGTACTAATACATCTGAGTCTATGGACAGTGCAACAGGGTCTATAGTCCACGTGACAGACACCAGAAGCTTCCAGAAGATTGGCACAGTAAACTGTACCACCTTCACTCCCCCCTCCTGTTCTGTGGTGCTCACTATCTCAACAGTGTGGGTATCTTCATCCATGAGTGGGTTGAGGGCTGGAAGCTTCCTGGGATCCCTGAACACCTCGAACACCGTCTGTGGGTCACTCTTGATGTCAGGAATAGAGAATTCAAAGCTCACTCTTGTCCTTTGAAGGCCAAAGTAGGCCACCACTGCCACTAATGTTACCAGGAGCACACAACATTTTGTGCCACAGGCACAGGCCATTGTACGTGTGGCCAGGAGCACACAGCATTTTGTGCCACAGGCACACATTGTACGTGTGGCCACGAGGCTGCTAAGTAGCCACTGTCAATATTCATGACCTGAAGCCCGCCCACTTTAGAGTGGGAGGGGAAGCCTAATGACATTCCCTGGTAGCAGTGATCAGATAAAGCGTAGGTTGCTCATCAGGGACTTCCCTGAAGTTCATGCAGGCCATCGGCTATTTAGGGTAAAAAAAAAAAAACGGGGGAGGCCTGGGAACGAGGCTTGCTATTCTTTGGGGACACTTCCAAACTATTTTTAAAAAATTAGCATCATTATGACGTTAAGTCTTGGACCCCCTCCCCCCCCCCCCCTCTTAGCGTCATGGCAAAAGTAGCTGAAGGACAGTCTATATTATTAAAAAGGATGGTTCGAAGTTCATGCTAAAATTAGCGTCATGGCCCTAACCCCCTCCCCCCCTTAGCGTCATAATGATGTTAATTTTTTAAAAATAGTTTGGAAGTGTCCCCTTAGGTATTATATGCATGTGCATCGTGCCTCATACAGAGCATGTGTAAATGGCTTGGTCTTTTGTGACAGCATGTGACAGTGTGAAAATGGTGGAGCATAGTACAGAGACAAATTCCAGGAGTTACATGTGGCAAATTAACTTTTTGAGAAGTCTCCCTGTAATGATGCTGGGGCCTCTCTTTGTCTTTCCTGCTCATGGACGTGGTTACGAGAAGTGTGTCACTCTGTTGCTACTGAGCATGCAAGTCTTCTGTCGTCCTGCTGCCGTATCTTTGCCAAAATGCGTCCTGCAGAGGGAATGACTTTGTATAACATCTAGACTTGAAGGATGTGTGCTTCACGGATTCTTTATACACCAAGTTAACATTCTAAACATTTACACACAGTTGCTAATTGACCCCACAACAACAAAGTAAACATTTACACACAGTTGCTAATTGACCCCACAACAACATTCTAAACATTTACACACAGTTGCTAATTGACCCCACAACAACAAAGTAAACATTTACACACAGTTGCTAATTGACCCCACAACAACAAAGTACTAGAAACACTATAGGTTATGAATAATGGTAGTTGCATCTTATAGCTTATGAGAAGGGTGAACTTCAATCCCGAAGTTCTAAATATGCTAACAAGTCAAATGTGTTACTGCTATCCTCTCGTAATGTTTTTGTTTTACTGGCTAAATATCTTCTGTTCTCCAGATTCTGGACGCAACATTTGATGATCTCTTCCCCCTTGTTCAATCCAGAGTGCATCCGTTTCTGTGTACGTGCTCTACATGGCAGCCAAGTGTCAGAAATAGTGTTTCGTTTGTATTGCAGAGATTATTAGAGATTTCTGCAGAATGCCCGTTGATCAATGCTAGCTAGCCTTGTACCCAGCTCTCCACCCAGCTTTGCTGGTTGCACTACTTGCCCTAATTTAGTAACTGCAAGTAACAAATGCTGCAGTAGAGGGGCCCAGGGTGTGGGATTGTGATAGTGAGAAACCAACTTGGATTCTGCAAGACAGCCAAATTTAGTTGGTGAGCGTGAGGTTTATTTCCTGTTTGTATGTTTCTTGCAGTTGACTTCTCTCATGGTATGGTGAAGGAGTATTACGACTTGAACATTGCTGAACAGCTATGCAAGTAATGTTTGTTGCATGCACATGTGAAGAGAGCCGCAGGGACAGATATTCTCTTGTGCTGAGATACAGCAGATAGCAGTAGTATCCTCGCTTCCAGGCTCCCTAGAGGAGAGGGGCTGGAAACGAGCAGTAGTGTCCTCGCTTCCAGGCTCCTTAGAGGAGAGGGGCTGGAAATGAGGCTAAGCAGATGATAAGAAGATTATCCTACCTTCCCTGATGGTCTCCACTTTCCTCTCCACTTTCTTCTCCTCCTTTCCTCTCTCCCCCTCGTTCCCCATATCCTCTCCTCCCTTCCTCTCCCCTCCTCCCTTCCTCCCCCCTCCTCCCCCTCCCCTTTCCTCCCTTCTCCTTCCTGTCAGATACCAGGGCCCAGTGTTGCTAGTTCGCAGGTGCTATGATGAAATGATGTCCATGTGAGTTGCAACAAAATAGACTCTCTTATAGATGATGTGTAACAATCCCGAGTAGATTATTCTGTTGCACATTTCAATCATATCGCTGTATTGAAGTGCCATATTTGCTGAACTCCCAATCTGTGCATGGTTCACATGTGCTTAGTACATGCATGAATATCTCATATATCTACAAAACACATAATGAGCCCCACCCTTAACAGAAGTTTGGGAATATGGCACTTTGACTTTGAGCTCAGCAATGCAATCAAACTCTGTGTGTCTAGGTAGGGGGTGGGGGGAGGTTGGGAATGAGGCTATATATCTGGTATATGGAATATTTTGCAACCTGCAGGAATGGAGACATAACCACAAACAGGGCCAACTTTCTCCTGATCAAGCTGCTCCAAAACAGGTGTGCAGTCTGAAGTGTGTCATCAGTACAGCCTCGTACCTAGTCTTGGGTTCAAGTTCAATAGTTATGCCTGTGCACTATAGTGGGCATGTTCCAATTGCTCCTGCCATCCTCAGCACGCCTAGATATCAGTACCCTTGTCCTTGTCAACAGTTTCCGGTATGTTGTTTAGCATCTGGCCTATAGTTTGACAGCTCTCTAAACTAAGGCAGTCAAAAGTCAGAAATGAAATGGTCTAGTGCGCATGTACCTTTTTTGAGTATGACAACCAACTTGATACTTACTGGATGTGGCATAGGATGAACTATCAGTCTGGGTACATTTAGCCACTGAACAGGAAGCATTAGGCTTTTTGGCGGAGCACTATAAACTCCTTGAACGAATATCATCCACCCAGGTACCCAAACCTTGTCAATGACGAGACTCTTCCCTCTCTGTGGCGCTGGCTAAGAGCTGAAACCAACATGGAGAGAAGTAAGTATACTTCAGCAGAGTAGCCTCATCCCCAGACCACGTGCCCTGCAGCTCTGTCGAAAAAGAAAAGAGTCTGGACACTTTCATAGGAAAACTAATTATAAAAGCCTATTGGCATATTGTCACACCAATCAGATTGCTTGTGGGGGGGGGGGGGCAGAGGTCGAAATTACATGCGGTCATCGGTCAAATTCCGTGCATTTTATTACAGTGACCGACCATAAATACAGGTGGTCAGTAGGCATGACCGACCGTTCCTAGTCTCACAAGCCCCACCCTACAGGCATGGATCACTTCCAGTAGAGACAAGTCGAGGCGGACAGTACCAAGAAACTACACCTCAAGTACGCTACCTTTCGTAAGTGACAGCGCAAGCTCGGTCGCGCACTCAGTATGTCGTTTCACGCCTCCTTTTCATGAACACTGCGCAGCGTGGCATGCAATGTCGAGTAGCTACCGGTTTTTCCACCGTTGTATCTTGTTCAGACTTTACTGGCTTCTCTTCTGACTATTTCCAGCGTAAAGTAGGTTTATTTTCACCCAAGCTAAGCGTAGCTATCAATGGGTCACTTAGCAAATTTACAAGATTTTACATATTGAATCAACACGACTGAATTTCTGTCGTAACCACGTGGTTGATTTCCACGCATGCATGTCGGGCTAAATGTTATATATACACTGTTGTTGTTTTATTTATTGTAAGTGAATGTACAGGTATACACTAAATTGGATGACTGTGACAAGCACGTCCAGACTGATTGTAAATAACCGCTCAACATCAAAAGTACTAGGACATAGTGACCAGACAATCAATAAATCTTATTTCGACCTCTGGGGGGGTATTATATTTATACATCACCACTGACCACTGTATGTCAACTGGCTCTAGTTTTCCTAGTGAAAGTGTCCAGAATCTGTTTTTTGATGAGGCTGCAGTGTGCACACAAAAAAGATGGTCTAGGAACAAGATTATTGGTAGAGTTGTTTCTTCAGTTTAGAACTGGGAAAATATCAACTTTCACTGTCCTGGTATTTATATTACCAGTAAGTAATGTGATATTGGTATACTACTTGTATAGCCTCGTTCCCAGGCTCTTCCCATACACGAGCGACAGAAAGCTGGGAGGGGCCTTGGAATGAGGCCACTACTTATATCTAGCCAAGTATTGGACAAAGTACCTTCAACTGAAGAAAATAACAAAATTCTCCATGAGTCGCTCTACATGTCAGGCCGTCATCATGGGATGTGATCCACTGTTACATTAGTCTCGTGCCCAGACCCCGCCCTCTCACGAGGAAAAAAGGGTCTGGTGACCTTCAGCCGATTCCTCGGGCTTCATTAAGTTGATTGCTTTCGGCGAGGAATTTCACTCGCGCCAATCACGTTGCAGAAAGCACAATCTGTGGTTGCAACACCGGAAATTCTTGACTACTTCAACACGATGACACAGCACTTTTTTGGCACGTAAATTAGTTATCAGTTCGCAACTATGCATACAGTAAGTGTAAAGTTCTTCTTTTGGTATTCACATGTGCCAACCATTTATCTCTGTTCCATCATGACGTCATCTCAACTAATATGCATGCGTGCATAATAAGCAGAATACAATAAAGAATGATAGACAACTAATAACAGTTAAGTTCTCAAGTCCATGAGTTCTCACTTCCTTACATCACTCCCCCCTCAAATCGAGCTCGCCCGAGTGAGGTGTTATACAACCGGTTAGGAGGGGTAACGTGGTCTCTGAGGGAGTACTTGGAGTTAGCGCGGGTTGGCTGCTCGATTGGCTCAAAGAGCGTAGCCACATCCTCTTCAACTGCAGGGTCATTGTGAGTTCCAGTGAACTTATCCACTGCTTCTTGCTCAGCTTCCAGATTGTTGGTGGGTTCTAACACATGTTGAGAGGTGTCTGACACGGCTACCGCATCATTAGCCAGTCTCTCAACCCACTTGGGCAGGTTCCCTTCTGAGTGTCGGTTAGCACCGTACCAATAATATCCTGGGGGAAATCCAGGCGGGCAGTGACAAACTCTCTTCTGGTGAATTCGAATAGCTCCTTCCTCAGGGAAGTAGGACTTTACGACAGAAACATCGGGATCATCTCGTGATGTGATTTGGTAGGGACCGTGCCAGGGCCTGGACAACTTGCGTTGTTTCCCTTGTTCTTCTCTGGGGAAGCGGACAAGTACCTGGTCTCCAATCTTAAACCGTTGCTGCTTGGCCTTACGGTCATAATACCGCTTGTACTTCTTTTGAGCTTCCTCAATAGATGCTGCAGCTAGGGAGCGGGCTGACGACAATGTCATGACAACTTCTTCCCGATAGTCTTCAGGTGTAGTCCAGGTTAGTTCTGAGGGTGGAAGATAAGCTGCTTCAGCGGGAGACCGTAAGTCAGTACCAAAGAGCAAGTATGAGGGCTTCTCTCCCGTGCTCTCATGAGGTGTGTTCCTGTAGGAGTACAGTATTCCAGATAAGTATCTGTCCCATTGCTTCCCAAAACGGGCTGCGTGTTTGCGTAGAATTGACTTGAGCGTACGGTTAAATCTTTCGACCATACCGTCGCATTCTGGATGGTAAGCGGTAGTGTTAAGTTTCTTTATTCCGAGCATCTGACAGAGGTCCCGCATTAAATGCGAGAGTAGGTTAGTTCCTCTATCGGAGAGTAAACACTCTGGGACACCGTAGAAAGGTACTATCTCATCAACAAGGATACGAGCAATCCTATGGGTCTTCTGATCAGGTATGGCATATACCATCGGCCATTTTGTTAGATAGTCCTGAAAGACCACAACATGTTTGTTGCCGTTGGAAGTTACAGGCAGGTCCATCACATCAACGCCAACTATTTGGAATGGACGTTTCACAGGAATGGGATGGAGTGGTGGTGGTAGGTGCTGTCCTGTGCCTGAAACTATGGCACATTCAGGACAGTTCTTAACAAATTGCTGAGTAGCACCGTACATTCCTTCCCACCAGCACTTGTCTGCCAGGCTCTTGTAAGTGCGGCTTACAGAGAAATGTCCTCCATTGGGACCTCGATGGCTCACATCTAACAACTGTTTAGTCAGGTGTTGGGGAACAGTGACCCTTAGGCGATGCTTTCTCTTCGAATCCACTAGGTGGAGAACATTCCCAGACATCACAAACTGTGATCTCTGCAGAAGGATTTTTCGAGCTTCTTCGTCGCGATCTGGCAATCTGCCATCCTCCAAGTAGAGGATCAGGCTGGCTAGTGACGGATCCTTAAGCTGCTCCTCTCGATATGAGATCAGGGACCCTTCGGCCAACTGCTCGGCGTTCAATAGAGCAGGGAGATCACATTGGGCAAATGAGGACGAGACCACAGCCACTTGGAGTTCGGCTTCTCCCAATCCTTCCTCTGGTGCTGAGCCAACTGGACTACGGGAAAGTGCATCAGCACAAAGGTTGCTCTTTCCAGACTGGTGAAGGATCTTGAGGTCTCGAATGCCTGACCCGTAAACCTTCGTCCACCAGCGGGCGTGCTTCCCACTGGGGCTGGGAGCATTAAGTATGCTCTTCACTGCAGAGTGATCAGTAAATACTGTCACCTCCTGGCCGTACAAGTAACTGTGAAAATGAGTCAGGGCCCACACCACAGCCAGGGTCTCCAACTCAGTTATCCCATAGTTCCTCTCAGCTGCAGTTAGCGATCGACTGGCGTAGGCAACTGGGTGGCCATACCCATCTTGTTGAAACTGAGACAAAACTGCTCCAAGGCCGGAGATGCTGGCATCAGCTTCCACCACAAAAGCTTTGTCTAGGGTAGGATAAGCCAGGACAGGAGCCGAAGCTAGACACTGTTTGAGTGTTGAGAATGACTTCTGGCAATCCTCACCCCAAGAGAAGGTTGCATTCTTCCTTGTGAGCATGTTGAGCGGCTGAGATAGTGCTGCAAAGCGGTGAATGAAACGTCGATAATATGAGCATAGGCCCAGGAATTGCCTAACTTCTTTGACGTCAGTTGGAGTTGGAAATTCCATCACTGAGGTTACAATCCTGGGGTTGGTTTTCAAACCCTCTGGGGTGAGTATGTGCCCTAAATATTCGACTTCCTTGCGAATGAATGCACATTTGGCTAGCTTTAACTTCAACCCTGCCTTCTGAATTCTCTCCAGCACCAGGCGCAGATGAGTGAGATGTTCCTCTAGTGTTCGTGAATAGACTAAGATGTCGTCTATGTAGACTGAAACGAACGCTTGCCCTCCTTGAGGATTCAGTCCCATCAGAACCCGCTGCATAAGCCGCTGGAACACCGCTGGTGCATTTGAGAGGCCAAACGGCATCACTCTGAACTCATAAAACCCATTGGGGACCACAAAAGCGGTCTTCTCTCTTGATCCTGGGGCCACACGTATCTGCCAATATCCACTGGCTAGGTCTAGGGTACTGAAGAACCGGGACTCTCCAAGCTGGTCCAACAGGTCATCGACCCTGGGGAGAGGGTAAGTGTCGAGCTTCGTCACACTGTTTAGCTCCCGATAGTCAACACAGAAACGATGGGATCCATCTCTCTTCCTCACCATCACAATGGGACTAGCCCATGGACTGTTTGATGGCTGAATAATCCCCTCATCCTGCATCTTCTGCAGTTGTCTTGATACCTCCTGCCTCACTGCCAGGGGCATTCTCCTTGCTGCAACTCGTCTTGGTGATGCATCTCCCGTGCATATCTCCATCTCAACCAAGTCAGTTTCTCCTCGTTCACCCTCTTCGAGGCTAAAAGCAGAGTGGTAGTCCTTGAGGAGCATGTGCAGCTTCCTTGACTGCTCCGTATTCAAGAGATCAGGCTTACCCACAGTTTCTCTCAACAAACTGAGGCGCTCTGACTGAGACATCACCGACAGAATACTAGCAGGCTGACATACCGGCCAGTCAGATCCGTCTGTCCCCTCTTCTCCGGGTTCAACAACAGAGACAGAGTGAGAGACTCCTACTATCTCTCCAGCATCTGCATGGCAAGAATAACCATTTGTGTTCGACAACACTATACTGGCAATGCCTCCTCTGTCAGATTCTACGAGGGTAGGCTCCAGGTGTATCCCTGTCTCCTGACTGAAGGCCTCTGATTGCTCAACCAGGCAGCTCACGTTCTCCTGTGCACAATGGACCTGCGCTACTATACTCTGATGTGGGAGGAGATGCACACTTCGGACCAGACTAACCTTCACGAGAGGTACGGTACCAGAGCTGGCTGGTTTGCTAGGCTCCAGCTTCTGGGATTCTCTCACTGGTCTGACTTCTGAATGATATTGAATTATCCCCAATTGCCTGCAGACACCCTCCGACAGTAGAAGGTCATCAGGCGAATCCATCTTTAGGTAGACGGGCGTGGTGAGACACTTCTCATCAAACTCAATTGTGAGCATCATGCGTCCGTCCAGTGTGAACGTCCTCTGGTCATAGGTCTTAGGCGTCTTATCTGACTTATGCAGGTCTCTTTTCTTGAGCTTAGCAGCCACAGCTACTCTCTTAAATAGCTCACCGCCCATTATGGTGATGTCTGCACCACTATCAATAAGTCCGGTTGCTGCCACACCCTGGATTAGCACAGAAACACATTTGGGGACACTCCCCTTATCTCGAAGCTCCACCTTCTTCACTGCTTCGTCATCACTTCCGGATAGGAGGAAATCCAGTGGATCCTCGGCTGGTTTGGTAGTTGCAACCTGCCTAGTGTTAACAGTGCTTGAGTTTCTAGTGTTGCTAGGTGGCTTAGCTTCCGATCTACCCTTACTCTCGGTACGGGGTTTCTTACAGTCTTTTGAAAGGTGGCCAACCTCATTACAGTTGTAGCATCTCAGACTGGACTTCCCACTCCCTCTGTCCTTAGGAGGGGGCCTTCTCTCGCCTTGGCCTCTCTTATGGCTCTGGCTCGGGGCAACAGTGGTCTGTGAGTGCCCAGGGAGAGACTTCCTGTAGAGGTGTCGCTTCCTCAGCTCTGCCAATCGCCTTTCCTCATTTTTGGCTGCTAAACACAAGGCCTGGTAAGTCCCAGCACCTGACACTGAAGATGCCTTCATCAGTTCCAGCTTTAGCCCCTCTTGAAGCTGGCTGTGTAAGAGCGCATTCCTAGTTTCTGCACCTAGGCCATCTCTCCCATATGCTACTCTATAATGCCTCTCTATCCTCCGGATAAAGTCTGAGACAGTCTCATCGTCCCTCTGGGAGGCATGCCGGAAGTCTTGTATGGCTAACATCCTTCCTCCAGGGTCCAGTCTCTCTCTCAGGGCTCCTACAGCTGATTCGTAAGTACCCTTATCTGTGTGGGGAATCAGCTCCCACTCCTGTAGGGCACGCCCTCTTAGGTGGCCAGCTAATTGGAGTAACTGGTCCTCCTCAGACCACCCATTCCAGGTGGAGGCACGTGCGAGGGCAGGTAGCCAGTCATCTAGTCGGATACCCTCATCCTCACCAGAGAACGGGTCCACAGGTGGTGCCTTGCCCCGCCTGACACTCATGGAAGCACCGACAGTTCCCTCCATTCGTGACTTGACTATTCTGCCTGGACTCTCCGCTGAGTCACTGATGCTCTCACGCCCACTCACAGGCGTATCAGGTACAAACTCGGGGGCGGTTGCCTTTAGTGTCCTAGTTGGGGCAATTACACATGCAGCAGCTAACTGTCGCTTCAGTTCTGCTATTTCATCATCTTTTGTTTGAACTACTTCCTCAAATTCTCTGGTTAGCGAGCAATTTGCTTTCCAAAGATCTTTCATACGTGCTGAAATCGATTCTATCTTAGCTCTCATTGTGCTCACCTCCTCTGCAAGCTGTCTATTCTGCTCCAGAACCTCTTCCACCGTAGGCCCCTCCCCTTCTTTCTCGCCTCCAGTGTCACTCGGTTCGTCAGCTCCAGCTCTGCCTTCACCTCCACTCTCTACAGGTGCACCCGCAGCTGCCGTGAGTAGGATCATCTCGAGGAAGGCTCCTTCTGCATCCATTAGTTGCAGCATCAGTCTCTGGGGGTCTTCTGTGGCCTGGATCGCCACTTGCACGTTCAGGGCTTCATGTCCCTGGTCCGCCAGATTCCCCTCGACTATCTGCAGAGTCTCCTCTTTAGACCCAGTGGCAGGTAGATCCAGGGCCATCGCTATGGTCCTCACCACGGGGGCAGTCAGTCTTCTCGAGCTCAGAGATACGGGTCTGTCCAGCGAGAACCCTTGGGGTAGGTCGACGGCTAACTCCTTCGGTGGTGAAGTACCATCTTCATCGAACATCGTGACAGCAACAGCAAAGCACAATCACACGCAGAGTGGCCTTGATACAAGTGGACGTCTACACGTGCCACCACGTGGAGGTTCCTTCCTACTAGCACAACCGTCCGTGAAAAGGAAACCTTCTCCTTGTAGTTACTGGTTCACTCGACCGTTAGCGACGACTACGGGTCCCGATGGCAATAGAGTCTCGGCAGGACCTCCACTGTAAAGTTCTTCTTTTGGTATTCACATGTGCCAACCATTTATCTCTGTTCCATCATGACGTCATCTCAACTAATATGCATGCGTGCATAATAAGCAGAATACAATAAAGAATGATAGACAACTAATAACAGTTAAGTTCTCAAGTCCATGAGTTCTCACTTCCTTACATAAGCTATGAATTTTTAATGAAGCCCGAGGAATCAGCCGGATGTCACCAGACCCTCTCCTTGCGGGTGGGGTATGGGCACGAGACTACCGTTACATTAGTAGGGTGGCAGGTACAGCATCACACAGAAGCGCAAGCACTAAGTGTTGTGGTAACATACTTGAGTGGCTTCATAATGTGATTCCCTGCACTACAATGAGGATAAACAAACGTTTCACTGGTTTCTTCAAGTGCATGAGCTTCACAATATGAAGTGCATACACTTGATATGACTACACATTACTGCACATTGACATGGGACACGTCTGAGTGAGCTCCATGCTACCTGTAGCCTGTGAAAGCATAAAACACAACATCTATTACCCCACAAATGCTATACATTGTTTATTACAAAATTTTGTCCTGTGAACAATCCTGCTATATAATTATGTGGGCTGTAGATATAGTCGCATTTTGTGTATAATGACATGGTATACATCTTCTGTGTGCAGGCCTACTGGTTTCCAGCATTGGTATTAACCACGCTCTCTGTCAGGCAAAGCTCCAGTCCTATATGGCTGAGTACGGGCACTCCTATCCATGGACAATCGGTATTACCCCACCCTCACTCTTAACTGATTTTCAGGACATCCTACAAGACCATCCTAACTCATTTTCACTCTCATTCTAGCCTCATTTTCACCCTCATTCCCAGGTCATTCCAGCCTACTTTCCACCCTCATTCCTAGGCCATTCTAGCCTACTTTTCACTCTCATTCCCAGGTCATTCTAGCCTACTTTTCACCCTCATCCCCAGGTCATTCTAGCCTACTTTCCACCCTGGTCATTCTAGCCTCATTTTCACCCTCATTCCCAGATCATTCTAGCCTACTTTTCACCCTCATTCCCAGGTCATTCTAGCCTACTTTTCACCCTCATTCCCAGGTCATTCTAGCCTACTTTCCACCCTGGTCATTCTAGCCTCATTTTCACCCTCATTCCCAGGTCATTCTAGCCTCATTTTCACCCTCATTCCCTGGTCATTCTAGCCTCATTTTCACCCTTATTCCCAGGTCATTCTAGCCTACTTTCCACCCTCATTCCCAGGTCATTCTAGCCTACTTTTCACCCTCATTCCCAGGTCATTCTAGCCTACTTTTCACCCTCATTCCCAGGTCATTCTAGCCTACTTTCCATCCTCATTCCCAGGTCATTCTAGCCTAATTCCCCCAAGATCATGGGACCACGGATCAAATATCATCATAATTTCATAAATATGCAGCAAGTTTAGTAGTTTATGGCTCCCTTACCATTGTTGTTCAGATTTAGACCACTTTCTTCCCTAAAGGAGATGAAATGGTGCAGCCAGAAAAGACGGAAATGCTTCTGTTCTTGGTGAGCAACATAGACACATGCAGACGATTCGTGTCCCTTGATTTCATATTTTGTTAGGGTTCACTCATTTTATTTTACAATCCCTCCCTTCCCCCTTCTCTTCTCTCCTTCCCATTTCCCCACCTCTTTCCTCTCCCTCTCCTCTCCCTCTCCTCTCCTCCACTCTCCTCCTCTTTACTTTCTTTACTGCTCGTTCCTCTCCTTTTTCTCTTCCACTCTACCCCTCTTCCCTCTCTCTTTCTTCTTCCCTATTTCATCCTTCCTTTTCCCTTTCTCCTTCTTCTCTCCATCTCTCCTTTTCACTCTTCCTTCATCCCTCCTTCCTATTCCCCCCTTCTTTTATCCTTCACCCTCTTCCCTCTTCTCTCCTTCCTTTCTCCTCCATCTCTTCTCCTTCTCCCTCTCTCCTCTTCCCTTCTCCCTCCCCTCACCCAGGCTGGGCAGTACATGCTGAACTTTGAGGCCACACACTGTGTTGCACTACCACGAGATTTTTTAATAGTACCAGCAACTGGAAATCTCTAGCCACACCGGAGAAATAATAATGACTGTACACGTAGTAAAACATTAGTCTCATTCTCAGACCTCTGCATTCCTGCAGGTATATATTGACTCCGGTAACCTCAAAGTCTCTGCCACCATCCAGTGTTTGATACTGTAACACTGGACGGTGGTAAAGGCTAGTCTCGGAACCAGACCCTTGCACGTGGAGGAGGAGGGTAATAGGGTTCCTCCTCAGTTTGTGATAGTCTGGTACCATGGGCTGGTTCTGAGACTAGGTAAAGGCTTGAGAATTAGGATAAAGGAACATGTTGTCTTTATCTTGTCTCTGCTTAGCATTCATTCTCAGGCTCCTCCATAGCTTTTCACATGAAGTTAGGGAAGAGCCTAACAAGAAGACAAAATCCTGCTCAGACTGCTAAAAAAAATGATGACAATATATTGAATATAAAACAAACAACACAAAAAAGGTGCATCACAAGAGAGACTTCACAGGTGTTTCTGCTTTTCTTTGCAAGTGTCAACTCCAGCACCTTGATCTGCAAGTGCATGTAAACATTTCCAAACAGGAAATGGAGAATCTGATGTCCTTGACATTGAGATGACCTTGATCTGTCACACAATCATGTAATTTCTCTCGCATGCTGCATGTACCAGTGGAACAATTTGCTGCTATAGGAGGAGAGGGATACAGGAGGTAAGGGTGGAGCCGGGAAATGGTAGTTGATGGGCGTTTGCTACAGTTATTAAAAGTTTTTGTCAGTCAATGCACAAGATGTGGCGGGTGGTGGTGAAATGCCTCGTGAGAAGTGCGAGGTGGTTGAAGGTGAAGTCATGCGTGATCCTCGGTCTGCTCACTGCGATCTTGCTGCTCCTGTTTATGCACTCCAAGGAGACAGCAGTTGTTTACACAAGTCCCTTCAACGAGAGTTTGTGTTCACGTTATAAGGCGTACTGTGACAAGTTTGCGAGAGGTATAGAGCACACAGATTCCGGTCATTTTCTGAACAAGACAGACGAAGCACTGGGGTACATTGTTGCAACCCGTTACTATGAGCAACAGAGCATGGCTTTACGTAGCCTCTTGCAACTTCAGTGCTTCGGAGGGGGTTATGGATTACAAACAGTTGAACCGTTTTTCATCAGATCCTTACTTGGCATGCCTTTTGATAGTTTAGTTAATGGTGATCAGCCTTTAACATTTGGAGACATTTTTGATGTGGATCTCTGGAATTCACAGATGACAGAAGTAGGATATCCTCGCATGGCAACGTGGAAAACGTTTTTACAGAGTGCACCAAAAAAGGTGGTTGTTGTATGTATCAAATATCGTAAGCCACAGGGGCATCCTCCTCACATACGTGCACCTTCACCTGGTTTCAACTTTAGAACAGGCTGCCCTCAGGAATGTTACCACAAATTTAACACAAGTTTGCGCTTCCTTGCAAAACATGGTTTTAAATTGGTGCAGAAATCATGTGCAAACTTTATAGATTATGGAGGAACAGTTACATCTGATAGCTTCATGGAAAATCTACTTGGGAAGTACAAGCCTGGTAAAGTTACCATTCTACTGAATGAATTTCGAGGATTCTTTGGAGTGTATCGACTCCCAGTTTTGTCTGGGTGTGGAATAGTTCACCATGATCCGAACATTACCATCCTCCCAAGCACCAGGATAATGGAGGACGCAAAGTACTACATTGCTACTATGTTGCACAATCATCCCTACGTTGGCATCCTAGTCAGATTTGAAAAACTACTGTTACAGCATTATGACATTGGTAAGTGCACACGACAGCTAGTGGACCTACTCACCAATTTATCTTCAGTGCATCACATGGAGAATAATTACTTTATAGCAATGGACATTGGAAAGTTTGGCAGTCGAGGGACTACCACTGCAAATATGCTGCAGTATGGTAAACAGGTGTTTGAAGCTGTGTATGAAGAAGATTGGAGCTTCCAGGAATGGGAGAAGAGTTTTGAACTCTATACATCTAATAGCGAAGTGGCATACATTGCAAACCTTCAGAGGACAATAGCTTCCAAGTCAAAGTGTATAATTGGGATTGGTGGAGGCCAGTTTCAGGAGCAGGCCTTGAACCTTTACAAGATGTTTCATCCAGATCACAGGTCACAGTGTATACATGTGCTCTGTGCACCTCCCATTGAGGACTGGTGACTGGGAGTAAAGTCCTGTCTGTCTGTCCCCCTCATGGACGTTTATATGGCTTGTACCTTTCTCTTTTATTGTCTGTGTACTGGTTTGCCTAGCCTCAGTTTTCGGTTCCACAAATGTTGTATCATACAAAATGCAAGACAAAATCCGGAACGGAAAGCCTGGATTCAAGGCTAGTGATAGCGATTTTCGAATTTGGACGCGGTTTTTACGGAAATACGTATACTTCCGTGTTATCAGGCTTGACTTTAACCCCTGAGCCACTGCAGATCTTTTGTAACTGGAAAAGGTAGGCGAGCCTGGGAACGAAGCTGACTTACGTACAGCAACCTGTTGCAAATAAGTAGAGGTATATGAAAAAAGGTCCTGTGTGGCTAGGATGGCTCATGATTGTAATTTTTTTTGATTACTCTAGCCAATGAAACATTTATTAATAACTATTATTTTTGATGATGGTAACTGCATAGTTATACCAAAAAATTTGTAAAATAAACGTTTCAGTGGCTGAAGTAATCAAGAAATTTAAAGTCAAGTATAAGTATAATAGGATGAAACACTTTGAGTGTATATATATATCTAGAATGTTTATAAAAAGTTGCAGCATTCATGCCGGCTTGGATGTTCTGACTGGAGATCAATGGACTCACACAGAGCTGCATTTCCAGTCATGTTTGCAGAAGATCTAACTCCCTGATAGACGTAATATAGAGGCTCTTAGCAGGCACAGCTCAAGTGGCAACATATCCACCCCATCACCATTTTGCTGTATGGCACTCAACATTGCAGCAAGTCTCTTACAGAAGATGTGGCAGCTCTTCCCATACCCCAGTTGATAGGGCTGGTGGTGTAAAAAGTGAATGCCTTACTTCTCTGATTCTCTGGTCACATGGAAATATCTTCTTTTGCTCATGCAAGATATAGGTACACTTACACTATATATACACTACACACACAAGGACACACACGCAAGCTACTGTGACTTGGACAGAAAGGAAGGGTACCTCTGCGTGCTTTGAACAGTATCAGATGCATGGTACCTGGTAGGGTGAACAACTGTTGCATGCTCCCTGCTGGATCTGTTAACACAGCAGCACCGTCCTCCAGTGCCTGTTTATTAATCACTCTTCCTCGTCTCAATCAACAGTTTTCCACTCATGACCACACTGTAGTCTTGGCAACTGCAAATTCATTAGAGAACACTACTGCAAGACTTACTATAAGTTGCAAAATTTCATGATTATTATGCTAGTAAATTCTGCAGTGTTGTTCATACTCAGAGCACTGTAGGAGGGGCACAGTATTCCATCACTGGCATCAAACTTAAATGATACTACTTTTAGTAGATACAAGTACATGCAAATGTTTTGCGCATTCAATTCTTACTAGACATCTCACCAGCACTGAAGCGAGAAGTACAGTTTGATGTTACCTTGCTCTATTTTCAAGTTTGCTGAGATAGGCTGATACACAGTAAGCTATAGCTCTGTCCAGGTGTGTAGCACCAATTCGGAAGAGAATAAGGTAAGCAAGCTATACTAAGGGCTGCATTCAGGTACAATGGCCTGTATTCAATGTTGGGAAATATTACTTGTGAGCATTGGTGAGCTGACTGTTGAGCTGCATGTTGGGGTAAGTGGGATCTATAATATCCACAGCTCAGTTTTATCTTATCAGTTTTACATAGTTGCCTACACTTTAGATAATATTTTTAGATTAATTTTCATATCGATCAGCGTGACACAGCTTTTCCAAACCATTCATTAGTACTATGTCCATATTCCGTGCATCTACCTTTAGGAAATTACCAATGAGTCAACCAAGTTAAAGACTCATGCACTTATATATAGGTATGTACCATAACAAAATTTGTGAAGGAAGGCAAAGTAATCTGGCAAGTAGTAATGTTGACAGTTTGCTGTCATGAAACCCCAGGATGTATCAATCTTAACATCAAGATTGTTGTTTGGGGATCACCTGTTGATAGCGATAAATAGACTATGTTCTAGTTATCCATTGTTACAGTAACGTTGATCGCTTGAAAATATTATTGCAATGTTAATATTTCCTAGAAATTTTATCGCCAAGTGTAACTATTTTAGCCACTTTCCCAGGTCTCCCCTGTTTTTGGTTCTTCAGTTTGCATTCAGTTAATACACCAAAGAACAAACAGGAGAGGCCTGGGAACGAGGCAAACTTTTTTGTAGAAAATGTCATTGCCACCAGAAAATTTGATTGCTCAGTTTAAAGGAGTGCGTGACTCCCCTTGTCAGTGACCCCCCAGTCACTCACTCCTAGGAACACTGATTCCCCTAGATCAGGGGCTCCATGTGAGTGACATTTACCTACTGTAGGAAAATGTGTACATACAGGCAGATGCAAAGAATTGGTATGAATGTTTAACTTTGCTCACACTGAATATTCGACTTACTACAAGGGTAAATCACTATCTCAATACTAGGTTATCAAATGGGAAAGAGTTGGGGAATGAATACATAGCCACAGAAGCAGAAGCTCTCAATGAAGAATCTGTGGCTTCTGTAGCAGAAATTATTTCAACTTTTGAGAAGTGGGGGGGGGGCTTAGCCTCTAGAATCGAGTTTGTTGCACGTAAGGCCAGACCTAATTAATGTTTTGTTGCTCGAGCCCGGCAGGTCAAAATTTTTCCATTTTCGAAAAAAAAAAAATTTGATCACGTGATTGAATTAAGACTTAATGCACACGTGCACGTGGCTTCGTCACAGATGGCTCGTTTGTGGCTCAGCGTGGGAAGTCGTTTCAGGCTGCACCGTGCTTTTCGGGTCCAGAATCATTAACTGTTCCCAGCAGGAAACTTTTGGCAACTTTTTGTCATGGTTAGAGGACAAGTTCTCAGAGAGTGACTTTTTTTTTCTTTTTTTTATTACCGGCCACCCGGGTCAACTTTGTGATTAAGCTAGCTTGAGCAACAAACCATCAAGTAGGTCTGGCCTGATGAGAGTTTAAAATCTTGGGGGGTTTCAGCCCCCACAGCCCCCCCCCCCCCCCCCCCCCCCCCCCTTGCCTACACCCTTGAAGTTTGATGCCAGTGATACAGTACTTGTACCTCTCCTACAGTGCTTTGAGTACAGCAACACTGCAGAATTTACCAGCATAATTATTATGAGAATTTGCAACTTACACTTACAGTAGAGATCACCAACGTGAGAATTCTAGTACAGATGTCAAGACTACAGAGCTGGGAATGACTGGAAACACGTTGATCACTGAGATAAGATTCAAGGAGGGGTGATCAGGCACTTGAGGACAGCACTGCTATGTTGGAGATCCAGTAGTTAGTAACTTTTCATACCCAGTTGTTCATCTCTCCGCGAAGCGCGGTCTGCTACGATTCAAAGCGTGTGTAGGTAGCTACCATGCATAGTAGAGCTATGCATGCAGTGGGCAAGCGTACAGTAGGGGTTAAAGTCAACGTTGATAACACGGAAATATACGTATTTCCGTAAAAACCGCGTCCAAATTCGAAAATCGCCTAGTGATAAGTTTCTAAGGGATATTGGCAACATGCATGCAAACTAGATGCTGTCATCACCATAAGCACAGAAAACAACCCTTGAAAGCATTGTCAATTATACATAGTCTAATTCCATGCCATGCCGTCGGAATCGGAAACGAGACAAGCTTTTAAGATGAACTTTGAACTATGAGTGCTGAGCTGCCTTTGTCAGCCTACAAGTATGGCAAAATCGCTTACGCGAAGACTAAAGATAGTGATCGTTACAGGTACTTTGACTGGGTTCTTGTTGTTAGGCATGCAGATGGTAGAGAAGGGAGGAGTGACATCACAAATCAAGAGCAGTGGAACTGTGTCCAGGAGACTGAGCTATGCGTATGACATCAGCACTGACAATGTCTCCCAACTCAGTTCTTCGTATGACACGACAGTGGAAGAGACTGATAAAACAACTTATACAAGCTACCTCGTTGCTTTTCACTACTATGAACAACAAACTCAAGCCTTGAGAAACTATCTACAGTTTCAATGCCTTGGAGATGCCTTTGGCATGAAGATAGTTGAGCCGTTTATATATAGATCCTCATTTTCGTTTCCCTTTGGGGAATTGATTGCAGGCAATGAACTACTTACGCTAGGAGACTTGATTGACCTTGATTTATGGAATCAGCAGACTTCCACAAAGTTTGGATTTCCTCCTGTATCCTCTTGGGTCAATTTTTTACAATCTGCTCCCAAAAATGTTATCATTGGCTGTGTAAAGTATCGTAATTCTCATCATTTTCGCCCCCCTTCTCCTGGCTTCAACTACCGAACAGGATGCCATCCAGAATGTTTCAGCAGTTTTGACAGAAGCCTTTCTTTTCTAAAGAAGTATGGGTTTCAACTGGTTAGAAAAGCATGTGCAAACTTTATTGACTTTTCAGGAACAGTTACAGAAGACAGTTTTTTTGAAAACCTCCTTGGAAACTTACAGCCTAACAATGTGACAGTTCTACTGAATGAATTTCGAGGTTTCTTTGGTTTAACACGGCTACCAGTTTTGTCTGATTGTGGCATAAAACATCATAAGACGGAGATAAGCATTAATCCAAGTGCAATGATAATGAGAGACGCAGAAAGATATATTTCAAATGTGTTTCATAACGAGCCATATGTTGCAATTTTGGTCCGAGTTGAAAGAGTAGTCCTTCATCTACACCACAACATCACTATGTGCTCAAAGAGCCTCCAAGAGGTGTTGAACAATCCACGCAAAACTCACAGTGTCAACAAGTACTTTCTGGCCATGGATGTTGGAAGGTTTGGGAGCCATGGCGCTGCACTGAATCATTTGCAAGGCCATGGTGAAGTCATCCTCAATGCAGTCTACAAAGGATCATGGACATTTCAAGAATGGGAAGAGAGCTTTCAAAACCTTGCATCTCATGATAACCCAGCATATGTTGCAAACTTGCAGCGAGCAATAGCTGCAAAGTCACAATGTGTGATCATGGTTGGAGAAGGAGGGTTCCAAGCACAAGCTAGAGCACTTTACGAGAGGTTACTTCCAGCAGCAAACTCTCGGTGTGTTCACAAACTCTGTAATCAGCATTTATTGGAGCAGGATGAGCTAGGAGACTTTTAACTCACACCCAAACCAATCAATCAGTCATTCAGTCATATAATATACTTGCACAATCACAGTCTATGTGCTTTTTCACTATACATACTGGACATATGATCTGTTGGTGACAGTTACAAAGAACATACTCTTCTATTACAGGTCTATATAGCTTTCTTGTCACTCAGGGTCCTACACATAGAGGAAATGAGCCTAGATACAAGATTTCTTTCAACAACCAAACATTCATGAGCTAACCCACTCACAGACATGATCAGCTAGTGTTACTGGATGTGAATGCATGCATAGAAAACATCTAGTAAACAGATGTTTGGTCGATCAGCCTGCTCTGCTTCTGAGTACGTCCCTTGTCATTTTATGATATGAGATGGGAGTTGGGAGTATATAGAGCCACAGTATGGTGGTGACTTGTACCTCATCAAAATTAAGTTACTCAATTTAAGGGCTGGGTGTATGGTGCCGTAAGTTAATATCCATGCAGACCATACATGACTGCAGTGTAGTCTGGGACACCAGACAAAGATTTGGTGGTTGTTCAACAATCAAAGTAATTATCAGCTACAAACCGGCCTGCATCAAATGCACAAAGGTTGAAGTTTAGCTGCATGGGTTGCACCAGTATCAAGCTTATACAAGCTATCACTTGTGCACAAATTCATGTACCGTAATCACTCAAAATAGGCCTACCCTCGAAAATAAGCCCACCCCCCCTCTTTTGAGTAAAGTTGTTACTTTTCTCTCAAAAGTATGCCCACCTATTTACGCCACAGTACATGCTGTTATGTTAAGCAAGAAGCACTGAGGAAGCAGTGCTGTGCAAGAGGAGGGACTAACTTGAAAATGAAGGCAGACATCATTTGCTGTTATTGCATAAGCAAGTGCATGAGCATTGCAGAATCACTGCATGCGTACATAAATAGGGCTTGACTTCATTGCCCCAAAATTAACTCGAGATTAATCTCAACTACAAATACCCTTCTGCAATAATGCATACAAACACCAACTGTGTGCTATAATATTATGGCATGCAACATGGGAGCAAGTAACCAAACCATTGTATAATCATTAGTACATTATAATTGTTTAGGACTGAAAAAATTGCTCTCATATGAATAGCCCTGAAAGAATGAGAACTCTTTCATCTTTGTTTCCACATAGGTTTGTAGACCTGGAGACCACACAACAAGGTCCCTGGTTCGGGATACAGTATGAAAGGTCTTGTCTTGGCATTGCTGCAGATAATCTGCTGGGCACTCCAGTTGCAGAAAATCACATATGGATTGAATAGTGCTCTTCGGGTCTTGGACCAGTTCTTCTGTGTGGACATGCAGCACCTTCAGGTTGCTGGCTTTGATCATACCTTGTACCGCTTTAGCACTTTCAAACACCTTGTCTGCTGTCTCTGTTACTATGGCAGTGCTATATTTAGTAACATGAGACGACACAGAGGAATTCAGCAGCTTGTGAGGAAAACCAGGTCCCTGGTTATAGATGAGGCGAGTTGTAATCATGTCAAATGGGTTTCGACACACATGAATCACATAAATTGGCACTTTTACCACTTTTGTCAACTGGCGGTACTTGTCAACAAACAAAGCTGGAGAACCGGCATAAAATGCTGTAGTTTTGGCAGCCTGTTTATCACCAATAACTTTGAGTGTCTTGTATCTCCCTTGCCAAGCCGACTCAATCCTCAGCGTGTAACCTTTCATTCCTCCCTTGTATGGACTCCTTATTCCCCTGGTTGCATCGTAGTAGCTGTGTTGGTACAGCATCTTGAAGAGGGCGTTCTTCTTAATCTTCATTTGAGGCGGATGTAGCCATGTATCAAGAAACTCATGGCATTCTTGGGTGATGATTATGTTGGGGTGGGCATCCATCATGCTAGCAATGATGCTTGATCCACTTCTGGCATAGCCAATGAAGAAGACAAACTTCTCCACACCGTCAACATCTTCTTGTGGGAGTGTAGGCAACAGTAGGTCTGCAGCTTGTGACTTCTTTAGTGACCCCTTTAGGCTTACTTGGCTGAGATCAACGACTGGTACTGTATAATGGAAGTAATGAGGTAAAGAAGGGCTTATGAAGGCTATAGTGTCTGATGAGGAACACAATCATACAAAGGGTAGTATCTTCCCTAGCGACCAAGGGGGCTGGGCCCAAGACTATACAAAGGCACGAGCAGTCAATCCCATGAATGAAAAAAGGGAAGCCTAGTATGCACTAGTCCACAGAAATGATGCAGATAGCTAGTATAAGATGAACAAACATGCAAGAGAACAGCCAATGTTGCAGATTTTCGCTTGCAGGCAGTGTGCTTGTACACGCATAGCAATTGCTGGTCTCTCAAGCCAGATCATTTTGTTCCTCAGCGCGATTCGCAAACGGAAGGGGTCCGGCTTGGGAGACTAGTCTCCATCACAAAATACCTTAAATCGTGTGCAGGTTGCAGGACTGCAGTTTGCATGCTACCCTACCTGCTTGAACATTTCCTTCATCGGGTGCCACTTTTGCGGTGCGGACTCCCCTGGCAACAACTGCAACCTTTCTGCAGTCTCGTTTTCCAGTATAGGCCAGCAGAAGTACTACTGCAAGAAGACTGGAGACCACAACGAAACTGCCCTTCTTACCCACGTTCATCTTGCTCGGCGTACGACAAGTAACGTGACTGCGCATGCGCACAATGGCCTGGAGCTTGTGACATTACGTACCTCGACACAATAATATTCATTCATAGTACAGCAATGACAAAGGGACAATATAGAGATTTTAGTTAAACTTTATGTCACTTCTTCTTAAAAGGGTACAGCCGATTATGTCCTTTAGTGCTACTATGTCCTGAGTGAAGCTCATCAACTTTGTGTTCAAGCTCCTGGTTCTTACACTGTGCTTCGACTAGAGCTAGTTTAGTTTCTGCTAACTCTAATTCCAAGTCTCTTAGCCTCTGTTCTGAAGAAAGAGACGAAAGGTGGTGACCAGCACTCGCCTCCATTGTACCTGTTGACACACTGCCTAGCTTTGCCTGTATGTGTGTGTGTGTGTGTGCGTGCATGTGTGTGTGTACCCATGTGTGTGCAGTAATGGTAAGAAAGAGGAGAGAAATTTTATGACTGCAGTTGTCATATTTAGAGTGGCATACCAACCACAGCTAGGGTACCAGAGTCACAGTCAGAAAAGTATCTAATAGCAGGGTTTCACACAGGTTTTTAAGTTTGGGGGGGGGGGGGGGGGGGGGAGACAGGGGGGCAGGGAACTGTCAGACAGAGCTGTTTAAAGAAGCAGGGATCACTATGGGGGGTTGAGAGTGTGACTGACTCCTCCCCCCATCCTTCAGAAAATTACATTTCTGATTCTGTGACCATTTTGAAGATATGTTGCCAAAGTTGTAGTGAGAGGGAGAGGGACCCAGGGTTCCCATATGTAACCCTCACTAGGGAATGGCTCAGACTCCCACCCGACACTCTGCTATTGCTTGCCTTGCTTTCTACTCAGCGACTACAGCTAACCTTGACTTCTAATAGCTCTTGATTCAGTTCTTCCTTCTGCTTCTGATGACCCTCATCCAACTGCTGGAATAACTAACAAGAGAAACAGGGTACTAGTGGGTTAGGCTCTCCCAATTCAGACATACTACTACGCAACAAAATGAGCACAGAATAAAGCCACGCATTGGTCGAGGTCGAAGTGAGGCAAGTAATCATGATGCAAAGCCTCTTTGTGTTCAACATCCTTGCAAGAGGTGGTATACGCTGAGACAGTGAACGCTTGTTCGAACTTTTCTCCAAGGAAAGAAAGCCATCAGATTGCATTTGGGTGAGACAGAGGACAGTGTGAGGGCAAACCACTTTGTGAGTCATGTTACACAAGGTTTGGACTAAGCCTCAGGACAGTGAAAGCACATCATCGACATTTGTTCCAATTCTCATACACTGTCCTAATAAACATGGTTCTGAAAAATGGGGAAGAAAATTGTCATGGTAATCTACCTGTTTGTACTCTGCAATGGCCACTTGGTGTTGCTGTCTCTCCTCCATTAGCTGCATCATCACTTTCTGGTACTCCTCCTTGGCCTGGGGTAAAAGGTCAAAGGTCAGGTGTTCATGTCTAGAGCCCATACCCAGGCCTTCATCACAGTGTACACATACATAAAATGTGAGTAATAATCAATGATCGGTGTTAACCATTCAACAACAAAACTTCCCTGATCAATACGTGCAGAAGCTATATAGGTGTCCCAGTATTGTGTACTCTTGTAAGTGCACATAATTGTACAAGCCATGTAAGACAGGGGATTGGCAGGATTGCTTATCTAAAAGCACTGTAACCATTATTATCAGCCAATAGCCAAACAATGGGAAGCAGGAATGAAGGCACCAGTAGCTACCCACAATAAACAGAAACCCTACATGGTGTTGACATTCCGCAGCAGCATACATAGAAGAGAGAGAAAGAGAGAGAGAATTGGACTTGTCCTCCCCCTGTAATATGCATTGCAACTTGATGAACGTATTTTTTTTTTACACATGAGAGAGAGAGAGAGAGAGAGAAACCAGACCTACATTAGGGCCTGGTTAGGTAAGAGAAAGTGTGGAAGGATTTCTAACATGAGATACAGTGTCATTATAGCTCTGTGTTTGCCTGGATTCATTCTTGCGTCTTCCTGATCCCCCAACTCATATTCTGACAATAAACCAAACCATTAACATGCTTAGAACTCTTGCCTCACATTGGAATAACATAAACCATGTTGTTACCGGGTTTTTTTTTTTCGATACGTGTAATGTCATGATCACACTCAAGAGTTTATTAGTCACACTGTATCACACAAAAACCTTCCAGGCTTTCCTTCTGATTTTCTCCAAAGCCTGGGTTCGAGGTTAGACACAGACATGACTAGAGCTAGCACATTGTTGAAGGAAGAATTTCTAATGTAGTGCTTCACCTGTGATTTACATTCTCATCAATAACACTTCAACAGCATATGAACGCATATCTAACTACAGCTTTTGGTAAGCAGAGAATTTGGGCACTTATAAGTTCAAAGTTACGCCCACTTTACCACACCAAGTTCAATTCTGGGCATCCAAACCCGAAAGTGTCAATTGTAATTTTTAAAATATGCATTCCAAGCATTATTATAGAGTATTCAGTATTCATGAGGAATTTATGTGGAATTCATGCAATAGCGATAATTCATGAGAGGAAAAATATAAATACTAAAAGTAGGGGTACTAAAAAAACTTTTTTATGCAGTAGTGCATTTTCAGAAATGCAGGAGTGAAAGAAAAAAATATCAGTTGCAAGGGAAAAGAAAAAAAAAATCTGTCAGAGGTGGGATTCGAACCCACGCCCACATACGTGGACCAGAATGCTTCGAACTCGCACTTGCGAGTAAGGAATTTATCCTTGAGTCTGGCGCCTTAGACCACTCGGCCACCCTGACAGCTGACTAAGATTGCGCGCAAATTGTCTTATAAGCTAGTGTATATGTAATACGCAATCACAAGCATAGTGACGTATCGTGCTGACAGCTGTGCGGTGACGTAATGTACTATATACTTGCCTGCTGTAGTTCTTCTCTCAGCTCACTGATTTGGATCTTGGCAGCCTCTGCACTGCTCTTCTTTGCCCGGCCTTCCTTACTGAGAGTGTCTATCCTCTCCTCCAGCTGCAAATAAAATGGAAGATCTAATCCAACATACAATGAGAGTATTGGTCATTCCATGTGCCCTGCAACTTGCTGCAAATTTAAGTGAACTGGCCTCAGCTCTAGATTTATCTAGCCTTGTTCCAGGTTAACCTGGAACAAGGCTAGAGATTTCTCTTTATGTTTATTAGAGACAGCCTGAGAATAAAACTGGCGTGTTTAATTGACAAAAAGATAGTCAGACAACATTACATTAGTTTGCCAACAGAATAGTGTTATCTTGTATAGGCTCATTGCTACATGTATGTATTGCCAGATAGTCTGTTTCAGCTTGTCGGCCTTCTCCAGCTACCATAGCACTGCAAAGTTTAGTAGCTACTATCTTTTGGTCAATGTATTAAACCCGCCAAACTAATGCAATGTCGTCTGACATCTACACCCCGTCTCACGACCAAGCTACATCAATTATTGTAGACTATGACATGTAGTGCACACTGACCCTGTCCATCTCAGTCCTGAGGGTGACCTTGCTGGTGACCAGCTCCTGGGCTAGGTTGTCATTCTCCTGCTCAAGCCGGAGCAGCGTGTCTCGCAGCTGCTTGTTCTCACGCTACACAAGAAAAGGCAAGTCACTTGTATAACAGATATTGCTCTTAGAAATATCATAGCCTCGTTCACGCGTGAGGAAAGCCTGGGAATAAGGCTACTTGTACCACACGTTGTGATATTACATACCACAACACATAGGTAGTCTTGGTACCAGATCCTCTCATGGCACTCTAGTGTGTGTAGGTCGTTTACCAGTCTACATAGTGGGTACCGTATAGAAGGTAACCAACCAACTAGTGTGGATCGCAGGTAGTACACATCCTATTGGCAGTCCTTACCCTAGCCTCATTCCTATTTTTGAATGGGTCTGGGAACGAGACTATCCGTACACTAGCTAATACTTTTATACCACCATACATTCTGAAATGTCATCACAGTTTTTGTTGTTGATGACTCTGTTCGGGCCAAGAGCACATGATGACATCATGTTTACAATAAAAATGACATCACCATGTACTCTTGTCAGAGGTACAGTGGGTTACTACCGCAACTTGATCCTTGAAGGAGGGGCAATTGGATAATACGTCTGGTTCTTAGAGTGGTACGGTGCATGCTCCCCACCTCCAGTCTCTTGACAGGGTCCTCCAGCTGTGCCAACTGGTCCCAGTACTCTTTCTCCAGCTTCTTCAGCTTTCGCTCACTCACCTGGAGTCAAGACAGCTGAATGTATCATCACACATACCTACGTACACCACCATATGACACTCGTGTAACTAGTTGCTAATTGCAAGAAAATTGATATATTTCTAGTCACAAATACTGATCCTAATAGCCCCCCAAACTTAAGCTTCATTGCTTGGGCTGAATATATAAATGTACATGTATCTGACTAACCTTGTAGGTTGACATGGTCTGGAACAAGCCCTTGCATTCCTCTTCAGACTGAAATTTCCGGGGCAGTGTCACTCGGAAGAAGTTCAAGATGCCTTCAAAGTCCATACCCATCAGCTCCTTGCGAGAAACCTGGAGAACGTATACAGTAAAAGCTCCGAACAAAGGACACATTGGGGACAGGCCAGTTGTCCCTTGTAGAGAGGTTGTCCTCTTCTCAGAGGTTTTCTTTTAAACCTATTGGAAATTTCTTACAGACGGAAAATAACACTTAAATGTATTATTATAATATATTCTGCTTCATTTTGATGGTTTTTTCAATAGCAAGATGGCAAGAGCAACACTACTATCATGAGAATGATGCTTCTATAAAGGACCACCGCTGCGGGGCCGGAGTAGCCTCGTCCCCGGCGCTAACCCTCCGCACCGGGTACCAGGCTAGGTCCGGAGGTATCCGTTATAGGCATTCGGTATACTTCCGGTAGGCGTGGTAATCTGTGATCGGCTGGGCTGTTGAACGCGATGAGGTTGTCGCATTTTTGGACCTCTCCGTTGCTTTACGCTGATGAGAAAGGCTAGCACGATGAGCAATAGTGCTAATATAGTGCTCGGTCTTTGAATCCAGCGACGGTGGCGTTACGAATGCGGTTGACAAGCGTCCGCATAATGTGGGTGTAACTTCACTGTTCGTTTTCGGAGGTAATTTTGTATTGGCTAAGGTACGTCGGGGACTGATCAGTGTCCGTTGTTCGGAGTTGAGAGGTGTCCGCTTCTCAGAGGTTCGAAATGTATTAGTTATATGGTAAAATCAATCGGGGGCAAGTGAGCCGTCCGCTGTACGGAGGTTGTCCGCTTTTCGGAGGGTCCGTTATTAGAGGTTTTACTGTACACAGTGATACCTCAATACAGCAAATAGTCTTGTCCCCAGACTTCATCAGGCGCATATATATTACTTAAAAACAACATGCACTGGGGTTGGTTTTAGGTTTGGGACCAGGGCTATACATTTGACATGCAACAAAATATGTAACAAAATATGGAATGAATACAACATTGTTTGTTGGATGATGCTTAGCAAGGAAATCTTTGAACTTGAGTAACACAAAGTCGAATGGGTGATGGTAATAAAGGGTGTTGCTAGTGGGTTGCTAGTGGTAACATAAGTTCCAGGGAGTGTTTACAGTGTAAAATAGTATAGCAGCCCCCCCCCCCCCACCTCAAGGATGGGGGTGGTGATGCGAGGGGGGAACAGGCTGATTATGTGATCTTACCTTCAAGAGAGCCAGAGCAACTCTAAATACAACAGGGATTTTCTGCAGGGGAAAAAACAAACAAACAACATAATCGGATGATGGAAAACGGGTGGGACCATTTTGCTGTGATGAGCCAGAGCTAGCCCCACACTAGCAGGACTGTAGTGCTTGACAAACTAGCAGTAAATCTTGATACGCCCGTTATGAGTTACACATGCACACATGCACACAAACCTTGATACGGCTGTTACGAGATACACATACACACATGCACACATACACACAAACCTTGATATGCCCGTTACATGCACACATGCACACAAACCTTGATATGCCTGTTACATGTACACATGCACACAAACCTTGATATGGCTGTTACGAGTTACACATGCACACATACACATGTACACATACACATGCACACATACACATGCACACATACACATGCACACATACACATGCACACACCTCACAGAGGTAGATATCAAAGATTCTGTAGACAATGGAGAGGGGGAACTTGGCAGTGTAGATAGTGAGGAACCACTGGGAGGCGTACATATGTGTCTCTATTCCACATGATTGGAAGTGCTGATTCAGCTCCGACATGTGCTCCTGAAGGAGAAGTAGGTAAGAAGGATAGAGAACTGTTAATATACCTCTACCATCCATGTGTGCGAACATAACAGGCTCAGAGTCTTAAGTCAGAAAATGGAGAGAGGTGGACAATCAGTCTCTTCCAAGCCTCTCACACCCCAATCTTTCATTGTTTGTAAGTGATGAAGGCTTGGGGTGTGAGAGGTTCGGAGCGGGGCAGCGAGCAATGATGTCGCTTAAGCTGCACCCAATGACTCACATCCATGAGTTTGTCTAGCTGGTAGAACATGAGGTGCAGGTTTTGGAAGTTGGCCTTGAAGACGTCTCGGTGGCCATAGTTGTACATGATCTTCACCAATACACTGAATGCTTGCTCCTCTGGCATTTTCTGTGTGTGCGTGCGTTCATGTGCATGAGTGTGCATGGGTGTGTGCACATGTGCATGTACACAAATTCATGAAGCATGAAAAAGGTACATGTTAGGCCTATACAAAGTCGTCCACTGCACAGGACACATTTTGGCCAATACCAGGCCTCATCAGCTATGCTTGTATCTAAAATCATAACTGTTTTTGAAAGTGCACAACTCCATTCAGTATTGTTTGTTTTAGCTTACATAAAACACCCTTATCAAATGACACCAAAGCTTCCGCCTAATGGCTGACAAAGACTATACAACTCGATACATCTGAGAGCTTCCACCAAAGTATCTGATCGTATCAGTCCACAACTCCATTGAGCCCAGACCTTACCTGGAGCAGGAGAACGGCAGCCATGAAGGAGAACCCTTGGCAGTATCCAACCTCCTCATCATAGACAGAGTAGGCCTTGCTGATCTTGTACAGTGCCTCCTTGCCCACTCCGTCCTGAAAATAGTCATGGCCGACAAATGTCCGCTTGATGTCCCAGTTGATCACATTCTCAGCTGGAGAGTCCTGTGTAGTGTGTACACAGGAGGATGGTAGGAGTGAGGGGGGAAGGGAGAGGGAGTGAGGAGGGGGGGGGGAGAAGAGAGAGGTGGCAGTGGATGAGAGTAAGGATGGAGAGAAGGAGGAGGGGGGAGAGGAGGGAGAGAGGAGTGAGAGAGGAAGGGAGAGGGAGTGAGGGGGGGGGAAGAGAGAGGTGGCAGTGGGTGAGAGTAAGGATGGAGAGAAGGGGGCGGAGGGAAGAGGAGGGAGAGAGGAGGGAGAGAGGGAGGAGGGAGAGAGGAGGAGAGGAGGGAAGGGAGGGAGGTGGATGAAGAGAAGGAAGAAGAGGGAGTGAGGGAGTTGGGGAGAAGGAAGAGAAGGGGAGAAGGGAAAGAGAGCAGGAAGGAAAAAGGGATGAGGGCAGGAGAGATAACTATTGCACCTTTGGCAAGGAGACAGATATTTTGAAGGCACTACCTACGTATATGCTGTACCTTTGAGAGGAGTAGTCTGTATGCTTCATGCAGCTGGGGGTCATAGGCTGCTCCACAGAGCATCTGCCACACTTGGCAGCGCAGGTGGCGAGGAACACCCTGCAGAATGTGATAAGGATTAAACAGTTATTCTCTGTGGTCACCAGCTACTGGGAGAGGGACTGGGTTCAACAATAGCTGCATGTGCAGAGATACGTACAGCCTGTGTGGAGATAGGGCATACATACTAGTGGCTAGCCAGTTAGGCTGTAACCCCTAGCCTACCTTCCTGCAGAGCTTCACAAGCTGCTTGGGTCGGGTCTTCTCCTTGCCATCCCACTTGTCCAGTAGATCCCCCCAGTCCTTGAGCAGGTCCTCCCTCATGTCGTCCACCTCCCCCCACCCTGACAGAAGCACATCATCCTCGACATCATCAACTAGACAGGCAGGAAGGGGAGAGGAAGGATAGTTCAGTACCATGACAAATGTCTATACTGTAACATCAGAACTAGGGTACGCAGCAACAGACACTTATTTTTAGGTTGAACTAGTTCCTCACCAATATCACTGTCAGCATCGTGCTCCACCTCCTTCACCTTGGCCAGCTGGGACTTTGCTGCTATGCCACTTGCACTGCCTTGCTTCTTCATCTGGGAGGGAGAGGAGCGAGCAGCCTCCTCGGCTGATATAAGCTGTGGTCTCGTCTCCTAAAATGAAGAGGAAGGAGGGGAGGAAGGAGAGAGAGGCAAAGAGGAGAAGGAAAGGGGAATGGAAGAAGGAAAGGAAATAAAAATTGAAAACAGGTAAGAGGAAAGGAGAGAAGGGAAATGGGGAAAGAATAATATGAGAGAGGTGGGAAAGGGAAGGAAAGGTAAGAGGGTAGGGAGAAAGGGTGGTCTATCTATATGTAAATCCATTAGAGGAAACTGTCGCCCTCTTCTCCACAAAGACTGTCTCACCTGGCCCTCAGTGAGGCTGGATGGAGACATGGAGGGACTGGAGTTCACAGGCGTCTGCTGCGGCAGAAGGCCTCCCCCGACTCCTCCCTTGGGGTCTTTCACCTCCCGTGCATTCCTCAGCTCCACCACAGAATACATCACCTTCTTCAAGCTGCAGTCGTTAGACTAGCGGCGCATGTATGTAAGACAAACATAAGTTCATAACAACTTCATATGTATTCAGCTATATAGTAGCCTTATACCAATATGTGTTAGCCTCGCTCCTTGGCCTTTGAGGCCTCGAGTATTTGATTGCTTCCAGTATACCTCACACATGATAAGATTTCCCAAGCCTTCTGCCTCCATACTGGTATACCAAATACACCAAAGAAGGGGGAAGGTCTGCGACAAGGTTAAATTTGTATCATAAAAGCACAAAAGAAACCTGAACTGAAGATAGTCTGCAGTATGGGTGTTGTTTGCGTTACCTTCCGCAGTGTGAGGATGTACGGTTCCGTGGGGTGTTTCTTTTTAGACTGGAAAAGAGAGCTAAACATGTCCCCCTTTGACACACGGACCTTCAACTCCCTGGAAGAGAGAAAGAGCGCAAGTTACTAGCCACTATTACAACATACATGTACCGTAGTGTCCCGTTAATACGCCCCCCCATTTTGTACACTACATCCCGCCTAAAGTGGGGGGGGGGCTTATATTCGAGGATGCAATTAGTCTCGACTATAAGCCCCCCCCCCAAAAGATTTTACGCAAGTGCTATGTACGCAATTAGGACACTTCCAAAGCTCATGTTTACATAGGAACACAGTGCGTGGTCTCCCTACATCGGAGAAGAGCTGCCAGTTCAACGCGAGGTCAATAACATTCACGACGACTTCGCTGTAGCTGTCCTCAAGAACGGCAACACTGTCGGTCATGTACCACGGGAAATTTCCAGAGTCTGCTGGTATTTCTTGCACAAGAGTGGCAGCGAGATGACTAAGTTGCATCGTCAATGGTGACAGAAGACGTTCTGAAGTTGATGGGAAAGGACTCGTGGTTCCGTGCGTGTACATCTTCAGAGGGAAACAAAAACACCTTGACAGACTGATAAACCTGTTTGCTCAACTAGCAGCTTAAATCTAACCGGCTTTTCTAAAAGCCACAAAACTTACAAAAGATTCACCGACTACTATAGTCTTACTGAACGCACTTGCAACGTATAGTAAGCACGTGTAGTTTTGATGTTCCAGAAGACGCTCACCGGGGGGCGTTATAACGAGTCAAACTACCCTGTGCAGGAACTTTGGCGGAAAAGAGGGGGGGGGCGTATTTTCGAAGGGGGCGTATTAGCGGGACACTACGGTATACATCTACAGCATGCGTAACTCTACCACCCCTTCCCCTACCTCACACCTCTCTCTTTTCTACCTGCACCTCCCTTAACAACTATCGGCCACTCCTCCTTCTCTCCATACCCTCCCCATACTTCCCTCCACTCCCCACCTCTTCCAACACTTCACACCCACTCATTATAGCCCACCTCTTAAATCTCACGGGCTCAGTCACATTCTCCAGTACCAGGTCAGCAGCTACAGTCAGATACTGGATACGGACAGCTGGAACAGTAGCAAAAGATACTATAATGGCTGAACAGAACACAAAATTGAAAGGCAAATTTTGTCTATTAAAATACTCTGCCATGGTTTTGCCAAACTCTATAATCTAGCTAGCAAACCTCTGCTACACTCTACCATAGCTCCACCATACCTTATCTTTCTTGTGACACATACATAATTAATTTTAGCAGCTCTTTCTGACTGATTGTATTCAAGTCTCAAACTAATCCATGGCTCACATTTCGGTGTTTCCTCGTTTAGTGTAGAGAGAAATGGAACATTAACGTCCCAGTATCCAGCTACTGTGAATGTTTGGTCAGTGGAGATGCAATTCTGGGAGAGGGGAAGGAGGAGGAGAAGGGAGGGAGGGAGGAGGGAAGGGAGGGAGGGAGGGAGGGAGGGAGGGAGGGAGGGAGGGAGGGAGGGAGGGAGGGAGGGAGGGAGGGAGGGAGGGAGGGAGGGAGGGAGGGAGGAGGGAAGGAAGGAAGGGAGGGAGGGAGGGAGGGAGGGAGGGAGGGAGGGAGGGAGGGAGGGAGGGAGGGAGGGAGGGAGGGAGGGAGGGAGGGAGGGAGGGAGGGAGGGAGGGAGGGAGGGAGGGGAGGGGAGTAATACTCAGACACATACATGTACCTTCAATTTATATAGACTCACTAGCACAATAAATTCTTGCAACAGACAGCTTCTTCAAGGCAACTAAGCACCTTCTGAAACCACTAGTTTCATAAATATGACCAGGACAGGAAGCACAATGTACCCACAAGGAGCTATATATTGACCCAATACATGTAATTACATGCACAAGTAGGAAGTCACTCTGTGTAAATTATAGGCAGGTGCCTGAAAACCAGCTGTGTTTGTTTTCATAAACAGAGCTGGCCATCAAAGTTAGCAGGTTGTGGACATTCAGAAGAGGACATTCAGAGGCCAATTTGCATTAAGAAGAGGAAATTGGACTCCAACAGTACAAGGTTTATGAACTGTGGTGAGCTCAGAGAATGCTTGTGGTGTTATCATGTAGGCTTGTGATGTCAGCTAGACTTGGTTGGACTTTTGAGCTCAGTTGTAGACAGACAAGCACAGCAGATACATGCATTTACTAGGGCTAGTATGAGTGAGCTGAAGTCTCTGTTTCAAGCATCACACAGTGTTCAACAGTACAGGCTTAAAAAATGGAGATGGTGTCATATCTATTTTGTTTTTGTACCAATTTTGCCATGTCTGTATTGCTTGATCTTGCACATGATATTTACCACCATAGTACCAAGCTATACCGGAAAATATCACAAGTTTGTTGCCGTCTGTATTGTTATGAGTGTGCAGCACGAGTAACAATGCCAATGGCAACAAACAAGTGGTATTTTTTCCGGTATAGCTTGGTACTATGGTGATAATGATTTTATCATACAAACCTTCGATTTCATTGCACGTTCACACGAGCACACGTGACTTGTAGTACCTGATACGGATTCTCGCGTGACTTGTACGAAACATACAGATTTTTATAAACTGCAAGGCTTCCCCATTGACTCCCATACATTCGCATGAGTTAGACGTATGATAATATATATAAGTATCACCATAGTACAAAGCTATACCGGAAAATATCACAAGTTTGTTGCCGTCTGTATTGTTACGAGTGTGCAGCACGAGTAACAATGCCAACGGCAACAAACGAGTGATATTTTTTTCCGGTATAGCTTGGTACTATGGTGATAATGATTTTATCATACAAACCTTTAATTTCATTGCACGTTCAGACGACCGCACGTGACTTGTAGTACCTGATACGGATTCTCGCATGACTTGTAGTACTGATACGGATTCTCACGTGACTTGCAGTAAAAAATAACGGCTTTTTATCAACTATGCGTAGCTGCAAGGCTTCCCCATTGACTCCCATACATTCATGTGAGTTAGACGCATGATTATATTTGCATGTTGTTAGATGCATTTTACAGCACATGTAGGTACAATGCATGTAGCATGTCAACTAGATAGACATCGCAAAAGTTCCACATTTATGCCCCATTCATGAGCTTGCTTGTGCTCACTCCAGGATATCATGGGTGTGCAACTAAGGATTACATGCTCTCTCTGACCCAGAAGGCGGTGAGATGACTTCAGGTGCTCAACTTCACTCCCTTACTACAAACACAGACAGTACATTATCTACACTAGTCTACGATAACTTTCAGGAAGGTTACTATGTCTCCTCTTCCTCTACCATGTCAGGCTAGCCTAGTTTCTAGGTCCCATGCAGCCTTCCGTCATCTGCAGCGTGGTAAAGTAGGGTGTAGTGTGCTGTTCCTCACCATATTGTCCAGCAGGTTCATCTCCGAGTGTTTCACATCCTTGCCTGGTGAGATGAGCAGCCCAAAACACCTGGGTCGAGATCAAGACAACAGGCTCAAAGCTACATACCTGTACTGAAACAACATTAATTAGGAGTACAAGGAGGATGCACATACTCATCATTATACAGATGAAACCAAGGAGTCTACCATTCCATAAAATCGGGATAATAGGCACCCATAGAAAATAAGCACCCCATGAATATAGGCACCCATTTTGATTACAACAACCACATCGCGTTTATAAGCACCCATACAAAAATAGGCACCCCACATGAAAAGGCACCCGTTACCGCCACAAACGGAAGTGAATTTGCTGATTCAACTTTGTCGAACGTAGCAGCTATAATTTTCGCCACTGTCTATCTCTGATTGTAAGTAATCTATCGACACGGGATACAAGCCAAATTTAGGCAAGGCCTCTTGATAAAACATATCCAGGAATTAGCAAAAACTTATAATGATTCATTAGTTCCATGCGCTTTACGTTGGTGGGTGGGGGTTGGCAACGATCGATTGATTGCTGACTCTATCTCTGGTTCTAAGAAAAGCTATATATAAACATTGGACATAGAAAAAGAACCTCTAGGCCTAAAATGTATCACAGCTAATCCGTTCCCACACAACAGCACGCTACCAGAAAATTACATGCGTTTATTAGCACCCCATGAAAATAAGCACCCCTCGAAAATAGGCACCGGTGCTTAATATCCAGATTTTACAGTATGTTAGGTCCTTGTTTTATACTTACCATGAATGTCTGTTAGTGTCGTGCCCAGCCCACGCGCGCCTCCCGGCGAGAAACGGTCTGGTGAACGAAGTCGAATTTCTTGGGCTTATTACCCAAAACGGGTAATGACCAATGAGATTGCAAGATCGGTAATTATTACGTATCACTTCCCTTACAACGGTGAAATTTCTTCATCTCCATTCGAGTATCCATACCTTCTTTGAGCGGGTTGGCTGCAAAATATTTTGACCGTTGCTAGGTTACATTGTCGCAAAAGCGTGCACTAGCCCAAGAAATTCGACTTGGTTCACCAGACCGTTTCTCCTCGTGAGAGGGTGGGGTCTGGGGACGAGACTAGTTATCTGTTACCATCTTGAGCTTGGAAAATAACTTGCGACGTTTCGACTGAATGCTCCAGTTGTCCTTTCATCCTGATGACAACTGGAGCATTCAGTCGAAACATCGGCAAGTTATTTTCCGAGCTCAAGTTGGTAACAGATAACCTTCCTCTTCATTTATGCAGGAGCCAACCGAGAAGATACTGAAAACTTACTATGAAGCAGTAAAATACATGTATTATGTGCAAAAAAAAGATCTAACAGCCATCATCTTTATCTTACTGAGTAATGAGCTCCTAGATTCTCCATGAGTCTCAATAATAAGGGAAGAAAACCCAGTTACCATGGTGATGGCTATTAAAGTATTTCAGAACCATGTGGAAATGTGTATAGACACCTGTGCACAAAGTGCAGAGATGGTTTTCATTCATCACGACAGAAGTAAACTTATCCGTGTAAATCATTACTGAATTATGCATTGCTCACTCCTCCTAATAATCTCAAACTGAACTTGAATAGATTTGTCCTGTACAGAGAGATCAAGGTGTGTAATTATCTGTAAGTGTTTGTGCTAGTCTCTAGGGCCATTGTAAGTATTACCATATACAGTGTGTATGTGGAAATAGTCTTATTCCAAAGGTTTACATTTTGGAACTAGACACTCCTAAAGATTAGACATTTTGAAACTAGGCCTTTTGGAACTATAGACATTGGAACTATAGACATTGGAACTAGCTAACAGATTGTGGGCAATTCCAGCTGTAGTAGTAGCAGCAGCTTATCATAGTTCACTTGCTGATTCATAAGTCACCACACACGCATACGCACGCACGCACGCACATGCACACACACACACACACACACACACACACACTCACCTCTCCACGATGAGGGGCCAGGCACCACTAGTTGGCTGTGTCACACTCAGTAGCACCTTCTTCTTAGTGTTTTGCCTCAGCTTGAAGCAGTCCTTGTCCAGGGCTACAGGGCTGTAGTTCCCCTTCCCATCATCCTCATGGATCTCCACTGTCAAGTCAAACTCACAGCTCAGCTCAGAGCTGCCTGCTGCCATAGGAGGCTCTTCTGTTGGCTGGATGGAGGTGAGAGAGAGAGGTGAGGGAGGGAGGGAGGGAGGGAGGGAGGGAGGGAGGGAGGGAGGGAGGGAGGGAGGGAGGGAGGGAGGGAGGGAGGGAGGGAGGGAGGGAGGGAGGGAGGGAGGGAGGGAGGGAGGGAGGGAGGGAGGGAGGGAGGGAGGGAGGGAGGGAGGTGAGGGAGGGAGAGAAAGAGGGAGGGAGAGAGAGAGAGAGGGAGGTGAGGGAGGGAGAGGGGAAGGAGAAGGAGTAAGGTAGTAGTTGAGATTGTAACATCCCAGAGGAAGTTGAATTAGTGATAGTGTAAGATAGCAATCAGTGCTTGTGAATGACATTTTCATACAGACTACCATAGTGGCCTATAATACAATGATCTACAAAAGCCGACCTCCAATGAAACTCACTCAGTGAATACTGGCAGGTGAGTTTTAGACGGACAGCTATGGCGTTTTTCAATACTCAGAAGTTTCTGTGAGTAACCTGCTTGTAAATTAGAACTGTACCTAGATTCTAGAGCTCCCCTGGCAGTTATCCAGTGAGCAAATTTTGTTCTAGGGCTTTATTTCTATTTTCAATAAGGGCTGCTGTGATGGCAGTCTATACGATGACATCATTCTTACAACACTAACCCTGCACATACCATTCAAAGCCTCATTGTGTCTGACCTTTAATTGCAAAAATGTGCAGACGCCAAATTTACGGCACCACTGCATGTGGCATGCAAGGAGACATGTGCCGTGCAAGGAGGCGATTTCACCCAAGTGTCACCACTTGGGCTTCTAATTTGCCGTGTAATATTCTAGAATTCCAAAGAATGTACTCAGTACAAAAAGAATCCATACTGGCTCATAAACATAGTCCTATGCATCAGAAGCCTGCAGCTATAGCCTCTTCAAGTAGCTCTTCCCAAACTGGAGCCCGGGAACAAATGTAGTCAGTAAGAGACTGCAACATGTGTATTACAGTCCCACATGTGTGTAAAACAGTCTTTATGGTGGGCTGTCTGTGGTGGGTTTTTCATATACTGATATGTGCTCCAGTGAAGGTACATACCTTGGTCTTGAAAGCTTTTCCAATGGCTTCAAAAATCTTTTGACACTGCAGAAAGAGACGAAGGGAAAGAGGGGAGGAGACAGGGAGAGGAAGGGGGCAGACAGAGGAAGGGGGCAGAAAGAGAGGGGAGAAGTTATAATTAGACAGACAGAAGAAGGGGAGGAGATTGACAGAGAGAGAGGGGGGTGGGGGTGTGACAGAGAGAGGGAGGGGGGGAGGGGGTAGACAGAGAGAAAGAGGGGGAGGGGGAGGGATAGACAGAGGAGGAAGGGGGTGCCTGAAAGTGCTTCTGTTTGCACACAACAAGAGTGCATGTAAGCCTATACAACAACTGCGTATACTTCTAAGTTCATGTACTATGACTTCAGCCAAGGCTTCTTGTTCACATACATCCTTCAGTGCACCACTGACCTTCCATTGATTGAACTGTAAGTGCACAAATGTGTAGTAACACACATCTATACAAATGTATGCTTAACAGCCTACTCACGCATTGTTAAGCCCATATGCTTATATCTCCATAGGAAGGAAATGAATGCCTAACAGTGAAATGCACCTAACAGCGAACTGCGCCTAACAGCTGGATGCATTCAGTGTGAGCTTTATTTAAAGTACCGTACCTGGTCATACACAAACTAGCACTTACATGTAATAGCGATATGTACTTGAAAGTGAAATGCACTTAACATTGGTACTACCCATACATTTGTACAGATGTTGCTGACTCAAGGAGTTTGATTGGTCACTTGACTAGAACTTGGCTGTCATGCTACAAAGTGTATGTGCAACAATGACCACTATGAAGTGTGTGCCAGAGAAAGAGAAGGGTAGCTAGCAACAACAGAAGGCCTCCATCTTCCACACAGTTTAACTGCCAGAGAAAAGGGGGCGTACGGTTGCTGTAGTTTCCCACTTCATCTCCTACATACTTAGCCTCGTACCCAGCCCATAGTTGGATAGGCCTGGGAATGAGGCTACCATGTACTGATCGACATTTAGCATTAGTATTACTTACTGCCTCTGTAATGTCACATCTGAACACGTGGCAGTGGTAGGTCCCACTTCTCTGATGCTTGACATTTAGACAAAAACAGTCAAACAAATCTTCAGAACCCCCTCTTGCACAAAACAAGATCCTTTTCACTTGAAACGATGTCAGAGGCTGTTCTGATGCTGGATCTTTCATAATCACGTTCCCATCATTCGAGACTGGAATGGACAGAACTATGGGAATGGGTTCGGATTCAGCTGCTTGCTGCTTGAGAATGGACATCTTTCGATTAGCCTCTACTTCGCTAATGGGTGCATCCACTGAGGAGGAGCCAAGATACATGACTCCGTTGAACAGAATACTCATGACAGGTTGACCTTCCAAGAGAGAGGGGCTGTTCAAATCTGAAAGGTGGGGTGGCAAAATGGCCACATTTCCCACCTCCTCTTCCTCTTCTTCAGGTACATACTCCACTGGGGAGTAAGGAGGGGTCACTGCGGCTTCAGAGTCGCTAGTATTGATAGAGAGAGGGTGTATTTTGGGCTTGGGTGGAGGAGTTTCCGACTCCGAAGTAGAAGAGCGGGAGTGGAGTTGGATATCATCAAGCCGCACTCCTTCTGAATCTGGAGACTGTGTATCCTTCCGTTGTGATCCTTCTTCTGCAGTGTGTTCACGAGTAAGCCCATCGACATCATCCTTAGTTCTACTCTCCTCTTGTTTCTGGTGCAGTTGTTTGTCATTTGAACTAGACATTATGCTCTCCGCCACTACTGTTGAGCCCGAATACATACTGAGGGTCTCATCCCCCAGTGAAGCGTCATCATTCGTCTTTGACGGAGCAATGGACTCAAGCTGGCTTGTTATACCAGAATCACGCGACTCCACTTCTATGTCACGAAACTCATCCTGAGAGAAAAATTTGTTTGATTTGGGTAGTATTTCACCGGACACAGGAGGAAGGGATGTAAGGAGAAATTGGGTGGATGATTCTACAGACCTGGGTGAGCTCGTCACGCTTGTTTCGCTGCTTTCACTATCCATGCCATAAACCAACTGATACTGGGCGCCGCCACGAGGTCGATAACCTGGTATGGTTGTCTCACTTGATTCACTTGTTGGGGTCTCGGAAAAAATTGGGGTCTTGTTGCGTGGGTCATCAGTCGCTGGTTTTATCTTCTCCTCTCCTACCTCTGGGCTTCCACCTGAGGGCTTATGGTTAATGAGCTTTGTATCCTTGGCTGTATCTAAAGGTAATACTTGCGACAGTGGAGACATAAAAGAAGTTTCGCCTTCTGAACACTTAGAACTCTCGGCCATCCTTGCCAGCGTGAGTCGAGACTGAATGACCGGCTCACCCACCTGCACACCTGCACATGAGGACAAAGTATCAGTACAGTGTATAGAAGCTTTAGGACACCTGCACATGAGCTAATTTCAGACAAAGTCCAATACAGTCTATACAAGCTTTAGGACAAATCCCTTCAATAGAAAATACCCTCCAGCATGTTATCTAGATGAAATGACTCCTCTCTAGCTATTTCCTTTGTGTAATTATCTAAGTAGGTCCACATCCAACAAGGTAGAGATGATACTTGAACCATTTGAACCATCTAAGCTGAAACTTCAGTGACAACAACTAAAATTAATGCCAAGAGCACAGATTATTTCTCACTATAGGCCATCTCCACAATCCTCCCTTCATTCCTTCAAGCAGCAGACCAATGGTTGCATGATACAGAGAAACACGACTACATGATACTAAGAAGGCTACTGATAACGGATAAATACTTGGCAACCATGAAACGTGACAGTATGTGGTGCCTAAGTAGACTACATACCACATTACTGTGTGCGTGGGAAGAGATGAGGCTGCCAAATATCTAGCTATTTCCTTCACGTAATTATCCAATAGTGCAGTGTTTCTGAAGCAGTCTGAATGCAACTGCCTGACACGTTAACTCCACAGTGTGTACACTTGTAGGTGGCATTATGTGTGCATGTTCATGCATTTCTTTCACGACAATAGCCAACAATGATAGTGCAATTAAATTGGACAAGTCAACAGCTCATTCCAGACCCTCTGAAAAAGAGGTTGGTCATACTTTGCAATAGTTACACATGTGTTGTGTAATAATGCATTCTTTACATGATTCACATGCTCGCCATCGTTGACAATATGACATTATGCAGTCTTCATGCTATTTTGGAATTCAGTTATTGGTAATGGAGGCATGCTAATTTTGTCTACCTAAAATGAACACTGCTCACTTAGCACACACTGCAACTGTGACAAGGCTAGGCCCGATCCCCATGCACTCAAAAAGCTCCCTATTTCTCTCTATTGCATCTCTAGTGCCTATTTCGCTCATAACTCTACCTATTTATCTCAGTGTTGCTCACACTTTGGCTTAGATGAAATGTCTCTCTGACCGTTACATGTGTGCTTGCCACATGACTGCACTAGCTAGCAACACAAGACTACTTATTCTCCTCTTGACAGTGAAATGGCTCTTTTCACTTGCTTGTGGGTTCCAAACCCCTTGGTGCTTTCATTCAAGCCAAGAATGTCACTACAGGTTGTAACATCACTACTTCCTACTCATTCTTGCCATTTTATAAAACCGTGCACATAGTTACACGGCAATGCTCCTATTCTGCCAGATTCCTGCCACTTTTCCAGGCTTTGTGGCTCCTGCTTGTTCTTCCAGAATTTATCCCAGCATATTGGACACAATTCTGACCAGGCCCTTTTCCAATTTCACAGGGGGATCTGGGAAAGAGGTAAGCACTGCAGTGGACCTGAACTTAAAGCCCTGAGGCAAGAGAGGTGTTGTTTACGGTCTGCTGATTATGTTATACAAACAAACTTCCAAAAACAGTATCTGTGGTTGTACCACCAGAGTTCAGTGTAATTAGCTGACCGGAAAGCATGCCAGTGCTACACTTTACATACTAAACTTCCCCCAATGCAATGGTAGAGAAGGCAATTTTCTGGAGATGGCTGAGAGACAGTCTACTTCAAGAGACTAAGAAGGCCCAGCCAATGAAGCCTGGAAACCTTTTCTTTCAACTTGAGGTCTAAGTTTAGTAAATACTGGATGAGCAAATGGCCAGAGTAAGGTTGCTACTACCAAGAGTTTACAATAAACTCTTGGTAGTACAAAGAGGACTTGAGTCATTAAGAAATGTAACCTGAGAAGCTGTAGAAGTCTGCCCCCAGACACCCCCAGTTATACAACCATCAGCCTTCTAATCTGGTAGAGCCAAAGCCTGAAGCAGGAAAGTCTTGTTGCAAGTCCAGAGCGTGTTTTGTACCCAGTGCAGAAATATTGCAGTCCAATCAGATTACAAAATAGTGACATCTGATGGACGCTATAGGTTTCATGATTGGCTGATGATTGGCCAGAAATTGATTGTGACAAGACCCAGAAGGAAATGGTGAAGTATCCAGAAGTACAGTTTGAAAGTAGTCACTATGAAATCTGCATGAACAATTACATTCCTCACTGCAAAATAGGCTTGCAACCAGACCATCATGCTATGATTGAGTCAGCTTTGCCAGGTACCTTGTACCCTTGTGAAAAGCACTGCCTTGATGTTAAATAGCTCCAGTCACCCTCTGGCATATCACTGTGCCAGAGCAAGAGAGGAATGAGCTCCAAATGGCATCCAATAGTGCTTATCCTCCGAAATGATGATACAGACGTAAATAATATTTCCACAAAAATGTCACTGCAACACTCAAACAGTCCCCCACACTGAGAGGACAAGATCACTTCATTGGTGACACAAGCACATACACATGTACAGGTTATGACTTTCAGTCCGATCAATGAACATAGGGCATACTCTTCCAATCAAACATTTTACTGAGCCCAGAAAAGGGAGATCTCCACCCTCAACAACCACAAGCTGCTTTTATGCGAATGACTTTTCGACACACTATTTGCTGTACAAAAATTTACATGAACGATTTCTTACTGTTGTAACTAGCTAGCTAATCCAACTCACTCATGTTGTGCCCCATTGCATGGGTTCTAATTAGAACTGATCTTGAAGGGGGTGTCACTCGACCACAGCCCCAGCTAGCAGCTGGATTTAATGGTAAACGGAGAAAACTCACCGTATTTAAATCCACGATTACTGGGTGATTAGGTCGCAAAAGAATCCCACCAATTCATAGTTTCTAGCAAACTTTGTTGTCAGTAGCAAAACGCTAATTATCACGATGACGACATTGTCCGTAAACTGTCATCAACTCCGGTAATTTTCCGGATACTAATATGGACGAGCGGGATTCCGACTTGATCGAAGACAGCGAGGGGATTTTGCAGCAAGAAAAGCAGTATCTGGTTCAGGATATTACCGAAGAGCTGGAGCACCTGACTAAGCAACTGGCAGTGGTGAATGAAAACGTGCAGAACATCTTGCAGAAGCAGAGCGAACTGAATAGCTTTGCAAACCAGTGGAGCCAGTTTCAGGCGCAGTTACAGCGCAGGAAAGAAGAGGAGGCTAACTAGAAGAAGTCAGTACTTAACTTCAAGCTTTAATATGTCATGCATCAAGAGGATGTGTGATAGCTATCAATAAGGACTAGTCAAATGAGTAAGCCCCTGTGTAATTACAGTAGATCCCCTCAGAGCTAGCCTCGTTTCCAGGCCTTCCCTGGCTCCAACTTCTGATCGCTTGCAGTACGCAAGAACAGTTTCTGTATACTGCAGCTGTATGCGATCAAAAAGCTGAAGCCAGGGAAGGCCTGAGAACAAGGTTATTTGGATACTGTAAGGTGACCAAAAGCTGGAGCCGTATGCAAATAACCTCACTCCTAGGCTTTACCAGGTTCCAGCTTTTGATTGCTTACAGTATACAAAAATGTTTTTGCATCTGCAAGCAATCAAAAGCTGGAATCGGGGAATGAGGCTACTCAAATCATTCCTGCCGGCCTTGGATTTAACAGGAAGCATTTATTTAACATGTTGAAACGACTACATCTAAACATGTATTTAGTGTCCCACGTTTAGGGGACATCCACAAACTATTTTGTTCCAAATAACATCATTAGGGGGAGAACCAGGTGATGTTTAATAGCAGATACAATAGTACTAACAATTGATGTTTTGGGACAGTGAGGGGGGGTCTCAACTTTAATGCCACAGTGAGGTTATTTTGGGAAGGGGCTACATTTGTGCAGGCATAATGTATGTAGAGGGTATCTACACATTGTTCATTATCAACTTCCTGTAGTAAACACTTGGCACCTGCACTGTTGTTTATCGCCAGTTTCTACTTTCCCTTGACAAGGTCAACATGAGTGCTAACGTTCAGCCGAGACAAGTGGTTCTGGAGACAACAATGGCAAGCTGTTAATGTGGTGGAGGGGTCGGTCTTGGAGGTGTCTCATATCCTGGCTGCCCAGGCCCCACCCTCTTATGAAGAAAAACAGTCTGGTACACCAAGTTGAATTTCTTGGCTAGTGTTATCAAGAGCGCATGATGACATCATAAAAAATGACTCCGCAATAAAAATGATGTCATCATGCGCTCTTGTGATACAACCACTCAAAACACATTGGGATACCGAGTAGATATACAAAATTTTGCTGCGATAGGGAAATGTTATGTAATAACCGCAATCTCATTTGTCTTTATCACATTCTGGTAATATTCCCAAGAAATTCAACTTGGTTCACCCGACTATTTTTTTGTCATATAACTATATTACCTATGTATTTTTTTCATGACTACTGCAGGGTAATATTACCATAGAGCTATACTGGAATCATGCTCCAAGGACTTGTCGGAATTTCACAGAACTGGTATGCATACTATGTTGTTGTTGTTTATTTACACCCTGTAGTAGTCTAACCACATTCCTTGGTTCGTCCGTTCTCGAGAATAAGGGGACTGGGGTTTACTATCTAGAAATGGGGACCACAGCCACTAACATGTACGTACATATAGTAACTTATGTGTCATAGGTCCATGACTGTGAGCTATACAGTGGGTAATTTTCATTTATTTCCGGAGCTTTTTATTTTTCTGATCCAATTGGATTGCTGTCTAGTCCGATGGTATATTTATTACCTGTTTTCTTTTCTTCTTTCTCCCTAGGCTTGCAGTGGCTACTATAACAACTGCAAGTTTCATAGAATCATAAAGGTTAGTTTCACAACTTGATAATGTGCATGGTGGCCTGGTGGGTTGGCAAACCTATGTCTGCAAGTCTTTTGGAGGACAAATAAAGGCGACTCGAACTCTGGAGTGGAGCCTCAGTGTTCATCATTAAGTTGTTTCAAAATCATAAGGTCTATGTGGTTTCTCATGCCTTGGTGACGTACAAATTCTGCCAACAAGTCTTTCAGAGAATTACATTGGTGGCTATAACTTCGAGCAGAGCCTATAATCTCCGCAGTTATCATTACAGTATTGGTTCACTGGCAGCTGCATGTGCTGCTGTACACATGCATTGTTAGCACATTTCGCTATCAGTGCATATCTGCTGTTTTAGGTGCTGATTTGCCTATGGTTACTGCATTACTATAAAGAACACACAAAATGCACCTCACTGTTAGGTGCATTTTGTTGTTAGGTGCTCATTGTCTTTTAACATTGCAAGACTATTCATATAGTTTGGTATGGAATACCGTATAGCGGGAAATGTTGCATCAGCGAAATTTTCCCGCTATACAGTAGCCTATTCAGTTGTGGGTGGCACTCGTATTATCTGAGTAAGATTTACTGTGTGTGTCAAAACACTGAGTAGCATTGTTCCCTGGCCCTCTCACTCTGCAAATGGGTGGGACTGGCCAGGAGCAAGGCTAAGCATTGATAGCACCTGGTTGTGTTCGCAGGATTTTATGATCCAGGGGGGTGACCCAACAGGCACTGGAAGAGGAGGATCATCCATATATGGGTATGAGTACATTCCCCTGCCAAATAACCTCATTTCTAATTTGTTTTCCAACCTTACTCCCAGCCTCGTTCCCATGGCTTCAAACAGGATTCACATGGGAATGAGGCACAAAATAAAGTACATATGGAATCGGATTACACAGATATAAGTTTAGAAGTTTAAAGTTCTCTCTGGTCATATGCAATGACCCTTATGCCTTGAGACAAACTGCAGCTTCACAAGCGTACTCCTACAGGTAGCTAAAGAGAACATGTTCCCACATCCAATTTCTGAAAGTGTATAGCAGCCAGTGATCAAAACTGGAAGAATCACCTGGGAGTGAGGCTTGTGGTTCACCACATGCTGTGAAAGTTTGCCATGGTTCTATGACTCTACAACTATGCCCACACGTATTCATTGCTGCAGAGGTCAATTTGAAGATGAGATCCACGATGAGCTGAAACACACTGGTGCAGGCATTGTATCCATGGCCAACAGGTGCATAGCTCATTGTGTAACTAATACTTGAGCAGTCTCGTTCCCAGACAACTGATTACTGTGTGGGAACAACAACGTGCTGCCTGACCATTTAAAGCCATGACCTAAATGCTAAAGTGCTGATTTTGGCAAATTGAGCAAGGAAGAGTTGGCTCTTATAGCACAGATCACAGAAGTAGACTTTAACATCTATGCCTTAACTTATTGGTGATTGGCCATCCCTCATTTCAGATGGCAACATCAAAGGGCTTGTATTGTAATCAGTGGTCAGTAATCCGGGAATGCAACTGTCACTTTGGTTGACCTATTTACAGTGTTTCTCTGCTCCCCTGCAGTGGACCTAATACTAACGGTAGTCAGTTCTTCATCACCTTGGCTCCTACACAGTGGCTGGATGGTTAGTTGGTAGAAAGGATGCTGTCAGTGCTATTGCTATGTGTGCACACACGGCAGGACCATAGGAGCCACTACAGCTGACACAGGCATGGTTATACTGTTTTTTTTATGAGCTACCACATTTTTGTATTGCCATTTGCAAGAAGTGTGCAAGACTAAACAAGGTTCAAAGTTCAAACACTCAGAAATATCAATCAAATGGCCGCCGTAGGGTGGTGAATTTTATCAAAGAACCTAAACATCACATTTATTTTTCCAGGCAAGTCCAAAGTTGTCAGTCGCCCTCTCCTGCTCAAGTGGAGCTTGCTCACACTCACCCCAACTATAATCTAGGCCTACCTTTTTATTCAGGAAGATGTGGTTCATTGATTGTTCATGTTTTATACACAATCATTCAATGGTAAACAGAATCATAAGATTATGACTGAATATTTTTCATTCACAGGTAGGCACACAATATTTGGTCGAGTGTGTGGTGGTATTGCTACCGTGAACAGGATCAGTATGGTGGAAACAGACCCCAGTGACAGGTAAGCCAGCAATGGGTGCTCAGTCTCATGCATATGTGATGCACTAGCAGGGTAACTGTAATTGTGTAATATTTGCTGCCTAAACACTTGTGTAGTAAGCCATGTCCACTTTGGACTGGTACCACCTGAATGCAAACCTTGAAGACCCAATCGTGGCACACTCTTGTGTCCTTTTAGCAGCTGTAGTAAATTAAACACTTGCAAGAGCACATAAGAAAACTTACTTATGCACTCAATGCTTAAATCAAAAACGAGTGTACTCAGTGTATCATGGCCCTAATGCTTAGGTCCCACACTATGTGTGGTCTATGCTAAATTGGGTCCTTGTTTTTGGAGAGGAATTATTACCTTCCTGTACTTCTCCCACTCATGCAGACCTACAGAGGATGTACTTATTCTGAGGGCTTATCGTGGAGACTGATGATGTGTTGACATTATTCTATACATAAAGTTCTTTTATACTCTTCCTGGGGTTTGCACCTTCTGTGAAGCACCAGCTGGCCTCGTTTCCCAGGCCTTTGTCGTCTCCAGTAAATCAATTTGTAAGTAATAGAGGCGGTCAATTGACTTCAAGGTGGTCACGCCTCTGGTCGTGCCCAGATCGATATCCCAAACAGAAAACCGAATGAGGTCTGGACACGAGAGTAAACGGGGGGGCGTGGTCAAACGCTGACTCAGCACACCAATCGCAGGCCAGGCAATGTAGCAATGCCCGCTTCATTTAGGGCCTGCTGCTTCAACCGCCTTAAAAAGATGTGAAAAAATATATACTATCACCGTAGATTTGCCGAGGATATATCTACTTTCTTGGCCATGGTCTGGCGAAGCCAAACCGAAGCGATCGGGTCTGGCTTCTCCAGACTATACACCCACATAATTTGACAAGCCGGAAGTGGTTCTCAGCTGATCCAACGAAAGATGGCCCTGCATTCCGGCTACTTCCACGACGTTCTGCGAAAGTGGCAGTCCTGCAACAGCCGCCTGTCGGCAGAGCAACTTATCTACCCCATCTTTGTGACGTCAGTCTACTAAACAGTCACACAGATTGCCAAAGTTCCTTAAGAGTGTGCATGCTGGGCGTACACCTCCTGCGGAGGAGTGCTAATTGTGTCCCAGGGGGGTGCAGTGAAGTGATTAAGTAGTAGAAGGTTAAAAATTCACATTTTAATTGGGGTTGTTTGAGTGTGCCTTAGGGGGGTTATGCTACTCATTTGCTGTCCTAGGGGGGAGTTGAAAATTGCACCTCCGCAGGGGGTGTACGCCTATTGTTATTATGATTTTCTCTGCTGTAGTGATGACTCTGACGCCGAGGAGGACATTGGAAGCCTACCTGGCCAGAAGAGGTTGGTGGAGGCCGCAAAAGCTGAGCTCCTTTAAGGAAGTAGGACCAGGAAGTGTTTTGTGTCTGAGTGAATGGGTATATATGAGGCTACTAGGGTTCTGCTGGAGTCTGGGCAGTGGAAATCTCTGAGCATCTGCTGCACTCATAATATGACAATACTTCCTGTGGCTTGCACTGTATAAGAAGAACTAATCTTGCAATGCTCAACTTCAATAATGCAGGGTACTCTTTGCATGGTTTTGTGCAACTGACATCTACATGAGCTTCTGAGTCCATCACATCCACATTGGATAAATAGAAACTTTATAAACAAATCTACAGACAAAAGAAACTTTATTTGGGATATTGTTTAACTGGTTAACTGCACTGCAATATAGGACATAATTATAACAGCCAACAACTAAAGCATTGTTAACAAGATTTTGTGACTTGATAACAAGGTAAACAATTCCATATTTTACCGTGACTGTTCTTAGGTATGGTGTGAACAAGTTGGAGGCTGCTCTGAACCCACTCGTCAAGGGTGGACTAAAGACAGTACTCATTTTTGGAGTGCCAACAAAAGCCAAAAAGGTAAACATTAACTATGAGGGCCACTAGACAGGATGGTTGTATAAATATGTAGGTATAGTCTAGCCATCTCTCCTTCCCTCCTCTTAACTTCTCTCTTTCCCTCTCTCCTTTTTTTTGTTTTTTCTCCCCTCCCTTTCTCCGCAAGGATGCTACTGGCACTCCTGCAGATGTCCCAGACAATCCAGCCATCTTGGCTGTCAGAAAGTTGAGAGAAGTGTTCCCAGAGCTGTTGATAGCCTGTGACGTCTGCCTTTGTCCCTACACCGATCATGGCCACTGTGGTAAGATACTTGTGCAACTGTGACCAAGTGCAACTGCACAGCTTTTCATTTTGTTCTGCATGGTTTCAGGCATCCTAAACTCCGATGGCACAATCAACAATGGTGCGAGTATCCAGCGACTGGCTGAAGTTGCTCTGGCCTATGCTAAAGCAGGTATCCTGTAACTGTAACATTAGCAGTAGTAGTAGATCAAGTGATGCACACTTCTACAGGTATTATGGGATGATGTATTCTCTTGTGTGAGTTCTATAATGTTCTACTGAATGGTAATGTGAAACCATAGCATCACGCCTCCATAGTCTAGGAGGTTGGCACCCTCTTGTGCTCTACTATGTGAGATCAACTCTCTTTCCTCAACACCTCCTTTATATTACACAAGGCTGCCAGGTGGTGGCTCCCTCAGATATGATGGACAACAGGATTGGGGCAATCAAGAAGCTGCTGGATGAGAATGGATTGGGAGGAAAGGTACAGGGATTGTTCATATAATGTCACCAGTTCACTCAAATGGACATCAATGCAGCAGTAATTTTTCCAAACTGTGCATGTCTTATCATGTGCTATTGTTCATCATTGCAGGTGGCTGTGATGAGCTACAGTGCTAAATTTGCATCTGGATTCTATGGCCCATTCAGGTTTGTGAATACTGTCCTAAATTCAATTGAAGATGGTGGGCACTGCTAGTTCCCAGTAAACCTGGGGATGAAACAGGACTGTTATTACTGTATTGTTGTTGCAGAGATGCTGCTAAGTCTGCTCCTACATTTGGAGACCGGAGATGCTACCAGCTTCCTCCAGGGTCTGCAGGCCTTGCCATGAGAGCTGTGGTACATACCTTCATGTTTGCCATTTGCTCCAATGATTTTGGACTGCTACATGTCTTTGGGATTTGTGGAAAACATTTTTTCGGTACACAATGCACACATATATATGCATACAGTGACTTTATTAGTTGACGTACACCACATTCAAGTTTCGTCTTGCAATAACATGAGGCCCAACAGTAGTGTTCTCTGAAGTGATTCAGTCAGGCTGAACATGAGCCTGGCTAGTATTAAGACGCAATCATGAGGCCGTACATATTGTCCAAGTGCTAAAGCAGCTTTGATTGAAATTTGGTTTAGGATCGTGATGTACAGGAAGGAGCTGACATATTGATGGTGAAACCAGGGATGCCCTATCTGGATGTAGTCAGAGATGTGAAACAAAGGGTATGATTGGCGACTGTGTGTTCATTTCACTAATGTTGTGGGCATGCCAGACACCATAACGTACAGTAACAGCTAGACTATATTTGCATGTGATGTGAACAGTCAGCATAGAAAGTCTCTTCCTTTGCATCATGAATAAAAAGTATTCACTCAAAACCAAGTTGTTGAGTGATGACAAGTTTCATTCTCTTACACAGCATCCTAATCATCCACTAGCAATCTACCAGGTAAGACGCATACCATGTCATGACTGCAGAATTAGCTACATATTTCTGGAGGTCGCTATGGTACTCCATATGCCAGGATTTCAATAGAAAGTAGACATACATACCCAACATCAATGATTTCTTCATGTCTGCTGCTTTGACACTGAAAAAAGCTATGTCAAGTATTGTGATAGATGAACCTAGCCTCATTTCCAGGCCTTGCCCAGCTTTCTGTTACTTACAGTACCATACTGCAAGCAATGAAAGCTGGGTGGGGACTGGTAACAAGGCTAGTCTTGGCTGAGATGGACTCTAGTCTTGGTCTCAGACCCAAAACCAACCCAGTGCAGATATTGCTCGGGAGACACATACTGGATGAAACTCAGGGCTGTCTGGGAACAAGACTAGCAACAAATCCTAAAATGTTGTAGCCCTAATTTAAGTGGATGATCCGCCCAATTTCATGTACACACAATTAGACTATGCGCTTTAACTTTGTGGCATATGTTATAGGTGTCAGGTGAGTATGCCATGCTTTACCATGGGAGCCAGGCAGGAGCCTTCAACCTCAAGACAATAGTCCTGGAGAGCATCACATCTATGAGGAGGGCTGGTAAGGATTTTGTTCTGCATATCAGCATGAGAGCATATATTAAATACTAACCTCTCTCACTAAAATATGAACAGATAGATATGCATGTCGACTCAACAGAAAATACAGCATATACTAAACTCCATTTCTCACGGTAGACCTGGATGCAGTATAATTTGCCCAGTTTGTGTGTGTGTGTGTGTGTGTGTTTCTGTTTGTCTGTGTGTCTGTGTGTCTGTTTGTCTGTGTGTGTGTGTCTGTGTGTCTGTGTGTCTGTGTGTGTGTCTGTGTGTCTGTGTGTGTGTCTGTGTCTGTTTGTCTGTGTGTGTGTGTCTGTGTGTCTGTGTGTGTGTGTCTGTGTGTGTGTGTGTATGTGTGTGTGTCTGTGTCTGTGTGTCTGTGTGTGTGTGTGTCTGTGTGTCTGTGTGTCTGTGTGTCTGTGTGTGTGTCTGTGTGTCTGTGTGTGTGTCTGTGTCTGTTTGTCTGTGTGTGTGTCTGTGTGTGTGTGTGTGTGTGTGTGTGTGTGTGTGTGTGTGTGTGTGTGTGTGTATGTGTGTGTGTGTGTGTGTGTGTGTGTGTGTCTGTGTCTGTCTGTCTGTGTGTCTGTGTCTGTTTGTCTGTGTGTCTGTGTGTGTGTGTGTGTCAGCCAGGAAACTATCGTTTGATAGTAAGTACCCCGGTAGGTAATGATGTTTGCTTGGATTGAAGGGATTCTCCAGTAGATGATGCACCTTTTCACTAATTGTTGTGCACTAGCTGGTATTGACTCTGAGAAGTGAATTCAGCTAGGTGTGGAAGCATACTAGTACATTTGTTATCGCCACTTCCCAGGCCCCTTCTGATTTCTCAGACAGGGCCTGGGGACAAGGCTACATTTGCATTGAGGAAAAAGAAAAAAAGGAACCCAAGTGTCTAGTAGCCTTGTTCCTGCCAACTGACTGTGTGTGCTTGGGGTTTGACACAATGAGTAGAAAATGCAAATCACATAAGATAGGAGTCAAGAAGATGTACTGAGGTTAGTGTGCTCCACTTGCAGGTGCAGATATAGTCATCTCCTACTTCACACCACAGCTGCTCCAATGGCTGAAAGAGGACTGAGATTGGCCAGCCAATCTGCTAGCATCATAGTTTTGTTATTGACTACAATCATGCTTCTTTCTCTGAATGTGTGGTTCTAGTCTCAAACTATGATCTCAAGGCAGCTGAATAATAATTATAATGCTGAATGACAGCAAGGTGGGTGACGTGGACTCCATACCCCTGATTTTGGTTTATGTGACTAACAGTTGATTGAATCAGTTGATTGTTGGAGGTTGACAAACTTTTGTCCAAACACTACCAAAATCCGAGATTGACTCTCGGTCACTCGGAGAAGTAACATAACTCTTTAATCAGCACATCACAGGATAGCTACTCCTCTTGAATCAGCAGGACACAATTAGTCATATTGGAATGGGGGAAGAGTAGCCTCATTTTCCAGGCCCCAGCCATGCAGCTTTCCAACAACGCATCTCTTGGTTTCAGCTGCACTCTCCCCTGATGTTCATAGCTCCTAGCTAAAGTGTTTTCAATTTGCAGTCACATTTTAAGTAGAGAGATGGTAGTATAAGACAGCAGCTAATTCTCAGCCACAGAAATGGTAATCTCAGAGCATCAAACATTCCAGTGCCTCCAACTCATCCAGTGCTTGACTATACACTAATCACTCCAGCTCCCCAAACTAAAATGGCTTCCACCGCCACTTGGGAATATAATTATGTATGCAATCCTTTTAGTCAGGCAATTGTTTAACTGACTAAAACAACCAAGAGTAAAGATAGTTTGTACAGTTCTAATCCCACAAAATCCCCGTGCAGCTGTATATAAAAAAAAAAATTTTCAAAGAACCTTTTTAATAATGCAACATCAGATGAATTGACTACAAGTCATGCATCCTGAAACTAAAATGCTGCAACAACACATCAACATTAATGTAGCTTACGTACAATACAAAGAAAATGCTGTTTATAATTACTGACACGAGAAGCCGAGTGGCTTATACATCAATACAAAACAAGCTTATAACAACACAGGAAATAGTAGCCAAAACTGAACTTGTGACCCAAGCAATTTGCATTGTACATCCCTAATGTTTGACAAACATTAGGGGTAGTTTTGATCTTGCAGCACATGAGGATCGTGTACATTTGCTACCTTGAACTCTCTGTTTTTCTCTCTCTGTGTAAATGTTTCTCCACACCAATATAATTCTGAGTTTTTTGTTTTTACTCTCAGGGGTAGTTTTGTATGGTTACTCACTGAATCAGAGAAATCTGATGGACAACTCAATATAGGATCAAAATGCATGTCTAAAACTAAAAAATGCACTGACAAAAGTACTCAATGTGATTACACAAAAACCCAAAAACAAAAATCAATGCTGTTAAGCACTACCATAATAGCACTAGTAGGCTTATTAGCACAACAGTCATCATTGTGAAGCCAAAACATATTAAAAATAAGCATTAAAAACGTTAACTAGAACATTGCACTTTCCTTATTATTGATGCTTGAGTATGCTTGGTCACTAAATCTCTCACTGTCGTTAGCCATAGAAAAATCTCCGTCATCGTTATAGAGATGAAGGTTGATAAGTCTATCTGGTAGAGATTCTTCTAGTCTTGTGCCATGTGTATGCCTGCAAACTCTTCCTATTTGGCTCTTAATGCTTTGAACTAGTCTTTGTCCAGCTCCCGTACGAGAACAGATCCAGTGCCCAAAGATTACAACTAAGTACAGAAGAGGAAAGGCTGCTAGCAAAAATGAAACTATTACTGTTTTGTCTAGTACTTTATGGGATTTCCCAGGTATTTTAGAGATAAACAATTTTGTGACATACCACATGACCAGGGTAAGTATGAAACATGAATCAACAGCGTTGTAAGATCTGAACTCTGCTTTGTAAGGTTGAAATATGGCAAGCAACATAGTGACACCTATAAGCACAGACATTGCCGTAGCATGATAAGCAACAGTGTTAGTGACAGCAAACAGAGAAATAAGTACGAGCCATGCGAGAAGGTACATGCCTGCAAAATACCGGCAGTCTCGAGACCCATTAGTTCCATCTTTGTATATAGCAACCCTGGAAAGAATCAATGAAGATGGGAAGAGCATGCCACCTTATTCCACAGCGACCAAGACACTGCTGAAAACAACGCATTGGATACAGTAGCAAAAGTAGTAGAGGAAAGATGATGAAAATGAGTAAAACAAAAAGAGCAAGAATGGCATAAGGGAGGTGTTTCTTGCCAAAGTACTCCACTGAAGCATCATAATAGAGGTAGATACCAACTACACTTCCATTCATATTGTATACATATATTGGAATTAAAAGGTCAAAGGACACACTTAGCAGCTTTACATTTGAGAGAAGGAGAAATGTAGCAAAAGCATCGATGATGGAACTCCTTATATCCCACTGCTGTCGAAAGCGAGCAAAACATCTGTGAAATGGTTTCCAGATCCAAACAATAACTCTAACGTTGTGAGCATGAAGCTCAATAAATACATACGTTACAATGATTAAAGCAAGAGGGTAGAATGCAACACTGTAGTCCAGTGCTAGGGCTTCAAGTGTGTCCACTTTCAGACATATATGTGGAATTAATGTGCGAAAGAAATCTAAATTCCATAAACCATACATTGCTAATAGTATTCGAACCGCTGTTGAGGCACAAGGATAAGACTCTTTATTGACTAGAAATAAAACATAACGCACACCGGTTGGAAAAGAAAGAGCTTGGCTAAATATGACAAAACCATTCAGCTCGGGTGAAGTAGCACTGATCCTGCAGCAGAGGACAAGGACCAAGAAACCCGTAAGAGGTACAAAAGCTATAGCAACATACTTTATCCAGTTGTACTGACCATCAGAGCAGATTGTACAATGTAAATCGTAGGAGTAGACAGGAGGACTGTAGTTTGTTTTGCATTCACCACAAAGCTGGCCATCGCGGTTGAAATGACCACACATTTCATTATTTAGTTTCTCCAGCGTCTGTGGCATTTGATGGTAAAGACTATCCCTCTTTACACAGTTGTACAAACATGCACCAACAACGACTGTTCCAGTTGTTTCACTGTATGTCATGCAGTGACAGTCAAGTATGGCAGACTCCTGCACTGTTTCATTACACTTGACAATGCCATCAATACTATCCCCACATTTACAAGTGCCATTGGCTGGTTCAAACCAAGGTGGGCAAGATGCATTATATGACTGAGCTGATACTGAACTGTACTTCTGAATAGTTGCTGACTCATTCCATCTGCTAGTGGTGGTAGGTAATGGCAGGCAAAACGGTGCCTGTGGAGATATTGGTATTGTGGGAGAATTACACCTGGTTCCATACCTCAACAGAACAGCTATGGTTGAGTTGTATCTCTGGGCACCAGTGTTCGCTAGTTCCAAGCTACCACAGGGCTGATCTAGCCCTCCTTCTCAGCAGCTGCTATTCAGTGTCCCATTCTCAGTGTCAACATAGATGATCTGGTGTCCTTGTACACCAACAACAAGTGTCACTAACAGAGCAACAACTAGATACTGACTACAGCTCATGGCTTTGGCTTGGTAGATGTTGCAATTGTCAGATACTACATAAAAACATTTTTAACACTCTAAGAATAGTTTACCATAACAAAGCTAGTGTTTTTGGTATCAGTTTGTGCTTGCTCAGGCAATTTCTTCAAGCCTAAAATAGCAAAAAGACTCATGAGAAAACAGATGTAGCTAGTTACTCATCAAAACATACTGAATTCGTAATAATGTTCAGCGCGATACACATGATAGCAACATGTAAAATATGCAGGATGGAATTGCTATAGTCTTGTTCCCAGGTCTACCTTTTTATCGTTTAAAGTATATTGCAAGCCTGAATACAAAGCTACCAGCCTATATACCAAAGTACATGGAAGCTTAGAAATCCTGCAATATGCTTATACAATTGGTCAAACTTTCATGCTTCTCTGAAAGTGTCACAAATTGGGATGTTATCCATAAACCATGCAGAAACTCCCTCCCCATAGAATAGCTATAGTCCCTTAATATCAAGATTGAAGGGCTGAAAAGCAGAGTAGCTAGCTATATAGCACGTTATTGTAAATTTGGTGTGTATACTACAGTATCATGACATTGTCTTCAACTTCATACAATGCACTCATAGTTACTACAAATACTGTGCACAGTTTCAAATCCTTCCTCAAATACTTCACTAGTGCAGCCATACTTTTCGTACCAGTGTAAGTATGCTCTTTCTTTGTACATCATGGTGGCTCTTTCCAGAACAAAGCCAACATAGTCTGAAATAGCTGAGGAGGTTGCAAGCACAGTCATGAGTTTTCGTTCTGCCAACTGAGGTTCATGACTGAACCAAAAGTCAATAGGAAAGGGATTCCATGGCACAGAATTATACGCTTCTTTCAATTTCTTCTCAAGGTTACCTACATTACCAATGAGGGACTCAATATTTGAAGGGCTACTTCTTGCAACTGGTATCAGGGAGATACAGGATGCTTTTCCTTGTGCTGGGTCTCTTCTCCTCAGAGCACTAGGACGTGTGACACAGGACACAGCCTGGTCCCAGGTGTTGCTGGGCTTAGAGAACTGGGTGGGGATGGGTGTGATGAACTTTAGTGAGGGATCAGGACACAGAGACCTCACTAGTTCCCAGGGCTCCACGTAGCTGAGATTGGCAGATCTGTACGTACAATGAGCTGAGATTGGCAGTGTTAGCCTTATACCTGTATACCAGGTAACTATACACACATTGTAATCTGATTGGGTGTACTGGTATACCGCTGATATGGACCCAATTGCAACATATAGTTAGTGTAGCATGAGGAGTAGTGGGAAAAAGTATAAAACAGAAAACAGATATATATATATATATATCAGTGTATAAGGTAGTTATAAACATAACAGAATCTGATGGAGTGTAATGTGTTGGGGATTACTGGGTTATATGCTGAGGCTAAGACTCTACTGATGATATGGGATGGGCTGTGATGAAATTAGACAGGTAGTTCATGATTATGTAGCCACACTGAGCTGTATGGAGATGCATCCCTCACAGTGGGTGCACTTTGTATAACATCTAGGCTTGCCTTTTTTCAGGGCAGTTCGTTGATTGTTCATGCATACTTGAGTATGGTACATGGCAGCTAACACTCACTTTTGCTTGGCACTCCATATAGGAAGAAATGAGTTGCACAGAGTCTGACTAATTTGTCTGTTCATTTCACCAACTGACACATCCTCACTGCTGTGTCTACCAGCTCTCTTCTCTATCCTGGTGGACTTCTGAGCCTGCTGCAGGATATAGTCATTCTGAAAAAGCAGCACTGCATCACTGTATGTCTGTTGCCAGGAGAGGCAAAGCAGTGTGTTGTAGTGCTGTAGAGGGGTCTCTCCCAGGCTGAACGGAGCCACTGCAACTGAGAGGATGTGGGCCAGAGGGTAGTCAAGATGAATGACCCCAGACCTGATTTAAGGATGATCAGAATAGCAATACCTAGATGTATGGTCACATATACTGGTAGAAATGTGTCACTCACATGGCCATAGCAAAAATCTTTGAATTGTCCAACCCCACAGACAAAATGTCCTCCATTGGTTTGGATAAAACACACATGCAAGTCCACATGCAAACATGCGACACTAAGGGGTCTGGCCGCATCCCGCAGAAATTTCTGAAGTCACTTTCAAGGCCTGACACTGAAAGTCAATGAAGGGCGGTGAGGGGATTGAGAAAGATCTAGTACATCAAAATGCAAATCCAGTAATCATCAAAATGAAAGAGATAAATTCTACATGCATGAACCAGAGGAATTGCACTAGACGTTATCGCTGCCACACTTTCTGCATATGTGCTGCCTTGCTTTTAAGGCAAGCGATTGGCACATGTACTAAATTTGTATGGCACAGCTATTCTATGGGCATTCAAGGTATGGAGCATGCCTAGAAAGGCTGCTACATTTCCTTCTTGTATGGGTATACATATTAGCCATCTGCATTGTCTAAAGTTCTAGAGTGGGAATTTTGATGCGCTAGTACACAAGTACCATTGAAACTGCCCATTTTGCCTTCCAAAATGGAAGACATGACACATGGGGGCCACTTTTTGGAGTACCTCCAAAAGCCAAAAAGGTGGGGAAAAAAAGAGAATAAAGAGAATGCGCATGACATAGCTATTACAACTAATTACTTAAGTTTAACCTGCTGAAGCTAATATGACATTGTAGTATAGCTAGCCATCTCTCCTTCCCTCCTCTTAATTTCTTCTCTTTCTCCTCTCCCTCTCTCCTCTTTTTCTTGCCCTCCCCTTTCTCCGCAAGGATGCTACTGGCACTCTTGCAGATGTCCCAGACAATCCAGCCATCTTGGCTGTCAGAAAGTTGAGAGAAGTGTTCCCAGAGCTGTTGATAGCCTGTAACGTCTGCCTTTGTCCCTACACTGATCATGGCCACTGTGGTAAGATATTTGTACAACTGTGACCAAGTGCAACTGCACAGCTTTTCATGTTGTTCTGCATGGTTTCAGGCATCCTAAACTCCGATGGCACAATCAACAATGGTGTGAGTATCCAGCGACTGGCTGAAGTTGCTCTGGCCTATGCTAAAGCAGGTATCCTGTAACTGTAACATTAGCAGTAGTAGTAGATCAAGTGATGCACACTTCTACAGGTATTATGGGATGATGTATTCCCTTGTGTGAGTTCTAATGTTCTACTGAGTGGTAATGTGAAACCATAGCATCACGCCCCCATAGTCTAGGAGGTTGGCACCCTCTTGTGCTCTACTCAGTGAGACCAACTCTCTATCCTCAACACCTCCTTTTTATTACACAAGGCTGCCAGGTGGTGGCTCCCTCAGATATGATGGACAACAGGATTGGGGCAATCAAGAAGCTGCTGGATGAGAATGGATTGGGAGGAAAGGTACAGGGATTGTTCATATAATGTCACCAGTTCACTCAAATGGACATCAATGCAGCAGTCATTTTTTCCAACCTGTGCATGTCTTATCATGACTGTGCTTATTGTTCATCATTTCAGGTGGCTGTGATGAGCTACAGTGCTAAATTTGCATCTGGATTCTATGGCCCATTCAGGTTTGTGAATACTGTCCTAAAATTCAATTGAAGATGGTGGACACTGCTAGTTCCCAGTAAACCTGGGGATGAAACAGGACTGTTATTACTGTATTGTTGTTGCAGAGATGTTGCTAAGTCTGCTCCTGCATTTGGAGACCGGAGATGCTACCAACTTCCTCCAGGGTCTACAGGCCTTGCCATGAGAGCTGTGGTACATACCTTCATGTTTGCTGTTTACTCCAATGATTTTGGACTGCTACATGTCTTTGGGATTTGTGGAAAACATTTTTTCAGTACATAATACACACATATATATGCATACAGTGACTTTATTAGTTGACGTACACCACATTCAAGTTTCGTCTTGCAATAACATGAGGCCCAACAGTAGTGTTCTCTGAAGTGATTCAGTCAGGCTGAACATGAGCCTAGCTAGTATTAAGACGCAATCATGAGGCCGTACATATTGTCCAAGTGCTAAAGCAGCTTTGATTGAAATTTGGTTTAGGATCGTGATGTACAGGAAGGTGCTGACATATTGATGGTGAAACCAGGGATGCCCTATCTGGATGTAGTCAGAGATGTGAAACAAAGAGTATGATTGGCTACTGTGTGTTCATTTCACTAATGTTGTGGGCATACCAGACACCATAACGTACAGTAACAGCTATACTGTATTTGCATGTGATGTGAACAGTCAGCATAGAAAGTCTCTTCCTTTGCATCATGTCCACATCAATAAAATAGTATTCACTCGAAACCAAGTTGTTGAGTGATGACAAGTTTCATTCTCTTACACAGCATCCTAATCATCCACTAGCAATCTACCAGGTAAGACCCATACCGTGTCATGACTGCAGAATTTGCTACATATTTCTAGGGGTCGCTATGGTACTCCGTGTGCCAGGATTTCAATGGAAAATGGACATACATACATACCCAAAATCAAGTATTGTGATAGATGAATCTAGCCTCGTTTTCAGACCCTGCCCAGCTTTCTGTTGCTTACAGTACCACACTGCAAGCAACGAAAATCTGGGCGGGGCCTGGTAACAAGGCTGAGATGAACCCTAATTTTGGTTGCAGACCCAAAACCAACCCAGTGCAGAACACTTTCAGTATTGCTCAGAAGATACACACTGGATGAAACTCAGGGCTATCTGGGAACAAGATTATATAGCCCTAATTTAAGTGGAAGATCCACCCGATTTCATAATTAATTCAACTATGCCTTTAACTTTGTGGCATATGTTATAGGTGTCAGGTGAGTATGCCATGCTTTACCATGGGAGCCAGGCAGGAGCCTACAACCTCAAGACAATAGTCCTGGAGAGTATCACATCCATGAGGAGGGCTGGTGAGGATTTTGTTCTGCATATCAGCATGAGAGCATATATTAAATATTAACCCCTCTCACTAAAATATGAACAGATAGCTATGCATGTTGACTCAACAGAAAATACAGCATACAGTAAACTGGTGAATTTCTGTAGACCTGGATGCGGTATAATTCACACAGTTTGCATATGTGTGTGTGTGTGTGTGTGTGTGTGTGTGTGTGTGTGTGTGTGTAAGGCAGGAAACTATCATTTTATAGTTTATGGTAAGTAGGTAATGATGTTTGCTTGGATTGAAGGGGTCCTCCAACAGATGATGCACCTTTTCACTAATAGGGTTTGACACAATGAGTAGAAAATGCAAATCACATAAGATAGGAGTCAAGAATAAAGATGTACTGAGGCAAGAGCACATAAGAACGGGCGGCTAGAGTAAGAGCATGTAACTCCAATAGAAGCCCGTAGTCCGGTCAAAATTATTGAATTGTTACTAAAAATAGAACACTCGGCATGTGCTTAGCCAACAATGGCTTATGTCTGCACGCAGCTGCGCAGTACATGTTACTATTATTAGTACGGTTCAATAATTCCTACCAGTTTCGATTTTATGTAGTTACACACTCTTACTCTAGCCGCCCGTTCTTATGCGCTGTTGACTGAGGTTAGTGTGCTCCACTTGCAGGTGCAGACATAGTCATCTCCTACTTCACACCACAGCTGCTCCAATGGCTGAAAGAGGACTGAGATTGGCCAGCCAATCTGCTAACGTCATAGTTTTGTTATTAACTACAATCATGCTTCTTCCTCTGAATGTGTGGTTCTAGTCTCAAACAACTCTCTCAAGGCAATTGAATAATAATTATGATAAATGACAGCAAGATGGGTGACGTGAACCTGATTTAGTTTATTTGACCAAGAGTTGATCGTTGGAGGTTGACAAACTTTTGTCCAAACACTACCAAAATCCGAGATTGACTCTCGGTCACTCAGAGAAGTAACATAACTCTTTAATCAGCACATCACAGGATACTCCTCTTGAATCAGCAGGACACAATTAGTCATATTGGAATGGGGGAAGAGTAGCCTCATTTTCCAGGCCCCAGCCATGCAGCTTTCCAACAACTCATCTCTTGATTTCAGCTGCACTCTCCCCTGATGTTCATAGCTCCTAGCTAAAGTGTTTTCAATTTGCAGTCACATTTTAAGTAGAGAGATGGTAGTACAAGACAGCAGCTAATTCTCAGCCACAGAAATGGCCTAAATGGTAACCTCAGAGCATCAAACATTCCAATGCCTCCAACTCATCCAGTGCTTGACTATACACTAATCACTCCAGCTCCCCAAACTAAAATGGCTTCCACCGCCACTTGGGAATATAATTATGTATGCAATCCTTTTAGTCAGGCAATTGTTTAACTGACTAAAACAACCAAGAGTAAAGATAGTTCGTACATTTCTAATCCCACAAAATCCCCGTGCAGCTGTATATAAAAAAAAACAAACATAAATTTCAAAGAACCTTTTTAATAATGCAACATCAGATGGATTGACTACAAGTCATGCATCCTGAAACTAAAATGCTGCAACAACACATCAATGTTAATGTAGCTTACGTACAATACAAAGAAAATGCTGTTTATAATTACTGACACGAGAAGCCGAGTGGCTTATACATCAATAAAAAACAAGCTTATAACAACACAGGAAATAGTAGCCAAAACTGAACTTGTGACCCAAACAATTTGCATTGAACATCCCTAATGTTTTACAAACATTATAGGGGTAGTTTTGATCTTGCAGCACATGAGGGTCGTGTACCTTTGCTACCTTGAACTCTCTGTTTTTCTCTCTGTGTGTAAATGTTTCTCCACACCAATATAATTCTCAGTTTTTTTGTTTTTTACTCTCAGGGGTAGTTTTTGTGTTTTCCCCTATTACGTCACTTGAATGAGGTTGTTGTAGTTTCACTATCGTGGATGTTTATATATGGTTAGTCACTGAATCAGAGAAATCTGATGGACAACTCAATATAGGATCAAAATGCATGTCTAAAACTAAAAAATGCACTGACAAAAGTATTCAATGTGATTACACAAAAACCCAAAAACAAAAATCAATGCTGTTAAGCACTACCAAGAGTTCATAATAGCACTAGTAGGCTTATTAGCACAACAGTCATCATTGTGAAGCCAAAACATATTACAACTTTGCAGTGTTTTTACATTAAAAAGGTTAACTAGAACATTGTACTTTCCTTATTATTGATGCTTGAGTATGCTTGGTCACTAAATCTCTCACTGTTGTTAGCCATAGAAAAATCTCCATCATCATGATAAAGATGAAGGATGATAAGTCTATCTGGTAGAGACTCTTCTAGTCTTGTGCCACGTGTACGCCTGCAAACTCTTCCTATGTGGCTCTTAATGCTTTGAACTAGTCTTTGTCCAGCTCCCGTACGAGAAAAGATCCAGTGCCCAAAGATCACAACTAAGTACAGAAGAGGAAGGGCTGCTAACAGAAATGAAACTACTACTGTTGCGTCTAGTAATTTATGGGATTTCACAGGTGTTTTAGAGAAAAACAATGCTGTGACATACCACATGGCCAGGGTAAGTATGAACCCTGAATCAACAGCATTGTAAGTTCTGAACTCTGCTTTGTAAGGTTGAAATATGGCAAGCAACATAGTGACACCTATAAGCACAGACATTGCCGTAGCATAATAAGCAACACTGTTAGTGACAGCAAACAGAAAAATAAGTACGAGCCGCGCGAGAAGGTACACTGCTGCAAAGTATCGGCAGTCCCGAGTCCCATTGGTTCCATCTTTGAAGCAACCCTGGAAGGCATCAATAAAGATGTGAAGAGCATGCCACCTCACTCTACAGTGACCAAGACACCGCTGGAAACACCGCATTGGATACAGTAGCAAAAGCAGTATAGGTAAGATGATGAAAATGAGTACCACAAAAAGAGCAAGAATGGCATAAGGGAGGTGTTTCTTGCCAAAGTATTCAATTGATCCATCGTAATAGAGATAGGTGCCAACTACACTTCCATTCATATTGTATACATATATTGGAACTAAAAGGTCAAAGGACACACTTAGCAGCTTTATATTTGAGAGAAGAAGAAATGAAGCAAAAGCATCAATGATGGAACTCCTTATATCCCACTGCTGTCGAAAGCGAGCAAAGCATCTGTGAAATGGTTTCCATATCCGAACTACGAATCTAAAGTTGTGAGCATGGAGCTCAATAAGTACATATGTTATAATGATTAAAGCAAGGGGGTAGAATGCAATACCATAGTCAAATGCTAGGACTTGAAGTGTGTCTACGTTCAGACATATATGTGGGATTAATGTGCGAAAGAAATCTAAATTCCATAAACCATATATTGCTAATAGTATTTGAACTGCTGTTGAGGCACAAGGATAAGACTCTTTATTGACTAGAAATAAAACAAAACGCACACTGGTTGGAAAAGAAAGAGCCTGGCTAAACATGACAAAAGCATACAGCTGGGGTGAAGTAGCACTGATCCTGCAGCAGAGGACAAGGACCAAGAAAACTGTAAGAGGTACAAAAGCTATAGCAACATACTTTATCCAGTTGTACTGACCATCAGAGCACATTGTACACTGTAAATTGTAGGAGTAAACAGGAGGGCTATAACCTGTTTTGCAAGTACCACAAAGCTGTCCACCTCTGTTAAGGTGACCACACATTACATTGTTTAGTTTTTCCAGAGTCTTTGGGAAATGAAGATCCCTCTTTACACAGTTGTACAAGCATTGACCAGCAACCGTTCCCGTTGTTTCATTGTATGTCATGCAATAGCACTCAAGTATAGCAGACTCCTGCTGTGTTTCATTACACTCGACAATACCATCAATACTATCCCCACATTTACAAGTACCATTGAATGGTTCAAACCAAGGGGGGCAAGATGCATTATTTGACTGAGCTGATACTGAACTGTACTTCTGAATATTGGCTGATTCATTCCATCTGCTAGCGGTTGGTTCACATCTGCAAGTACCATTGTCTATGGTAGGTAATGTGGTAGGAGTATTATAGCTGGTTCCATACCTCCACACAACAGCTATGGTTGAGTTGTATTTCTGGGCACCAGTGTCTGCTAGTTCCAAGCTACCACAGGGCTGGTCTAGCCCTCCTTCCCAGCAGCTGCTATTCAGCGTCCCATTCTCAGTGTCAACATAGATGATCTGGTGTCCTTGCACACCAACAACTAATGTCACTAACAGAGCAACAACTGCACACTGACTACAGCTCATGGCTTTGGTTCAGTAGATGTTGCAATCCGAAAACTGGTCTCAGCTTTTACATTCAAAAACTTTTCTACACTCGAAGAATAGTTTACCACAACAAAGCTAGAGTCTTTGGTATCAGTTTGTGCTTGCTCAGGCAATTTCTTCAAGCCTAAAATAACAAAAAGATTCATGGGAGAACAAATGTAGCAAGTCAATCATCAAAACATACCTATTTCATAATCATGTTCAGCATGATACACATGATAGCAGCATGCAAGACATGGGGAACTGAATTGGTAGTCTTGTTCCCAGGTCTACCTTGCTTTTTGCTAGTTGAAGTATATTGCAAATGATGGTAACAGCCTGAAAACATGGCTAGCCACCAGTGTATAATTCAGATTTACATAGAAGCTTAGCATGAGAAATTGTGAAATATGCTTATTAAAAATTGGTCGACCTTTCATGCTCTTCTGAAAGCATACTAATGTCACAAATTGGAATACATATAGTCATAAACCAGACCCTCCCACTCATTGGAATAACTAGTCCCTCAATATCAAAATTGAAGGGCTGACAGCACCTATAGCAACCCATTATAAAAATCCACAGTATCATGACATTGTCTTCATTCCTAGTTACTGTAATACAGTGCACAGGCTGAACAGAGCCACTGCAACTGAGAGGATGTAGGCCAGAGTAGTCGTCTCTCAACTTATTTCATAATCATGTTCACGTGATACACATGATAGCAACATGCAGGATGGAATTGCTAGTCTTGTTACACTTTTTGTTACACTTTTTATCGTTTAAAGTATATTGCAAGCCTGAATACAAAGCTACCAGCCTATATACCAAAGTACATATATAGAAGCTTAGAAATCCTGCAATATGCTTATACAATTGGTCAACCTTTCACGCTTCTCTGAAAGCATGCTAATGTCACAAATTGGGATATATCATCCATAAACCTGCAGATACCTAGTCCCTCAATATCAAAACTGAAGGGCTGAAAAGCAGAGTAGCTAGCTATATAGCATGTTATTGTAAATTTGGTGTGTATACTACAGTATCATGACATTGTCTTTCAACTTCATACAATGCATTCATAGTTACTACAAATACTGTGCACAGTTTCAAATCCTTCTTCAAATACTTCACGGGTGCAGCCATACTTTTCATACCAGTGTAAGTATGCTCTTTCTTTGTACATCATGGTGGCTCTTTCCAGAACAAAACCAACATAGTCTGAAATAGCTGAGGAGTTTGAAAGCACCGTCATGAGCTTTCTGTCTGCCAACTGAGGTTCATGACTGAACCAAAAGTCAACAGGGAAGGGATTCCATGGCACAGGATATATGCTTGTTTCAATTTCTTCTCAAGGTTACCTACATTAGCAATGAGGGACTCGATATTTGAAGGGGTACTTCTTGCAACAGGTATCAGGGAGATACAGGATGATTTTCCTTGTGTTGGGTCTCTTCTTCTCAGAGCGCTAGGACGTGTGACACAGGACACAGCCTGGTCCCAGGTGTTGCTGGGCTTACAGAACTGGGTGTGGATGGGTGTGATGAGCTTTAGTGAGGGATCAGGACACAGAGACATCACTAGTTCTCAGGGCTCCACGTAGCTGGATTGGCAGACCTGTACGTACAATGAGCTGAGATTGGCAGTCTTAGCCTTATACCTGTATACCAGGTAACTATACACACATTGTAATCTGATTGGGTGTACTGGTATACCGCTGATATGGACCCAATTGCGACATACAGTTAGTGTAGCATGAGGAGTAGTGGGAAAAAGTAGGTATAAAAAGAAAACAGAAAACAGATATATATATATCAGTGTATAAGGTAGTTATAAACATAACAGAATCAGATTGAGTGTAATGTGTTGGGGATTACTTTTTATGCTGAGGCTAAGACTCTACTGATGATATGGGATGGGCTGTGATGAAATTAGACAGGTAGTTCATGATTATGTAGCCACACTGAGCTGCATGGAGATGCATCCCTCACAGTGGGTGCACTTTGTATAACATCTAGGCTTGCCTTTTTCAGGCTAGTTTGTTGATTGTTCATGCATACTTGAGTATGGTATATGGCAGCTAATACTCACTTTTGTTTGGCACTCCATATAGGAAGAAATGAGTTGCACAGAGTCTGACTGATTTGTCTGTTCATTTCACTAACTGACACATCCTCACTGCTGTGTCTACCAGCTCTCTTCTCTATCCTGGTGGACTTCTGAGCCTGCTGCAGGATATAGTCATTCTGAAAGAGCAGCACTGCATCACTGTATGTCTGTTGCCAGGAGAGGCAAAGCAGTGTGTTGTAGTGCTGTAGAGGGGTCTCTCCCAGGCTGAACGGAGCCACTGCAACTGAGAGGGTGTAGGCCAGAGGGTAGTCGTCTCTCAACTGTTCCAAGATGAATGATCCCAGACCTGATTTAAGGATGATCAGAATAACACTACCTAGATGTATGGTCACAGATACTGGTAGAAATGTGTCACTCACATGGCCATAACAAAAATCTTTGAATGGTCCAACCCCACAGACAAAATGCCCGCCATCAGTTTGGATAAAACACACATGCAAGTGCACATGCAAGCACGCTACACTAAGGGGTCTGGCAGAAAAGTAGATCAGCTCTGAAATCACTTTCAAGGCCTGACACTGAAAGTCAATGAAGGGCGGTGAGGGGATTGAGAAAGTACATCAAAACGCAAAAAAAAATTAAAATGAAAGTGATAAATTCTACATGCATGAACCAGAGGAATTACACTAGACATCATCGCTGCCACACTTTCTGCATATATGCTACCGTGCTTGAAGGCAAGTGATTGACACATGTACTAAATTTGTATGGCAAGGCTATTCTATGGGCGTTCAAGATATGGAGCATGCCTAGAAATGCTGCTACAAGTATAGTGTTTCCTTCTTGATACTTATTAGCCATCTGCATTGTCTAAAGTTGTAAGTGGGAAGTTTGATGCGCTAGTACAAAAGTACCATTGAAAACTGCTCATTTTGCCTGGCACACTTCCCACGTGTGATGTAATGTTATTCCTCTAATTCAGCTGTAAAACTGGATCAGTCAGTCTGGCCATGGCACTTCCTATACCCATCCACCTAGGTTAAAAAGATCACATGCCCATTCACACTCATACTGGTTTGCAGATGCTTCCAAATGCGCTATGCCAGAAAAAAACATGCACAATTGAAGCAGCTGCAGGAGTTTGTAACCTCACAGACACACCTACAACTTGAGCACACCTGATCCAGTGCCTCCAGCAATGCTGTGGAAGAGGACAGTCCCCATGAAACAGTCGCATCTCTCAACCACATTCCTCACACACTCCTGTACTGAGTCCTTCAAGCATGAGTCGCGTGACTGCCCATGGCTATTCTTTCCACAATACCCGTATGCCCAGTTCAGTGTTCCCTCTCCCAGATTTCTCAAATAGTTGACACATGGGGAGCACTCTTATGGCAAGTGCTCCAGCTTTGCAGCAGGATTTAACTACCTTGGGTTCTGTGTCGACCAAAACGCAGGGCAAAGTCCCATCCAAAAGGGAAAATGGTATATGACCAGTATTCGCTGGCTTCATCCCACCATAGAAAGACTTAAAAAACATTAAAAATGTGAAAAGATGTAGGGATGGCATGCCAAAAAGTATGCAAACAAGGTAGAGATGATGCATGAAAGCAAAGGTCTACATATTGGCAAAGCCCCATCCCTACATCTTTTTCACACTGCAGTTAGACAGTGCATGGGTAGTCTTTATACTAGCAGTTCATGGCTGTAGCCTCATTCTCAGGCCATGCACTTTCTAGCTCCTCCCACATGGCCTGGGAACGAGGCTAATATTGTAGGTAGCTACCAAGGTTAGTACTTTTATTGCCAACATACTACTTGTAGTGACAGTGGTACCCTTGTTATATGCCTCTGGTATAACCTAGACAGTGAGCTCGAGTGGGCTGCAGACTGGTCATAGTAATCAGTGTGTAAAACTCAAGCACTCATGCACACCGTTAATAACTGCATGGATGGGTGCAGATTCAGCTCTCGAGTACGCTGTCTAACTGCAGTGTGAAAAAGATGTAGGGATGGGGCTTTGCCAATATGTAGACCTTTGCTTTCATGCATCATCTCTACCTTGTTTGCATACTTTTTGGCATGCCATCCCTACATCTTTTCACATTTTTAATGTTTTTTAAGTCTTGTTTCTGTCCTTTTTTTTCTAATGTTAATCTCAGTTACAGTTAGACCTAAGCCTAAGAAGAATATTTCAAGTGTAACCACAACACCAGAACTTGAAGTGGCGTTGACAGTTTAGTAGTGATTCCAGTGTGACATCTGCCCTCCCTGGAGAAAAGTGTAATAATTATGTGCAATATAGCCAGCTAGAACCTGATGAAGGGCCAACCACTCTCCGTACCAAACTTTGTGAAAACAATTTCATGATTCAGTTGTCAATCACGTGACGACTGACCAGCTGCAGCACAGAAAACTATCATACTGACAACAGACCATCCTAGCTTTACAGTTCACTGAAGCTGTGAGTAGGCTAGTTTTAGTGTAGCTACAAGTAGGCAGCTGAATGCAGCGCCTTACCTACGTGGTGTTCATAAGCCTTGCCCAATGCCGCGGGGGAAAAAACCGTGCCAACCATGCCCGCCCGCTCGCTTGTGTACTCTCGCTTCCAGACCAATGACCGTGGTCTTCGGTCTGGGAACGAGACTTCGTGTGCGCATGCGTATAAAATTAGAAAATGGCGTCCTTCGCAACGGACAGCAGCCTCAGAGTGTTGTGAATGGCTTTTGTTGACCAGGGTGAATTTGAAGCTATGAAGACGCTGAGTGGTTGGGAAGCTGAGCGCTGTGATGAGCATCCGTTTCGTGCTAAAATCAAGGTGAGTACTTGAGCCGTTTTCGAGTTATCATAATTTACAAAGTGGTCGGAACAAAGAAAGAAGAATAAGAAAAGTGGCACTTTTGCTAGCGCACACTTTTGTGTTTAGCTGTCTTGCGCGTGGCTTTTGGTCACTTGTATGAGTCTTGCTGATCACAAAGGCACTCAAAGAGGAAGCCTGGGCGCTTAAATAAGCTTTTAGCGTGTTTGTGGTGAAGTTATACGGCTTTTGCTTAAGTATTGCATATATTGCGCGTCGGCGCCATCCCTACGTACATAGAGAGTAGCCTCGTTCCCAGGCCCTGCGCATTCGTCGCTTGCAGCACGAAATTCGCGCAGAGGGCCTGGGCTCGTTCATCACGTGATGTGTGCCGCAGCTTACGTCACGTCCATTCTACTGGAATCAATGATGTCATAGATGAGCTAGCGCCCAGTTTAGCGTTGAAAGAGGCCCACAGAGATCACAGTAATGGTTCGTGTGCGAACTTACGTAAGTGCTAAAAGTCTCGGCATCGAAAGAGAACAAGCTGCCATGTTTAGCTGGATAGTAGACGTCTATATTCAGATACCTTGCCACATCGTGTTACTAGGTCGACCCTGGATTTCGGCTCCTCGTCTTCTTCAGCTCGAGTTTACTATTGTAGTCTATCGTACGCGCGTGACCTGTTTCAGGTTCTTCCAACTCCATTTGTGCCTGGTTATCTCTACAACCAATGCTGCAACACGGCGCGGGCATATCTGGTGTGACGTAAAATTACGGCTGCGGCACACATCACGTGATGAACGAGCCCAGGCCCTCTGCGCGAATTTCGTACTGCAAGCGACGAACGCGCAGGGCCTGGGAACGAGGCTACATAGAGAGTCTACCGACTCTCTGATAATAGAGCACTGAAACGGGATTGGAAACGGACAAAAAATTTACGGGCAAACTCGGGCAAAACGCCGATGACGTCACGTTGAATCCTCGTTCCGGGTGTTTCAGTTAGAAGGCGGTGCCCACTAACCGGTGTACGACCGTTTATCTCCCGCGCGGGTCATCGCACTAGAGGTTCTTGTGCATTTACTGATATACCACGGTATCTACAATATTCTGGTCGAAAATTGTACTATGCACAGTTGTGAATTGATTTTTATCCAATGTAGAAATGCTAAAATAATAAACAGGGCTACCCAATGATGCAAGCTGTCATAAAGTGTAACCATTAGCAAAGAATGTAACTGAGTGGCTTATTTCTTTGTGATACAGTACACAGTTTGATGAGGGGCCTTGAAAAGTGTAAATAATGTGAAAACTCTTGTAGTTTTCTAGAGAGATCTGTACCCTGGTTTAGGTAAAGTCTGCTGGTACAGTATTAGCAGTACATAGGTCAATGTAATGCTGACAAAACAATGGAGCTGCAGTAATTGTGTGCAGTTTTCTCCAGCTTTCTGAACAGGTGCCTCCAGCTCATGCAGAGGATGTATCAATCTGTCTTAGTCGTCTTCAGGCCTGCTGATAATTTCAGGACTTGTGAATATCCCTCCATCGCAATAGCAGTCTGCCAGAAACCACTCGACCTTCGGGGGAAAGAAGAAACGCACATAACCGCCGCTCTCGCACAGTCGTCTACTGCCAATGCAGTGTGCGTCAGATCACGTGACCGAAACGATGATTCGACGTAAAATTATTGCCGTTTCCAATCCCTGTTCGTAGCTCTATTATCTATGATCCCACGTCCAAGCGTGGTTCTGCGTGAAGGAGTTTGTCCCAAGGGTTTTGCTTCATACCACTCTTCCACATCGTTCCAGAAAGCCTGACCTATTTGGTTACCGCACTGCCCAACGTGAAGGAACAAAGACGACATGACATGAGAATGAGGGGTCAGACTTCACCGCTGCCTACGTCCCCGGGGCCAGGGTAAAATTTAATCCACCACCCCACCCCCACGTATAGTCTCGTTCCCAGAATGCGGTCTGGGAACGAGACTACCCTACGAATGAACACCATGTCAGCACCCAAGGATCACTGAATATACCGGTTGACACAGATTGTAATGCCTTGGTTCCCTTCGATACATGCCAGCTACTCCCTTTCCATAATTTTAGTTTGTGTTTACCCACCACTTGGCACTAGGTTGGCAGCACCTGTTGAAAAAGTATTCAGCTAGCTTCTGCAGGAAAGATCATTTCCGAGCTGAAAACTGTGCCACCATTCCCCAAAACTTGGTTGCCATTTTTCTTTCTTTTCAAATGATAACCACGCTCCAAGTGGAAAGAATTAAATGTAGTTGGCCCTCCTTATCTTGACCATAACAAATAGATCTACACTGAAATCTTGTAGTGATATAACACATGTGGAAAAGAATAACCTCCAGTTCTTTACGATAAACCCATGACATCATGGGAGAATTTGACAAAGAGAGTCTACTTGGCAACTGTTCTCTATACCATTATGGGTATTGCAGCAGTGAACTATTCTCACCCTCCTTCCCAGGAATCAGCATGGTGTGAGGCCATGGGCTTTCTCCTGCAATACTCTGGTACACTAGTGATTGTTCATTACTGTGTTCTTGCTTTGACAATAGTGTTGCAAGTAACTTTACCAGTCTGCCAAGCAGTTAGGAAAAGAAAGGATAGTTTCAAGAAAGCAAATTTAAAATGTGCGGAAGTCTTTCTGTTCCTGATCCTGTTTCTTTGTCCTCTTCTGAACTCCTGGGAGCCATTTCTTCCACAGCTACCATCCTATGGCAACTATGGGCCATTGTGCTGGTTTCGCTTAGAGCTAACAAACAGCTGCACCTACAACACACTCAATAAGCGTTTCCTGCAAGCAATTCCTTTTGCAGTTGTGAGCTTTGGATACTGTGTGTTAACCTTCACCATATTACTTACTCTGTGTGGCATGTATTGCAAGTTTCGCACAACAACAACTGGAGGTCGCATCGTCAGGGTCATCCCAACAACAACAGTTTTGGTAATGCTACTAATTGTGGTGATGGCAATGTACATAGTATCAGCTGTTCATACTAATGGCTTTGGCTCCTTCTCAGCGTGGTTAACAAACGTAACGGTTATAACAGCAGCTGCTATTGTAATGCTAATGGTTGTAGGAATGTATGTACACTTTCCAACACATTTGTGTGAGTAATGTGGGAGAGCTTCATGTCTGTCAACCGGACAAAATGAACAAAATCAATCCGTCCACCCCCCAGAACACAACAATCCTACTCAAACAAGTGGGAGCAATCCACATTCAACTGCCACTACAGAGACTACTCCATTGATTATGCATGCCCCCAAAGGGGGCATGCGTAATCAATGGCCATCACAATGATCATAGTCGCACAAGTTATAGCGTCACCCATTCACCAGTCACTACAGAGACTGCTCCATTGATTTCTCGTCCCCAAAAAGTGGATCATCACAATGATCTAGTCACACATAGTAGAGCATTGCCCATTCATCAGTTACCATGAACCTATAGTTGAACATTTTCAATTCTTTTGTGTACTATAATTATCACTACATTATACCACAGCTGCCCTTATGCTAATTTGGACATTAGCTACTCATGCTATTAGTCCCACAGTTAACAGTGCTATTGCCTAATTACATCCGGTTAGAAGTAATATCTGATCTTATTTTAGGATTCCACCACTTTCCGTTCAAGGTTGTGATCAAATGGGATGGGTACACCAGCTTTAGACAAACTGGCTCACTTACTATAATGTGTTGTATAGTTTGAGAACTAATGGTTACAGCCAATATCAGTCAGACAGTGACTTTTTAGTGCTGCCATATCAGGTAGCTAATTGCACACAGCAAACTCTCATACTTGATATAACATAGCATCCTGACCTACTGTGTTGTGCATGTGAAGAAACCCAGATATGTACATTGGTCATGGCTGTTATTGTTATTGCCTATTCTATACCTAGTTGTTTTCCTGGAAGTGTGATATCATTATGATCAACATTACTATCCACTATAGAAATAAAGGTAAAGTGGAGAATAGCACACTGTCAACCTGAAAGTACTTATTATGCAGCTAGCTTAAATATTGCATGCACTTGATCAGAAATGGTATGTGAAAATTAAGTCATACGTGTTTCAATTTATACTCGTAAATAATGATCCGTGAAATGAATAAACTCAGGCTTCATTAAAAACTCAGTTTCACTAATGGGAGGGACAGATGATCAGCTTCCACTGTACAAGTACTTGTGCAGGTGATGGGTACAGTACAGACAGTAATTATTTGGGTGAACTAACACTCTACTAAAGAGATTGCAGTGGTTGACATAAATTAGTTCAAATACTCTATGGACACTACATGTAGCTATGCCACTACTACTTACTAGCTTCATTCCTCCCCACCTGTTTGAAAAAAGTTGGGTAAGAACCTGGGAACAAGACTAACTGCTTATACGTTATATAACATGGTATTCATAGTTGTAATTCGACAGATTAAACTTCATTGTGGCAACAGGTTTTTCTGTAATTAGAAGTCAGTTACTGGTGTGTACAAGTCATTGGGTGAACACAACATGCTTCACAAAACTTTCACAAATTGCCAGAAAGTTCCTTGCTATGCTAGCAATATGTTGAAAAGGTCTTCATCTAAATGTTGTGCCACCTGTGTGTTCCCCAAAACTTTGTGTTTTTAAATGATCCTCACCCTAGCATAGTTTACTGATACCATGAAAAGAGTATTTCTTCTTAAAACAAAAAAAAATGTACTGTCTACTAAGCATGCTGTCAAATATCCCATATTTGCCAGTTATTATCTTGTCCAAATAAGGACATTGTATAGTTTACTATGTGCATGTACTACACATGTTGAAATGAATAGCTTCTCCTTTTCAAAACAAATAGCATATAAGGAAACAAGCTGTCTAATTAAACATGTCTGGCAAACTTTAAAAATCTATGATACAACAAATTATACACACTCTCAAGCTCAGCAACCAGATGAACAATAGCAGTATGTGATACACGGGGGAGTGACCAAATTCGACGCAAAATGTTATATGGTTTGAATGCTATAGCACATGAAACCCAAGTGATGATAGCTAAACCCGAAGAACAAACAAAGAATAAGCAATTAGTCACAAATATCTTAAATGCCTTAGCATTGCAACTGAGGACAGAACTGCTGATAATGTGGAATCTAGGCAGGCCTCCAATAGTTCCAAACACTTATACAGGCTGTGTTATAGCTGTAACCAGTTAAAACTACAACGATGATTGAGCAACAAGTGCGTGCTAGTTCATTGTGGCCTCGTTCTTCAGTTTGTGGTGACAATAATACATGAAAGTGGAAAAGCAGCTCTTCTCTCCATATAATATTGTCAAAGTAAACCAATGGGTGAGAATGGGGAAGGCCCGTCTGGTTGCACTCCAGCAATATTTGCCACATACACATGCAGTCCATACAAAGCAGATTGGAGATCCATACTAATATATTAGTACCACATGATGACACTGATTCAATCCTCAAATATCTAGCTCAGACTACCTGTGCCAACAGTGTACTCTAAGAACAATGATACTGTTTAGTTCTTACTGTCAGCCCTCCCATTCAGAAGCCTTTGACAATTTTGACTCTGAATTATTTGTGTGTGCAAGTAAGCACACCAGTGTGCACTCTGCAGAAGAGCTCCACACCTGCCAACAGGACAGGGCAAAATGTACCAGATTTTAGCTAAGCTCTTTGAGCATCTTAGAGTGTGGTTTAGACTTAGTAATCTGGTAATGATTGGAGGTCGCACCGTCAGAGTCATCCCAACACCAGTAGTTCTGGTAATTCTATTAACAAATGTAACAGTTATAACAGCAGCTGCTATTGGAATGCTAATGGCTGTAGGAATGTATGTACTCTGCCCAACACATTTGTGTGAGCAATGTGGGAGTCCACGTACAGTAAACAGTGCTACTACCTATACTAATTGCATCCAGTTAGAAACAATATTTTACTATACAGATGTTATGTTAGGATTCCATCATTTTCTGTTCAAGGTTGTGATCAAATGAGATGGGTACGTACCTGCTTTAGACAAAATTAGCTCACTTATCTTTGTGTTCTATTTATAGTTTGAAATTAAGGTTACAGCCAATGGTAGTCAGACAGTGACCTTTTAGTGCTGCCATATCAGGTAGCTACTTGCACACAGCAAACTGTCAAACTTGATATTATATAGCATCCAGACCTCCTGTGCTGTGCATGTGAAGGAGCCCATATATGGGCATTGGCCATGAAAGTTTATTGTTATTGCATATTCTATATGGACATTACATGTACGATACTACTACTCATTAGCTTCATTGCCAGACTCTTCCCCATGCAACTTCTCAATTGCATTATGTGACCAAAAAGCTGTGGACAGGCTTGGAAACAAGGGTAATTACTAATAGTAGCTGTAATTGGACAGATGGAACTTCATGTGGTAATTGTCCTTTCTGTAATTAGAAGTTTGTTACTGGTGCATACAAGTCATTGCATTCAGGTGGGTGAGTGCAACATGCTTTCCAAAACCTTCACAAATTGTCAGGAAGGTTTCTTGCTATGCCAGCAATATTAGTGCCTGTTGAAAAAGTCTTCAGCTAAATGAGAAATTTTTTTGTGTCACCTGTGTGTTCCCCCAAACTTTGTGTTTTTAAAAACAAGGTGGTTTTATGATAGTTATCCATTACACATGTTGAAATCAATAACTTGCTTATTTTCAAAGCATATGGCTAGTCTAGTCATTTGTTTTGAAAATGAGCAAACTTTATGTGGTATCTATTGTCTACTAAACGTGTCGCTAAGTACACTATTCGAAATCTGCAGCCATTGTATAAGTGAGGCTGACGTGTAGCTCCTTGTCATGGAAGTCTTCCTGTCCTGCAACAACTTGACTCTGGAGCAGTACAGAACCATTGTTCTCTCAAGAGCTCTCACTGGAGCTGGAGGATGTGTTGTCTCCATTGCTGTGCTTGTTATCGTTCTACTCACTACCAAGAGAAAGGCATGGGAGAATCTGACAAAGAGGGTCTACTTGGCAACTGTTCTCTATAGTTTGCTCCATTCCATTGTGTCTATAGCAGCAGTAAACTACTCACACCCTCCTTCACAGGAATCAGCATGGTGTGAGGCCATGGGCTTTCTCCTGCAATACTCTGGTACACTAGTGGTTGTTCATTGCTGTGTTCTTGATTTGACAATAGTGTTGCAAGTAACTTTACCAGTCTACCAAGCAGTTAGGAAAAGAAAGGATAGTTTCAGGAAAGCAAATTTGAAATGTGCGGAAGTCTTTCTGTACCTGTCCTGTTTTTTTTGTCCCCTTCTGATTTCCTGGGAGCCATTTCTTCCACAGCTACCATCCTATGGCAACTATGGGCCATTGTGCTGGTTTCGCTTAGAGCTAACAAACAGCTGCACCTACAACACACTCAATGAGCGTTTTCTGCAGTCAATTCCTGTTGCTGTTGTGTGCTTGGGATGCTCTGTGTTAACCTTCACCATATTACTTAATCTGGGTGGCATGTATTGCAAGTTTCGCACAACAACAATTGGAGGTCGTATCATCAGGATCATTCCAACAGTAGTAGTTCTGATAATACTAACACTTGTAATAATGGTGTGGTATATAAAATTGGCTGTCCACTCTGCTGGGTTTGGCTCTTATTCAGCTTGGCTAACAAATGTAACGGGTATAAGAGCAGCTAGTCTTGTGTTGTTAATGGCTATAGGAATGTATGTACACTTCCCAAAGCATGTGTGTGAGCAGTGCAGGAGATCTCCATACCTGTCAACAGGACAAAGTGAACTTCAACCTCTGCACCCCCCAGAAACAGAACACACCAATTCTACTGGAACAAATTTTAGCAACCTCCATTCAACAGTCACTACAGAGACTACTCCATTGATTCCGCATGCCTCCAAAATGGGCCATCACAATGATCACAGTCGCACAAGTTTCAGCATTGCACATTCACCAGTTACAACAGTGACTGCTCCATTGATTTCTAAAGGTGGACCATCACAATGATCACAAGTTTTAGCATGCCCATTAAACCAGTCACTACAAACATATATAAATTTTTTGTGCATGGATTTGTGTAGTAACTCTCTACTAACATATGTAGGATGGCACAGACATTCGTGCAATATGGTCATTTAAGCAAGTTGCATATATAGTTATAACATGACATTCAGGTTGACAGTATGCCATTTCACCCTCGGTTCTATAGTGGATAGTAATATTGTTCGTACTATTTACCATGTTCAGAGTAAACAGTTGGTATCTACAATAGGTAGCAATATACGATAATAGAAAAGCATGTATTAACCTTGCAATGTTGGTTGATAAAACCGAAAAAACAAACAAATACACAAAGGAATAAGCAATTAGTCACAAATGTGTGGAATATCTTTAAACGCCTTAGCATTGCAAAAAAAATACAGAACCATTGGTCATGGAGAATCTAGGTAGGCCTCCAATAGTTACAAACATTCATACAGGCTCTGCTATACCTCCAATAGTTCCAAAACTACAATAATGTGTGAGCAACAAGTGCATGCTAGTTCCTTGAGGCATTGTTCCCAGGCTTCCCCATTCCCATCAGAAACGTTTGACAAATTCAACTCGTAATTATTTGTGTGTGCAAGTAAGCACACCAGTGTGCACTCTGCAGAAGAGCTCCACACCTGCCAACAGGACAGGGCAAAATGTACCTAAGGTACTACTGTTTGAGCATCTTAGAGTGTGGTTTAAACTTGGTAATCTGGTAACGATTGGAGGTCACATCGTCAGGGTCATCCCAACAGCAGTAGTAGTTCTGATAGCTAATTCTATTGACAAATGTAACAGCTATTGGAATGCTAATGGCTGTAGGAATGTATGCAAGCTGCCCAACACACTTGTGTGAGCAATGTGGGAGTCCACGTACAATAAACAGTAAACAGTGCTACTACCTATACTCGTTGCATCCAACAATATTTTACTATACAGATGTTATGTTAGGATTCCATCACTTTGTGTTCGGTCTGTTCAAGGTTGTGATCAAATGGGATGGGTACGTACCTAATTTAGACAAAATCAGCTCACTCATCTTTGTGTTCTATAGCTTTAACTAAAGGTAACAGCCAATATCAGTCAGACAGTCACCTTTTAGTGCTGCCCTATCAGGTAGCTACTTGCACACAGCAAACTGTCAGACATGGTATTATATAGCATCCAGACCTGTGCTGCACATGTGAAGAAATAAGGACATTTGCCATGAACATTTATTGTTCTTGCATATTGTATACCTATTCTGATGATTGCTTTACTGTAAGTGTGGTAAAATATCTTTATGATAAACATTGTTATTCACTATAGAAAATAAAGTTAAAGTGGAGAAAAGCACACTGTCAAACCTGAAAGTAGCTACATGTTAATGAAGAGCACTGAAGTGCTTAACCCTCGGCACGTAGCATTAACACAGAGTCACAGGACATAGCTAAGTAGGCGAAGGAAATTCATGTGATATGATGGTACACTAGATAGCTAGCTGAGACTACACAAAGTCGTACAGGATAACAGTGTCCAAGTTGTCCTAGTATCCCTTTATCTTGCCCCAACAAACCCCTCCCTAATGTAGTGAGCATGTGTAGTGAGTAGGGAATGTGTGGGAGATTCCCCGCGCGGTAATCCTGGATATGTACCATGCCTGTACATACATATTGTAGCAGTATTGACCCCATGCATGTACATACATACTGCAGCAGTATTGACCATGCATGTACATACATATTGTAGCAGTATTGCCCATATATGCTTCAAACCGAACGAGGACCGATTTCGCCAAGAACGTTTCGTTCAAGAGTTACGCTGCGATTCGTTTGCCATGACGAGCGCTAGTCGGCCATATTCTAGTCTGAGAACGAGTTCACGCGCCCTGGTCTAGTCTGGGATCCCGGGAGTACTGCGGCGCTGCGCTGCGCTCCCGGGATCCCAGACCAGGGCGCGTGAACTCGTTCTCAGACTAGAATATGGCCGACTAGCGCTCGCTGTGGCAAACGAATCGCAGCATAACTCTTGAACAAAACGTTCTTGGCGAAATCGGCTCAATTTAAGCACATCCTCGTTCGGTTTGAAGCCTATCTGCGTCCAAACTTCAGAGATTTAGCCGCCAGGTGAGCCAAGCTAGTTGTAACAGACAGACAGACAGACAAACGAAGTACTGTAACCCTCGCTGCGCATGCGCGCCGAGGGTTAATTATGTAGCTACCTATTACCTGCACGCCCATGCCAATTCCTACATACACAGAGACTCTCTGATACACAAACCTGCACGGCTACTTGATGGCAATTTGAATGTTATGTTGATGAGAATTGGTAAGTGAAAATTAAAAGTTACAGAGCTGTCACGAAAAAATTTGGTCCAGGGCAAGCGCGCGTGCGCGCCCGTGTACATGTGGGTGGTACGCATTACTTATTATTAGCGCTAGCGAGGATTTAAATTTGGCGAGAATTTCGATGTTCTGACGATTCGCCAAACCGCCAAATTAAAGTCCCCGCCAAATTTTCCCACTATACGGTAGATACTCGATGAACATTACATGTACGACACTACTGCTCATTAGCTTCATTGCCAGGCTCCTCCCCAGCTGCTCGATTGCATTATGTCACCAAAAAGCTGCGGAGAAGCTTGGAAACAAGGCTAATACTTATATAAGTACTTGTAATTGGACAGATGGAACTTCATGTGGTAAGTGTCTTTTCTGTAAATAGAAGTCAGTTACTGGTGCGTACAAAACAGTGCATTCAGGTGGGTGAGTGCAACATGCTTTCAAAAACCTTCACAACTTATCATGCAGAAAAAAAAAGAGAAAGAAGCAAAAGGCTTCACAAATTGCCAGAAAGTTTCTTGCTATGCCAACAATCATGATTAGCATGCCACCTGTGTGTTCCCCCAAACTTTGTGTTTTTAACATTGCATGCATAGTTTTCTGATAATATGCATTACACATGTTGACTCTTAGCTACTCATTTTCAAAACAAATGGCTTTCAGCAAACTTTATGTGGTACTGTCTACTAAACATGCCACTAAATACACTGTTAAATACATACCTGGAGACATTGTATAATCTAGTGTCACAGTGAAGCTGAAGTGTAGCTCCTTGTCATGGACACTGGAGAAGTCTTCCTGTCCTGCAACAACTTGACTCTAGAGCAGTACAGAACCATTGTTCTCTCAAGAGCTCTCACAGGAACAGGAGGATGTGCTGTCTCCATTGCTGTGCTTGTTATCATTCTACTCACCACCAAAAGAAAGGTATGGGAGAATTTGACAAAGAGGGTGTACTTGGCAAATATTTTCTATACCTTAATTGCTCTATTCCATTGCGGCAATAGCAGCAGTGAACTACTCACGCCCTCCTTCCCAGGAATCAGCATGGTGCGAGGCCATGGGCTTTATCTTGCAATACTCTGGTACACTAGTGATTGTTCATTATTTAGCTTTCAAGTAACTTTACCAGTCTACCAAGCAGTTAAGAAAAGAAAGGATGGTTTCAAGAAAGCAAATTTTAAACTTGGAGAAGTCTTTCTGTACCTGATCCTGTTTCTTTGTCCCTTCCTGAACTCCTGGGAGCCATTTCTTCCACAGTTACCATCCTATGGCAACTACGGGCCATTGTGCTGGTTTCGCTTAGAGCTAACTGACAACTGCACTTACAACACACTCAATGAGCATTTTCTGCCGGCAATCCCTTTTGCAGTTGCGTGCTTTGGTTACTCTGTGTTAACCTTCACTGTATCACTTACTCTGTGTGGCATATATTGCAGATTTCACATGACAACAATTGGAGGTCGCATCGTCAGGGTCATTCCAACAGTAGTAATTCTGATAATACTACCACTTGTGGTAATGGTGATGTTCATAGTATCAGCTGCTCATTCTAATGGCTTTGGCTCCTTTCCAGCTTGGCTAACAAATGTAACACTTACAACTGCAGCTACTATTGGAATGCTAATGGCTGTCGGAATATATGTACACCTTCCAACAAATTTGTGTGAGCAGTGTGGGAGAGCTTCACATCTGTCAACAGGACAAAGTGAACTTCAACCTGTTCATCCCCCAGAGCACAGCAATTCTACTGAAACAAGATTTAGCAATCCACATTCAACAGTCACTACAGAGACTACTCCATTGATTACGCATGCCTCCAAAAAGTGGGCCATCACAATATTAATGATATAGTCACACTGGCATAGTAGAGCATTGCCCATTCATGTTACCATGAACCCATAGTTGAACAATATCAAGTTGTGTAATATAACACTACATTACACCACTGCTTGCCCTTATGCTAATTTGGACATCAGCTATTCATGCTATTAGTCCCACTGTACGTAAACAGTGCTATTTGTCCCACTGTAAACAGTGCTATTTGTCCACTGTAAACAGTGCTATTAGTCCCACTGTAAACAGTGTTATTGGTCCCACTGTAAACAGTGCTATTTGTCCCACTGTAAACAGTGCTATTAGTCCCACTGTAAACAGTGTTATTGGTCCCACTGTAAACAGTGCTATTTGTCCCACTGTAAACAGTGCTATTGGGCCCACTGTAAACAGTGCTATTGGTCCCACTGTAAACAGTGCTATTAGTCCCACTGTAAACAGTGCTATTAGTCCCACTGTAAACAGTGCTATTAGTTCCACTGTAAACAGTGCTATTGGTCCCACTGTAAACAGTGCTATTGGTCCCACTGTAAACAGTGCTATTGTTCCCACTGTAAACAGTGCTATTAGTCCCACTGTAAACAGTGCTATTGCCTATACTAATTGCATCCAGTTAGAAACAATATCTTACTATACATTCAATTTTGTATGTTAGGATTCCATCACTTTCTGTTCAAGGTTGTGATCAAACAGGATGGGTACGCTCCTGCTTTAGACAATATCAGCTCACTCATCTTTGCGTTCTACAGTTTTAACTAAGGGTCACAGCCAATGGTAGTCAAAGAGTGAATTTTTAGTTCTGCCATGATTGCAGGTATGCTACTTGCACACAGCAAACTGTCTGACTTGATACACACATAATGTTGTGGGCATACCAGACACCATAACCTACAGTAACAGCTATACTGTATTTGCATGTGATGTGAACAGTAATGCTATGAAGTCCATGGACTACAAAATAGTTGATATGAACTCTCTTCCTTTGCATCATGTCCACATCAATAAGCTATATTCACTCGAAACCAATTTGTTGAGTGATGACAAGTTTTATTCTCCTACACAGCATCCTAATCATCCACTAGCAATCTACCAGGTAAGACCCATACCATGTCATGACTGCAGAATTAGCTACATATTTCTAGGGGTTGCTAAGGTGGTCTGTGTGCCAGGATTTCAATGGAAAGTAGATGTACATAACCAAAATCAGTGATTTCTTCATGTCAGCTGCTTTGGTACTGAAAAAAGCTATGTCAAGTATTGTGTAGATGAACCTAGCCTCATTTCCAGGCCTTGCCCAGCTTTCTGTTACTTACAGTACCATACTGCAAGCAATGAAAGCTGGGTGGGGACTGGTAACAAGGCTAGTCTTGGTCCAAAACCCAAAACCAACCCAGTGCAGATATTGCTCAGGAGACATACTGGATGAAACTCAGGGCTGTCTGGGAACAAGACTAGCAACAAATCCTAAAATGTTATAGCCCTAATTTTTTAAGTGGATGATCCACCCAATTTCATATACACACAATTAGACTATGCTTTTAGACCTTTAACTTTGTGGCATGTGTTATAGGTGTCAGGTGAGTATGCCGTGCTTTACCATGGGAGCCAGGCAGGAGCCTCTAGTAGCCTTGTTCCTGGCAACTGACTGTGTGTGCTTGGGGTTTGACACAATGAGTAGAAAATGCAAATCACATAAGATAGGAATCAACAATAAAGATGTACTGAGGCAAGAGCACATAAGAACGGGCGGCTAGAGTAAGAGCGTGTAACTCCAATAGAAGCCCGTAGTCCGGTCAAAATTATTGAATTGTTACTAAAAATAGAACACTCGGCATGTGCTTAGCCAACAACGGCTTATGTCTGCACGCAGCTGCGCAGTACATGTTACTATTTTTAGTACGGTTCAATAATTCCTAAATAATAACCAGTTTCAAATTTATGTAGTTACACACTCTTACTCTAGCCGCCCGTTCTTATGCGCTGTTGACTGAAGTTAGTGTGCTCTACTTGCAGGTGCAGACATAGTCATCTCCTACTTCACACCACAGCTGCTCCAATGGCTGAAAGAGGATTGAGATTGACCAGCCAATCTGATAACATCATAGTTTTGTTAATAACTACAATCATGCTTCTTTGTCTGAATGTGTGGTTCTAGTCTCAAACTATGATCTCAAGGCAACTGAATAATAATTATGATAAATGACAGCAAGATGGGTGATGTGAACCTGATTTAGTTTATCTGACTAAGAGTTGATCGTTGGAGGTTGACAAACTTTTGTCCAAACACTACCAAAATCTCCAAACACTACCAACATCCAAGATTGACTCTCGGTCACTCGGAGAAGTAACATAACTCTTTAATCACCATATCACAGGATACTCCTCTTGAATCAGCAGGACACAATTAGTCATATTGGAATGGGGGAAGAGTAGCCTCATTTCCTGTGTCCCCAGCCATGCAGCTTTCCAACAACGCCTCTCTTGGTTTCAGCTGCACTCTCCCCCGATGTTCATAGCTCCTAGCTAAAGTGTTTTCCATTTGCAGTCACATACTAAGTAGAGAGATGGTAGTACAAGACAACAGCTAATTCTCAGCCACAGAAATGGCCTAAATGGTAACCTCAGAGCATCAAACATTCCAGTGCCTCCAACTCATCTAGTGCTTGACTATACACTAATCACTCCAGCTCCCCAAACTAAAATGGCTTCCACCACCACTTGGGAATATAATTACGTATGCAATCCTTTTAGTCAGGCAATTGTTTAACTGACTAAAACAACCAAGAGTGAAGTTAGTTCGTACATTTCTAATCCCACAAAATCCCTGTGCAGCTGTATATAAAAAGCAAATTTCATAATGCAACATCAGATGGATTGACTACAAGTCATGCATCCTGAAACTAAAATGCTGCAACAACACATCAATGTTAATGTAGCTATGTACAGTACAAAGAAAATAATTATTGACACAAGAAGCCGAGTGGCTTATACATCAATAAAAAAACAACACAGGAAATAGTAGCCAAAACTGAACTTGTGACCCAAACAATTTGCATTGAACATCCCTAATGTTTTACAAACATTAGGGATAGTTTTGATCTTGCAGCACATGAGGGTCATGTACCTTTGCTACCTTGAACTCTCTGTTTTTCTCTCTCTGTGTAAATGTTTCTCCACACCAATATAATTCTCAGTTTTTTTTTGTTTTTTTTTACTCTCAGGGGTAGTTTTTGTGTTTTCCCCTATTATGCAATTTGAATGAGGTTGTTGTAGTTTCACTATCGTGGATGTTTATATATGGTTAGTCACTGAATCAGAGAAATCTGATGGACAAATCAATGTAGGATCAAAATGCATGTCTAAAACTTTAAAAATGCACTGACAAATGTACTTAATGTGATTACACAAAAACCCTCCGAAACTGATGTTGTTAAGCACTACCAAGAGTTCATAATGGCAACTACTAGACTTATTAGCACAACAGTCATCATTGTGAAACGAAACATATTACACCTTTGTAGTGTTTTTAAAAGCATATAATTTTTTTTATAAAAAAAAACTAGTTAACTAGAACATTGTACTTTCCTCATTATTGATGCTTGAGTATGCTTGATCACTAAATTTCTCACTGTTGTTAGCCATAGAAAATTGTCCATCATCATCTGGTAGAGATTCTTCTAGTCTTATGCCATGTGCACGCCTGCAGACTCTCCCTATTCGACTCTTAATGCTTTGTCCAACTCCACTACGAGAAAAGATCCAGTGCCCAAAGATTACAACTAAGTACAGAAGAGGAAAGGCTGCTAACAGAAATAAAACTGTTGCTGTTATGTCTAGTAATTCACGAGATTTCATTGCTATTGTATCGAAAAACACCACTGTGCCAAACCACATGGCCAGGGTAAGCATGAACACCAAATCAACGGTGTTGTAAGTGTTGAAATCTGCTTTGTAAGGCTGAACTATGGCAAGCAACATAGCTACACCTACAAGCACAAATGTTGCCGTAGCATAAAAGGCAACACTGTGAATGGATACCAACAGAGCAAGGAGTACGAGCCGCACAAGGAGGTACACTGCTGCAAAATACCGACAATCTCGAGTCCCATTGGTTCCATCTTTGTAGCAGCCCTGGAAAGAATCAATGAAGATGTGAAGAGCATGCCACCTCACTCTACAGTGATCAAGACACCACTGAAAGCACCGCATTGGATACAGCAACAACAGCAGTATAGGGAAGATAATGAAAACGAGTACCACAAAAAGAGCTAGAATGGCATAAGGGAGGTGTTTCTTGCCAAAGTATTCAATTGATGCATCGTAATAGAGGTAGATACCAACTACACTTCCATTCATATTATACACACTTGTTGGAATTAAAAGGTCAAAGGATGCACTTAGCAGCTTTACATTTGAGAGAAGAAGGAACGTAGCAAAAGCATCGACAGTGGAAGTTCTTATATCCCACTGCTGTCTGAAACGAGCAAAACATCTGTGAAATGGTCTCCAAATCCAAACTATGAATCTAATATTGTGAGCATGAAGCTCAATAAGTACATATGTTACAATGATTAAAGCAAGGGGGTAGAATGCAATGCTGTAGTCTAATGCTAGGGCTAGAAGTGTGTCCACTTTCAGACAAATCTTATGTGGGATTAACGTGCGAAAGAAATCTAAATTCCAAAAGCCATATATAGCTAATAGTATTTGAAACACTATTGAGGTGCAAGGATAAGACTTATTGGTTAGAAGTAAAACAACACGCACATTGGCAGGAAAAGAAAGAGCCTGGCAAAATGTTACATACATATACAGCTTGGGAGAAGTAGCACTGATCCTGCAGCAGAGGACAAGGACCAAGAAAACTGTAAAAGGTACAAAGGCTATAGCAACATACTTTATCCAGTTGTACAGGCCACCAGAACACATTGTACAATGTAAATCGTAGGAGTAAACGGGAGGGCTGTAGTTTGCTTTGCATTCACCACAGAGCTGTCCATCTCGGTTAAAGTCACCGCACATGTCATGGTTTAGTTGCTCCACAGTCTTTGGCATTTGATGGTAAAGACTATCCCTCTTTACACAGTTGTACAAGCATGCACCAGCAACCGTTCCCGTTGTTTCATTGTATGTCATGCAATAGCAGCCAATTATAGCAGACTCCTGCAGTGTTTCATCACAATTGACAATACCATCAACACTATCCCCACATTTACAAGTGCCATTGGATGGTTCAAACCAAGGGGGGCAAGATGCATTATTTGACTGAGCTGATATTGAACTGTACTCCTGAATATTTGCTGACTCATTCCGTCTGCTAGCAGTAGGCTCACATTTGGAAGTTTCATTAGGTAATGGGAGGCAGAACAATGCCTGAGGAGATATTGGTACTGTGGTAGGAATATTACAGCTGGTTCCATACCTCAACAGAACAGCTATGGTTGAGTTGTATCTCTGGGCACCAGTGTCCGCTAGTTCCAAGCTACCACAGGGCTGGTCTAGCCCTCCTTCCCAGCAGCTGCTATTCAGTGTCCCATTCTCAGTGTCAACATAGATTATCTGGTGTCCTTGTACACCAACAACTAATGCCACTAACAGAGCAGCAACTGCACACTGACTGCAGCTCATGGCTTTGGTTCAGTAGATGTTGCAATCTGAAACTAGCCTCAACGATTACGTTAAAAAACATTTTCTACACTCTAATAGTTTACCATAACAAAGCTAGTGTCTTTGGTATCATTTTGTGCTTTCTCAGAAAATTTCTTCAAGCCTAAAATAGCAAAAAGACCCATGAGAAAACAAATGTAGCTAGTCAATCATCAAAACATACCTATTTCATAATCACGTTCAGCATGATACACACAATAGCAGCATGCAAGACAAGCAGGTCTGAATTGCTGGTCTTGTTCTTTTGTCACTTGGAAGTATATTGCAAGTGATGGCAAGGGCCTGGATGCAAAGCTAGCAGCCTATAATATACCAAAAGACATAGAAGCTTAGCATGAGAAATCCTGCAATATGCTTATACAATTGGTCAACCTTTCATGCTTCTCTGGAAGTATACTAATGTCACAATTTGGGATATATTATCCATAAACCAGAGCCTCCCACCCCATGGAGTAGCTAGTCTCTCAATATCAAAATTGAAGGGCTGAAAAGCAGAGTAGCTTGCTATATAGCGAGCCATTGTAACTTCGGTGTGTATACTACAGCATCATGACACTGTCTTTCAACTTCACACAATGCATTCATAGTTACTACAAATACTGCGCACAGTTTCAAATCCTTCCTCAAACAGTTCATGAATGCAGCCATACTTAAAGTCAATAGGAAGGGATTCCATGGCACAGAATTATACACTTGTTTCAATTTCTTCTCAAGATTACCTACATTAGCAATGAGGGACTCGATATTTGAAGGGGTACTTCTTGCAGCCGGTATCAGGGAGATACAAGATGCTTTTCCTTGTGTTGGGTCTCTTCTTCTCAGAGCACTTGGATGTGTGACACAGGACACAGCCTGATCCCAAGTGGTCCTGGACTTAGAGGACTGGGTGTGGATGGGTGTGATGAACTTTAGTGAGGGATCAAGACACAGAGACCTCACTAGTTCCCAGGGCTCCATGTAGCTGGATTGGCAGTCTTAGCCTTATACCTGTATACCAGGGAACTATACGCACATTGTAATCTGATGAGGTATACTGGTATACCACTGATATGGACCCAATTGTGACATACAGTTAGTGTAGCACAAGGAATAGTCGGAAAAAGTAGATTGACAGAAAACATTATATATATATATATATATATATATATATATATATATAAGTGTTATATATAAGGTAGTTATAAACATAACAGAATCAGATTGAGTGTAATGTGTTGGATTACTGGGTTATGTGCTGAGGCTAAGACTTTACTGATGTAGACTATGGGATGGGCTGTGATGAAATTAGAGGTAGTTCATGACATTACGTAGCCACAATGAGCTGCATGGAGATGCATCCCTCACAGTGGGTGCCAAATGGCTGAAAGAGGACTCAGCCAATCTGCTAGCATCATAGTTTTGTTATTAACTACAATCATCCTTCTTTCTCTGAATGTGTGTTTCTAGTCTCGAACTATGATCCCAAGGCAACAGAATAATAATTATGCTGAATGACAACAAGATGGGTGATGTGGACTTCATACCCCTGATTTTGGTTTATCTGACTAAGAGTTGAATCAGTTGATCATGGGACTGCAAATTGTTGATCATCCAAGATTGACTCTCAGTCACTCAGAGCAGTAACATAGCTCTTGAATTAGCAGAACACAATTTTTCTGGTTCCAAAAGGTGTTTCCAGATTACCTTGAGGGCACTATTGTATGCCGATATTTAATTTAGCAATTTTAGCGGATAGCCCATTTTTCGCTAAAAATTGTACTCGCCAATATTAAATTCATTGCTACATTCATTCCAATAACTAGATTAAAAATTTAATACCTGCTAAATCCGCTATTTTCCCAAACCGCTAAAATTTGTACCCGTCAATAATAGTAACCCTAAGGTAGTCATATTGGAAGGGGGAAACAAATCTCTAGCTGCATGAGGTGTTTTCAATTTGCACTCTCCTCCAATATTCGTAGCTCCTAGCTGCAGTCACATTTTAAGTAGAGAGATGGTAGTACAAGACAGCAGCTAGTTCTCTGCCACAGACAGCCTAAATGGTAACCTCAGAGCATCAAACTTTTCAATGCCTCCAACTCATCCAGCTAGTGCTAGTTACTAGTTAACTAGAACATTGTACTTTCCTCATTATTGATGCTCGAGTATGCTTGATCACTGAATTTCTCACTGTCGTTAGCCAATACACTGACTTGTACACAGTAACTGACTTCTAATTACAGAAAAAAAAAAGTTTCCACACAAAGTTTCACCTGTCCAATTTTTCAACTATGATTACCATAATATATAGTGGTATAAGTAGTTAGCCTTGCCCCAGGCTCCTCCGGTCACAGAATGCAACCAAAAGGCTGGGAGGAGCCAGAGTCTGAGTAGTACTATTATTGTCAGGCTCCCCCCAGCCTTTTGTTAAACTGTTAAATGTATGACTAGTCTGAGTAGTAGTGTCATACATTTCTGTCAACCACTGCATGCTGTAAAGTTTCGTCCAAACACCAACATCCAAGATTGACTCTTGACCACTCAGAGCAGTAACATAACTCTTTAATCAGCAGAACACAATTTTTCTGGTTCCAAAAGGTGTTTGCAGATTAGTCATATTGGAATGAGGGGAAAGTAGCCTCATTTCCTGGGTCCCCAGCCATGCAGCTTCCTTGAAGCACGGAAATTTGGGATTACATTTCTGGTCTTTTAAGTGTATCAGTAAGTAAAATTGGTACTCTTTGCTGGTCTTTAGATCTAGTATCCCATTTAGTGAACTCGCCATCAGGCTCTCCAACCCCACAGCCACCCTTGAAAGTGTTAACTCTTAACTATACATGTGTGTGTAATAGATGATGCATGGGTAGTCAGGGATTTATGATTAATATCCACTTGACTCTGAAGCCGGAGCCCGAGGACAAGGGTGGTTATTGTGAACCACAAATCCTGTAGTTATAATCTCCAAACTGATTGGTCCTTGCTATTAGTAAACATACAAGGTAGTTTAAACTTTAAAGAGTAAGCAAGGTAGTTTATCAGAAAACAAACTTACTGTGGTTTATGAAACAGAATCTAAAAGTTCGTGAGTTCATTGAAAATAGTGCCTACCAGTTACTGTAGAAAAAAAGGGGTTGAGGCTTTGAACTTAAGTTGAAGGAAGTCATGTGTTGACAACTCTGATTTCAGCTGCACTCTCCTCCAATATTCGTAGCTCCTAGCTGCAGTCACATTTTAAGTAGAGAGATGGTAGTGCAAGACAGCAGTTAATTCTCAGCCACAGAAATGGCCTAAATGGTAACCTCAGAGCATCAAACATTCCAATGCCTCCAACTAATCTAGTGCTTGGCAATACACTAATCATTTCAACCCTCCAAACTAAAATGGCTTCCACCACCACTTGATATATATACGATGCAGTGCTTTCAGACAGGCAATTGTTTAACTGACTAAAACAACCAAGAGTAAAGATAGTTCATACACTTCCAATCCCACAAAATCCCTGTGCAGCTGTATATAAAAAGCATAAATTTCAAAGAACCTTTTTAATAATGCAACATCAGATGGATTGACTACAAGTCATGCATCCTGAAACTAAAATGCTGCAACAATACATCAATGTTAATGTAGCTTACGTACAATACAAAGAAAATGCTGTTTATAATTACTGACACGAGAAGCCGAGTGGCTTATACATCAATAAAAAACAAGCTTATAACAACACAGGAAATAGTAGCCAAAACTGAACTTGTGACCCAAACAATTTGCATTGAACATCCCTAATGTTTTACAAACATTATAGGGGTAGTTTTGATCTTGCAGCACATGAGGGTCGTGTACCTTTGCTACCTTGAACTCTCTGTTTTTCTCTCTCTGTGTAAATGTTTCTCCACACCAATATAATTCTCAGTTTTTTTTTTTTACTCTCGGGTAGTTTTGTGTTTCTCCCTATTATACAATTTGAATGAGGTTGTTGTAGTTTCACTATCGTGGATGTTTGTATATGGTTAGTCACTGAATCAGAGAAATCTGATGGACAACTCACTATAGGATCAAAATGCATGTCTAAAACTAAAAAAATGCACTGACAAACGTACTTAATGTGATTACACAAAAACCCTCAAAAATTGATGCTGTTAACCACTATACCAAGAGTTCATAATGGCACTACTAGACTTATTAACACAACAGTCATCTTGTGAAACAAAACATATTACACCTTTGCAGTGTTTTCAAAAGCATATAATCTTTTTTTTATTAAAAAAACTAGTTAGCTAGAACACTGTGCCTTTCCTCATTTTTGATGCTTGAGTATGCTTGATCACTAAATTTCTCACTGTTGTTAGCCATAGAAAATTGTCCACCATCATCTGGTAGAGATTCTTCTAGTTTTGTGCCGTGTGCACGCCTGCAGACACTTTGCATTCGACTCTTAATGCTTTGTCCAACTCCACTACGAGAACAGATCCAGTGCCCAAAGATTACAAGTAAGTACAGAAGAGGAAGGGCTGCTAACAGAAATAAAACTGTTGCTGTTATGTCTAGTACTTCACGAGATTTCATTGCTATTGTATTGAAAAACACCACTACATGGCCAGGGTAAGCATGAACACCAAATCAACTGTGTTGTAAGTGTTGAAATCCGCTTTGTAAGGCTGAACTATGGCAAGCAACATAGCTACACCTACAAGCACAAATGTTGCCGTAGCATAAAAAGCAACACTGTGAATGGATACCAACAGAGCAAGGAGTACGAGCTGCACAAGGAGGTGCACTGCAGCAAAGTACCGGCAGTCTCGAGTTCCATTAGTTCCATCTTTGTAGTAGCTACCCCTAAAAAGCATCAATGAAGATGTGAAGAGCATGCCACCTCACTCTACAGCGACCAAGACACTGCTGAAAACACCGCAATGGATACAGTAGCAGAAGTAGTAAAGGAAAGATGATGAAAGTGAGTGCCACAAAGAGAGCAAGAATGGCATAAGGGAGGTGTTTCTTGCCAAAGTATTCAATTGAAGCATCATAATATAGGTAGATACCAACTACACTTCCATTCATATTGTATACATATATTGGAATTAAAAGGTCAAAGGACACACTTAGCAGCTTTACATTTGAGAGAAGAAGGAACGTAGCAAAAGCATCAATGGTAGATGTTCTTATATCCCACTGCTGTCGGAAGCGAGCAAAACATCTGTGAAATGGTCTCCAGATCCAAACTATGAATCTAATATTGTGACCATGAAGCTCAATAAGTACATACATACAATGATTAAAGCAAGAGGGTAGAATGCAATGCTGTAATCCAATGCCAGGGCTTGAAGTGTATCTACTTGCAGGCATATAGTGTGTGGAATGAATGTGCGAAAGAAATCTAAATTCCAAAAGCCATACATAGCTAATAGTATTTGAAACACTATTGAGGTGCAAGGATAAGATTTCTTATTGGTTAGAAGTAAAACAACACGCACATTGGCAGGAAAAGAAAGAGCCTGGCAAAATGTTACATACATATACAGCTTGGGAGAAGTAGCACTGATCCTGCAGCAGAGGACAAAGATCAAGAAAACTGTAAGAGGTACAAAAGCTATAGCAACATACTTTATCCAGTTGTACAGGCCACCAGAACACATAGTACAATGTAAATCGTAAGAGTAAACAGGAGGGCTGTATACGTAGTTTGTTTTGCATTCACCACAGAGCTGTCCATCTCGGTTAAAGTCACCACACATTTCATTATTTAGTTTCTCCAGAGTCTTTGGCATTTGATGGTAAAGGCTATCCCTCTTTACACAGTTGTACAAACATGCACCAACAACGACTGTTCCAGTTGTTTCATTGTATGTCATGCAGTAGCAGCCAATTATAGCAGACTCTTGCAGTGATTCATTACACTTGACAATACCATCAATACTATCCCCGCATTTACAAGTGCCATTGAATGGTTCAAACCAAGGAGGGCAAGATGCATTATATGACTGAGCTGATACTGAACTGTACTTCTGAATAGTTGCTGACTCATTCCATCTGCTAGTGGTTGGCTCACATCTGCAAGTACCATTATCTGTGGTAGGTAATGACAGGCAGAACAATGCCTGAGGAGATATTGGTATTGTGGGAGGAATATTACACCTGGTTCCATACCTCAACACAAGAGCTATGGTTGAGTTGTATCTCTGGGCACCAGTGTCCGCTGGTTCCAAGCTACCACAGGGCTGGTCTAGCCCTCCTTCCCAGCAGCTACTATTCAGTGTCCCATTCTCAGTGTCAACATAGATGATCTGGTGTCCTTGCACACCAACAACTAACATCACTAACAGAGCAACAACTGCACACTGTCTGTAGTTCATGGCTTTGGTTCAGTAGATGTTGCAATCTGAAACTAGCCTCAACGATTACGTTAAAAAACATTTTCTACACTCTAATAGTTTACCATAACAAAGCTAGTGTCTTTGGTGTCAGTTTAATTTGTACTTTCTCAGACAATTTCTTCAAGCCTAAAACAGCAAAACGGCTCATGAGAAACAAATGTAGTAAGTATGGGGTGCCATTTGTGTCAAAATACTGTTTTTTCTGTTCTTTATATATCCTGTACTTTATTTGTAAATCCATTTCAGATTTATATATCAACTATTTGTTTATAACTCAGCTCTCTGTTTATATACCCCCTCATTATTTATAAATCCAAAGTCCATATTTATAAATCCAGTGCTGTTTTTATGAACACAAAGTTCGTGTTTATAAATGCAAAGTTTGTGTTTATAAATCCACCGCTCTATGTATAAATCCAGAGTTCATATTTATAAATCTGTGCCTGTATTTATAAATACAAAGTTTGTGTTTATAAATCTACTGCTTTATTTATGAATTCGTTGCTGTGTTTATAAATCCGGAGTTCGTATTTATAAATCGGGAGTTCGTATTTATAAATCCAAAGCAATTACGTCATCTTATTAAGTATTCATAAGACACTTTGACCCTTTGTGCTGGTGATGTCTGACTCGTGCTCTGCTACTATCTATATGTGACTTGCAAGATAGTCATACAGCTCTCTCTAAGGCAATCAGTGGAGATTTTTGCAAGTGTACAGATGCATCATAACCAATAACTTGACATGAGACTGAACTAGTCTCGCGTGGCCACACTCCGTTCCGCAAGAGACTAAGACTGAACAGGGTTCCAAACTGAATTCTTCTGCAGAGTATATAAAAGCGTTCTTCATCCTGGGTAGGAGTGGTACATAGATTACACAGGATTGGTTGTTGACATTGATGAAGGTTGTATCTCCACAGCCAGGTGACTGTACAGGACTTGCTCAGAGGCTTATCTACATGGGTTATCAAAAAAGCCTACCCTGTAAACATAGAATGACATAGACAAAAGTTTACATCTCCATTTAGGTGACCGTGGTTTTCTGCAGAAGAAGTGTTGGATAAGATGTAATAAACCTATTACCTAGGCAACATATTGCAATGTTGCTCCTATCTCTCTTCTACAGTGATTCCCTAGGGAACAGGTTATATGATATCCCTCCCTAAGGCGTGGTCTAACTTAATGACCACTCTCCAGGGGGGATAGGTTTGATCCTAGGCTCTTGTGGTGGCAGAGAATTAAAGGAGGGAACCTGACACCCACTGTTTGCACATGTACAGTTCTCCTGGAATCTAGAAAGAAAATCTATCTCCATCATACCAACTTTCGTGTTGATTTCATGCATTGAAATGATGCCTTCCCCCTAGCCTCAAGACATTTAAGCAAGTGCCTTCATCCCTTCCTCATCATTGTCCACACAGAACATGATGGCCTCAAAGTCAAACTCAGGCATTTCATACCAGACAATTGTCTCACAGGACTCAATGCTGGTGATGTATGGCTATCTTGCAGGATTGAGTGCTTGCAGCACTGTATCCAAATTTGGATACAGTGCAAGCACTCGACCCTATTACTGGCCAGTACATGTCATATAAGCCACTGTTTCATAGGCAGTGGGACAAGGGTGGCAGTGGGGGTGCGTGTCCCCACAAAATCTCAGGTCAGGTGCATGCGACAGGTGCATGATTTAAGCATTCATGATCATCCCAATGCCCCAAGATACTAGCACGGTATGAGCTAGTGCCACAAAGACGCTCTCGTCACACTAGTTGCAAGATTTGATCCCACAATGACCTCAGAAGAGATTTCAGGGTTAATAACTCTGAAGACTTTCCTGGAGCATGCCCCCAGATGCATGTAGTCATGTGCCCCCCAATCTCATTTGTAACTGCTGACTATGGTTTTCCTAGTGAGTGTCCAGACCCTATATATTTTCTGTTGGCCTGGGCAACCTATGTAAAATTTGGTGTTTCGATCTGGGAACAAGACTATAGATATGTAGCAGCTGTTAGACATAGCGGAAAAGTAGTCCTTGTAAAATTGGCATACATCTGGAAACTGACATTGCAACTTATGCTGAAATTTACTCTGAAGTGAGTTAATTATCTCACTCAAAATGCATTTCCTTTGTGAAGTGACCTCTGAGCGAAACAGAGTCACCATGTCACTAACCAAGGCACGTCACCAACCAAACCTTTGTAATGTACATACCACTCCTCCTACCCAAGATGAAGAATGCTTTTACTCAGCAGAGGAATTCAGTTTGGAACCCTGTTCAGTCTCATGTCAAGTTATTGGTTATGATGCATCTGTACACTTGCAAAAAATCTCCACTGATTTTTGATAACCCATGTAGATAAGCCTCTGAGCAAGTCCTGTACAGTCACCTGGCTGTGGAGATACAACCTTCATCAATGTCAACAACCAATCCTGTGTAATCTATGTACCACTCCTACCCAGGATGAAGAACGCTTTTATATACTCTGCAGAAGAATTCAGTTTGGAACCCTGTTCAGTCTTAGTCTCTTGCGGAACGGAGTGTGGCCACGCGAGACTAGTTCAGTCTCATGTCAAGTTATTGGTTATGATGCATCTGTACACTTGCAAAAAATCTCCACTGATTACCTTAGAGAGAGCTGTATGACTATCTTGCAAGTCACATATAGATAGTAGCAGAGCACGAGTCAGACATCGCCAGCACAAAGGGTCAAAGTGTCTTATGAATACTTAATAAGATGAAAGGCACTGAAGTGCCAAACCCTCGGCGCAGGAGTGCATGTGAATGTATTTGTGTGTTAACTAGAATCGATCACTGTCTCGTGAACAATAGTATCATGACGTTTGCTTTCGAGTTGATATGGCATGCCTTTTGATATCAATTCATTTGTAACTGTCTGTCCTCGAATCTGTTCTGACAGCTAGGCACTTGGGCCTAATATTCACACAGTGAAGTACATTGTGGTTAATTTAAATCATGCAACCTCATGCTTGCTTTGTGCATTCTATCTTGCTCTTTCCTCTGCACAGTAAGGTTTCAGACTCTCCCATGCTTGCTTTGTGCATTCTATCTCGCTCTTTCCTCTGCACAGTTTGCTCAAAGGTTTCAGACTCTCTCATGCTTGCTTTGTGCATTCTATCTCGCTCTTTTCTCTGCACAGTTTGCTCAAAGGTTTCAGACTCTCTCATGCTTGCTTTGTACATTCTATCTCGCTCTTTTCTCTGCACAGTTTGCTCAAAGGTTTCAGACTCTCTCATGCTTGCCATAGTCTCGTGCCCAGACTAGTCTGGGCAAGAGACAATGCTTGCCATGCGCATTCTGTGTTGTTCCAGTCTATGCAAAGGTCGCTCACGATTTTCTGACGCTCTTTCACAGGCCTTGTGCAACTTATCTTGGGCTTTCCTAGCTACTATCTGATTCTACTGCTCTCATACGTTTCATATAGTTTCTCTCGCAAATCACACTCTGCTTTTCGTTTGGACCGAAAGACATGATCACAGCGTTCACGTTTTCCGTCTTACAGGTACAGCAGCTTTACACTGCGGGCATACCTTTGTCGGAGGCATACTTACTGCCAACGGCCAATAATCTAACTCGCAAAGAACGTCTCTCCCAAGAACAAAATGGCCGCTAGCCACGTGGTCCAAATTCATATGCATGCGCGTTTTCTGCGGAGTAAAAAAATGGCTGACTTATCACGTAGCTGTACCAACAGGAAACGCTCTAGCTTCACAATGAAGCATTTTCAGAGAAAATCGCTTAAAAGTTCGACCTTCATCCGCCGCTAAGAAGGTTGTATCGTTTGTGGCACGAATAATCACGTGAAAAGTGAGATGTTGAGTAACAGACACACACAGACACACACACAGACACACAGACCAAGTACCGTAACCCTCGCTGCGCATGCGCGCCGAGGGTTAATGACGTAATCGCTTTGGATTTATAAATACGAACTCCCGATTTAAAAATATGAACTCCCGATTTATAAATACGAACTTCCGGTTTATAAATACGGACCCCCGGTTTATAAATACGGACCCCGTGTTTATAAATACGAACGCCAGATTTGAACTCCGGATTTATAAACACAGCAACGAATTCATAAATAAAGCAGTAGATTTATAAACACAAATTTTGCATTTATAAACACGAACTTTGTGTTTATAAAAACAGCACTGGGTTTATAAATATGGACTTTGGATTTATAAATAACAGAAAAAAACACAATTTTGACACAAATGGTGCCCTATAGTAAATGATTTGTAATCATGTTTTGATACACACGATAGCAGCATGCAAGACATGCAGGGCTAAATTGCTAGTCTTGTTTCACTTTTTGTCACTTGAAGTATATTGCAAGTGATGGCAAGGGCCTGAATGCAAAGCTAGCAGCCTATACCAAAAGACATAGAAGCTTAGCATGAGAAATCCTCCAATATGCTTATACAATTGGTCAACCTTTCATGCTTCTCTGAAAGCATACTAATGTCACAAATTGGGATATAAACCAGAGTCTCCCACCCCATGGAATAGCTAATCTCTCAATATCAAAATATGAAGGGCTGAAAAGCAGAGCAGCTAGCTATATAGCGAGCCATTGTAAATTCGGTGTGTAGCTATGCTACAGCATCATGACACTGTCTTTCAACTTCATACAATGCATTCATAGTTACTGCAAATGCTGTGCAGAGTTTCAAATCCTTCTTCAAACACTTCATGAGTGCAGCCATACTTTTCATACCAGTGTAAGTATGCTCTTTCTTTGTACATCATGGTGGCTCTTTCCAGAACAAAACCAACATAGTCTGAAATAGCTGAGGAGTTTGAAAGCACCGTCATGAACTTTCTGTCTGCCAACTGAGGTTCATGACTGAACCAAAAGTCAACGGGGAAGGGATTCCATGGCACAGAATTATACTCTTGTTTCAATTTCTTCTCAAGGTTACCTACATTAGCAATGAGGAACTCAATATTTGAAGGGCTACTTCTTGCAACAGGTATCAGGGAGATACAAGATGCTTTTCCTTGTGTTGGGTCTCTTCTTCTCAGAGCGCTTGAATGTGTGACACAGGACACAGCCTGGTCCCAGGTGTTGCTGGGCTTAGAGAACTGGGTGTGGATGGGTGTGATGAACTTTAGTGAGGTATCTGGACACAGAGACCTCACTAGTTCCCAGGGCTCCATGCAGCTGAGATTGGCAGACCTGTAGGTACAATAGCTTATTATGAACTGAAAAGTCACTCTGGCTGACTATCTTAGCCTTATACCTGTAGACTAGGCAACTATATGAACATTATAATCTGATTGGGTGTACTTGTATACCGCTGATATGGACCCAATTGCAACATATAGTTAGTGTAGCACCAGGAGTAGTAGTGGAAAAAAGTAGGTTGAAGGAAAACACACCAGAAAACAGATGTATATCAGTATATAAGGTAGCTATAACAGAATCAGATTGAGTGTAATGTGTTGGATTACTGGGTTATATGCTGAGGCTAAGACTTTACTGATGTATGTATGGGATGGGCTGTGATGAAATTAGAGGTAGTTCATGACATTACATAGCCACAATGAACTGCATGGAGATGCATCCCTCACAATGGTTGCACTTTGTATAACATCTAGGCTTGCCTTTTTCAGGGCCATGCATACTTGAGTATGGTCCGGTATATGGCAGCTAATACTCACTTTTGCTTGGCACTCCATATAGGAAGAAATGAGTTGCACAGAGTCTGACCGATTTGTCTGTTCATTTCACCAACTGACACATCCTCACTGCTGTGTCTACCAGCTCCTTTCTCTATCCTGGTGGACTTCTGAGCCTGCTGCAGGATATAGTCATTCTGAAAGAGCAGCACTGCATCACTGTATGTCTGTTGCCAGGAGAGGCAAAGCAGTGTGTTGTAGTGCTGTAGAGGGGTCTCTCCCAGACTGAAAGGAGCCACTGCAACTGAGAGGGTGTAGGCCAGAGGGTAGTCGTCTCTCAACTGCTCCAAGATGAATGATCCCAGACCTGATTTAAGGATGATCAGAATACCAATACCTAGATGTATGGTCACATATACTGGTAGAAATGTGTCATCCACATGGCCATAGCAAAAATCCTTGAATTGTCCAACCCCACAGACAAAATGTCCTCCATCAGTTTGGATAAAACACACATGCAAGTCCACATGCAAGCATGCAACACTAAGGGGTCTGGCAGAAAATTAGATTGGCTCTGAAATCACTTTCAAGGCCTGACACTGAAAGTCAATGAAGGGTGGTGAGGGGATTGAGAAAAATCTAGTACATCAAAACGCAAAAAAACTAGTAATCATCAAAATGAAAGCGATAAATTCTGCATGAATGAACCAGCACTAGACGTCATCGCTTGACACATGCCACACTTTCTGCATATGTGCTGCCGTGCTTGAAGGCAAGCGATTGACACATGTACTAAATTTGTATGGCAAGGCTATTCTATGGGTGTTCAAGATATGGAGCATGCCTAGAAATGCTGCTGCAAGTAGTGTTTTCTTCTTGTATGGGTATACTTATTAGCCATCTGCATTGTCTAAAGTTATAGAGTGGGAAGTTTGATGCGCTAGTACACAAGTACCATTGAAAACTGCTCATTTTGCCTAGCACACATGCCATGTGTGATGTAATGTCATATTATGTAATTCCTTGAACGCAGCTGTAAAACTGGATCAGTCAGGCTGGCCATGGCACTTCCTATAGTCATCCACCTAGGCTAAAAAGATCACATGCCCGTTCACACTCATACTGGTTTGCAGATGCTTCCAAATGTGCTATGCCAGAAAAAACATGCACAATTGAAGCAGCTGCAGGAGTTTGTACCTTCACAGACACGCCTACAACAGAACACACCTGATCCAGTCCCTCCAGCAATGCTGTGGAATAGGACAGTCCCCATGAAACAGTCGCATCTCTCTACCACATTCCTCACACACTCCTGTACTGAGTCCTTCAACCATGAGTCGCGTGAATGCCCATGGCTATTCTTTCCATAATACCCATACGCCCAGTTGTTCCCTCTCCCAGATTTCTCAAATAGTTGAGACATGGGGGACACTCTTTTGGCAAGTGCTCCAGCTTTGCAGCAGGATTTAACTACCTTGGGTTCTGTATCGACCAAAACGCAGGGCAAAGTCCCATCCAAAAGGGAGAACGGGATGTGACCAGTACTCGCTGGCTTCATCCCACGTCCAAGCGTGGTTCTGTGTGAAGGAGTTTGTCCCAAGGGTTTTGCCTCATACCACTCTTCCACATCGTTCCAGAAAGCCTGACCTATTTGGTTACCGCACTGCCCAACGTGAAGGAACAAAGACGACATGACATGAGAACGAGGGGTCAGACTTCACCGCTGCCTACGTCCCCGGGGCCCGGGTAAAATTTAATCCCCCACCCCACCCCCAACGTATAGTCTCGTGCCCAGAACGCGGCCTGGGAACGAGACTACCCTCATCAGCAGCCAAGGATCACTGAATATATACCGGTTAACACAGATTGCAATGCCTTGGTTCCCTTCGATACATGCCAGCTACTCCCCTATAAAAACCTTTCCATAATTTTAGTTTGTGTTTACCCACCACTTGGCAGCACCTGTTGAATAGGTATTCAGCTACTGCAGGGTGAAGCCTGATCATTTCAGAGCTGAAAACTGTGCCACCATTCCCCAAAACTTGGTTGCCATTTTTCTTTCCTTTCAAATGATAACCACACTCCAAGTGGAAAGAATTAAATGTAGTTGGCCCTCCTTATCCTGACCATAATAAATACACTGAATCTTGTAGTGATATAACACGTGGAAAAGAATAACCTCCAGTTCTTTACGATAAACCCATGATATCATGGGAGAATTTGACAAAGAGGGTCCTACTTGGCAAATATTCTCTATACCTTGATCTATTCGATTGTGGCTATAGCAGCAGTAAACTATTCTCGCCCTCCTTCCCAGGAATCAACATGGTGTGAGGCTATGGGCTTTATCCTGGAATACTCCAGTACACTAGTGATTGTCCATTACTGTGCTCTTAGCTTATCTGTAGGATTTAAAGTAACTTTACCAGTCTGCCAAGCAGTTAGGAAAAGAAGTGATAGTTTCAGGAATGCAAAGTTGAAACTGGGAGAAGTCTTTCTGTACCTGATCCTGTTTCTTTGTCCTCTTCTGAACTCCTGGGAGCCATTTCTTCCACAGCTACCATCCTATGGCAACTACGGGCCACTGTGCTGGTTTCGCCTAGAGTTAACTGACAACTGCACTTCCAATGCATTTAATCAACGTTTCTTGCAGGCAATCCCTTTTGCAGTTGTGTGCTTTGGATACTCTGTGTTAACCTTCACCATATTAGCTACTCTGTGTGGCATATATTGCAGATTTCGCATGACAACAAAGGAGGTCACATCGCCAGGGTCATTCCAACAGTAGTAATTTTGATAATAATACCACTTGTGCTAATGGCGATGTTCATAGTATCAGCTGTTCATACTAAGGGCTTTGGCTCCTTTTCAGCAATGTAACGGTTACAACTGCAGCTACTATTGGAACACTAATGGCTATCGGAATGTATGTATACTGCCCAACACATTTGTGTAAGCAGTGCAGGAGAGCATCATATCTGTCAACAGGACAAAATGAACAAAATGAATTTCATCTTTTTCATCCCTTAGAACAAAGCAATGCTGCAGGTTTAGCAATCTGCATTCGACAGTCACTACAGCAACTGCATCCTCCAAAAGTGGACCATTGCAATGATACCAGTCAAACAAGTTGTGGCATCACCCATTCACCAGTCACAACAGTGACTGCTTCATTGACTCCTTGTCCCTCTACAGTGGACCATCACAATGATCTTAGTCACACTTGGTATAGCATTGTTCATGATCCAGTCACTCCAAGCCTATAATTTAACAATGTAGCTATAAAATTTCTTTTTGTGCGCAGATTTGTGTGTCAGAGAGTACACTCTCTACCTATGTAGGGATGGCAAGACATGCATGCTAAATTTAAGGTACTTTCAAGTTTGACAGTGTGCTATTCTATAGACCTTATGCAAGGGGTGTGGCTTCAAGGTTAGCAACCGCTATTTATGTTGCTGTGGTAACACCAATTTTATATGACAATTCTTATAGTCCAAATGACTCAAATCTCAAATATGAAAGTTATCGGCCTTATGGTTGATTTTTTTAAAATCGTCAAACTTTGGCATTTAAGTATTGAGTTTCTATGGTGAGTGGCAACTTTTGACTGGATCATGAACAATCATACAAACAGAAATTCACTTATTTTGAGTGTACATGCTTTCCACGGTAATAATTAACACACTTAAAAACAATTAGTAAGAAAAGTATCTCTATTAGCCACCCCCGCCTCACAGAAATCCTGGATCAGCCCGAGTAAAACATGACTTCATGGTCAGTTTCAATGTCTGGGTTTCTTCATGTACACAACATAGTAGGTTTGGATACTGCTATTACTTATCACGTTTGACAGGTTGCTGTGTGGAAGTAGCTACAATCTCATGCCTGCAATGTATGTGGCATAATGGCACTAAAAGGTCACTGTTTTACTAGCTACCATTGTAGCATGTGATTTTCTCTTAAGTCTAGAAAGCCAAATGATGACTAACATATGAAGACAAATTAACAAACATACACAAAAGGATAAGCAATTATTCACAATCTTAACTAAATTCCTTATTTTCAATAGCATTTACTAGGCCGGGGGGAGGGGGTTTTGTAGCACCATATTTTGGCCCAAAACTGGTCTCAGAAGTGATCTCAGGGCACATATTTCCCAAAATTTCCTGGGGAAGCATGCCCCCAGACCCCCCTAGTTACACATGCACAATCTGAGGTCAACCCCCAGGATAAGAACCTCCCCATTGGCTAACCAGCCTACGGGCCTGTTTACAGTAATATTTGTGCATGAAGTGGAAGAGCAGCTCTCTTCTGCTTCCAAGTATTATTGCCAGCCATGCTGGTTTGAAGCTCAGTTCTGCAGTTCTAAGCACAAATTAAGTGGCATCACATATCAGAGAGTCGGTAGACTCTCTATGTAGGGATGGCGCCGACGCGCAATATATGCAATACTTAAGCAAAAGCCGTATAACTTCACCACAAACATGCTAAAAGCTTATTTAAGCGCCCAGGCTTCCTCTTTGAGTGGCTTTGTGATCAGCAAGACTCATATAAGTGGCCAAAAGCCACGCGGAAGATAGCTAAACGCAAAAGTGTGCAGTCATGAAAGTGCCATTTTTCGTATTCTTCTTTCTTCTTTCTTTGTTCAGACCACTTGTCAAAACGACAATAACTCGAAAACAGCTAAAGTGCTCACCTTGATTTTAGCACGAAACTGATGTTCATCACAGCGCGCAGCTTCCCAACCACTCAGCGTCTTCATAGCTTCAAATTTACCCTGGTCAAGAAAAGCGATTCACAACACACTGAGGCTGCTGTCCGTTGCTTAGGACGCCATCTTCTAATTTGTACGCATGCGCACACGAAGTCTCGTTCCCACACCAAAGACCACGGTCATTGGTCTGGAAGCGAGACTAGTACGCGAAATCGCCAGCGGGCAGTATCAGAGTATGCCTAGCTGGCACTGTCTTTCCCCTCGCGGCATTGGGCAAGGCTTATGAACACCACGTAGGTAAGGCGCTACCTACTTGTAGCTACACTAAAAATAGCCTACTCACAGCTTTAGTGAACTGTAAAGCTAGCATGCATGGTAAGTTGTCAGTATGATAGTTTTCTGTGCTGCAGCTGGTCAGTCGTCATGTGATTGACAACTAAATCATGAAAATGGTTTCACAAAGTTTGGTAGGGAGAGCGGTTGGCCCTTCATCAGGTTCTAGTTGGCTATATTACACATTATTATTACATGCCTGGAACTATTGTCAACGCCATTTCAAGTTCTGGTGTTGTGGTTACACTTGAAATATTCTTCTTAGGCTTAGGTCTAACTGTAACTGAGATTAACATCAAAAAAGTACAGAAACAAGACTTAAAAAACATTAAAAATGTAAAAAGATGTAGGGATGGCATGCCAAAAAGTATGCAAACAAGGTAGGGATAATGCATGAAAGCAAAGGTCAACATATTGGCAAAGCCCCATCCCTACATCTTTTTCACACTGCAGTTAGACAGTGCATGGGGGTCTTCCTGAAACATACCGCAAGTTTACTCCAACCGTTCTCAGGCCACTTCCTAGCTCCTCCCACATGGCCTGGGAACGAGGAGTATGATCCAGCATCTGTGTCTGTATAGCCTATAGGTATGTTTGCCTCGTACGTAGCTATCAGATAGCTACCAAGTAGCTTTACTGTCCACATACTACTTGTAGTGACAGTGGCACCCTTTCTGATACAACCTAGACACTGAGCTTGTGTGGGCTGCAGACTAGTCATAGACAGTGTGTAAACTTAAGTACTCATGCACAGCATAACTGCATGGATGGGTGCAGATTCAGCTCTCAACTCTGAAAAAGATGTAGGGATGGGGCTTTGCCAATATGTTGACCTTTGCTTTCATGCATTATCCCTACCTTGTTTGCATACTTTTTGGCATGCCATCCCTACATCTTTTTACATTTTTAATGTTTTTTAAGTCTTGTTAACAGTAAGGCTATCATCTCATAATTATGCTACATCAGTGGTCTACTAGATAGTGTTTTGAAAAAATGAATAGAATGTATTTCATAGATCTTTTATATATTACACTTCAAGGACAAACTTAATATACCCCAGTAATAAACAGACCAGAGGAAGCACTGAATCTCAAATTGGAGTCCATATTGTTTAGTGTCCTGATGCACTCACTCCAGTAATGAGTAGCATGAGGAGGTAGTGCAAGATGGCAAAACCCATAACCGGGTCAGTATACCTTCAGCATAAGCCCAGACCTAACTACAGTGTTAAGTACCTCAGTATAAACGATGAATATCTTGCACCTTCCTGGGGCCACTGTAATAAGCTAAGGTACTACTGTTTGAGCATCTTGGGATGTGGTTTAGACTTGGCGATCTCATAAACAGCTAATACTTCAGTGAAAGGATAAACTCAGGCTTTACTAAAAGCACAATTTCTCCTACAAGAGGAACAGGTTTGCTGCCATTGCACATGAACATGTACAGGTGACATTTACTGCATGCAGTGTTTGACATAAATGTATGACACTACTTCTTATTCTCTGGCTACTCCCAGCCTTTTGGTTGCATTCTTTGACAGAAAAGTTGGGGAGGAGCCTGGAACAACTTATACCACTATATATTATGGTAATCATGGTTGTAAAATTGGACAGATGAAATTTCATGTGGCAACAGGTTTTTCTGTAATTAGAAGTCAGTTACTGGCATGTACAAGTCGACCGTTGCATTGGGTGGGTGAATGCAGCATGCTTCACAAAACCTTCTTACATTTTCAGAAAGTTTCTTGCTATACCAGCAATATTAGCACCTGTTGAAAAGGTCTTCAGCTAGATGAAAGCATTTTGTGCTTAGCTATATTCTCACAAAACTGTGTTTCCAAAATGATCCTTTAGCTTTGCACAGTTTACTGATACTATGAAAAGATTAGCCGCTACTCTTTTTCAAAACAAAGGAAATAAAATTGTGCTGTCTACTAAACATGCTGTCATATATCCCATATTTGCAAACATTAAATAATGTAGTGTAACAGTGAAGCTGAAGTGAGGCTCCTTGCCATGGATGCTGGAGAAGTCTTCCTGTACTGCAACAACTTGACTCTGGAGCAGTACAGAACCATTGTGCTCTCAAGAGCTCTCACTGGAGCAGGAGGATGTGTTGTCTCCATTGCTGTGCTTGGGATCATTCTACTCACTACCAAGAGAAAGGCATGGGAGAATCTGACAAAGAGAGTCTACTTGGCAAATATTCTCTATAATTTGCTCTATTCCATTATGGGTATTGCAGCAGTGAACTATTCACGCCCTCCTTCCCAAGAATCAGCATGGTGTGAGGCTATGGGCTTTATCCTGCAATACTCTGGTACACTAGTGATTGTTCATTATTTAGCTCTTGCTTTGACAATAGTGTTGCAAGTAACTTTACCAGTCTGCCAAGCAGTTATAGAAAAAGAGGCAATAGTTTCAGAAAAGCAAAGTTGAAACTGGGAGAAGTCTTTCTGTACCTGATCCTGTTTCTTTGTCCCCTTCTGAACTCCTGGGAGCCATTTCTTCCACAGCTACCATCCTATGGCAACTATGGGCCACTGTGCTGGTTTCGCTTAGAACTTATAACTAACAACTGCACTTACAATAAACTTGATCAGCGTTTTCTTCAGGGAATTCCCTTTGCAGTTGCATGCTTTGGATACTCTGTGTTAACTTTCACAATATTATTTACTCTGTGTGGCATGTATTGCAAGTTTCACATGACAGCAATTGGAAGTCGTATCATCAGGGTCGCTCCAACAGTAGTAGTTCTGATATTACTACCACTTGTGGTAATGGCAATGTTTATAGTAACAACTGTCCGCTCTGGTGGCTTTAGCTCTTTTTCAGCTTGGCTAGCAAATGTAACAGTCATAAGAGCAGCTAATGTTGTAATGCTAATGGCTGTGGGAATGTATGTACACTTTCCAACAAACCTGTGTGAACAGTGCAGGAGATGTCCGTACCTGCCAACAGGACAAAGTGAACTTCAACCTGTTCATCCCCCACCACAACACAACAATTCGACTCAAACAAGATTTAGCAATCCACATTCAACAGTCACTACAGAGACTACTCCATTGATTCCGCATGCCTCCAAAATGGGCCATCACAATGACCGCAGTCACACAAGCTTCAGCATTGCACATTCACCAGTTACAACAGTGACTGCTCCATTGGTTTCTAAAAGTGGACCATCACAATGATCTAGTCACATGAGTTTTATCATCCCATTAACAAGTCACTACAAATCTAGCTAGCTATAACAATATTTTTTTTTTTGTGCATGGCTTTGTGTATTAACTCTCTACATATATAGGGATGGTACAGACATGCACGCAATATAAAAATTATGTCATTTAAGCAAGTTGCATAATTAGAACATAACTTTTAGTTTGACAGTGTGCTATATTCTCCACTTGACCCTTCATTCTATAGTGGATAGTAACATTGATTATAAGGTCACCATATTTTACCATGTTTAGGGTAAACAGTGGGTAGTTGCAATAGGCAGAATAGTCAAAACCAATAACAATATTTGATAACAGAAAAGTGCATTAACCTTGCAATGGCTACCAAATCTACATGACAGTTTGCTGTGTGCAAGCAGCTACAATCTCATGCCTGCAATGTATACAGCATGCGTCTGCCTACAACTGTAGCAGCTTGTGTTTCTTTTAAATACTATAGCACATGAAACCCAAGTGATGATAAAACCAAAGAACAAACATATACACAAAGGAATAAGCAATTAGTCACAAATGTGTGGAAAATACCAGAACTACTGGTCATGTTGAATCTAGGCATCCAATACTTCCAAACACTTATACAGGCTGTGTTATAGCTGTAACTATAGTTAAAACCACAACAATGATTGAGCAACAAGTGTGTGTTAGTTCCTTGTCGTTTCTTTCCCGGGCCTTCCCCTTTTTCTTTTTTTTCAGTTTGTGATGACAATAATACATAAACATGGAAAGCAGCTCTTGTCTCCATATATTATTATCAAAGGGTGAGAATGGGGAAGGTTGCACTCTCCCAATATTTGCCACACACATTGTCCATAAAAAGCAGATTGGAGATTCATACTGATATATCAATACTGATGACACTGATTCAATTCTCAAATATCTAGCTACTACCTAGTGTACTCTAGGCACGATGACACTGTTTAGTTCTTACTGTCAGCCCTCCCATTCAGAAACGTTTGACAAATTTGACTCTTAATTATTTGTGTGTGCAAGTAAGCACACCAGTGTGCACTCTGCAGAAGAGCTCCACACCTGCCAACAGGACAGGGCAAAATGTACCAGATTTTAGCTAAGGTACCACTGTTTGAGCACCTTAGAGTGTGGTTGGTAACGATTGGAGGTCGCATCGTCAGGGTAATCCCAACAGTAGTAGTTCTGGTAATTCTATTAACAAATGTAACACCATCAGGGTCATCCTGACAGCAGTAGTTCTAGTAATTCTATTAACAAATGTAACGGTTAGCTATAGCAGCAGCTGCTATTGGAATGATATAATGTATGTACACTGCCCAACACACTTGTGTGAGCAATGTGGGAGTCCACGTACAGTAAACAGTACTGCCTATACTAATTGCATCCAGTTAGAAACAATATCTTACTATACAGATGTTATGTTAGTATTCCATCACTTTCTGTTCAAGGTTGTGATCAAACAGGATGGGTACGCTCCTGCTTTAGACAATATCAGCTCACTCATCTTTGTGTTCTATAGTTTTAACTAAGGGTCACAGCCAATGGTAGTCAAAGAGTGGATTTTTAGTTCTGCCATATCAGGTAGCTACTTGCACACAGCAAACTGTCTGACTTGGTATTACATAGCATCCAGACCTCCTGTGCTATGCATGTGAAGAAACCCATATATGGACATTGGCCATGAAAGTTTATTGTTATTGCATATTGTATACCTATTCTGATGATTGCTTTACTGTAAGTGTGGTAAAATATCTTTATGATAAACATTGTTATTCACTATAGAAAATAAAGTTAAAGTGGAGAAGAGCACAGTCAAACCTGGAAGTAACCTTAAGTATTGCCTGCACGCCCATGCCAATTCCTACATACACAGAGACTCTCTGATACACAAACCCATACAGCTTCTTGATGGCAATTTGAATGTTATGTTGATGAGAAATGGTATGTGAAAATTAAGTTATAAGTGTTCCAGAAACTTGAAAACTCAATTGTGACCATAGGAGGGACAGATGATCAGCTTCCATTGTACATGTACTTGTGCAGGTGATTACAGTACAGACATTACTTGGATGGATTAGCACCCTACTAAAGAGGTTACAGTGGTTGAAATAAAATAGCTCAAATACATACTCGATGAACATTACATGTGTAACACTACTACTACTCATTAGCTTCATTGCCAGGCTCCTCCCCAGCTTCTCGATTGCAATATGTGGCCAAGAAGCTTGGAAACAAGGCTAATTTCTTATATAAGTAGTTGTAATTGGACAGATGGAATTTCATGTGGTAACTGTCTTTTCTGTAATTAGAAGTCAGTTACTGGTGCATACAAGTCAGTGCATTCAGGTGGGCGAGTGCAACATGATTTCCAAAACCTTCACAAATTGTCAGAAAGGTTTCTTGCTGTGCCAACAGTATTAGCACCTGTTGAAAAGGTCTTCAACTAAATGAAAGTATTTTTGTGTCACCTGTGTGTTCCCCCAAACTTTGTGTTTCTAAAAACAAGGACATTGCATAGTTTTCTGCATTACACATGTTGAAATGAATAACTCTTACTCATTTTCAAAACAAATGGCTTTAAGCAAACTTTATGTGGTACTGTCTACTAAGCATGCCACTAAATACACTGTATTCAATATCTGCAACCATTGTACAATGTAGTGTCACAGCGAAGCTGAAGTGTAGCTCCTTGTCATGGATGCTGGTGAAGTCTTCCTGTCCTGCAACAACTTGACTCTGGAGCAGTACAGAACCATTGTTCTCTCAAGAGCTCTCACTGGAGCAGGAGGATGTGTCATCTCCATTGCTGTGCTTGTTTTTGTTTTACTCACTACCAAGAGAAAGGCATGGGAGAATCTGACAAAGAGGCTGTACTTGGCAAATATTCTCTATACCTTGATCTATTCCATTGTGGCTATAGCAGCAGTGAACTACTCGAACCCTCCATCCCAGGAATCAGCATGGTGCGAGGCCATGGGCTTTATCCTGCAATACTCTGGTACACTAGTGATTGTTCATTATTTAGCTCTTGCCTTAACTGTAGCATTTCAAGTAACTTTGCCAGTCTACCAAGCAGTTAGAAAAAGAAAGGATAGTTGCAAGAAAGCAAATTTTAAACTGGGAGAAGTCTTTCTGTTCCTGACCCTGTTTCTTTGTCCCCTTCTAAACTCCTGGGAGCCATTTCTTCCACAGCTACCATCCTATGGGAACTATGGGCCACTGTGCTGGTTTCGCTTGGAGTTAACTGACAACTGTACTTACAACACACTCAATAAGCGTTTCCTGCAGGCAATCCCTTTTGCAGTTGTGTGCTTTGGATACTCTGTGTTAAACTTCACCATATCACTTACTTTGTGTGGCATGTATTACAAGTTTCACACAACAACAACTGGACGTCGTATCATCAGGATCATTCCAACAGCAGTAATTCTGATAATGCTACCACTTGTGGTAATGGCGATGTTCATAGTATCAGCTGTTCGCTCTGATGGCTTTGGCTCCTTTCCAGCTTGGTTAACAAATGTAACGGTTATAACTACAGCTACTATTGGAATGCTAATGGCTGTCGGAATATATGTACACCTCCCAACACATTTGTGTAAGCAGTGCAGGAGAGCATCATATCTGTCAACAGGACAAAATGAACAAAATGAACATCAACTTGTCTACCCCCCAGAGCATAACAATCTTACTCAAACAAGATTTAGCAATCCACATTCAACAGTCACTACAGAGACTACTCCATTGATTACGTATCCCCCAAAAGTAAGCCATCACAATGACCGCAGTTGCACAAGTTATAGTGTCGCCCATTCACCAGTCACTACAGAGACTGCTCCATTGATTTCACGCCCCCAAAAAGTGGGCCATCACAATGATCTAGTCACACTGGCACAGTACAGCATTGCCCATTCATCAGTTACCATGAACTTATAGTTGAACAATATCAAGGTTTTTTGTGTACTATATCACTACATTACACCACTGCTTGCCCTTATGCTAATTTGTACATTAGCTATTCATGCTATTAGTCCCATGGTAGACAGTGCTATTGTAAACAGTGCTGTTGGTCCCACTGTAAACAGTGCTATTGCCTATACTAATTGCATCCAGTTAGAAACAATATCTTACTACACATTCACTTTTGTATGTTAGGATTCCATCACTTTCTGTTCAAGGTTGTGATCAAACAGGATGGGTACGCTCCTGCTTTAGACAATATCAGCTCACTCATCTGTGTGTTCTACAGTTTTAACTAAGGGTCAAAGCCACTGGTAGTCAAAGAGTGAATTTTTAGTTCTGCCATATCAGGTATGCTACTTGCACACAGCAAACTGTCTGACTTGATACATATGTATGATCTAGTATCCAGCCTACTATGTTGTGCACATGAGGAAACCCAGATATGGACATTGGCCATGAAAGTAACACATTCTTACTGCTGTTAATGTTATTGTATCTACTATACTTATTGTGACGATTGTTTTACTCCAAGCATGGCAAAACATGATAACTTTATGATCAACACTATAGAAAATAAAGTTAAAAGTGGAGAATAGCACATAGTCAAACCTGAAAGTACATATTATGTAGCTACCTTAAGTATATTGCCTGAACGTCCATGCAATTCAGAGACTCTCTGATACACAAACCTGCACACTACATCAATAATCTACTTGAAGGCATCAATAATCTACTTGAAGGCATTTTTGGATGTTATGTTGATGAGAAATGGTATGTGCAAATGAAGTCATGAGTGTTTCCGTTTAATGCTCCAGTAAAAAGAATAAACTTGAAAACTCAATTGTGACCATAGGAGGGACAGATGATCAGCTTCCGTCGTAGATGTACTTGAGCAGGTGATGTTTACAGTACAGACATTACTTGGATGGATTAGCACCCTATTAAAGAGGTTACAGTGGTTGAAATACTCAAATACATAGGGACATCACATGTATGACACTACTGCTACTCATTTGCTACCTTGCCAGGCTCCTCCCCACCTTCTCGATTGCATTATGTGACCAAAAAGCTGTGGACAAGCTTAGCTTGGAAACAGGGCTAATTAATATGATAGTAGTTGTATTTGGACAGATGGAACTTCATGCGGTAACTGTCTTTTCTGTAATCAGTCAGTTACCGGTGCATAACATCTAGGCCTGCCTTTTATCAAGGCAACGTGTTCATTGATTTTTTTATGCATACAGTGACTATATTAGTTGACACACAGCTCTAATATGAGGCCCAAGAATAGTATTCTCTGAAGTTTCAGTCAGGCTGAACATGAGCCTAGCTATAGGATTAAGACACAACCATGTGGCCATCTATATTGTGCAAGTACTGAAGTAGCCACCTTGAAATTTGGTTTAGGATCATGATGTACAGGAAGGAGCTGACATATTGATGGTGAAACCAGGGGTGCCCTATCTGGATATAGTCAGAGATGAAACAAAGGGTGTGATTGGCTACTGTGTGTTCTTTTACTAACGTTGAGGGCATGCCATATACCGTAACATACAGTAACAACTATACCTAGCTGTACATTTAAGGTGGCGGTGAAGTCTTTCGGCGGAGGTTAACGAAAACATAAACATGGGTTACAGTCAGGACCAGGGTTACTCCTAGTTTCAGGGTTAGGGTTTGCTTTAAGGCAATCTTGCTTTGCCTAATTTTAAAAAGGGTTTTAGTAGCTCATTAATATATCCATGAACCCAAAATTGCCACTCGATGGACGCATCTACACACTCACTGTAGGTATCGTCCTAACCACCAATGTATCTCAAATCAGTCTGTGCCAGCTTTTGTTCAGAGCTACTCTCAAAGTCAGGCTAGACTCATGTTTTTCGCTACTCTTGGAATGGACAACTTTGACTGCATCAAAATGAATGCACATTTCAAAACATTCACAGCTTGTCTACGGGAGGGGCTCATTCACGAGTGGAAGCAAGCATTACTAGCCCCACCTCCTCCCCTTATGTCGCTAAACAACTCACGGTTCTGTTCCCCACACAACTCCTCTGCAGCTTTCTTGTCAATGGCAACATAGTACCAACGATATATTGCGCATTCTAGTTAAAGCCCAGTCCAGCACTCGAAGCACCGGGCCACGATCACCTACTAGGCTTGGCATACGATCGCAAGACCTGGGTCTGCCCAATGAGTACAGTCTTGGCCACTGTGGCCTTTCTGCTGCTTCTAGACACAAGCTTGCTTTCACAAGCAGGCACTTCGCACTACTCACAGCTACTGACACTACATCACTCTACTAAACTCCTTTTTTTTCTTTCTTTTTTTTTTTTAAGTCGATCTAAGCTCATCTTCAAAGTTCCGACCACCACAGGAGGGATTCCGCCAGGCCACATCTTAAGGTGGCGGGATAGTCCCGGTGGGCGTGGTTTATGAAATATATCAACATATAATTTCTCGTACAGAATTCATCCCAGCACAACAAAACCTACTGAATATGAAGCAGAGAAGGTAGTGAATGTGTACAGGAAAAACCGTTGAAATAGCACACTTTGTAGCCACAGTAAGCGCACGAGTGTCCCCGCAGACTATTAACCAAAAATCTACAGTACGAAGTACGCTAGCGACTTGATCTCGCTGTTGGAGATGCGCATTAATAAACTCGAGGGCGGCTCGAAACGTTTTTGCCGCTATGGTAAACAGTACTCGAAATAGAAAGTTTTGAATGAGAAAAGGCGATATCGCAAAAACTGCTTCGAGTCGCCCTTCGCACGGTATTTTTGCGTAGTTTCACCGTCTTCGCTAGTTGTAAATCAGTCTCCACGACTTTATTTTTGGTTACAAAAAAGTTCAATAACTAGTACTGTAACGGCTGAGTTCAAAGTTCAAAGTGAATAGCACATGCACATATATACGTTCAATTAGGAATTACGGTATCTTAATTTATTGCTACACACGCACCGTACACACTAGCCTCGTACCCAGGCCGTTAATTAGGAAAAACGGCCTGGCAACTTCTCCGAGTTCAAACTGTTGACTTCCGCTGCACTGGAGTTGTCAGTACCAATCAGATTTCAGAACGCTTCACGTGACAGTTGTACAGAATTTTAATTGCGTCATAAATGCATCACAGTATTAACCCTTTTACCCCGACGCGCATGCGCAGAAATTGATCGCTTGGTTACGAGAGAAGCTATTAAAAAATGGCGATTTGTGTAGTGTTGATTTATTGCGTTACGTCTTGTAAAATAGCTGAGTTCAGGCGATGATAGTTAGGCTTAGCTTAGTTGAAAACAAACCTGCTTTACTCAGAACGTAGTCAGAAGACCTCCTAGTGAAGTCCGAAGAACCTACAACGGTGGAAATGTAGGTACCCGCTGTGTACCTGAAAATAACCGATAATACACGGCAAAAGTTGGCAGACAGTTTCAGCGAAGGTACATTTCAACTGTTGCTGACACAATTAGATAGTATATAGACGATAGAACAAGTAGCGTGTGGATATAAGCTTTACTGTGGCCAACAACGATCGGCAGGCAAACTTCGAATGCGATTTGGAGGGGAAATCCTATAGGACACCGCAGCTAATTCTGCTTCGATTGACTTCCTGTTACACGTAATAACTAACTCCAAGTCCAAAAAGGCGCAGCGATCACGATAAATAGCGGAAGCAAAGTGCGGGCGCATTTGGCCGCTATCGGGTGTAATGGGTTAATATACCCGTCCCGTGGTACCGCTAGCGCTTGGAATGACGCTTTTGTTCGAACTCCTTCCGTTGACTTGTGTGCAACAACTACAGTGCCTGCGGACAAAACGGATTCTTTATAAAAAAGGACCAGTTCGAGAGTAGCAGTGTCAGGTACTAGTTTAGTACTTACTGTCAGTCGGACACATCGACATCGGTGAGCGAGAGCGAGTCTACTGCAAGCAGTTCATCTACAGATGACAAGTAAGACAGTAACCATCCAATATAAGCCTGTAACGAGTCTACTGGCAACAACAACGCGCTTGCACAATTACGAACAGTCACGTGGCTACGATTAAATATCACATGCATTATCCAATATTCATGGCTTGTATGGGTGCAGCTGTAATCTTTTGACGTCACATCCGTATACAGTTTGAACCCGGGTAAGTTGCCAGGACGTTTTTCCTAATTAACGGGCCGGGGTACGAGGCTACGTACACACAGAACAGTATCCCGCCACCTTAACTAACTTAATTACTAGTAGCATGCACAACATGTTTGGGGCGAGCGTGAGCGAGGTATATAAGATTATAAGGTGTCAGTTTGACTTGAAGATTGATAATTTGTTGGAAACAAGGTGGGGAAGGCCATACTAAAGTATCCTTCAGTGGTGAATTCATTGATCGGTGCTCCTCCAATGGTGGGCCACATAAGGGTGTGAGATGATCCACTCTGTAGGTCTTGAATGGACTGCTGCACAGTCTCTTGCTCTGTCCTCTGCTGTGTAGCATTAGGAACAAATGAAGTGGAAAGGTGGGCTCCATATAGATCTTCAGACGGCTCACACTCATATGTAGATGATTCACCTAACTGTAGAGATCTCATATCTGTCAAATTGCCATCTTGGGGTAGCCGATGAAGAGCCTCCTCATTGAGACGTATGGCATTGGCTCTGTAGTATCTGTTGTTCTCTAGTAGCCATGTCAGAGCTTCTTGCACAACAGATCTACGTACACGAAAATCACGGTGGGATTGTTCACTGTCCTTTCGTATAACTAAAACATCCAACTCTGATGGCACTCTTGGAAGGCTATTTGCAAATGACACCACATCCTGAGGTAGGTTGATCACATGGCCTGTGTACCCATACTGACCGAGTGGTAGTCGATAAATGGACATTATTGGCATGACAGCAGACACAAGCATTTCTTCAACTTGTGTAAGCCCCTATATTGTACAAGAGATGTAAGAATGTAATAACTAAGCTAACGCTAAATAATGCATACTTTGTGAGTAATTTTCAGGGGGTATTACCTGCAATTGTGGTGGAACTGGTCCAGGAATCATATTGTTGGCTGCTGAATACAGCTTAGGGATTCGCTTGTCCCGACCACAGCGAGCACACTCTGTGCTGTTTGCTGACATTGCCAGATTAGGGAACCGCTCTAAGCATGAAGTGCATATGTAGAATTCCAAAGATGCTAGCTTAGAGTGAAAGTTTAACATCTTGGAGTGAACTACAGGTTGTTCAAAGAGAGGTACATCAAGGTTCACGTCTCTCTGCTGACGATGCCCTTGTCTATCTAGTTGCAGGCATGAATGTCTGGCCTCAGGAGTCTCTGCATAATTTGTACAATCACATGCACTCATAAATTTTTAGCTAATTTACTATACAATCTACATATATCACTTACCACAGGCTCTGTTGCTTGGGTGAGCAGCAGCATCCTGTTGGCGACGTGCCTGTCTGACCTCAGGAGTCTCTGTGTGGTAAATATTTAGCTGTAATTTGAAACAAACCTGACTTGAAACAGTCTGTTACTTACCAGAGGCTCTACTGCTTTGGTGGTAAGCAGCATCCCACTGGAGGCGTGTCTGTGTGATCTCAGGAGTCTCTGTGTGGTAAATATTTAGCTGTAATTTGAAACAAACCTGACTTGAAAACAGTCTGTTACTTACCAGAGGCTCTACTGCTTTGGTGGTAAGCAGCATCCCACTGGAGGCGTGTCTGTGTGATCTCAGGAGTCTCACTGTCTCTTCTGAGCTGCTGGGCTGCCCTATTGGCATCCATTTGTGCCTGTCTACTTTCCCGACTTGCTACACGAAAAAAAAGGGTAAACGTTATCTAAAGCGCATGCTAGCCACGCCATCAGAGTATGTTACCTGCTCTTTTGCGTGCCCTGTATCTTTCTCTGCGTCTGTTCAGCCTGGCTTCGCTCTCTTCAACTGTTTCTCGAGATCTTGCTTGGCGCTCTCGCTCGCGCCTTCTTTGGAGCCTGACTTCTCTCTCTTCAGCTGTTTCTCGAGCACTTGCTTGGCGCTCTCGCTCGCATCTTCTTTGGAGCCTGACTTCTCTCTCTTCAGCTGTTTCTCGAGCTCTTGCTTGTCGCTCTCGCCTTCTTTGAAGCCTTTCCTGCTTGCGTTGATTCTCTTCACTATCCAATTAGAATATCGATGGATCACAAATACTCACTTGGAGCTAGGCTTTCTAAGTACCTCTGAGATGAGTACTGTATTATCTATGCTCTGGCGAAAGAGAGTAACCATAGTAACATACACTGCCACGTGGAAAAAATGAAACGCATGCGCCGTTGCCACGCCGTACGCCGGTCCATGACAGACAGACAGACAGACAGACAAAGTCCACGTTGACATCACTAGGTAGGGGCTCGCTCACGCTCGCCCCAATAAACTGATTATTGGATGTCAATGCCGACAGGAAATGGGGAAAATCCCCAATTTTACGGACAGTGAACGGATGAAGACTCCCAAAACGCCTAAAAGTTTACAAAGACAAAGAATTCTATCAGCCTGGATTCCAGGTTTGTTGACCTTGAAAACACAGGGTTCCCTGCCACCTTAACTGTGAACAGTAATGCTATGAAGTCCATGGACTACAAGATAGTTGATGTGAACTCTCTTCAATAAGCTATATTCACTCAAAACCAAGTTGTTGAGTGATGACAAGTTTTATTGTCCTAATCATCCACTAGCAATCTACCAGGTAAGACGCATACCATATCATGACTGCAGAATTAACTACATATTTCTAGGGGTCGCTATGGTACTCCGTGTGCCAGGATTTCAATGGAAAGTAGATGTACATACCCAAAATCAATGATTTCTTCATGTCAGCTGCTTTGACACTGAAAAAAGCTATGTCAAGTATTAATCTAGCCTCATTTCCAGGCCCTGTCCAGCTTTCTGTCACTTACAGTACCGTACTGCAAGCGATGAAAGCTGGGTGGGGCCTGGTAACAAGGCTAGTCTTGGTCCCAAACCCAAAACCAACCCAGTGCAGATATTGCTCAGAAGATACACACTGGATGAAACTCAGGGCTGTCTGTGTGTGTGTGTGTGCATGTGTGTGTGTGTGTGTGTGTGTGTGTAAGACAGGAAACTATCATTTTATATTTCAAATATAAAATGATAGTTTCCTGTCTTACACACACACACACACACACGCATGCATACACACACACACACACACACACAAACACAGACACACACACACACACAGACACACACACACACACACAGACACACACACACACACACACACACATCATCTATAGTATGGTGAGTAGGTAATGATGTTTGCTTCGATTGAAGGTGGTTCTCCAGTAGATGATGCACTATTTCACTAACTGTTGTGCACTAGCTGGTATTGACTATGAGAATTGAATTCAGCTAGGTGTGGAAGCATACTAGTAATTATTAGTTATTGCCTCTTCCCAGGCCCCTTCTGATTTCTCAGACAGTGCCTGCGGACAAGGCTACATTTGTTATGTATAGGCTTTGAGGAAAAAGAAAAAAAGGAATCTAAGTGTCTAGTAGCCTTGTTCCTGGCAACTGACTGTGTGTGCTTGGGGTTTGACACAATGGGTAGAAATGCAAATCACATAAGATAGGAATCAAGGATAAAGATGTACTGAGGTTAGTGTGCTCCACTTGCAGGTGCAGACCTAGTCATCTCCTACTTCACACCACAGCTGCTCCAATGGCTGAAAGAGGACTGAGATTGGCCAGCCAATCTGATAACATCATAGTTTTGTTATTGACTACAATCATGCTTCTTTCTCTGAATGTGTGGTTCTAGTCTCAAACTATGATCTCAAGGCAGCTGAATAATACATAATAATGCTGAATGACAGCAAGATGGGTGACGTGGACTCCATACCCCTGATTTTGGTTTATGTGACTAACAGTTGATTGAATCAGTTGATTGTTGGAGGTTGACAAAGTTTTGTCCAAACACTACCAACATCCAAGATTGACTCTCGGTCACTCAGAGAAGTAACATAACTCTTTAATCAGCACATCACAGGATACTCCTCTTGAATCAGCAGAGCACAATTTTTCTGGTTCCAAATGGTGTTTGCAGATTAGTCATATTGGAATGGTGGAAAAGTAGCATCATTTCCCAAGCCCCAGCCATGCAGCTTTCCAACAACTCATCTCTTGATTTCAGCTGCACTCTCCCCTGATATTCATAGCTCCTAGCTAAAGTGTTTTCCATTTGCAGTCCAACATTTTAAGTAGAGAGATGGTAGTACAAGACAGCAGCTAATTCTCAGCCACAGAAATGGTGTAAATGGTAACCTCAGAGCATCAAACATTCCAATGCCTCCAACTCATCCAGTGCTTGACTATACACTAATCACTCCAGCTCCCCAAACTAAAATGGCTTCCACCACCACTTGGGAATATAATTATGTATGCAATCCTTTTAGTCAGGCAATTGTTTAACTAACTAAAACAACCAAGAGTAAAGATAGTTCGTACATTTCTAATCCCACAACATCCCTGTGCAGCTGTATATAAAAAAGCAAATTTCATAAAACAACCAAGAATGAAGTTAGTTCGTACATTTCTAATCCCACAAAATCCCTGTGCAGCTGTATATAAAAAGCAAATTTCATAATGCAACATCAGATGGATTGACTACAAGTCATGCATCCTGAAACTAAAATGCTGCAACAACACATCAATATTAATGTAGCTACGTACAATACAAAGAAAATTACTGACACGAGAAGCCGAGTGGCTTATACATCAATAAAAAACAGGCTTATAACAACACAGGAAATAGTAGCCAAAACTGAACTTGTGACCCAAACAATTTGCATTGAACATCCCTAATGTTTTACAAACATTATAGGGGTAGTTTTGATCTTGCAGCACATGAGGGCCGTGTACCTTTGCTACCTTGAACTCTCTGTTTTTCTCTCTGTGTGTAAATGTTTCTCCACACCAATATAATTCTGAGTGTTTGTTTTTTACTCTCAGGGGTAGTTTTGTGTTTTGCCCTATTGCGTCACTTGAATGAGGTTGTTGTAGCTTCACTATCATGGATGTTTATATATTGTTCGTCACTGAATCAGAGAAATCTGATGGACAACTCAATATAGGATCAAAATGCATGTCTAAACTAAAAAATGCACTGACAAAAGTACTCAATGTGATTACACAAAAACCCAAAAACAAAAATCAATGTAAGCACTACCAAGAGTTCATAATAGCACTAGTAGGCTTATTAGCACAACAGTCATCATTGTGAAGCCAAAACATATTACAACTTTGCAGTGTTTTTAAAAATAAGCTTTAAAAAGTTAACTAGAACACTGTACTTTCCTATTATTGATGCTTGAGTATGCTTGGTCACTAAATCTCTCACTGTCGTTAGCCATAGAAAGATCTCCATCGTCATGATAAAGATGAAGGTTGATAAGTCTATCTGGTAGAGACTCTTCTAGTCTTGTGCCATGTGCACGCCTACAGACACTTCCTATTTGGCTCTTAATGCTTTGAATTAGTCTTTGTCCAGCTCCCGTACGAGAACAGATCCAGTGCCCAAAGATCACAACTAAGTACAGAAGAGGAAGTGTTGCTAACAAAAATAAAACTATTACTGTTTCGTCTAGTACTTTATGGGATTTCCCAGGTGTTTTAGAGATAAACAATGCTGTGACATACAACATGGCCAGGGTAAGTATGAACCATGAATCAACAGCATTGTAAGATCTGAACTCTGCTTTGTAAGGTTGAAATATGGCAAGCAACATAGTGACACCTATAAACACAGACATTGCAGTAGCATAATAAGCAACATTGCTAGTGATAATGAACAGAGAAATAAGTACGAGCCGCGCAAGAAGGTACACTCCTGCAAAGTACCGGCAGTCTCGAGTCCCATTAGTTCCGTCATTGTAGCAGCCTTGGAAAGCATCAATAAAGATGTGAAGAGCATGCCACCTCACTCTACAGCAACCAAGACACCGCTGGAAGTACCGCATTGGATACAGTAGTAAAAGCAGTAGAGGAAAGATAATGAAAACGAGTACCACAAAGAGAGCAAGAATAGCATAAGGGAGGTGTTTCTTGCCAAAGTAATCAATTGATGCATCATAATAGAGGTAGATACCAACTACACTTCCATTCATATTGTATACATATATTGGAGTTACAAGGTCAAAGGAGACACTTAGAAACTTTATATTTGAAAGAAGAAGGAATGTAGCAAAAGCATCAATGATGGATGATCTTATATCCCACTGCTGCCGAAAGCGAGCAAAACATCTGTGAAATGGTCTCCACACCCAAACAATAACTCTAAAGTTGTGAGCATGGAGCTCAATAAGTACATACGTTATAATGATTAAAGCAAGGGGGAAGAATGCAATGCTGTAGTCCAGTGCTAGAGCTTGAAGCGTGTCTACTTTCAGACATATATGTGGGATTAATGTGCGAAAGAAATCTAAATTCCATAAACCATATATTGCTAATAGTATTTGAACCGCTATTGAAGCACAAGGATAAGACTCTTTATTGACTAGAAATAAAACCAAACGCACACTGGTTGGAAAAGAAAGAGCCTGGCTAAATATGACAAAACCATTCAGCTGGGGTGAAGTAGCACTGATCCTGCAGCAGAGGACAAGGACCAAGAAACCCGTAAGAGGTACAAAAGCTATAGCAACATACTTTATCCAGTTGTACTGACCATCAGAGCAGATTGTACAATGTAAATCGTAGGAGTAAACAGGAGGACTGTAGTTTGTTTTGCATTCACCACAAAGCTGGCCATCGCGGTTGAAATGACCACACATTTCATTATTTAGTTTCTCCAGAGTCTGTGGCATTTGATGGTAAAGACTATCCCTCTTTACACAGTTGTACAAACATGCACCAGCAACCGTTCCCGTTGTTTCATTGTATGTCATGCAGTGACAGTCAAGTATAGCAGACTCCTGCTGTGTTTCATTACACTCGACAATACCATCAATACTATCTCCACATTTACAAGTGCCCTTGGCTAGTTCAAACCAAGGTGGGCAAGATGACTGAGCTGATACTGAACTGTACTTCTGAATAGTTGCTGACTCATTCCATCTGCTAGTGGTGGTAGATAATGGCAGGCAAAACGGTGCCTGAGGAGATATTGGTATTGTGGGAGAATTACACCTGGTTCCATACCTCAACAGAACAGCTATGGTTGAGTTGTATTTCTGGGCACCAGTGTCCGCTAGTTCCAAGCTACCACAGGGCTGGTCTAGCCCTCCTTCCCAGCAGCTACTATTCAGTGTCCCATTCTCAGTGTCAACATAGATTATCTGGTGTCCTTGCACACCAACAACTAATGTCACTAACAGAACAACAACTGCACACTGACTGCAGCTCATGGCTTTGGCTTGGTAGATGTTGCAATCGAAACTGGCCTCAGATACTTTATAAGAAACATTTTCAACACTCTAAGAATAGTTTACCATAACAAAGCTAGTGTTTTTGGTATCAGTTTGTGCTTGCTCGGGCTATTTCTTCAAGCCTAAAATAACAAAAAGACAAAAGAGATGTAGCTAGTTACTCATCAAAACATACTGAATTCGTAATCATGTTCAGCGCGATACACATGATAGGAACATGTAAAATATGCAGGGTGGAATTGCTATAGTCTTGTTCCCAGGTCTACCTTTTTGTCATTTGAAGTATATTACAAGCCTGAATACAAAGCTACCAGCCTATATACCAAAGTACATGGAAGCTTAGAAATCCTGCAATATGCTTATACAATTGGTCAAACTTTCATGCTTCTCTGAAAGTGTCACAAATTGGGATGTTATCCATAAACCATGCAGAAACTCCCTCCCCATAGAATAGCTAGTCCCTTAATATCAAGATTGAAGGGCTGAAAAGCAGAGTAGCTAGCTATATAGTACGTTATTGTAAATTTGGTGTGTATACTACAGTATCATGACATTGTCTTCAGCTTCATACAATGCACCCATAGTTACTACAAATACTGTGCACAGTTTCAAATCCTTCCTCAAACACTTCACTAGTGCAGCCATACTTTTCATACCAGTGTAAGTATGCTCTTTCTTGTACATCATGGTGGCTCTTTCCAGAACAAAACCAACATAGTCTGAAATAGCTGAGGAGTTTGAAAGCACTGTCATGAGCTTTCTATCTGCCAACTGAGGTGCATGACTGAACCAAAAGTCAACAGGGAAGGGATTCCATGGCACAGAATTATACGCTTCTTTCAATTTCTTCTCAAGGTTACCTACATTAGCAATGAGGGACTCGATATTTGAAGGGCTACTTCTTGCAACCAGTATCAGGGAGATACAAGATGCTTTTCCTTGTGTTGAGTCTCTTCTTCTCAGAGCACTAGGATGTGTGACACAGGACACAGCCTGGTCCCAGGTGTTGCTGGGCTTAGAGAACTGGGTGTGGATGGGTGTGATGAACTTTAGTGAGGGATCAGGACACAGAGACCTCACTAGTTCTCAGGGTTCCATGTAGCTGAGATTGGCAGATCTGTACGTACAATGAGCTGAGATTGGCAGTGTTAGCCTTATACCTGTACCAGGTAACTATACACACATTGTAATCTGATTGGGTGTACTGGTATACCGCTGATATGGACCCAATTGTGACATACAGTTAGTGTAGCATGAGGAGTAGTGGGAAAAAGTAGGTAAAAAGAAAACAGAAAACAGATATATATATATATCAGTGTATAAGGTAGTTATAAACATAACAGAATCTGATTGAGTGCAATGTGTTGGGGATTACTGGGTTATATGCTGAGGCTAAGACTTTACTGATGCATGTATGGGGGTGGGCTGTGATGACATTAGACAGGTAGTTCATGATTACGTAGCCACAATGAGCTGCATGGAGATGCTCTCATAGTGGGTGCACTTTGTATAACATCTAGGCTTGCCTTTTTTCAGGACAGTTCATTGATCGTTCATCAGTGGCGGTACTACGGGGGGGGCAAGGGGGATGTAGGCCCCCCCAAACCGCCTGTCTGGCCTGGTCGCGGGGCGGGCGCCATGCTATTATCTACACGGCCACAGCTAGCTAGCTAGGTACATAGATCAGACATTCTTTGTAACTCAAGATAGAGAGAAGTCCACTCATCCAGTCGAAGGAGCAGCAGCCCAGGAGTCCATTGATTCAGTCGAAGGAGCAACAGCCCAGGAGTCCACCGATTCCGTCGAACGACCAACAACCCACTCAGTCCCTTCGTCAAGCGTACGTTCAGTTTCTACTCTGAGTGGTGGTGCCGCACATCATAAATTTTGTGCATGCTTCTCCCCCCCAACCCTCTACTGCTGTGCACGCCTATGTCGTTCATGCATACTTGAGTATGGTATATATGGCAGCTAACACTCACTTTTGCTTGGCACTCCATATCGGAAGAAATGAGTTGCACAGAGTCTGACTGATTTGTCTGTTCATTTCACCAACTGACACATCCTCACTGCTGTATCTATCAGCTCCCTTCTCTGCTCTGGTGGACTTCTGAGCCTGCTGCAGGATATAGTCATTCTGAAAGAGCAGCACTGCATCACTGTACATCTGCTGCCAGGAGAGGCAAAGCAGTGTGTTGTAGTGCTGTAGAGGGGTCTCTCCCAGGCTGAACGGAGCCACTGCAACTGAGAGGATGTGGGCCAGAGGGTAGTCATCTCACAACTGTTCCAAGATGAATGATCCCAGACCCGATTTAAGGATGATCAGAATAACACTACCTAGATGTATGGTTACTTATACTAGTAGAAATGTGCCTCTCACATGGCCATGGCAAGCAGTGTTTGAGTGGTCCAATCCCACAGAAGAAAATGCCTCTATCAGTTTGGGGCAAGTGCACACGCAAGCAGCAACACTAAGGGGTCTGTGGCATCCCCCAGAAAATTAGATTGGCTCTGAAATCACTTTCAAGGCCTGACACTGAAGGCTGGTGATGGGATCAAGAAAGATCAAGTAAATCAAAATGCAAAAGTAGTTGTGACTAGCAATGCAAGAGATGATTTCTGCATTAGCCAGAGGAATTGCATTAGATGTAATCACTGCCACAGTTTCTGCCAATATTCCACATATGTGGTGCCATGTTTGAAGGATGATTCTACGGGCTTGTTTCAAGGTATGGAACATGCTTTTAACTTTAGTAAACATACCCATACAAGAAGGAAATGCTACTTGTAGCAGCAATTCTAGAGTGGGAAGTTCAATGTGCTAGTACACAAGTACCATTGAAACTGCCCATTCTGCTTTCCAAGATGAAACACATGCAATTCCTCCAATTTAACTTTAAAACTGGGTCAGACCGGCTACATCACTTGCTATGGCCATGCACTCACACTAAAAAATTACATATCCCTTCACACTCATACTGGTTTGCAGATGCTTAAAAATGTGCTATGCCAAAAATTGAAGTAGCTGCAAGAGTCTGTAACCTCACAGACACTCTTAAAATTGCACCTGAGCACACCTGATCCAGTGCCTCCAGCAATGCTGTGGAAGAGGACCGTCCCCATCAAACAGTCGCATCTCTCAACCACATTCCTCACACACTCCTGTACTGAGTCCTTCAAGCATGAGTCGCATCACTGCCCCTGGCTAGTCTTTCCATAATACCCATCATATGCGCAGTTGATTTCCAACCTCACCCCCAACCACGTCAGATTGTGGCTTCTTTAAGTGAGGGTTCCTGTACATACACTGTATGTATATATTAGGGGAGTATGCCATGCTTTACCATGGGAGCCAGACAGGAGCCTTCAGCCTCAAGATGTGGAGAGCATCACATCCATGAGGAGGGCATCCGGCCTGACATACCGTATAGCGCTAAATTTTCGCGGGTCTTTAATTTCGCGAATTTCGCGAATTTTCAACCATTTGCGAAAATATTTCAACCAAAGTTTTTGCCACACGGCGTGCAGTGTGCGCGTGCAGCTAATTCGCGAGATTATATGGTGGCCCAGAAGTACACAAAAACGCGTTTTTGAAATCCGGGTTTGACGACGTTTCGTTTAATTCGACGTTCGCAAATATGAAGTTTATGGTATTATTTACGGTCACCTGGTGCGCGCGGTCCTGTCACCGATCATGGGAATTTAACCCAGGTTAAATGATGTTAACGCATGAGGGGAGATGGCACGTGCAGGGGCGGAGCAGCGAAGTCGTGAGGCGCCAAAGCCAGTTCATAGCAGCAAGCCAGTCAAGAGTCAGAGTTCCAAGTGAACCGCCGCCGATAGCGACTCTCCGCAGCGTCATGCCCCTATCTCCCAACCAACCAACCGGGCGCTCGACCTCTCTCTGGCGTCAACAGCCAACAGCTGCTAGCCCGTCATGTCCATCCCCCGATATTACCACCATAGTCGACCCATCGTCTCGCTTAGCAGGAAACAGCGGGACCGTTTCCCCCTCGGGGTCAGCGGCTACTCCAAAGCCGGCGATAGCTGAGCTTCCGGGAGCAACAGCGTTGACGTCAACCACACCCCCAACTCCACCGACGGTAGCAGGGCGGATTTGAGAGTTCATTAAACAGCAGTGTGGTCACCGTAAACTCTCCGTGTACTTGGGGTGATGGCAGTGAAGCATCCCGAGAGAGTGCTAGAATTGCATGGTTCAAACATTCCAGGCGAGCCTGCAACTCAAGGAAACTCAAGCAACCAGCCTTGGCTACAGCCATGTCGACAGCTATGTCGACACCGTGAGTAAACTCAGTTGTGCGTGTCTGTGTCTTGCGTGTAGGTAGTGCCACATGCACCTCCTTGCCTCAGTGTTGGTTGTTGCATGAGTTGGGGGTACTCCCCCTCGGTTTTGGCAGGTATGTCAACGTGAACAATGCTACAGCCCAAGTAGAGAGGGAGGAAAATAAAGTAGTGAAAGCCACAAGGGGGCACATGTATGGCCAATGCTTTGGCCCGTCCACCCTACCACAAGAGGACTTACTGGGGGTGGGGTTGGAGGTGGTTGTCATTGAAGTATCTGCGGCACAGGTGCAGGCGCTGCATGAGAGCTGGTCCGCAGCGTTGCACAGGGCCATATGTTTGCCATCAAGGAATTAGACCCACACTGGAAAGGGGGTCTAGAATGTAATTGGGGCAGGTGTGGCAAGCCCCACAGTTATGGTGAGAGTGGAAGGTCGTCCGTGTGTGTTGGTGTATATGGTGTGTGTTCCATGTGTGCATTTCTGCCATGCTTTGTGTGGGATCGGATATTTCCACAGGTACTGCCACAATCACAAGTTGATGCATGAGCACACATGTTGTAGCTAAACATGGTGAAAGAACGGCAGGAAAGCGTAGGCACAGACCTTCAAGAAAGAACGGCAGAAAAGCGTATATAGGCATAGACCATGGTAGGGGTCGTTGTACTGCCTAAATCACAAGGGAGGCACAGTTAATGATCTACATTCGACAGACTGCGTGGTATCAATGGAACAAAGACAGAGACAAATGCCCACGAGCAAGACATGAGTACAAGTCCGGGCCTCATCCGGTGAGATAAAGGAAAAGTAGACAAGGCACTCCGGTCATCAGTAGTTTATAGGGCAAAGATGATCATGGCTGATGACTGAACTCCTGTTGCCGATGCATTCTAAATTGATATTTACCGACAGGTAGCCAAATTGTCCTGGGTGGCAACTATTTCCCTTACAGTCATTTCACTGCTGCATGGAGCATTGTGGGTAAGGGTGAGCAGAGAGCCACCTGAAGTGAAGTGTCAATCTATCAACTACGGCGGGTTCTCTGGACTGGTGAGAATTTTGTTGTGCATAGTGTGCAGCAATGGTGACCAAAACCGGATGCTTTGATGACCCCGAAGTACCTAGGTTAGTGGCTTTAAAATTGAGATGGTCACAGTTTACCCATTCCCTCACTAATACGATGACAGCTTGCAAGGGAGCTTGTGGTGTACAAGTTGTCAGTGTCGTATGCATACAGTGGATAAATGTTTATGGGAGGCCAAGCGTTGCCTCTGACACCAAATGCTCCATACAACTCATTCACACAATGCACTGCATTCCCCTAGCTGGATTTCATTAGCCTGCATGTGAGTGCGTGGACTTTCAGTAAATCACGGCTGACCTGGGTGTGGTCATGAGCCTGCGAGTGTGTGGACTTTCAGTAAACCACAGCTGACCTGTTTGCGGTCAGAAATGTTGCATTTCATGAGCTTGCGAGTGTGTGGATATTCAGTAAAGCACGGCTGACCTGGGTGTAGTCAGAAGTGTTGCATTTCATGAGCTTGCGAGTGTGTGGACTTTCAGTAAACCACGCCTGACCTGGGTGTAGTCAGAAGTGTTGCATTTCATGAGCCTGCGACTGTGGGGACTTTCAGTAAACCACGGCTGACCCGGGTGTGGTCAGGAGTGTGGCATTTCATGAGGCTGCGAGTGTGTGGATTTTCAGTAAACCATGGCTGACCTGGGTGTAGTCAGGAGTGTTGCATTTCATGAGCCCGCAAGTGTGTGGACTTTAAGCAAACCACGGCTGACCTGGGTGTGGTCAGGAGTGTTGCATTTCATGAGCCCACAAGTGTGTGGACTTTAAGCAAACCACGGCTGACCTGGGTGTGGTCAGGAGTGTTGCGTTTCATGAGCCCGCAAGTGTGTGGACTTTCAGTAACCACGGCTGACCTGGGTATGGTCAGGAGTGCTGCATTTCATGAGCTTGCGAGTGTGTGGACTTTCAGTAAACCACGGCTGACCTGGGTGTGGTCAGGAGTGTTGCAGTTCACTGCGAGTGTGTGGACTGTCAGTAAACCACGGCTGACCTGGGTGTGGTCAGGAGTGTTGATGCTGTGCATGCATCGTCCTGGCTTCCATCCCTGGAGCCTAGCGTGGGGCTTACAGTGAGCACACTTACAGTGAGCTGGTTTTAGCTACACGTTGCTGGTAGCAGGGTATCAGTCTAGCACAGTTGCAACGGGCTACAAGTCACTTTGACACTTCGGTGAAGTGTGCACTTAACTACGCTGCTACTGGCCTGCTGCACTGCACCCTATCCTGCCAGTGTGTCCCATGGCGCCTCTGATGGTAATGGCGCTTCGTTACAACATGGACCGACAACTCTCAAAAGGCAACGCGCGGTCCTCTTAGCCCATACACAACCCAGATTGAGATAGCAACAGCACAGCCTTCGTCCACCCAACCTGTCAACGTTGAGCACGCCCTATGCTCTAGCCATATGTGGAAATTGGGTGGGTTTGTTTACCCTCGACGTGGCTTCCGCATCCCGGTAGGCCGAATACTACATGGTAGTAAGTCAATTAACCTCACTTGTGACATTCGATGGCTACACCTGTGTTCACAGCCAGAGTGTGCACTTTGATCTGATTCCTTGGGTGTCAAGTAACCCTTGATAGTGTAATGGTAGTGTGTATGCCCAAGAATTTGCACAAGCTTGATTGTCCATTTGCACTCTATTTGAGGCCTCTCTCCACTGCATTAACTGTACCATGAAGATGCCATTGGGTTGTAAGTATTGGACAGTGGTTGGTTGCGCGGTATTGCCATGTGACGTGTGTGTGACCAGTTATGTTAGCTTTAGAGGATTCAAGCAGCCTGGCATATGTGTGCCATATAACAGGTAGGTGACAGACTGGTCCTCAGAGATTTGATTCTGTGACATTGATGTGGCTGACCAATTTCCATTGTGCTCGAGCATTCTGTAATCAGAACCCGCAGATGGAGGGCTAGTGAGGAGTTGCCATGCACACTGGCTCTCTTGTTCACGGAGTGAAACCAGAGCAGGGCGCATTGTTATCAGTGAGTACATTGTTATGCCAGATCTCTGACGCTTGTCTGTGTTTGTTGGTACGTGGTGGGTACTACCATGGTTATGTGTGCGTTGATGTGACAGGACGCATTGTGGTCAGTTTGAAATGAACTCCCCATAGTCGTGTACCCAAACATCAGGGGATAAAACTAGTCCGTTCATGCTTACAGGCAGATTGTCCCTTAATACCCGTGCCCCCTCCCTGAGTTGTGCACATGCTCCCCAGTTGGGATACATGAATGTGGGCAGCATGCATGGTGAGGAAGAGACTGTGTGAGTGCATGGATGCATACATGTGCAAGCAATTGTTAGGGTCTGGCCTTGTCCTGTTGCAGAGACGTGCATAGCACCAAAAGTCACACTCTAGGAGAGCACACAGTTTATGTCTTATCTCCTCGAAATGCAGTTTACTCACAAACCAGTAATGCTGGTGGTTGTTGGGGTTTCCACTGTCTAATATTGGACAGGCTAAGATGCCAGAGTATCAATGTGAGTGGCTGTCTAGATGGGGCTGTCTGATTGATGGACTAATTTGCTGTGGTTTTGTGCTTAACCCACAGTAATATTCCCATGTGAGTGGCTGTCTAGACGGGACTCTCTGATTGACAGACTAACTTGCCATGGTTCATGCTTAACCCACTGTAATGTTCCCATGTGAGTGGCTGGCTAGAGTGCGAAAGCCAGCGTGCGGTGGTCCTTGGGTGGTAATGAATCATGGCATGGAGGAGATGCCATGATTAAGGGGTGGCATAGGAGATGAGTGGCCGTCTGCAGGCAGAGGAACGCTGACAGGAAGTGCCCTCTGGATGGTGCTGCTAAGAGGGCTAGTGAGTGCCTGGGCAGCAATGAGGGCTAGTGAGTGCCCTCCGGATATGGCAGCAATGAGGGCTTATGAGTGCCCTCTGGATATGGCAGCAATGAGGGCTTGCGAGTGCCCTCCGGATATTGCGGCTATGAGGGCTGGTGAGTGCCCTCCGGATATGGCAGCAATGAGGGCTTGCGAGTGCCCTCCGGATATTGCGGCTATGAGGGCTGGTGAGTGCCCTCCGGATATTGAAGCCATGAGGGCCCATGGGTGCCCTCCGTGAAGGTCATACAGTGAGGGCCAGCTGTGGACAGAGTGTCCGGCTCGGTGAGTGAGCCACGGAATACCAAGCAGTTTATTTGGCAGCCGGCCACTCAGGAATAGAACCCCCTGCACTTGTGCCAAATCCCACATCGGACCGAAATGGGTTAACTCGGTGCGCTCACTGATCTGCCCTGTGCGGTCACCGATCTGCTCTGTGCGGTCACCGATCTGCTCTGTGCGGTCACCGATCTGCTCTGTGCGGTCACCGATCTTAGCATGCGCTCACCGATCTGCCCTGTGCGGTCACCGATCTGCTCTGTGCGGTCATCGATCTTAGCGAGCATTCACCGATCCGCCTTGTGCGGTCACCGATCTGCCCCGTGCGGTCACCGATCACTGTTCGGTCACCGATCTGCCCCGTGCGGTCACCGATCACTCTGTTCGGTCTCCGATCTGCCCCGTGCGGTCACCTATCTAATCGGTGACCGAACAGGGTAGATCGGTGAGCGCACACTAAGATCGGTGACCGCACAGAGCAGATCGGTGACTGCACAGGGCAGATCGATGAGCGCATGCTAAGATCGATGACCGCACAGAGCAGATCGGTGACCGCAAAGAGTGATCGGTTACCGCACGGGGCAGATCGGTGAGCGCAGCGAGTGATCGGTGACCGCACCAGGTGACCATAAATAATACCGTAAACTTGCGAATGTCGAATTAAACGAAACATCGTCAAACCCGGATTTCGGAAACGCGTTTTTTGTACTTCTGGGCCACCATAAAATTATTTCAACGAAATCTTCAAAAATTGCTATTCGCGAAAATTTAGACCCTCGAAAAGTTAGCGCTATACGGTAAATAGAACAGGAGATTGAAATCTAGAATCCTAAAAGTTGCATGTGTATGCTGAAGTTACTCGGTATCCTCTACTTGCAGGTGCAGACATGATCATCTCCTACTTCACACCACAGCTTCTATAATGGCTGAAAGAGGACTGAGTCAATCTGCTAATATTATAACTTTTGCTGGTTATTGGTCAATCAGCTTTGCAGAGTGTCAATCCCTTACCTACAATTCAGCAAACTCACCATCTGGTGCCCCAACCCCACAGCCACCCTTGAAAAGTGTTAGCTCACTGCACATGTGTATAAGTCTTGAACTACACTATCAGCCTGTGGGGTTGACAACTCTCATTTATGCCCTTCCCAATATTTATACATAATCCCTGAAGTGTTTCATTTGTAGCCCCACATTCTTACATTTCTGGATATATACAGTAATTGTAAATGGCTAGGGTGTGGAATAGTAGTTTATATTCGAAGGCACACACTGGATAATATTACTCAACAGTGATGTGCATAGCATGAAACCTCACACACGAGTCCCACAAAGTCCCACTGCAGCTAAGTTTCAAAAGACTTCTTAAACATGAGACATCAGATGCATGGACTACAAGTCATTACTAAGGTGCAGCAAGAATATATCAACATATTGTACTACTATGACATAATATAGCAGTAGCTGCAATAACGTGGTTGAAAACATCAACAACAACAACAAAAATGCTGCTTGTAATAGAAGCTGGGTGGCTTATGCATCAATAAAGTATAAGCTTACAACAACACAGGACAAAGTAGCCATGACTGAAACGTATTGTACATCATATTAGCTTTGCAAACATTGAGGGATAGTTTTATGTTTTACATTTAATAATCAGTACAACATCCACAGGATTATTCTTTATAAGGTTGTTGTTTTTTCATCATTATGGATGTTTATATATGGTTGGTCACTGAATCCATCATCATCATCATAAAGACGAAGGTTGATAAGCCTGTCTGGTAGAGATTCCTCCAACCGTACCCTGTGTTCCTGTATGCAGAATCTTCCTATCTGGCTCTTAATGCTTTTAACTAGTCTTTGTCCAACTCCCATATGAGAATATATCCAGCGCAGAAAGATTACAACCAAGTACAGCAGCGGTGTAGCTGCTATCAGAAATGAAACTATTACAGTTTTGTATAGTAGTCCCTGGGATGTCGCTGTTGGTGTATTGAAAAAGACAGCCGTGCCATACCACATGGCAATGGTAAGTATGAATACTGAATCAACTGCATTGTAGGCAGTGAACTCAGCTTTGTAAGGCTGAACTATAACAAGCAACATGGCTACAATTATAAGCACAATAGTTGCCATAGCATAAAAAGCAACACTGTGAGTGATCGTGAAAAGAAGAAAGAGTATGAGCCGCACAAGAAGGTACACTCCTGCAAAGTATCGGCAGTCTCGAGTCCCATTGGTTCCATCTTTGTAGCAACCCAGGAATGCATCGATGAAGATGTGAAGAGCATGCCACCTCACTCTACAGCAACCAAGACACCGCTGGAAGTACCGCATTGGATACAGTAGTAAAAGCAGTAGAGGAAAGATGATGAAAACAAGCACCACAAAGAGAGCAAAAATGGCATAAGGGAGGTGTTTTTTGCCAAAGTATTCAATTGATGCATCATAATAGAGGTAGATACCAACTACACTTCCATTCATATTATATACATATGTTGGAGTTAAAAGGTCAAAGGACACACTTAACAGCTTTATATTTGAGAGAAGGAGAAATGTAGCAAAAGCATCAATGACGGAAGTTCTTATATCCCACTGTTGTCGAAAGCGAGCAAAACATGGATGAAATGGTTTCCAGATCCAAACTATGATCCTAACGTTGTGAGCATGAAGTTCAATAAGTACATACGTTACAATGATTAAAGCAAGGGGATAGAATGCAGTGCTGAGGTCTAATGCTAGAGCTTGAAGTGTGTCCACTTTCAGACATATATGTGGAATTAACGTGCGAAAGAAATCTAAATTCCAAAAACCATATATTGCTAATAGTATTCGAACCGCTATTGAAGCACAAGGATAAGACTCTTTATTGACTAGAAATAAAACAACACGCACATTCGCAGGAAAAGAAAAAGCTTGGCTGAGCGTGACAAATGTATACAGCTGGGGAGAAGTAGCACTGATCCTGCAGCAGAGGACAAGGACCAAGAAAACTGTAAGAGGTACAAAAGCTACAGTGAAATACTTTATCCAGTTGTACTGACCACCAGAGCACATTGTACATTCTAAATCGTAGGAGTAAACAGGAGGGCTGTAGTTTGTTTTACACTGGCCACAGAGCTGTCCACTTCTGCTAAGATGACCACACATTTCATTATTTAGTTTCTCCAGAGTCTGTGGCATTTGATGGTAAAGACTATCCCTCTTTACACAGTTGTACAAGCATGCACCAGCAACCACCGTTCCCGTTCTTTCATTGTATGTCATGCAGTTGCAGCCAACTATAGCAGATTCTTCCAGTGTTTCATTACACTTGACAACACCCTCAATACTTTTCCCACATTTACAAGTGCCATTGGATGGTTCAAACCAAGGTGGGCAAGATGCATTATATGACTGAGCTGATACTGAACTGTACTTCTGAATAGTTGCTGACTCATTCCATCTGCTAGCGGTTGGCTCACATTTGGAAGTACCATTGTCTGTGGTAGGTAATGTGGCAGGAGTATTATAGCTGGTTCCATACCTCCACACAACAGCTATGGTTGAGTTGTATTTCTGGGCACCGGTGTCTGCTAGTTCCAAGCTACCACAGGGCTGGTCTAGCCCTCCTTCCCAGCAGCTACTATTCAGTGTCCCATTCTCAGTGTCAACATAGATTATCTGGTGTCCTTGCACACCAACAACTAATGTCACTAACAGAACAACAACTGCACACTGACTGCAGCTCATGGCTTTGGCTTGGTAGATGTTGCAATCGAAACTGGCCTCAGATACTACATAAGAAACATTTTCAACACTCTAAGAATAGTTTACCATAACAAAGCTAGTGTTTTTGGTATCAGTTTGTGCTTGCTCGGGCTATTTCTTCAAGCCTAAAATAACAAAAAGACAAAACAGATGTAGCTAGTTACTCATCAAAACATACTGAATTCGTAATCATGTTCAGCGTGATACACACGATAGCAACATGTAAGATATGCAGGACGGAATTGCTAGTCTTGTTACACTTTTTGTCTTTTGAAGTATATTGCAAGCCTGAATACAAAGCTACCACCAGCCTATGTACCAAAGTACATGGAAGCTTAGAAATCCTGCAATATACAATCGGTCAAACTTTCATGCTTCTCTGAAAGCATACTAATGTCACAATTTGGGATATATTGTCCATAAACCAGAGCCTCCCTCCCATGGAATTAGCTAGTCCCTCAATATTTGAAGAGCTGAAAAGCAGAGTAGCTAGCTATATAGCAAGCCATTGTAAATTTGGTGTGTACACCACAGTATCATGACATTGTCTTTCAACTTCATACAATGCATTCATAGTTACTGCAAATACTGTGCAGATCTAGAGTTTCAAATCTGTCTTTCAAACACTTTTACAACTGGTCGACCTTTCATGCTTCTCTGAAAGCATACTAATGTCACAATTTGGGATATGTTATTCATAAACCTGCAGAAACTCTCTCCCCATGGAATAGCTTGTCTCTCAATATCAAAATTGAAGGGCTGACAAGCAGAGTAGCTTGCTATATAGCGAGCCATTGTAAATTTGGTGTGTATACTACAGCATCATGACACTGTCTTTCAACTTCATACAATGCATTCATATACTACAAATACTGCGTACAGTTTCAAATCCTTCCTCAAATACTTCACGAGTGCAGCCATACTTTTCATACCAGTGTAAGTATGCTCTTTCTTTGTACATCATGGTGGCTCTTTCCAGAACAAAACCAACATAGTCTGAAATAGCTGAGGAGTTTGAAAGCACTGTCATGAGCTTTCTGTCTGCCAACTGAGGTTCATGACTGAACCAAAAGTCAACTGGGAAGGGATTCCATGGCACAGAATTATACGCTTGTTTCAATTTCTTCTCAAGGTTACCTACATCAGCAATGAGGGACTCGATATTTGAAGGGCTACTTCTAGCAACCGGTACCAGGGAGATACAAGATGCTTTTCCTTGTGTCGGGTCTCTTCTTCTCAGAGCGCTAGGATGTGTGACATAGGACACAGCCTGATCCCAGGTGTTGCTGGGCTTAAAGAAGTCGGTGTGGACGGGTGTGATGAACTTTAGTGAGGGATCTGGACACAGAGACCTCACTAGTTCCCAGGGCTCCATGTAGCTGAGATTGGCAGACCTGTAGGTACAATGAAACAAGAACTGAAAAATCACTCTGCTTGACTATCTTAGCCTTATACCTGTAGACCAGGCAACTTTATGCACATTACAATCTGATTGGGTGTACTGGTATACCATTGATATGGATCCAATTGCGACATATAGCTAGTGTAGCACGAGGAGTAGTGGAAAAACGTATGGGTGGGACTGTGATGACATTAGACAGGTAGTATGTAGCCACAATGAGCTGTATGGAGATGCATCCCTCACAGTGGGTGCACTTTTTAAAGTCACAAAAAAGTTTGCCAAACGCAAACAAGCACATGTAGGGATGAAATCCTCAAAAACCAACCAAATAAGACGGGAACGACACCACAATACTTTTACACCATCCCTACATCTTGTGCCATTTTGCCAAAACTGTGTGTTTGTATTTGTTTTTTAGTTGTGTGTAGAAGAGGGTTGTCTTGTAGATGGAAGGGTGTGGCGTGGGTGTGTTGTGCATAGTGAGTATGTTGTGTATTTGGTGGTTGCTACTGAGTGTAGCAGGTATGGTCCAAGTTGTGTGTAGAAGGTGTGGAGTGAGTGAGGAGTGGTGAGTGTGTGTGTTATGTTGGAATGTGCATTATGTTGTTAAGTTTTATGCCTGTTTAGCATGATAGATATGGGTTGTCTTGTATACAGGTGGCTGTGAAGTGAGTAGTGGTAATTTTGTAATGCTTTGTGAAGGATGGGTTATTTTGTGAGATAGTTGAATGGAGTGAAGTACTATGTTTGTTTGTGGTTGGTGTGGGCTAATAAGTACAAATGTAGAGGGTTTTGTGTTGTGTACAGGTGGCAAAATGGCACAAGATGTAGGGATGGTGTAAAAGTATTGTGGTGTCGTTCCCGTCTTGTTTGGTTGGTTTTTGAGGATTTCATCCCTACATGTGCTTGTTTGCGTTTGGCAAACTTTTTTGTGACTTGTTTCTGTTGTTTTTTTGTTGTTGTTGTGTAACCACACCCCAAGTGAAATGACTTGTTATGTAGTTTATTGTTGATGTTGATGGATTTCTGGAGGATGTTAGCTGTTTGCACTTATCCACTTGACAATGGAATCATGGGTGTAACTGTTGTCTAATTGGGTATGTGCATGTGTGTGTGAGTGGTTGTTCTAAGGCACTGTGGTATATACATGACTGTCTACCTGTTCTGTTGTATGACAGGGTTGTAACACTGTATGTTGTGTGTTGTCCAAGGAACAGTTTCTATAGCTGGTTATACATTGTGGGCAGGTGTGTGTAGGTTGTGTATGGTGGGTGGCAGGTACATAGGTCATAAAGAGGTAAGGCATAACTGTGGTAAAGGAACCCTTGGAGAGTAAGAGTGTTTTTCCGGGTTCTTCCAGTACTTGTTACGGGACGCTTGCCTTTTGCTTTCTTTGTTTCGCAGATAGTTCTGCTTATCCCGCGCCCGTTTCTTGTGGACGTTACGCATACTGCGTTCCTTGTCAAATCCAGCACAAGTACGTCAACTGCTGTATGAAAGTAGCAACATATGCAATCGTTTGGGAATCAATCGATCGTCAAGTTCTCTACGGAAGTAGAATAACCGCAGCTGCATGCCAACTTCACGTGCTGTAGCTGTTGAACTTCTGTTGACGTAATCGCTATGAATATTCTATTCTAACAAAATGGCGTATAGCAGCAAGCATAAGCGTGGGGTTACCTGAGAATCGCCGATTAATTCGACTTCTTTCTTTGAGAACGATGAGTGGTGGGTAAAATACCCAGTAATTTATGCTGATCTTTCGCGTTTGAATCGTTGTAATAGCTTCAGCCGTTGTCGTGCTATCGTGGTGAGCAAAAGAAGAAGAAGAAGAAGAAGAAGAAGAAGAAGAAGAAGAAGAAGTCAGAAGATAGACGATTTGCCTTTTTTAGCGACTTGACTGTCAGGTACTTAGCGATGCTTTCCAGCAAATTTAACGATCCTGTTGCCCATGGAAGCACTCGATAATGTCTGATATGGCTCATGGAGGCCGTTGACTTATCTAACGCGGACATTTCGAGCGTGTCATTTGTGCACTTTGAATGTGGCCGCCATTTTTTTTCGGGGTCATCCCTACATATGCCGTACTACCGTACGCCATGATAACATCTAGGCTTGCCTTTTTTCAGGGCAGTTCATTGATTGTTCATGCATACTTGAGTATGGTCCGGTAACATTATAATCTGATTGGGTGTACTGGTATACCACTGATATGGACCCAATTGCAACATATAGTTAGTGTAGCACCAGGAGTAGTAGTGGAAAAAAGTAGGTTGAAGGAAAACACACCAGAAAACAGATGTATATCAGTATCAGCTATAAATGTAACAATTTGAGTTGATAATCAGATTTTGACTGAGTACTGACCGTATTCATTGATGTGTTGCATGTAATTGATCTTTGTCACGTGATGGATTACTATATATATAATTGTTGTATATAGCTGGTACCAGTCAGTTCTTGCAATATTCTCAAGAAAGATTTGTTCAAGATTAGTGAATATTACATTTGGGGGCTTGTCCGGGATATCCCGCGACTGATCGCAGCTGAAGCCTGAAACGATGGCAAGTCGAGAGGCGCTGAGGACGCAGTTGGACGCGGTGCAGGTGGAGATGAACGCATTGAAGGTGGAGAACCGGCGGTTGAAGGAGGATCGACCGGAGCAAGCGGAAATGGTGCAGTCCGAGCAGGAACTCGCACGGGTGCAGGAAGAGAACGTACGTTTGATGCACGAACTTGGCCAGCTGAAAGGACTGTACGAACAGTTGCTGCGAGGAACGCAAGAGGCTGAAGCGGAGGCACAGCCCATGAGTGAGCGGTGCGTGGCTCTAGAGCACGAGGTGAGCGAGCTTAAAACTAGCCTCGAGAATGAGAGAGAGGCGCATGCTAAACAGCGGGAACTGGTGAGCAATTTACGGGGGGAACTGAGTGGTGCATTAGAGCACGTGGAAGCTGAGGAAGACCGATTTAGACGGTACGAACTCGAAGTACGGCAGCAGCAGCAAGAGGCCGAGCTAGAGCAATTGCGTGCCGTAGCAGAAGAGAAACGTAAGTGGGAAGCTCGCGAAGCCCGACTCGTGCGGCAGCTAGAAGATGTGGAGGAGAGACTAGCTAGAAGCGTCCCGTGTAGGCCCGATTTCACACCTGTCCAGTCGTTCGAACAGACGGATACCTTTAGTAGGACAGTTGCTAATGCGACTGCAAGACAAACAGAAGCCTTTGAGGAAGGTGTTAATCTTCTTAGTGGAACTGAGACACACGCCTTAGCGAGTGAAGGTGCTAATATGCCTGGCAGACAAAACAAGGCGTCACCCCAAGTGCAATTTCGCTTGCCTGCGGAAGTCACGCCTTCCCCAACACCCAGTATGGCGGTAATGGGAAGTAGCCCAGCAGATACAGAGTTAGGTACACGGGCTGACAGAGAGAGAGAGCGGGAAGGTGGCAATAGTCACTCTGTACCATCATTCCAAACGGGAGGGATGACCGATCAGAATGCGCTGTCAATGGCGGTACTCGCCCAACAGTTGCCTCCTCTGCCCAAGTTTACCGGTGATAGTCAGGCTGGGAGTGAGGAGGAGTGGTTTGACGAGTGGCTCGAGCGGTTTGAGATGATAGCAAGCATGTGTGGCTGGAGTGATCAACCAAAGCTGGTGAATCTTATTACACGACTTCGTGGACCTGCTTACTCATTCTATAGGTCATGCACTTCACAGCAACGGTCTGACTACCACACTCTGGTAGCAGCTCTTTCAAAACGCTTCACACCTGTCACCCTGCAATCAGTCCAGAGTAGCCGCTTTCATGACAGAAAACAGCAGGCAAATGAAAGTGTCGACAGCTATGCTCAGGAATTGAAGAAGTTATTCTATCGTGCCTACCCAGCGGCACAGCAAGGGAGTCTGGAGGCGGAAGCCATGGGTCGATCGGTGCTCACATGTCAGTTCGTGGCAGGGCTAAGTACAGAGATTAAGGCCAAAGTGGCTGGGTTGGAGGGAGAGTTCGATCAGTTGGTGGTGAAAGCTCGCTTTGAGGAGGCGAAACTCCGCGACCTACCAGACCAGACGGTATTGACCAAAACAACCCCTAAGAAATCATTTAACTACCCTGGAAAGACCCCTTACACAGGTGGCTCAAAGCAACGTGAAGGAGAGGGGCCAAGTAACCGCCACCAGACAAAGCCAACAGCCGCCCCAAGCACCCGATGTTATAGTTGTGGTTCTACTGGACATTTTGCAAGGAACTGTCCCCAGCGAGGACGAGGATCCACAGAAGCAAAGGGGCGATACCCGAACCAAGGTACCGATCGAGTGGCCAGAATAAATGCAGCAGGAGGGGAGGAACAACAGCCAACCCCTCGGCAAGATCAGCTGCAACGACAACAATGGGATGCAGACCTGGAAGAGGCAATGGAGGCGGCCGCAGCCACAATGCATGGCATTACGGCAACAGAAGACCCAAACACAGTACCGCTAGGACCAACCATCACTGCAGAGGTGGAGTTTGAGGGATCTAAGACACTTGCCTTGTTAGACACTGGGTCTCCTGTTACGATTGTGTCTTTAGAGTTTGCAATGAAAGCTCTAGCGAGAAAACGGTCTGAAGGTCAACAAGTGGAAGAATGGAAGAAAGAAGTTAGGGCTCGTCTAGAGTCTCCCATGGTCAAGCTGCGAAACTATGGGGGAGGTGAGCTGAACATTGCGGGTCAAATGAGAGCACATGTGTCGAGAGGGAAGCACGCTCTGGAAGGAGTGGTTCAGATACAAAAGGGAGCACCAGTTGATTTACTGGTTGGAACAGACGTGCAACCACATCTGGGATTCCTTTTCCTGGACACAAGTATGGGGGAGACAGCCACTGATCTACTCAACGGCAAAGAGTGGGACCTGTTTGAGTCCCAAACTGTGTCAACCTCCCCTGCTGAAGCCACTAGAGCAGTTAGCTCTAAGTTCCCAGTGGTGAACCTGATCAATGCGACCCGACTGCCTGCTCGTCACTCAAAATTTGTGCGAGCTCGACTGGATAACCCCAAGGAGACATCTTTCACTCTCTTTGAACCAGCAAAAGAAGCTTTAGAAGAGGTTGGATTACTCATGGAGGAGGGTGTGGCTCAACCAGACGCAAGTGGTTTCCTTACACTAATTGTGCAGAACCATAGCTTCAGTCCTGTTTGCCTCAAGAAAGGGCAAATCCTTGGTCAGCTGCAACCGGCAACCCCGCTAACGACAACTCCTGAAGAAGCAGTGGAAAACCAGGTGAAGTTAATCGGCCCACAGCGACCTAACGAGCTAACCTTGCCAGCCTTGGAGGATCAGCTTCTCGCTATCCCACCAGAGGTTGAGACAAACCTTCAGGAACTATCCGAAACAGAGTCTGTCCAGCTCCGAATTCTGCTAGCTGAGTACAGTGATCTGTTCGCCCAGTTTGACTCAGACCTTGGCTCTACTGAGGTGGTGACACATTCAATCAACACAGGAGACCACCCTCCAATACGACAACTGCCCCGAAGAATTCCCTTTGCCTTGAGGAAAAAAGTGGAAGAAATGGTTGAAAAGATGCTACACCAAGGGGTGGTGCAACCATCGAAGAGTCCTTGGGCTAGCCCCATTGTGTTGGTGGCGAAGAAAGATGGCACCACCCGGTTTTGTGTTGATTACAGGAGGCTTAATGCCATCACGAAGATGGACGTATTCCCACTCCCTCGTATTGATGATTCCCTAGACCTCCTGGCTAGGTCAAAGTACTTCACAGCTTTGGACTTGGCATCAGGATATTGGCAAGTGGCAATGGAGGAGGAATCAAGGGAAAAGACGGCATTCGTAACACATTCGGGATTGTTCGAGTTTCTTGTGATGCCGTTTGGCCTCTGTAATGCGCCGGCGACATTCCAACGTCTAATGGAGACCGTGTTAACTGGCCTGATCCGTGACAAGTGTATCGCATACATCGATGATATTCTGATAATGGGAGAGACACTGGAAGACCACCTACAGAACCTACAGAGAGTGTTACAGCGACTGCGAGAGGCAGGATTGAAACTGAGGCCATCAAAATGCCATTTTCTTCAAAGGAGTGTAGAATACCTTGGGCATGTCATCTCTGAGAAGGGAATTTCACCAGATCCTCGAAAAGTGGAGACAGTTCGGAACTTCCCAGTGCCGACCAATTTGAAATCACTTCGATCATTTCTGGGATTGACATCATATTATCGACGCTTCATCCCTGGGATGTCTCTTGTTGCTGGCCCTCTTTTTGCTTTAACCCGCAAGGACACACCTTTTGTGTGGACCCAACAGTGTGAGGAAGCCTTTGAGCAGTTGAAGGATCTGATGACTAGGGCACCATTCTTGGCGTTCCCGGATTTCAGCAGAGATTTCCTCCTTGAGACTGATGCCTCTGGAGACGGTCTTGGTGCAGTACTGGCTCAAAAGCTTGAAGATGGCACAGTGCACCCAATTGCATATGCCAGCCGCACACTTCAACCACACGAGAGAAACTATGGGGTGACCGAGTTAGAAGCGCTTGGAGTGGTGTGGGCTGTCAAAAATTTTCGCCCATACCTGTATGCCCACAAATGTGAAGTCTTTACCGATCACGAAGCCTTGAAGTCCCTGTTGAACACTCCACAACCATCAGGGAAGCTGGCTCGATGGCGGATGGCTCTGCAGGAGCTCGATTTGGAGATTCGTTACCGTCCAGGCAAGCGGAACGCGAATGCTGATGCCCTCTCAAGATCACCCTTATCGCATTTTCCCGTTCCTGATGGAGTTGTTGCTGCCGTGAGTGGGAATGTGATCCCAGCAAAGGACGGGGAACTGAGTTTAGCTATCCGACAGAAAGTCGACTCAGAACTTGGCCCTATTGTCGACTACTTCAAGCAGGGAGTTCTACCCTTGGATGAGACAGAGGCTCGTAAGATTACTCTGAACAGGAACAGTTACGATCTGGTGGATGACGTATTATTCCATGTAGAGCAAGATAAGACTCTGAGAATTGTGCCTCCTGTCGCTGATCGGGTAAAACTCTGGAATGAGGCTCACTGTGGAGTCTTTGGAGGACACCTACGGGATGCCAAAGTGCATAGTCAACTGTCACGACACTATTGGTGGCCGGGCATGAGGGCTGACATTGCCCACTGGAACCGTGGATGCCTGACGTGTGCCACCAGAAGAGTGGGCCGCCCTGTGAAACCCCCCTTGACACCCATACCAGTGGAAGGACCCTTTGACAGAGTGGGAGTGGATGTGATACAGTTTCCCAAGTCATACCTCGGGAACAAGTACGCAGTGGTTTTTGTGGATTACCTAACCAAATGGCCAGAGGTATTCCCAACGGCAGATCAGACGGCCCTTACCATCGCTCGTCTATTAGTGGAGCAGGTTATCCCTCGGCATGGAGTGCCTGCGGAATTGCTTTCTGATCGGGGTGCAGCATTTTTGTCAAATTTAATGAAGGAGGTATGTCAGCTAATGAACATTCATAAGGTGAACACAACAGCCTATCATCCCCAGACGGACGGGCTAGTAGAACGTTTTAACAGAACGTTAACAGATATGCTAGCGAAAACGGTTGACAGAAGTGGACGGAACTGGGATACCCAATTACCCTACATTCTGTTTGCTTATCGGACAAGCATGCAGACGTCCACCCAGGAGTCTCCCTTCTTCTTAATGTATGGGCGTGACCCCAAACTTCCCACTGAAGCAGCACTCACAATACCCCCACAGCGGGACCAGGTTGATTTGGACAGCTACAAGGCTGAACTTGTGAGTAATCTAGCTGACGCTTGGAAGACAGCACAAGAGCATGTGAAGCAGGCACAGAGACGTCAGAAAACTGCCTATGATCGTTCAGCTAAGCCACCCAGTTTTAGAGTGGGAGATAGGGTGTTTCTTTACATGCCCGCTGCAAAGTCCAACAAGGCTTATAAGTTTGCTAAGCCATTTCAAGGTCCCTACCGTATTGTCTGGCTGTACGATAATGGTGCTGAACTTCAACCGGTGGATCACCCAAGGACTAGCCCCATTCGTGTTGCCATGAACCGGCTCCGATTGTGTCCAACAGAGCTGGCTGGTGTGCCAGCATCTTCTACCCCACCTTCTGTAGAGGAGTCGCCCAACAACAGCCAGCAGGTGGAGGATTTTCCTGACCCACCAAAGGAACCTGACCAAAGTCGTGTTTCCGAAGTTTGGGCAAGCCGCCTTCGTCCAAGGAAGCGCCCTGTCGAGGGCGACAGAAGCCAGGACGGGGAAATGTAACGATTTGAGTTGATAATCAGATTTTGACTGAGTACTGACCGTATTCATTGATGTGTTGCATGTAATTGATCTTTGTCACGTGATGGATTACTATATATATAATTGTTGTATATAGCTGGTACCAGTCAGTTCTTGCAATATTCTCAAGAAAGATTTGTTCAAGATTAGTGAATATTACATAAACATAACAGAATCAGATTGAGTGTAATGTGTTGTAATATGCTGAGGCTAAGACCCTATACTGATGTAGACTATGGGATGGGCTGTGATGAAATTAGACAGGTTGTTCATGACATTACGTAGCCACACTGAGCTGCATGGAAATGCATCCCTCACAGTGGGTGCACTTTGTATAGCATTTAGGCTTGCCTTTTTCAGGGCAGTTCATTGATCGTTCATGCATACTTGAGTATGGTATATGGCAGCTAACACTCACTTTTGCTTGGCACTCCAAACAGGAAGAAATGAGTTGCACAGAGTCTGACTAATTTGTCTGTTCATTTCACCAACTGACACATCCTCACTGCTGTGTCTACCAGCTCTCTTCTCTATCCTGGTGGACTTCTGAGCCTGCTGCAGGATATAGTCATTCTGAAAGAGCAGCACTGCATCACTGTATGTCTGTTGCCAGGAGAGGCAAAGCAGTGTGTTGTAGTGCTGTAGAGGGGTCTCTCCCAGGCTGAACGGAGCCACTGCAACTGAGAGGATGTAGGCCAGAGGGTAGTCATCTCTCAACTGTTCCAAGATGAATGATCCCAGACCTGATTCAAGGATGATCAGAATAGCAATACCTAGATGTATGGTCGCATATACTGGTAGAAATGTGTCACCCACATGGCCATAGCAAAAATCTTTGAATTGTCCAACCCCACAGACAAATTGTCCTCCATTGGTTTGGATAAAACACACAAGCAAGTCCACATGCAAACATGCTATATACACTAAGGGGTCTTGCAGTATCCCCCAGAAAAGTAGACTGGCTCTGAAATCACTTTCAAGGCCTGACACTGAAAGTCAATGAAGGGCGGTGAGGGATTGAGAAAAATCTAGTACATCAAAACGCAAAAAACTAGTAATCATCAAAATGAAAGCGATAAATTCTGCATGAATGAACCAGAAGAATTACACTAGACGTCATCGCTGCCACACTTTCTGCATATGTGCATGCTGCCGTGCTTGAAGGCAAGCGATTGACACATGTACTAAATTTGTATGGCACGGCTATTCTATGGGCGTTCAAGATATGGAGCATGCCTAGAAATACTGCTACAAGTAGTGTTTCCTTCTTGTATGGGTATACTTATTAGCCATCTGCATCGTCTAAAGTTATAGAGTGGGAAGTTTCTTGCGCTAGTACACAAATACCATTGAAAACTGCTCATTTTGCCTGGCACACTTCCCACGTGTGATGTAATGTTGTATTATGTAATTCCTCTAATTCAGCTGTAAAACTGGATCAGACAGTCTGCCCATGGCACTTCCTATACCCATCCACCTAGGTTAAAAAGATCATATGCCCCTTCACACTCATACTGGTTTGCAGATGCTTCAAAATGTGCTATGCCAGAGAAAACATGCACAGTTGAAGCAGCTGCAGGAGTTTGTAACCTCACAGACACACCTACAACTGAGCACACCTGATCCAGTGCCTCCAGCAATGCTGTGGAATAGGACAGTCCCCATGAAACAGTCGCATCTCTCAACCACATTCCTCACACACTCCTGTACTGAGTCCTTCAAGCATGAGTCGCATGACTGCCCATGGCTATTCTTTCCATAATACCCGTACGCCCAGTTGTTCCCTCTCCCAGATTTCTCAAATAGTTGACACATGGGGAGCACTCTTATGGCAAGTGCTCCAGCTTTGCAGCAGGATTTAACTACCTTGGGTTCTGTATCGACCAAAACGCAGGGCAAAGTCCCATCCAAAAGGGAAAACGGTATATGACCAGCACTCGCTGGCTTCATCCCACGTCCAAGCGTGGTTCTGCGTGAAGGAGTTTGTCCCAAGGGTTTTGCTTCATACCACTCTTCCACATCGTTCCAGAAAGCCTGACCTATTTGGTTACCGCACTGCCCAACGTGAAGGAACAAAGACGACATGACATGAGAACGTCTGAACGAACTTCACCGCTGCCTACGTCCCCGGGGCCAGGGTAAAATTTAATCCCCTACCCCACCCCCACGTATAGTCTCGTGCCCAGAATGCGGTCTGGGAACGAGACTACCCTACAAATGAACACACGTCAGCACCCAAGGATCACTGAATATACCGGTTAACACAGATTGTAATGCCTTGGTTCCCTTTGATGCATGCCAGCTACTCCCTTATAAAACCTTTCCATAATTTTAGTTTGTGTTTACCCACCACTTGGCAGCACATGTTCATTTCAGAGCTGAAAACTGTGCCACCATTCCCCAAAACTTGGTTGCCATTTTTCTTTCTTTCAAATGATAACCACACTCTAAGTGGAAAGAATTAAATGTAGTTGGCCCTCCCTATCCTGACCATAACAAATACACTGAATCGTGTAGTGATATAACACATGTGGAAAAGAATAACCTCCAGTTCTTTACGATAAACCCATGGGAGAGTCTGACAAAGAGGGTCTACTTGGCAAATATTCTCTATACCTTGATCTATTCGATTGCGGCTATAGCAGCAGTAAACTATTCTCGCCCTCCTTGTGTTTCGAACAGATTCGAAACTTTCGAAACACATCGAATTCATCTGAGACTGCCTAACAGTGCTGGTTTACTAGTGGTTCGAACAGATTCGAAACTTTCGAAACGGATCGAATTCATGTGAAACTATGTTATAGTGCTGGTCTACAAGTGGCTCGAACAGATTTGAAACCTTCGAAACACATCGAATTCATGTGAACGTACCTTATAGTGGTGGTCTACAAGTGGTTCGAACAGATTCGAAACTTTTGAAACACATCGAATTCATGTGAAACTACCGTATAGTGGAGGTCTAGCTACAAGTGGTTCAAATACATTCGAAACTTTTTAAAAACATCGAATTCATGTGAAACTACCTTATAGTGATGATTTACTAGTGGTTCGAACAGATCCTAAACTTTAGAAACGCATGTAATTCATCTGAAACTACCTAACAGTACTGGTCTACTAGTGGTTCGAATAGATTCGAAACTTTCGAAGCACATTGAATTCATGTGAAGCTACCTTATAGTGCTGGTCTACAAGTGGTTTCACATGAGTGCGATGTGTTTTGAAAGTTTCGAATCTGTTCGAACCACTATTGGACTGAGTAAACCAGTCCTATAAGGTGGTTTCACATGAATTCGATGTGTTCCGAAAGTTTCGAATCTGTTTTGATTACTAGTAGACTGAATAACCCAGGACTATGAAGTAGTTTCACATGTGTTCGATGCGTTTTGAAACTTTCAAATCTGTTCAAACCACTAGTTGACTTAGCTAGTAACCCAGGACTATAAGGTGGTTTCACATGAATTTGATGTGTTTCGAAGGTTTCGGATCTGTTTGAACCGAGTAAACCAGTAATATAAGGTGGTATCACATGAATTCGATGTGTTTCGAAATTTCGAATCTGTTCGAAACACTAGTAGACTGAGTAATCCAAACTTCCGAATCTGTTCGAACGACTAGTTGACTGAGTAAACCAGGACTATAATCACATGATGTCGATGTGTTTTGAATCTGTTCAAACCACTAGTAGACTGAGTAAACCTGTACTATACGGTGGTTTCACATGAATTCGATGTGTTTCGAAACTTTCGAATCTGTTTGAAGCACTAAGTAGACTGAGTAAACCAGGACTATGTGGTAGTTTCACATGAGTTCGAAGTGCTTCGAAACTTTCGAACCTGCTCGGTTCGACTCTTCCAAACCTGCTCGAACCACTATTAAACTGGGACTTTTGGGTAGTTTCACATGTGTTTGAGGTGGTACGACTCTTTTGAACCTGCTTGAATCACCACAACATAGGACTTTTGTGTAGTTTCACATTACTTTGAGGCAGTTTGAGTCTTCCGAACCTGCTTGAATCACTATTAGACTGAGTAAACTAGGACTTTCGGGTAGTTTCACATGAGTTCGAGGTGGTTGGACACTTTCGAACCTGCTCGAACCACTATAACATAGAGTAATGTAGGAATTTTGGGTTGAGGTGGTTCGAAACTTTTGAACCTGTTCGAACAACTGTGACACAGAGTAAACTAGGACTTTTGAGTAGTTTCACATGAGTTCAAGGCGATTCAACTCTTACGAACCTGCTCGAACCACTATCAGACAGAGTAAACTAGGACATTTAGGTAGTTTCACATGGGTTCGAGGAGGTTCAACTCTTTCGAACCTGCTTGAACCACTATTACACAGAGTAAACTGCAGATATCGAATACAGTGTACTTAGTGATGTGTTTAAGTAGACATTACATACCACATAAAGTTTGCTTATAGCCATTTGTTTTGAAAATGAGCAACAGTTATTCATTTCAACATGTGTAATGCATATTATCATAAAACTACCTTGTTTTTAAAACACAAATGTTTGGGGGAGCACACAGGTGACACAAAAATGTTTCTCATTTAGCTGAAGACCTTTTCAACAGGCGCCAATACTGCTTGCATAGCAACAAACTTTCTGACAATTTGTGAAGGTTTTGAGAAGCATGTTGCACCCACCAACCTGAATGGAAGTGACTTGTATGTGTACCAGCAACTAACTTCTAATTACAGAAAGGACAATTACCACAGGAAGTTCCATCTGTCCAATTACAGCTACTATTATATAAGGTATAAGTAATTAGCCTTGTTTACAAGCTTCTCTGTAGCTTTTTGGTCACATAATGCAATCGAGATGCTGCATGGGGAGGAGCCTGGCAATGAAGCTAATGAGTAGTAGTTTCATACATGTAATGTCCATATAGAATACGCAATAACAATAAACTTTCATGGCCAATGCCCATATATGGGTTCCTTCACATGCACAGCACAGGAGGTCTGGATGCTATAATATCAGTTTGCTGTGTGCAAGTAGCTACCTGATATGGCAGCACTGAAAGGTCACTGTCTGACTGATATCGGCTGTAACCTTTATTTCAAACTATAAATAGAACACAAAGATAAGTGAGCTAATTTTGTCTAAAGCAGGTATGTACCCATCTCATTTGACCTCAACCTTGAACAGAAAGTGATGGAATCCTAACATAAGATCTGTAGAGTAAGATATTGTTTCTAACTGGGTGCAATTAGCACCGTTTACTGTGGACTCCCACATTGCTCACACAAATGTGTTGGGAAGTGTATATAAATTCCTACAGGCATTGGCATTCCAATAGCAACTGCCATTATTACCATTACATTTGGTAATAGAATTACTAGAACTACTGCTGTCAGGATGACCCTGATGGTGTTACATTTGGTAATAGAATTACTAGAACTACTGCTGTAGGGATGACCCTGATGGTGTGATCTCCAATCGCTACCAGATTCCTAAGCCTAAACCACACTCTAAGATGCTCAAACAGTAGTACCTTAGCTAAAATCTTGTACATTTTCCCCCCCGTCCTGTTGGCAGGTGTGGAGCTCTTATGCAGAGTCCACACTGGTGTGCTTACTTGCACACACAAATATCAAGTTTGTCAAAAGTTTCTGAATGGAACAGCTGACAGTAAGAACTAAACAGTATCATTGTGCCTAGAGTACACTGTTAGCACAGATAGTAGCTAGATATTTGAGAATTGAATGGGTGTCATCAGTATTGTATGAATCTCCAATCTGCTTTTTATGGACTGTGTGTGTGGCAAATATTGGTGAAGTGCAACCAGAGGGGCCTTCCCCATTCTCACCCGTTGGTTTACTTTGACAATAATATATGGAGACAAGAGCTGCTTTCCATGTTCATGCATTATTGTCACCACAAACTGAAGAATCAAAAATGGGGGAGGGTTGAGAATGAGGCACAAGGAACTAGGACGCACTTGTTGTTCACTCATCATTGTAGTTCTAACTGGTTACAGCTATAGCACAGCCTGTATAAGTGTTTGGAACTACTGGAGGCCTGCCTAGCTTCCCCGTGATCAGTGGTTCTGTCCTTTCTGCAATGCTAAGGCGTTTAAAGATATTCCACATATTTGTGACTTAATTATTCCTTTGTGTAACAGCAAACTGTCATGCAGATGTGGTAGCTAATATCAACATTGCAAGGTCAACGCATTTCTGTTGTCAATTATTGTCATTGGTACTGGTATTGATTATTCTGCATATTATAACTACCAACTGTTTACTCTAAACATGGTAATGAATGGGACTATCCACTATAGAATGAAGGGTCAAGTGGAGAATATAGCACACTGTGTCAAACTGAAGTCATGCTTTAATTATGCAACTTGCTTAAATGACATACATTGCGTGCATATCTGTACCATCCCTACATTCGTAGAGAGTTAACACACAAGTCCATGCACAACATATTGTTATATAGCTAGATTTGTAGTGACTGGTTAATGGGCATGGTAAAACTTGTGATCATTGTGATGGTCCACTTTTAGGAATCAATGGTGCAGTCACTGTTGTAACTGGTGAATGTGCAATGCTGAAGCTTGTGTGACTGCGGTCATTGTGATGGCCCACTTTGGAGGCATGCGGAATCAATGGAGTAGTCTCTGTAGTGACTGTTGAATGTGGATTGCTAAATCTTGTTTCAGTAGAATTGCTGTGTTCTGTTTCTTGGGGATGAACAGGTTGAAGTTCACTTTGTCCTGTTGACAGGTATGGAGATCTCCTGCACTGCTCACACACATGCTTTGGGAAGTGTACATACATTCCTATAGCCATTAGCAACACAAGACTAGCTGCTCTTATACCCGTTACATTTGTTAGCCAAGCTGAAAAAGAGCCAAACCCAGCAGAGTGGACAGCCAATTTTATGAACCACACCATTATCACAAGTATTAGTATTATCAGAGCTCCTACTGTTGGAATGACCCTGATGATGCGACCTCCAATTGTTGTTGTGCGAAACTTGCAATACATGCCACACAGAGTAAGGAACACTGTGAAGGTTAACACAAAGCATCCAAAGCACACAACTGCAGCAGGAATTGACTGCAGAAAACGCTCATTGAGTGTGTTGTAGGTGCAGTTGTTAGTTAGTTCTAAGCGAAACCAGCACAGTGGCCCATAGTTGCCATAGGATGGTATTTGTGGAAGAAATGGCTCCCAGGAAATCAGAAGGGGACAAAAAAAACAGGACAGGTACAGAAAGACTTCCGCACATTTCAAATTTGCTTTCCTGAAACCATTTCTTCTTTTCCTAACTGCTTGGCAGACTGGTAAAGTTACTTGCAACACTATTGTCAAATCAAGAACACAGTAATGAACAACCACTAGTGTACCAGAGTATTGCAGGATAAAGCCCATGGCCTCACACCATGCTGATTCCTGTGAAGGAGGGTGTGAGTAGTTTACTGCTGCTATAGACACAATGGAGTTGAGCAAATTATAGAGAATATTTGCCAAGTAGACCCTCTTTGTCAGATTCTCCCATGCCTTTCTCTTGGAAGTGAGTAAAACAACAACAAGCACAGCAATGGAGACAACACATCCTCCTGCTCCAGTGAGAGCTCTTGAGAGAACAATGGTTCTGTACTGCTCCAGAGTCAAGTTGTTGCAGGATAGGAAGACTTCACCAGCACCCATGACAAGGAGCTACACTTCAGCTTCACTGTACACTAGTTGCCGAGCGCATTAGCGCGAGGCTCTGAATGAGGGATCTATTCTCGCAATGTACGTGCGTACGTACGTACGTATGTACATACGTGTCGGTCACGCTTGGGAATGTCAATTTGCGGTACTGCTTAGGAATGCCAATTTGCGGTACCGCTTAGGAATGTCAATTTGAGGTCACGATCGGAATGTCAATTTGCGCTCACGCCCTGGCCGGACGTAACATTACATGACGAAGTCAGGACGACATTTCTTGCCGACGGAGGACGGGGAGAACAGCGCGACTGGCCCTTCGCAACGTACGTATTTGCGGAACGAAGTGCATAAACGAGTGCTGAACGCAGCCGACGGCTGCTGACTCCAAAAAACAAAAAAGCAAAGAAGTCAGCCCACCGTAGAAAGCCAAGAGAGCGACAAAAGAACAAGAAAGAGTTCAAAAGTATAGAAAGCACGTACTGGAGATTCTTCACAAGCCAGGTATTTAGGCTCACTCTTCACGTTACCGTTGTTTTGTACTGTTCTTTGGACTCCCACTATACTATACGAGCAACGCCTTTGACACCTGCGCCGCGCGCCCCATCCGCGCATGGCGCTTGGAGCGGCGCGAGGCATCATGCGCATGCGTAGTCCTAGTTTATATAATGGTTGCGGATATTGAATACAGTGTATTTAGCGACATGTTTAGTACGTCACTGTAAAAACATTCTGATTACTATTTCAGTTATCTCAGTTGCATGTGTGTGGTGTACACATTATGAAGTTCAAGGAATGCTTCCAAGCAAGTCTTCCAAAGACCTTGAAATCAAAACGTTGAGAAGCTTCACTTTTAATTAATTAAACCAGTCTTCTTTTCAGAACACTTATCAATTAGCATTTCTGGGAAAGGTTTGGTTATAGTAGAAATGCCAGTAATGTAGCCAAATAGGACTTCTGAAAGAAGAAACTAATGAAGAAGCTCTTGGATGGAATTTCAAGAAACCTATTTAGAAGCATTCCTGGGACTTCTGATAATGATAGATTCTATATAGCTAACTAGCACTCTGGTGCAACTGAGATAACCTACAAATATAGTTAATTTTTTACAGTGATATATATATATATATTGGTGGCGATTGGAATACTGACTTTGGTCGCACCTGTGACTTCACCGATGTTGTGTCCTCGTTCATTGTTGATAGGTCCCTAGTCATTGCCAATTTAAATTTTAAAGACCAGGTTGGATTTTTTTCATGAGGCTGATGGTTGTCATTCGTGGATTGATCATGTTGTCACCTGTCGATTCTTGCACTCTTCAGTAACTAATGTTTGCTCTGTTCAGTCTGGATCTAATACATTCCTATTTTGGTAGAACTTCAGCTTGCTGTACCTATGCAGTCATCCTTTGAGGTTGGTGGTGCGGGATTAACTCGATGTATCTTGTGGCATAAGGCATCTGTTGAGCAGAAAGAGTTGTATCGACAATGGCTGAGTGCCAGACTTATTAAGCTATCTTGTTCTTTGATAGATGCTATTCACTGCCATGATCCAAAATGTATCACTCACTGCAAGTTGTTGGATCAGATAGGTGCTGAGCTAACTGATTGTCTTTTAAGCTGTGCTACTGGTGTCATTCCAATATTTGTCTGGTGAAAGGAAGAAGCTTGCGTGCTGGCATGATTCAGCTGGCCCTGCTCAACAGAGATCCAAGTTCTGGTATAAAGTCTGGTGTGATGCCGGTTACCCCAGTGGTGGTGTGTTATTTCAATTGAAGAAACATGCAAAGCAATGCTATAAATACGATGTTCGAAGACTTCGATGTAGACAGAACTACCTAAGGCTTGAACGCATGGCTGAAGCACTACTGAGGGATCCCACACATGACTTTTGGTCTGAAGTTCATAAGTCTTGTGGCAAACAATCTGCCACTTCAGCTCCTATTGTTGATGGAATTAGTTGTGATACGAGCATTGCTAACTTTTGGCGTTCCAAATTTGAACAGCTTTTTAATACATCTCACACCCATTTTTTTTTTTTTATGAAAATTTTGCATTGTACATCAAGAGTTGAATGCAAGGACAACATAAGTAGCTATGTAGCTAGTACAAAGTATGTGCCCTGAGACAAATGCATGAATGAATACTAAGTAATATGCCAGCATGTAAAACACAGAGATACAAGTAGTTTACAATAATGACAGAGACCAATAATACAGGATTCCCTGCCACCTTAATGTCGGATATACATCCCTGCAGTCATACATAATAATGCAAACTAAATCTTTGCTGACCATATAATTTTGTTTGTCCCACACCAGCCAAATCATAATTCTTTATAAGGCCCATAACGTAAACAACAGTTACCTCCTTTTCTCCTACAAGGCCATAATTATATTTTAACAAATGTATTGTGGTCAAATTCTTTTCTATTGCCAATATTTCACAACTGGGTGCCTGTGCTAATAATTAACATGTGCATGGTATGTAGAGTCAATTTGACAAATTTGACTCGTAATTATTTGTGTGTGCAAGTAAGCACATCAGTGTGCACTCTGCAGAAGAGCTCCACACCTTCCAACAGGACAGGGGAAAATGAACGGTAACTTGTCCATCCCCAAGGGTACCTATACAGTTCTCCAGTTAGTGTGAATGATACTGACAGTTAAGCCTCATTCCCAGGTTGTGCACACAGCCTGGGAATGAGGCTTAACTGTCAGATGATCCGATGGTACTGGAGTATCACCTGTTTGCACAAATGTCAGCACAGATACTGGATATACTCTGTACAAGGTTCCCTGACCTCTATGCGAGTACTCTTCAAGTAGCTTGGACAACCTAAAATGACCATTATGCTTGGCAAGTGTCAGTGTTGCAAAAAAATACAGAGTGTTGCAAGGAAGTACACATAATGTGATCTACCCTTCCTTTATCCATTGCCAACTTTACTGTAAGAGTTACAATGTCAATGCAAACATTAAATAGTTTGTCTAACGCAAGAGTGAACCTTGTTAGCTAGTTTAGCTGCATGTTGAAATTGAAAAGATCTTCAGCTACACGTAGGTGGGAATCATTTTTGTGCTGACTGTGTGTTCCCCCAAATTGTTGATCTTCTACAAATAAGGACATTGTATAGTTTACTATGTACTACACATGTTGAAATTAATAGCTTCTCCTTTTCAAAACAAATAGCATATAAGGAAACTAGCTGTCTATTAAACATGTTGGGAAATACGTGTCTGCAAGCACTGAATAATCTAGTGTCAAAGTGAAGCTGAAGTGCACCTCCTTGTCATGGATGCTGGTGAAGTCTTCCTATCCTGCAACAACTTGACTCTGGAGCAGTACAGAACCATTGTTCTCTCAAGAGCTCTCACTGGAGCAGGAGGCTGTGTTGTCTCCATTGCTGTGCTTGTTATCATTCTACTCACTACCAAGAGAAAGGCATGGGAGAATCTGACAAAGAGGGTGTACTTGGCAAATATTCTCTATACCTTGATCTATTCCATTGTGTCTATAGCAGCAGTGAACTATTCACGCCCTCCTTCCCAAGAATCAACATGGTGTGAGGCTATAGGCTTTATCCTGCAATACTCTGGTACACTAGTGATAGTTCATTATTTAGCTCTTGCTTTGACAATAGTGTTGCAAGTAACTTTACCAGTCTACCAAGCAGTTAGGAAAAGAAGAAATGGTTTTAGAAAAGCAAATTTAAAATGGGTGGAATTCTTTCTCTACCTGATCCTGTTTCTTTGTCCCTTCCTAAACTCCTGGGAACCATTTCTTCCACAGTTACCATCCTATGGCAACTATGGGCCATTGTGCTGGTTCCGCTTAGAGTTGACTGACAACTGTACTTCCAATGCATTTAATCAACGTTTCTTGCAGGCAATTCCTTTTGCAATTGTGTGCTTTGGATACTCTGTGTTAACCTTCACAATATCACTTACTCTGTGTGGCATGTATTGCAAGTTTCGCACAACAACAACTGGACGTCGCATCGTTCGGGTCATCCCAACAGCAATAGTTCTGGTAATACTACCAATCGTGATGATGGTGGGGTTCATAAAATCAGCTGTCCACTCTAATTGCTTTGGCTCTTTTTCAGTTTGGCTAGCAAATGTAACAGCTACAACAGGAGGCACTATTGTAATGCTAATGGCTGTGGGAATGTATGTACACTTCCCAACAAACCTGTGTGAACAGTGCAGGAGATGTCCGTACCAGCCAACAAGACAAAATGAACTTCAACCTGTCCATTTAGTCCCTAACAACAATCCTAGGCTCAAAAGGTATATCAATTTGCATTCAACAGTCAGTACAGAATCCACTCCACTGAAACTGGACCATCGTAACAATCCAAGTAACACAAAGTATAGCATTGTCCATTCACCTGTGACTACACAGACCGCATCACTGATTGCTCATCCCCGAAAACTGGACCATTGCAATAATCCAATGTATAGCATTGCCCATTCACCTGTGACTACACAGACCGCATCACTGATTGCTCATCCCCGAAAACTGGACCATCACAACAATCCTAGTCACACAATGTATAGCATTGCCCATTCACCGGTCACCACAGAAACTACTCCATTGATTCTTCATCTTCCAAAAGTTGGCTATCACAACGATCCTAGTCACACAATGTATAGCATTGTTCATTCACCTGTCACTACAGACACTGCTCCATTGACTCCTTGTCCTCCAAAAGTGGACCATCACAACGATCATAGTTACACAAACTATAGTGTTTCCCATTCATCAGTTACAACGGACCCATAATTTATCCTTTTTTGCTATCTTAGTTAGCTACTATGTGCAGATTTGTACATTAGTGCAAACCATAAAAAGTAGTGATATATTTTTTTGTATCCAGGAATTTTATTAATACCAGCCTAATTGTACTATCCTCATTAACTGGGTAATCCCAGGCAAACTCCATTTTTAAAAAAAAATACTAGGCTGTGTGTGTATAACAATTAGTAGTTGGCTAGGTTTAGATAGTTCTGAGATCTCATTTTACCATTATTTGACATCTATGTCAGAAAACAACCTTACTGTTAATGTTCACACCTCTGTTTCATGGTTTATGATCTTTGTTGAACCCACATCCTCATCACTGGCATCTTCTCTTCATTTTGCTGATCACCAACAGAGGAGGGTGGGACAAACTATGCGTATCACAGATCAATATTCCTAAGTCAATGTAAAGTTTGCTTTTAACTCAAGGGTTAAGTCAGTGTGGTAGAACCAGCTTTGAGTTATCTCCCTTCCCAGAGTGTGAATCAATCACTTAGAGCATTCAAAGTTGCCACATACTGGAAATAGAGGAAGGCAAAAGGCCAGCAGCCACTGGGGTTTAAATATATACCAACCTTTTCACTTTGGTGCTCTGGGTTTGATTCCTGGTGGCTGCCAGCCTTTTCATTTCCTCTGATTTACCTCAATCTCTTTATTAGTAATCATGCATGATACTACAGCAACAAACACAGAACTCAATGTATGTATTTATAGCAGCAAAATCAACACAGAACTCAATATATGTACATATGATAAGCAGCAAAATCAACACAGAACTCAATATATGTACTTATGATAAGCAGCAAAATCAACACAGAACTCAATATATGTATACTTATGATAAACAAACCCAAGCAGCAAGATCAACACAGAACTCAATATATGTATACTTATGATAAACAAACCCAAGCAGCAAGATCAACACAGAACTCAATACTTATGACGAACAAACCCTAAACTCACGCACATAGCAGCAAAATCAACAAAAAACAAACCTGAATCAGCAAAATCACTATAATTATCTTATGATAAAATAAACCTGAATAACAACCCTAACAGTTGAACTCAGAAGTGCATCATAGTACTGTTACAGCCGCTACAATCTTTTCTGATCGTGAAGAATCTTCTCAACCAACTCAGCACAACTAACCAGTTCACAGTCTTTAAGAAGGGTGATCAAGTTCTTCCAAGATGGATCTACTTGTGCCTCATTCCTTAGCCAACGCTTAAACAGTTCTCGAACACACCCATACACATCATGTGGATTATTTGCTTCAATTGCATCCATGGCTCTCAATTCACCATCAAACTTCATAAGGGCGCCTATCTTTATCCAGTCAGTGCTAACAGTTTGAATGATACTGACATGTGATCCACTGGGTGACTTGAGTATTTCCAATTCATCTAGTGTTGGAATATCACCTGTTTGCAATAATATCATACAGTTATTATTGTACATGGAACACAAGAATAAATTCTGTCGTGTAAGGTTCACCCACCTCTACGTGAGTACTTTTCAAGTAGCTTGGACAACTCCAAATGGCCATTATGCCTGGCAAGTGTCAGTGCTGTGTGTTGATCCTTGCAAAAAGAATAAAGTATTTCATACAACCACACATATATAATGGAGAGCTACCCTTTCATTCATCAACTGATAACTTCACTACAAAGTTAAAGGCCTGAGTAAGGCTTAAAATGGTTTGGGCTGTAATACTTTCTGCAGAATGAATGGTATGATTTATGTCAAATATACATGTTCCATTTGCATATTGCTAGTTTTTCCCCTTTGACCTACCAGACCTTCTTCCTTCTCCTCACCAACCCTCATTAGTGTCCTTTGTTTGCAGTTACAGTTAGTAACAGTTGGCCCCAAAATGGTCTCAGGAGCTACCTCACAGCATTCCATTTGTTTAGGGGTAGCTGAATGAGCATACACTTCTTCTATCAGATGATGGCATTCTAGTCATGGGCTAGATTACTCCTGATTATATGAAGGCTATGGACTGACTTAAGCTAAGCATAGATGGGACATGCCCTAGCCACATTTCCTACATTACCTTAGTCTGCAAGGTGATATCAGCATTAATATCAAGCAACTCTTTCACAATATGAAGATGACCATTCTTACTAGCCACCATAACTGCACTCAATCCATTCTGTGAGAAGAACAAAAAGTTCCGTAACTCTGACAAAATGAAATGAATGCTTTACTAGATCCGATCTCCCTTCTTAAAACCTGCATAAAATCAATATGCAGGCCATACAGTACTGCAATTCCTCAGCAATGAAGGTGGGAAGCTGACCACAGTAATAAGATGCAATTGCTCACTGCATGTCGTAGTAAACACATCTAACGTGATGATGGAAATGTTGAGAGAAAAAGAAATATCTAGCTGGAATTTAAACTTGATAGCTTTTGAATCTCTGGATTCAAATTGATTTCTCACTCTCTCAGGACTTCATCACTGGGTAAATCAAGTTTGTACATGATAGCTTAGCATGAGGGCACCAACTGGTAAAAATTTATGGTACGTACATAATTTGAATAACCAAATTGGTGGCTAGACAGTAACAGGTACACATACAGCTGTAATAGAAAATGTTCTAGAGGCAAGTGTTAGAGTGAATTACATAGTATTTACCTTGTCACAAGCATTAATGTTGGCACAGGCCTGGTACACCTCCTTTACTACATCAACATGGCCATTTTCGCTAGCCACTATCAGTGCTGTTTGGCCATCCTAGAGTGGTAATAAGTAGTACAGTGAACTGTTATTGCATACATTCATGCCATCCATATGTTTTGGGGAAGGTTTGCACATAATACATCTTGAAAAGCAAGACACAGAAAACACCTCTCATCCCCAAATTGTGTCTCCACCCATTCTTCTGCATACACTCATAGCAGGTTGTTCTTTGCTCATAGTACATGATAATCTTTTCTTTGGGTAATTCTAAATGAATAGCGTATGCAAGTTGCCTCTATAAGGGCCTGGGAGCCAAAACTTTGGTTCATGATCTAGTGGTTCATGCACTGAGAGGTAATTAGCTGCAAGTGATTTCAAAAACAGGAGCTGGGGAAGACCTGGTAATCAGGTTAGAGGTAATTATGTAAAATCACAAATATTTCCAGGCAGGGATGCATGGAGCATGGGTTGCTGAGGCTAACATTCAGCTCACATGCAAAAAAAGAAAACAACAACCAAAAAAAAAAAAAACGACAAACAAACGAACAAAAACATGTATGTCTTCCAACCACTCATTGAACAATTGACATCTTGCTATTGTACCTGATTGCACATGTTGACATCAGCTTTGGCTCGGATCAGCTCCTTTACCACCTCAAAATGGCCCTCTTTGCTAGCCAGTGTGAGTGCTGTATGTCCATCCTATGAAAAATGACAATACTGCCAAGTGCTGTACAATGTACATGTATAACAATTCACATGCGGGAGTACAACATGGCCATTGCTAAACTATCACCTATACTGTGTATTGGCTGTAGCTGTGGTATAAAGGCACTCAGCTAAAGGTTTGTTGTTGGTAAGCTATATGCCTGGTACTTTGCTCTTTAGACATTGAGTGTCAACCTCTAAATAATAATGCTCCGATTACACAGTCATGATAAGTGCCCATGCAGGAAGAACATGCACATCAGTGCATCTGTACCCCCTCATATGAACACATTTGCACTTGATACTGGTGATGCACCACTACATGCAGCTAGTAGGTTACTTTAATCCAGAACTATCACTCCCATTTACGACAGCTGTTCTGAAACACATTTCAATATTATACCAGCTTCATTCATAACATTTGGTGTTATATCTTCCTTCGTACCCGAGAATTTGATCTACGTATATGCACACAGTGTAAGTGCAACTATTAGGTACATGTTGTGCTATACACACATGCATCTCTTACTTTTGCTTGTTGATTGATCTTAACATCAGCCTGCAGTAGCTCTTTCACAATCTCAACAAATCCCTTGATACTTGCAATCATGGGTGCTGTGTACCCATCCTGTGCATAAAATTAATACAATAGTTATACACATTTACAATGAACAGCGTATAAAATGCATGCACAGCTAGGTATCTGCACATCAGTCTCGATAAGCAACTGTTGGGATTGTAATAACTTACTAATCTTGTGTATGGGTATATACACAAAATTAATGTAGATACCTGGATTAACAAAGACATACACCAACAAATCTAGATAATTATGTGTACCTTGGTAGCAATGTTGACATCAGGATGGGCCTGAAGTAGTGCTTTTACAATCAAGAGATAACCTTCTTTACAGGCATACATGAGTGCTGTGTTTCCATCCTGTGTATATTGGAGCATCATAAGTAGGATACATGACTCCAAATATGTGCAATAGGTCCATAAGGGATCAAATTTTCTTCTATCATGCAGCACCATTATCTTTATTATATGCTAAGAAGCTCTACTGTATATACCTCGTCATAAAAGTTAACATCAGCTACTTTCACCAACTCCTTCACAACACTGAGACGCTCAAACCAGCTGGCTGCTATGAGTGGTGTTTTACCATTCTGCAGCAGAAAGGATACATATAGCATGCTAGCATCTGATTGCTAAGGTGGACTAGCATCTCTGTGAGTGACTGTATACATGCAATTGGTTATTATCAATCTACCAGTAAACCACAGACATAGTTATAGTTCATTAGTACACAAACCTCATCACATAAGTTGACATTAGCATTGGCCTGGATTAGCTCCTTTACTACCTCAACATGGCCAGCAAAACTAGCAAGAAAGATTGCTGTGTGGCCAAACTCCTAAGTGAATAGAAGATATCTACATTTATATATTGAAATGCATACAGTAATTAGTGTTTACAATGAGGAGAAAGTTCAACACCTGCAAGGCAAAGGTGCAAAGAACCCAGTGAAGGATCCCAATTGTAGAATGGACCAATTAGATCTGAGAGGCCAACCATTGAAAGTACATGCACTATATGACCAAACAGAGTTTCTTGCTAAGATCTATATCTATCCAAGTTTAAATTCAAGTCAGACGTAGATCTTATGCTTTGTAGCCATTGGGTCTGCACCTATGGTGTGATTTGAAACACACCTTTCTACGGACATTGGGATCAGCATTAGCTTGCAGTAGTGTCCGCACTATAGCAACATTACCACTTCTGCTGGCCACAATTATGGGTGTCAACCCATCCTAAATAACAGAGAGTAGAGACATTAACATTACCAGAAGAGCATTGGATTATTTTTTCAAGTGTTGATCGTCTTAACTACTTACTCTGCTATGTAAAGACTGATGAACTGCAAAGTCAGGTACATCTGGCATTAAGGACAGTATATGTCCCAAGTAAAAGTTAAGCTGTGAGTACGCACAAAAGCCAATAAGAACAGGTGGCTAGAGTAAGAGCGTGTAACTCCTTGAAACTGGATGGAATTTACCGCAAGTACTAAAAATAGTAACAGGTAGTGCGCATGCTGCATAGACATAAATCATTGTTGCTAAGCATGTGACTGGGTGTTCTATTTTTAGTATGGTTCAATAATTTTGACTGTATTACAGGCTTCTATTGGAGTTATACGCTCTTACTCAAGCTGCCCATTCTTACGAGTACGCACAATTCCATATTTTATAATTGCTTAGCTAGAGTGCTTTGTTGGTAAAAGCTGACTTCAAAACACATGCTATTGGAAGTACCTTACCTTGCTAACTGCATTGACATCAGCATTGGCTTTGAGTAGTTCCTGTACCAGCCTTTCATGGCCCTCTCTGCAAGCAATCATAAGAGGTGTCCAGCCATCCTGTAGCAGAATTTTTATCAAACATATAACTATGGACACAACTGTGCAACAATATTAATTTGTACAGTTGAACAGTATTGTGCACATTTACAAGTATTGTCAATGCAAGGCTCTTAGCTCCCAACCTTCAGTTGTGATAAACTGTTACATGTAGACGTACCTCATCAGGAATTTGAATATCAGCATGTTTGGTATTCACTAGTGCTTGTACTATTTCAATACGACCACTTCTGCAGGCCAACATAGTTGCAGTGTGTCCATGCTGAAATAGAGGGAAAGGCATGTCATCAGAAAGCTGGTTACAACATTGTGAAATTTTATCGACAAATGTAAGGTGTATGTGCAAGAAATATGCATGCTATGTAAGTGATATCATATCACCTGTTACTATGGACTGTATGACGTACATTATCTCGTGTGTTAACATCAGCACCAGCCAGAAGCAGTTCTTCCAGTACCTCCACATGACCTTTGTCACTCGCCACCATGAGTGCAGTCCACCCATCCTGAGACAAATACCAAGTATTCAGGCTCGACAGAGATGGTTAACAAGAGCGAGAATCTGGTTACCTCTGCTTGTAGGTTCACATTAGCATTTGCCTGAAGCAGCTGCTTGAGGACATGAACGTGACCATTCTGACAGGCAATCATAACTGCAGTCCACCCATCCTGAAATAAGACGCCTTACAAGTCATGATTTCCAAAATTCTGAGAAGAGGTAGCTACTAGCAAGGTACAAAAGAACACAATGAATAAAACTGTTCAAACAGACTTACCTTGGCAGGTAAGTTCAGGTCAGCCTTGGCCTGTATGAGTTCCTTCACCACATCAACGTGACCATTTTGGCTGGCAATAATAATGGCTGGGGCTCCACTCTAAAAAAGATGGTCAAAGCAGTGGAACCTCAATTGTCTATATATATACAGTGTTGCATTAGTTCTGAAGACACAGCTGTTGTTCACCTATTCCAACAAGGCAATAGTAGATATTGGATGATTTCAGAGAGTTAGCGCTCAGTACAACACAAGAAATATACGTGGGCAGACAGGTGCACTTTCTGGTTAACTACAACAAACCAGTAACATGCATTTTACCTTGTTTGTCTGGTTAACATTAACATTGGCTTGTACCAGCTCCTTGACCACATGAACATGACCACTTTGGCAGGCCCATGTGATTGCTGTAACCCCATCCTGTACATAGTCAGAGAAGATGTTATCCATATATTGTCTGTCCATCATTCCATGGTTACAGGACACATTTACCAACATATTCCCTGATCAATGTGCATATATACACCAGTATGTCCATACTCTAGAGGTCATGCGTTTGGATGATCATACATAACGTGTAGTAGGGCCATCATTGGCCAATGTACATCAGTTCAGTGCATGTGTAATGAATGACTCACTGTAGTTGTGTACACCTCTAGTTACACTAATTCTAGTATAGATAAGCAAATCCAGCATTGTTTGGCATCAGATATAGTTCGTGTTCATTGTAAACACTACTGTAGCTAACCATTACTCCATGAGGTTTCATTCAGCAACCAACTAGCTTGGACTAAGAATAGATATGCTTACTGAATAAGCCTGTGTATCAATGTCAGCATTGGCATGAATCAATTTCTTCACCACCTCAGCATGTCCATTAAGGCTGGCTACCATCAGTGCTGTGTGCCCATACTGTAGGAGAGCAAAGGTAATATAGGTTACAGTGTCTGCAAGGCAAATCATACTGCAATAGCATGCATTGTTTTGCATGTAAAACGCAAACAGAAAAATCTCTTGTGTAACTACCCAATTTCAGACTTGAGCAATGATCAGTAAGCTACCAGCTCAGTACACACTGAACAATCATGCCAATGGCCGGCATCAAGCTTGGGCATGTCACTAATGCAGTACACACTGAACGTAGGTACCCATGTACCACATACTGTATCTCTTCTGTTGACATCAGCTTTGGCTAGGATCAGTTCATTCACAACATCAACATGACCAGCAAAACTCGCACGCATAAAAGCAGTGCGGTTATCCTGCAGAATTGACCGCAACTCTGGTATAATCACAATATGCAAATACCTTCAATCATTCAGTAGATGCTTACTTTGTCAGACTCGTCAACAATGGCATTAGCTTGGAGAAGCTCCTTAACAACTTTTACATGCCCATTCTGGCTGGCCATCATGAGTGCTGTGCGTCCATCCTAGTTTCATCAAAAGTGGAAAGTAAGTGGTTGATGTCAAGCATCAGTGAGATGCCAAGTGCATGTTATTGGGCAGAGTCCTTTTTAATGGCTGCTTGGCATACAAGTACTCAAGGTTGTTACACATACATGACATTGAAATACCTGATGACACACATTGACATCAGCATTCGCCCCAAGAAGCTTCTTAACAATCTCAACATGACCATTTTCACTGGCCTGAATGAGAGCTGTGCGTCCTTCCTATAAAAAAATGGAAGTTATCTTTAGGCAGTTTTTAAATCTCTTGTATCATTAATTCTGAGTGTGAGAAGTATTTATACAGGCAAATTTTTTTATACTCTCAAAAGGAATATTAAGTGTAGCTAGTACACATAGCAATTAGATAATGCCTTGAACCCTTACATTGTTTGATCTGTTAACATCAGCATTGGCCTGGAGTAGTTGGTTCACCACAGTCAAAAAGCCATTCTGACTGGAAGCCATGATCGCTGTCCACCCTTTCTGAAAAAAAAAGGAAACAGTAAATGCAGTGTGGAAAAGTTCTGTCATGCTCACTATAATACCCTTGAGCTGAACAACAAATAGTTTCTAGAAGCCACTAGTTTTGAGCTTCAAAACATGTATGCGTGCAACAATGTTTATGCATCCATTTACACACCTTGTCAGGGGTGTTCACATTTGCATTAGCTGCTATTAGATGGCTCACTACTTCGGCATGTCCTTTCACACTGGCTAGCAAGATTGCTGACCATCCATCCTGCAGGAGACATTTATGTGCACAGCTCTGTTACATAAACTCGTGCAAACTTATATCATAGTATTGACTTGTTGGCCACTGGCTAACATCTATGCTTGTTGCAATCTGTAGATCATAAATGAGAAACTAAAAACTAGGGCTCAACTTAGTAATGAGATTTGGTCAGCAATTATGAATAATAGAATTGGTCTAGGTAATGCTTGTTGTTGAGTGAAAGTGATTGGTGATTAGCTGCATGTGTATGCTTCCTTGCCGTAGGAACGCTTATCCACATAGTAGTCCTACAATACTTTTCATACCAAAACAAAAAATGCATGAGGCCTGCATGGAATTAGAATGAAGTTATCACCGGAACTTTTCATTTCTTTCTAAATACGAAACATAAGATGCTGGATCTGGAGACACATAACATTTTGTGTTCCAGAGTAGATTACTATACAGGGCTGCCAAAATGGACTCATACACCATATTGATGTAACTGAAACACACCTTGTCACACAAATTGACATCAGCATTTGCTTGGAGCAATTCATTCACCACTTTGTCATGACCATCATGGCTGGCCACCATGAGTGCTGTACGTCCAGTCTGCAGTGCACAGTTGTGTAAAGATCAATGTAGCAAAGGGTAACAAAACAACTTTCTCCCATATTCTCTAAGAGTGGGAAAGGAGCAAAGATAAATGATAGAGTAACCAACATAGTAACAAGTCATAGGCAAATTGTATGGCCTATATGGTGCATACAGCCAGCAGGCTTCAGGAGGGCATGAGTGTATACAATCAAATCAGTCAGTTACACAAATGATGTTTTGCTAGACTCCTCTCTTGCTTTTTCCTTTTGTTCTTACCTCCATTTTCAGGACATATGAAACTGGTGAAAGTAGCAATGAACCTGTACTCTTTTACACTTGCATGTAACCGTGCACAACACTAAATGTTTAGGTAGGTATTAGGCAGCTAACCTTATCACAATAGTTAACTGGCAAGCCCAACTTTAGGAAATACTTCACGTCTGCGAGGGCACCTTGCTTTGCAGCCATCACTAGCGTTTCCTAGAAAATGTCACAGGGGGTAGTATAAGTAGGCATAGCTCAGGTAAACGATGAATTTATTGCACTGTGATTGGAAAAAGGTCAAATTACAATGTTTATACAGGGTTACACACTGTGTTGAGTGTGTTGTAGCCAATACCTTCATTAGCTACTCTGGGGTGACCAGGAGATGGGGATCAGCATCCCATGCAAAAAAATTTGTACGACATGTATTATGCATGCTTGAACATGCCTAGCCCTTTGTGCTTTAATACAAAACAGTAGCCCAACCAATTAGTGTACAGGGAGACAGACAGAAACAATAACCAAACCACACAAGATATCTCTGTGCACATTGATGCATGTATTTTACTTACAGAAAGTGAAACTGGTCATAACTAGATTGCGCATAAATATATACTTATCTGGGCTCTGCCCATTGAAAGTTATATAAAAAAGAAAGACTCATAATCTTAGGGTGTAAAGAAACAATTCCAAAGTAAGGACAGAGTTGAGCGACTTCCCTTGAAGTGTACAACAGCCATTGTAGCTTGTAGTACATTGTACCTTCTCCAGGCCCAGTGGTGAAGTGTTTTAGGTGCATAATAGAAAACTGCTCAATACACACAGTGACTATGCTCTTGCATTGTATACTGTTTTGGTTAATATTCAACAAAGCAGTTACAGCTTATAGAAATCCTTTTTGGATTACCTTGCCATACATGTCAAGTAGTTCTTCCACCGCAGCATGTTTATTATGTTTAGCCAGCATCAAAGCCGTGTGTCCGGCATCCTAAGATGTGTGGAGTGGATGAAAGCAATCAAAACCACACTCCTTTTTTACGCACAACTATAATTAAGGTAGGTGAGGTACTCAGTGCACTTACCAAGACTTGTGCCTAAAAATTTGATTACACATATATAATAGTACTACCTTTAGTACTGCTGCTAGCAATATACTTGCCTGGAAAAGCTGTTAACACCCATCTATAGATTATGTTATGCATTAATTTTGTGCTAAGAATTGAGGTATATTGTAAACACAATGTGCAGAAGTCATCAAGAAGTGGTTTTTGGGTGATGTTTGAATATACTAGTCCGTTGGCTGTAGTTGTAATAAGACTAAAACACAAAGGTTTAGTTGTCTGAGTAAGTGGTTCAGTAAACCAGCAAAGCTCTTTATCATCAACTACATACCTTGGAGTGCATAGTAATGTCAGCTCCAGCCTTGAGGAGTTCTTTCACAACCTCAAGGTGGCCATTCTTACTTGCCACCATGACTGCTGTCAAACCATCCTGCAGGTACATGAAGAATAGAATGACCGTATGATTGCATAGTCACTAATTAACTTCAATCAAGGTCATGCAGTGTACCGTATCATAATAGTTGACATAAGCACCAGCCTTGAGCAACTCTTCCACTACCTCAACATGACCATCTTTACTGGCATAGTAGAGTGCTGTACGCATATCCTGTTTCAGAAAGACAGAGCAATTCAGTGTAATACATGTATTAATGTGGACAGGATTCCAATAGATGTAAATAAGTTATCTGAACACCTTGAATTAAGTGTCAGGTTGAGATGCTTCTCCTTTTCCTTCAAAAAATTGTTACAGGAAAGTTTGCATTGTTTTAATCTGCCCTCGGAGTATTATCTTAGTTGCATGGGTAAGTGGAAAATGCTGAAGTGCGGAAACCGAAGTACGAAAACAGAAGTACGGAAGTTAGAAGAAAAGCTGCCTATCAGTGTCTAGTGCCTTACTGACTCGTGACTGTGCTTTGTAGCCAAAAGGTGACTGTCTCCAAGTGGTATGAGAGCCGGGTACTGGGACCTCGGACTCCAGCGAGCAATAACACAGTCATTTAGCATGACATGCTGAGTGTAGTCTTGTCTTGGTCTCGTTCCGATACTATGGTGACTATTTGCCACCAGCAAAGATTCTCAGCGAGGAACTATGACAACACTCACATCTGTATCACTGTCATGAGAACATCAGGAGCGTAGAGCCCACATGGTTGTCCCACTCACTGATAGTCTTGGGTTGGGTCTGGCCACTTACACTGACCGTGGCATCATGATAGCGACACTCGCTGCAGCCCGAGATCCCAGGATTTGGCTCTCACATTGCTTGGAGACAGTCACCCTTTGGCTACAAGGCCTAAACACATACATCCATAAGTCGGTAAGGCACTAGACACCAATAGGTAGCTTTTCTTCTCATTTACGTACTTCTGTTTCTGTACTTCCGTTTCCATACTTCAGTTTCCGCACTTCAGTGTTTTCCACTGGTTGCATAGTTACGGCAAGGATGTGAGAAATGTAATCAAATAGGTCTTCTGAAAGAGGAAACTGAAGCTCCTCAATGGAATTTGAATAAAACCCACTGGCTTGGGAACATTCCTTGGACTTCCAATAATGTGTCACACGCACTTCACTTGAAAAAGTATTTTTAAAGAAATCCATGCATTTTAACGGCTAGGTACAAGGCTACTATTGTCAGTGCAGAGTTTGATTTTATGGCTGGTGTGCCATATACCTAATGAACAAAGATCAAATTAGAAGGCTTGCTAGTTTACTCACACCTGGATTTAGAAATCTTGCTAGGACTTTAAAACATGCTATAAAAGTGTAATTATAGGTGCCTATGTTCATGGATGCTTATTTTCAGTAGGTGCCTATTATCCCAATATTACCATAGTGAATTAATTTGATTACAAAAACCACACTGGATTTATAAGCACAGGGGCAGATCCAGGATTTTCAAAAAGATGGGGCTGGTACATGGTGATGGAGCATACTTAGGCAGTCCAATATCACGTGGGGAGGAAGCAGGAAGAGGGTGGTCTCCCCTCCTGCACAAAGCGCGGAAAGCTCTCAAAAAGCTTCTTTTGTAAGGCTCTGGAAACACTATTTTTGAGCTTCTACCCTTGTCAAAATGGCACTCGAACGTTGACGAGTCATCAAAGCATGCGTGAAAGTGATAGAATGTACATAGCTACTTAAACGTCTAAGAGATATTTGGTCCTACTGTGCAAAGCGCAGAGACTCCAAGTAATGTTTTGAAAAGCTGTTTCTGAGTTTGCATACTCGTAAAAGCACCAAAGAATGGTACCGAGTCGACATGAACGAGCTGCTACAATCCAAAGCTGGTATTTGCATGTTGACGAGATTTTTGGTCATCCCGCACAAAGCGCAGAAGCTCTGAATAAATATTGCCTTTGAAACGCTTTGAAAAAGCTATTTCTGTACTCGGACCTTCTTCATAGGGCCCAAGAATGGTGCTCAAACGTCCATGAGATGTCACATTGGCTTCATTTGCTATCATTGGCAATATAAAATAAGGGCTGCGCGACCTTGGTGAACTCGAAGGAGGAGAGGGCTTGAGCCCCCCTAGCCACCCCTGGATCCGCCCATGAAGCACCTAATACGGCTCCCAATATAAAAAGGCACCTAATTACTGCACAAATGGAAGTGAACTGCTGATTTGGCTTTTACACATAGTGGCTAGCTTTCACTGGTATCTATCACCATTGTAAGAGGTGGGATAAAAACCAACAATTAGGAAAGCCTCACAATAAAATATATCCAAGAATTAGAAAAAACTTTTTGTTAGTTACAAGTGCTTTACTTTGGTGGGTGGGGGGTTTGCAATGATCAGTCAAGTACCAACTGTATCTCTTGTTCTAGAAAAGCATGGGACGAGAATTAGCAGAGAGAGAAACTCTAGGCCTAAAATATACTTGGAGGACGCATGCGTATGATGTCTCGCAACGCGACATGCGCAAGTGTGACAGTGTAAATGTGCCTTAATTAGAACTAGAGACCTAAATAACGTGAAGAGTGAGCCTAATACCTGGCTTGTGAAGACTCTCCAATATGTGCTTTCTTCTTTTGAACTCTTTCTTGTTCTCTTCTTGCTCTATTGCCTTATACGGTGGACTGACCTCTTTGCTTTCTTTTTCTCAGAGTCTCAAGCGTCGGCTATGTTTAGCACTCGACTCTGCCAAATATGTACGTTGAAAAGCCCCAGCCGTGCTGTCCTCCCCGTCCTACATTGCCAAGAAACGTTGCTCTTGGTGTAATGCACATATCAGTGACGCCTGAGTTCCTGAGTGTCACGGAGTGCAAATTGACATCTGAGCGTGACTGCACATTGACATTCCTAAGCGTGACCGACTATATACATATACGTACATCCCGAGAATAGATCCCTCATTCAGAGCCTTGTGCTAATGGACTCAGCAATCACATTCCCCTACAACTGTACTATACCATAATAATACATGATTAATTTGATTAGCATCCCATGAAAATAAGTACCCCACAGTTATAAGTATAAATTTTGTCTGCTAATTTTAAAAATAGGCAGCAGTGCTTAGTATCCCAATTTTATGGTACAGATACCTAGCTAGTCCAAAGCGTGGTTTTAAGGTTAGTATCACTTTTCACTCACTTTGTCATACATGTTCACATCGGCATTAGCCTGAAGTAGTTCCTTCACTACATCCAATTTTCCATTATAGCTTGCCAACATCAATGCAGTCATCCTATCCTGTGAAAAAAATCAGTGACAGGCAAGTTTGTGTTGAAGTCTTTTCTTCACATCCTTTCGAGGAGATGCTAAGCCATCAGTTGTGGGGACCCCCCTCAATACTAGCCTTAATTGTGCTATCAGGATTTCTTCGATTAACCAAGTCATCCTAGCCCAACAGAACATAAATAGGCCTAGAGAAACACAATCAATTGCTGGTGACTTACTAACCATATCACTACAGTTCACAGGGACCCTCTTCATCAGTAGCTTTACTTCTTGCAGAGCACCTCTTGCAGCAGCTTTCACTAATCTTTCAATTTCCTAAGCAAATAACAATAGCTAAAGTGTCTTTCATGAATGCTCAACTGACAATGGCTCCCAGTAATATCACAACATGCAAGTAGATACATTTCCTGGGTCAGAATAGCCCCTTATCCTGTATTTCTTGAGATACAATGTGGAAATGCTATACCGATGATTTATTGAGGTCATAACACCTACATGTTGCAACTATGGTACTATCTAGTCAAATAAAACTACTGCATGAAAGCGGTTAAAGAGAGAAAAAAAGCTCCTTATGTAGTATCAAAATAAATTAGCTGGATTTCAATTGCCAACTGCTACACTAAACATTTTTTTATAGTTATGTTAAAGTTTCTTATTTTATACAGCACCTCCAATTTCAAGATAATTATCCAGGTTGTGCATTCAGAGTATGTACATGCATGCTGAGAATGAGAAAGAAGAAGTGGCATGTGTATGAACGTAAACTGACTTGGGGATGTAGAAATGTGGGAGCAGCATGTGGATAACCATAGCTACCTGCATGGAGAGGATGCATGGGAAACAGCTTACTTTTATGCTTGCAATATACGTATGGTTTTGTATGTTTATAAGCTCCTGGCATGCCAAAATTAAACTTACCCATCGGAGCAGGCAGAAATGGTGGCCCAGGAATGTAGTTGTGACCAGTAGTATGTACAAAGGGTGCTCCATCACCAGTCTGTTAAATAGTAGACTCCAGTTAATGAAAGGTTCTGATCAACATTACTGGCTATGCTATATCGTATTTTGCTCCCACACACATGACCATCGCTAAGTTACAAAGAGCACAAAGTGGGTAGTGCCCTGGACTAACAACAAACACAATGGCATGTTACCCTCGGCTGTCCTTGTGGAGAGTTGTTGTAGTGAAATTCACTTCCAGTGGGCTGCATACCATATGGGGGGTGATACCCACCAGACATTCTTCATATACTCTGTGTTGCTATATGGACAGATTAGATAGTTGTGCATGGTTACCCACAATTACATTTCCTACTAGAGTGAATCTGATTAGAGTATCACAGAATGTGATTGCTAAGTATCAGTGTGTTCCTATGTGAGATGACATCTGGTGCTTATGTAGATGGCATTGCTGCATGTTGAGCTAGAAAAACTTGAACCTCACTAGTAGTTTTCAAGATTACAGCAATTATGCATGTACCCTCGAGCAAGGATCATCACACAGTTGATCAACTGCATTTTTACTCAAACACTGTGTCTGCTTGTTTTAGACTGTGTTAATGGCATAAACATTGTCCTCGTACACATACAGCAATGCCTGTTTGGTGCATACTAATGAATGAAAGGTGCCCTACATCCTGTAGTAAATATTTCCTTATGAACACTACCTGCAGCATAGGCTTGGATCAAAGGATGCCCTAAATACACACTTGCTCATCAGTTTACAAAAACTACAATGGACTACAACTATGTTGATGTTTAGCATTGTGTGATGAGCTGGTGGGGCAGTCCGGTAAGTACAAGCACAAAAAATGAAGGTTCAATTTTCATTTACTGTATTCTGAGAAAGTGGACAAAGAAACAAAACAAGAAGGCAGTGAAGGTTTTAAACTGGACCCTGCTTACCCTACAGCATAACAATGTAATTGAGAGTTCCTCCTTCAAGAGGAGTTCCACACAACTGAGAACTAAATTATGTGTGTGTGTTCATCAAAATGAACCTTACGTTTCCCCCTTCAGGCCCTGTATGACATCACTTAAATTCTAGCTATGCCAGTGGCACTATATATGGATGGTGTAAACACAATGTCATGTATTAATTGGGAGCAATTGTCCAAGTTGAATGACAGATTTCCTCTGATATATATACCATACATTGCATGTCATAAGTCCAGTGCACACGTGCACCACACACGGCAAAATGTGAGTGATCAAACAACACGTGGTCAAAAATTCTAACACATTGAGCAGGAGAGACACGAGAGATCTAATGAAAGACAAGGCAGATCTCAAAGACCTAGACTATGCATGCGTAAGCAAACAAAATTTAAGAGGATTTCTGATAAGTCTGGCTGAAATACCAATGTACACGTGTGGTTTGTCCTGAGTTCACACTCACCCCCACACTAAATGTCCTATTCACTTAGTCTTGTTTATGCCCAGTTTTGACTGGTACATTGCTTAGCATGTCTTGACTATTACATCCTTGTATACTTTCATACACTTCACTGTATTGTTTGTGCCTATTGTATGAAGCTGGTCAATTTATGTGCATTGCGTGTCATATAAATTGCTAACAGGTATGCCCAACTCAGAGACAAGGCTGCTCTTATACTCGATCTGTATAGCTACATAATATTCCAGTGACTCTCCACTATCAATTGTGTGAACTGAGATGAGAATATACAAGGAATATATACACGACACCAGAAATGCTAAGTCTTTCGGTTTCCGTCAGCTGAGCTTCACCAACATGTAAAGTACAATGTCTAGTTCAGCTAGACTATGCTAAATTATGGATCATTGATGAGATTACCACGTCTGATTTTGAGTCCAATTGTGTGTGAAACACACAACGCTTTCCTCTCCCTGGAGAAGTTCTTCAGCAGCTGTAAAACGAGCCCGGTGTTACGTCGTCCCCTGGGGCGTAGGAGGTATTCACCGCAAGCTCACGGTCACGCAGTCGGTCCACGTGACCTTGCCACCGTCGAGCAATAGAGTCTATACGAGGCTACCGCTGATCAATGACAACGGTGAGACAATGCTATAGCCATCCCTGCCTAATACCTATCTCGTAGTCCATTACACCAGGGATACTGCAGGGGCACCTCAGGCTCAGCAATTATAGATAGCATGTTATCAGTGGCTTTTGCTAAGCGGATTTCGGATACTTCGCTATATATTCTCTTAGAAATGCTGCCGGCGGACACCCTACTGCGTACTGGCCCTACTGAAGTGATTATCAGTGGTTTATATGGTAACCAGTATGTTATTGCAATTCAGTGCTGTTTTATACTTTTACTTTTGCCCTGCTGAACGTAGCAGACGATATCAGATACAATCGGAATCGATCTGCTAGTTCAGTGAAATTTCATGGACGTCAGTGGACCTGCCTCATTTAATAGAATCTTCCTCTTGATTGAACTCTACCTGTCTATGAGAGCAACCCAACATGCTGTGTATGAACATCTGTACTACTGTAGAGTGGGGACACTAAACTGATGGTAGTGCCTTTACATGCCTTCTGATCATACAAGTGCATGTGTTGTACATTATGTATAATATTACCTTGTAGACTCACTAACAGTTAGTATGCCTTATAGCCTCGTTCCTAGTTGCTCGAGCGCCTGGGAACAAAGCTACATGCCTTACAGTTTTTACATGTTTTTGTGCCATTTCTATAGACTTGTGATATACGTATAATATGAATATCTCTACTTGGTTAAAACATGGTCTACAGTGTTGTTATAGCTATATGCATGACACTACAACCTATATGTACATAATATCAGTACAGCATAATCACTACCAAAGTAGCTACCAATCTAATCATGCTAGATAAATGCACTACGTATAAACTATGTAAAAGTTATTGGCTTTTGTAGCTCCTGCTCAATTGTTGCTGCTGCGGTTGATCTTGATGTTCAAGCATTCCTTGCTGCATTCTTTGAAGCATTGCGCTATAGCTAGGAGTTGGAAGTGGTGTAGCATGGTCTGTAAGCTCTAAGTGAAAACCGTGCTGTTCAGAAGAATCAGAAGGAGCATCACAAATTTCTTTTGGAATTCTATTCAGGGGAAATTCATCACAAGATAAGGGTACATAACACAAAAGCGTTTTGTGATCTTGGAACCGATATTGGATTTGTTGGATTTCAGATTTAGTGGTGATAGAAAGAAGAGAGCACATTGTTTTGCAGATTACACTCACATCACTTGCAGAGGAGAAAGTAGAAAAGGCAGCCTGCAGTGCGATAGCTAGGGGGTGTATTTGCACTGAATCTGGATCCTCAGTGTATTCACTCCAAGGGCTATTACATGCAGAGCAGATTGCTGCATGGTACTTGTTGACATTCAGAAGTGACTCATCTGAAGATGCAATAACAAGGTTTGTAAAGAGTGTAAAGGTAAGTATGACACAAACCCGAGATGAGTCATCTTTGAGAGTGTGTATGTTGGCAAGAACCTGATTAAGCACTGAAGGGGATCCATTACTTTGGCACATCACCAGCAAATCAAGTGCAGAGCTCAATAGTTTAAATGACTGGGATTTAATAGACAATAGTGCTTCACTGCTACTACTTTCCAGGCCACGCGTACATTGCTGTAGCAGAGGTCTGTGATTAATTAGGTTGTCAAATACTTGCACTATCTGATGGTACACTTCTGGCATGATGTACATACCAGTACTCTGTGGAGGTTTTAACAAACATTCAGCATTTGTGGCAATGTGTAGGAGAGCTGTGGTACAAATGCAGATAATATCAGAAGTGTTTCTTGGTGAAATTGCTTGCTTTTCAACAGCTGCAGGTAAGAATTTACAGAGGATTACTTCACAGGCATAAAGAACCTGCTGATACCCTAAGCACTCACTCCCTTTAATCATCTGGCAAAAACTCAGCCACTGTAGCTGATGCAATTTTTCAACTATTAGCTCCTTTTTGAATGGATCATCTAGTTCTTTCTCTAAATTCCGTTCAAGTCTCCGTTTAAGCTCTTCAACATCATGTCCTAGAACACTGAAGAACTGCCACAGTTGCAGTAGGAGATCAGTAGCTGCTGTTGTGTTAGTGTACAGGTACTCACTTTCCTTATCCATGTGAATTTTTGGATTTAAGCGTTTCAAAGATTTCCGGATGGTATCAAGATCCCTACTTGCAAAAGGAATATACATTGCAGATTTCAATGAATAAACCGACAAAAGAGCATCTTGCATTTTCCTTTCAGAATAATGTTTGGCAACCTCTGCAACTTTACAGGACCTTACAATAGTGCACAAGCACTCCAAATATTCTTGTAGGCCTGCACTTGACAGTGACCATTGTGCATGGAACGAGTTTTGGAAGATTCTGTAGAACACAGTACCCTTTACCCAGAAATGCAACCTCTTTAGTACTGATCTGAGATACTTTGTGTAGTGGGCTGCAACCATCTTGTGCACTTCTCCTTTATCTAAAAGGTACATGCCATCTAAATCTGAGTGCTTTCTTTTTCGGTTTTCAACATGCTTTTTAGGAATGAGTTTACAAACCCAGATGTCTTGCTGTTCATTCGGTAGTAAATACAGGCCTTTGTCTTTTCTGTTCACAATTTCTAAAAGCTTTAGCTCGTCAGATTCTTTTAGAGCTTTTTTATAAATTGCATCTTTTTCAACTGCAGTGATTCCAAAGAAGTCAGCACAATAATGTTCAACTTTCTTGGAATCACCTTCAAATGTAAACATGTCCACAAGCTCTCGAGCTTTACTGGCAAAATTCAGAAGTCTTCTGAGTGTCCTAAGGCATCCTGATGACCGTTTTGGGGTAAACTTACTGTCCTGCAGCTTTCTGTAAGCACTCATAGCCACTACCGAACAGTCAGTTTTACTTTTTGAACTTTTTCTCAACAGAAACTCATGGGTAGAAGGTGTTGTGCCATGGAAAATAATGTCTAGGTCTTGGAAGATGTCTGGGTGTAACTGTGTAATAGGTTTTTCGGCAACGTTTTGCAACATTTCTCTACACAAGCATTCATCTAACAGTTGTAAAGCTTCCACTTCTGCAACAGCGTTATTATACTGTTTGCTCATGTCCACAGCAGCTTCACAATTTTGAATTTTCATTGTGGATCTTGCTAATAAAATACATGCATTGACCCTTACCTTACTGTCACTGTTCTGAAGGAGTCCTTCAAGCATGGGTACCATTTCACTTGGGTGGCTATCAATGCAGGATCTGGCTTTCTGAATGACCAACTCGGTCTTATCCAAAGGCAGTTGCTTTGCCTTATCATACCACCCACATCCTCTTGCCAAGATTAAGCGAAGTGCTTCATTGTACTCAAGTTGCTGAATGTGTAATTCAAGTGCTGCTTCAAATGCCTCAGCATGCTTCAGGAACACAATTTTTTGGCTTACAATGGGAAGAAATTGCAAAACTTCAGTTAATTTCTTAACGTGTTTTTGATCAGAATAAAGCTTTGCAAAACGTTGGGCCAATGGGATAGTTTTAAATTCTGGATCCAAAGGAAGGGCTTTCTTTTCATACCTTCTTGAACTTTCTAGTGCTTTAACACTCATTCCTGCATCACAAAATATTTTCACTGCACTGGAATAGTTACCTGCTTCCTCTAGTACTCTAGATGCATTGTCAAAATCTCTGATTTTGTTGTAAGCACTCACAGCTTTTTCCACCTGTTTAGAGGGAAAGAAATTTAAAAATTTGGATATTGAAATGCAGCCAAACTGACGAGCATACCTTAAAAATTATCACAGTTTGTGTAGTACATACACTGTATAGTTATTCCTTGAATCTAGCTACATGGTGATTTAGAGATCTGGATTTTAAGCTGACACATTTTAATCTCCTTACTGTGTATATACAGGGTAGCTAGTTCAACCCACACATATACATCACTCCTTTCTTGTGAGGGATGAGCTGGGCCTAATGGAGGGCTAGAGCTGCTCAATAGCAGGAGTATTGCTATTAGGCACATGCAACCAGTAATTAGCTTTCACAATGTCTGAAGCTTGGTGGTAAATTGCTGGGGGTGGAGCCTCCAGGTATTGGCCCAGCTCAGATCACATACATTACGTGGGTGGAAACATTTTTGAGTAGATACAGATGAAATAGGTAGCTGCAATGAAAGCAACGGTAAATGGTACTCGAAAAGGAAAGATATGAATGACGAAACCTGCTGTCTTACTTAAAATAAATGGAGCACAATGTTGCAACAAAAGGCAATATTGCAAAAACTGCTTCGAGTTGCCCTTCACACGGCTTTTTTGTGTAGTTTTGATGTCTTAGCTAGTTGTGAATCAGTCTCCATGACTTCATCTTGGTTACAAAAAAGTTCGATAACTTGTACCTTGTAACTTAGCTGAGTTCAAAGTTCAAGTGAATAGCACATGTACATATACACGTTCAATTAGAAATTGTGGTATCTTAATTATCATTGCTACGCGCTCCATGGGATAAATTATACTGATTATAGTTTTTTTCCTGTTTTATAAAGGTTAAGACAATTATTGATGTAGAGTTACATACCTTGCCTAGTTTTTCATACACCAATGCAGCTTCAGAATATCTCTCGGCGGATATTAAATGGTGTGCTGCTATGGTCAGAAATTCAACGTCATGATTAAGTTCATCACTCTCCAAAAAAGCGAGAGCTGCAGTAATGTGTGTGACATTTCTCTGTGCTGTCTTTGATAAAAGTTGATTGGATATTAGGAAAGCCTGTGCAGCAGTTTCAAGGTCCTGGCGACCTGCATTCTGATAACAGAGTCTAGCCTGTTCCCAATACTTTCGTCTTTTAAAGTTGTCCCCTCGGATCTTCCATTCACCTGGACTGGATACAGCTGAAAATGAAATACCGTGTTCATCTGAAATATTTTCAGTTCCAATGACCTCAACAAGACATTGTTTGTACCAAAAGTTAAACATTGGCAACCTTTTGCATTCATCAGAATCGAAAATCCATAATTTTCGCTTTGCTCGAGTTACAGCAGTGTAGAGATGTTTCAGTTCTGCATTTAAAGACTTGTCTCTCATTTCATTAAGTCTGCGTGGCCGGGAATTTCCAAATCTATGCAATGCATCCTTGATGTACTTTTTATTGTCCTGCAAATACTGTGAAGCTACCCTCCATGCATCATCCACCTGGAAAAAATGATAATAAAGTAAGCATCTGCTATTTGATTGGAATAGTTACACTCTCTATATGTAATGTAACATGGATGTTTCACTCCACAAGCACCTAATCTTCATCTTTGATAACATTTTATAAAAGTGATGTAAGCCAGTGAAAAACCATTCACCTGGGAATTGAACCCTGAACCTTCCTAATAAAAGTCAGACACTTAATACTGATCAACTGGACCAATGACAAAGGATTGGAAGCAAATCTGCCAGGCTAGAGAACTCAGCCAATTTCAGTTGTCTTTCTCTCTCTCTCGCCAAGAATAATGAAAAGATGATGGGTGGCAATCCTACTAAGTATGCAATAACGGTAGGGTGTTGCATAAACACCTACTAAATTCCATCCGTACATCATATTTCCACACAGCATGCACTGATAGGTCTTTCTCTACCCTAGTTATTAACTGTTCTTGACTAAAAATAAGTTGCATTCCTGATTAGGATGTCAACTAAGTTAAGTCCAGTGTCCTGCTTTTGCCATTTTACTTTACTTTGTGATGTAAAAATGCATGGAGTACTATATATACCAGTATTTGCATTTATGCTATCATCTCCATACGTACATTGTTTGCATGCTTTCAGCCTATGTATTTTTTTATGGCATATTAAATTCACAACATACCCGCGAGTCCGTAAAAAAGTTGTATAGAAGAACATCATCAAATTCCAATCCTTTAGCTTCAAAAACAGTGAAAACAATACTCTGTTTCATAAACTTTGGCAGCTTTTCAATACTTTCTTTTGTCCGAACAATAATGGCTTGATGATGCCCAAATTCAATTACTGGAGCCACTGTTTTGTTGCTTGCAAGTAAAAGCTTAAGATCTTCTTCATCACAACATTCAACTAGAACAGGAGAGGGACCCTGAAACATGCCCCTATCAACAGGTAGTATGTCCAATGACTTTGGAAAGTATTCTTTTAGAAGGGTAAGTACACTTCCTGCCATCTCCAAGATCCCTGAATGAGATCGGTAGTTAATGGAAAGAATGTGAATGTCTGGAATTGTCACCTGTTTTAAAACCTTTTGAAATTCGTGAAACTGGGAACGCAAGTCTTCAAATCGAAATGCTACATCACGCATAATGCTTTGTGCAGTATCTCCAGTGAAAAAAAGACCATTCTGGTCATTACAGCAGCATAATAGTGTAAGAAGTTCACCCTGTGTGAAGTCTTGAACTTCATCAACGTAGAAATTATGGATGGACCATTTGGGATCCCTAGTTTGGAGTAGGCGTTTGTACAAGTGATGAATTAGGTCACACTCATCAAATAACACTTGTTCTTCATATCGATGAGACTGGCGGTAAGATTTGTAGGCTTTATAAAGTTCGTATACAACTGGACGGATTCCAGGAAAATTTGAGGCCATACTTTCCCCAAGTGAAAGATATTCCTTTTCACTAAGTTCTCCACTTTCACTTTGCAATGCACGGGTAGAGCCCTTAATGAATGATTTAATTTCCATCCACACTAAAAGTGGATCTATTCCTTGAGCTTGGTTTCTTCCTGGTATGTTTTTCCATATTTTATCTTCAAAGTAGATAGAGTCCACTTCTATGTATGTCTTCACCTCATTACCATCTTCAACCCCAACTGGATCATACTCCGAGTTTAGTATCTTCACTGAAAGTGTTCCATGTTCTGTCCTGGGGAAGAAGGGTTCACCTTCCAGAGAGCCATCCAGCATGATCCAAAATTGCTGGGAGGTTAGAAAGAGTGGATAAGCAAAGTCTGGAATTTCTGCAAGGATTTTCGATGACTTCTTCTTCCTATAGGCTATGTGACTATTGGCAAAATCACAAGTTGCTGCCATTTTGTAAAAGTGCTTTCTTATTTGATTGCACAAGTGGCTATTCTTGGTGATGAACACTTGATGAAGGTGTTCAAAAACTGGTATGCTTGATGTTGGACTTAAACTGGCGTCTGCAGCAGTGTGACTTTGTAGTTTCATATGGTCTTGTGAGCAATCAAAGCTGACATCAGAAGGATATTCTGCTGCCATGGAGCCAGATAAACTTTCATCAACAGATGATGAAAATGCTACTCGAGGCTTCTCTCTGGGGATCATAGCTTCAGTGGGTTCCTTGCTCCAATAGGATTTGAACTGATTCCACATTCTGTACAAGCAGCAAGTAGTTTTCCCAGTACCACTTCGCCCAAGAAGTAGAATAGATTTATTATCTGTCAAGGTGATGATACTGTGCTCTTCTGGCCAGGTTTTCATTGGTGCATCATAATCTGAAGTTGTAGCAGTCAATAGCTTCTTCACAAGTGTCGATGAAAAATCATGAAAGACAACTACATTGTATTCATTTGCTGCAGGGCTGGCTGGTGGAACAAATTGTAAGCTGAACTTATCAGTGCAGGTTTTAAACATGCGTGGACCTTGACCACTATGAGGAAGCTCATCCAGTTTGCAACAAATAGCATTTGTGGACTCACTTCCCTGCTGGTGTGATCTTACAATATTCTTAACACATTGTGAAACGCTTGCCTTTTCAACAATGTCCCAAATACGAATGACTTCTACGTAAATGGGCTGCTTGGCATCATTTGTGAACTTGGCAGAAAACTGTACTGCTTTTTCCCACAGCAATACCATATTCTGCCGTTTTACAACTGTACCATAGACATCAGGGTTCCTATGTTCAAGATGATAGTTTTTTCGGTCAGCCATCTCACTAACTAACATGTACACAGATTCCACTATTTCTTTGCGCAGAACTTTAGGCATTTTCTTGTGTTTCAGAAACTTGAGAACCTTAGCTGTACATTCAACCTCCCACTCGAGACCATCAAAGCCCCTATAGCAAAGCAAGGACTCAAGATCATCACTTTTAGCTTCAACATTTGGATCCACGCTTGATAACTGAGCTTCACTAGTGCTTGAGTAAATCTGCTTTGGTTTTGGCTTTGGTTCATCTTCATCATCAGCTACAGCTTCAATTTCATACTCATAAAGATAGTCTGGAAGAATGTCATCATCACTATTACTGTCACTTTCTGAATCACTGCTTTCTGTTTTATTTCTTGTTGCAAAATAAGATTGTTCTTTCTCCTTTAGAGCATCAATATACCTGCCAAGTGTCTCTGTTTCAGTCAGTCCACTATTGCTTGCACTACTTAATATTGTAGCTTTTCTTTTCTTTTTCATGAAGGGGACTTCAGCAGATCTAGATATTGCAGAGTAATCCTCGTGGTCAGGCCCAAGTTGTTTAGAATACTTTGAACCATCCTGTGAATCTTTTTGGATGCAGTAATCATGCACAGTTTGTATGGTAGAACTAGCATTTTGCGAGTCACAAATGGAACTTGATTCACCTTCTGCAAGTGTTTGAGGAGCAGGAGTAGAGGAAATACATTCTTGTACCAGTTCACTTGGACTTATCAAAACATTATCTTCCTGAAGTTCAGGAAAGGATTTAGCTGGAGTTACAGGTATATTTGCACTAGCTTCTGGTACCTCAGCAACCTTTGAATGTTTCTTATGTCTCCTCTTCTTGGTTCTCTGCTGAGCACTTGACTGGAATTTTATAACAGCATCTCTTATCACAGCATAGTGTGGGTCAGAAGGCAAAATATAGTCAATTGCCTGCTTGTGATTTTTGCTTTTGTCCTTTACAGTTGGGTCAAGAGGGTACTGGCACAGTGCTGCAGATACTTTAAGAGCAGCATGTTTGTTTTTTGTATGCTTTGCTGCTAGGTGGAGGGGTGTATCACCCCGGCTATCAACTACCTTCCCATTGTCTGGAAATGGAAAGGTCTTGGCAACCAACTCAATAACTCGAGCATCACCTGCAGAAAAAAACATGGTATTGCTTAATCTCGTAGATTCTCATTGGTACGTGTAGTAATAACTTGGAGAGTTTATTGAGCTTATCGTAGCAGATTGACACACAATTGTTACAGAACGTTTCGGTCCATGGACCTTCATCAGCTGTAAAGACTAATAGCACAGATACATAGGAATAAATAGGAATAAATAGTGACACGGATTGATAGGTAGATGGGATGTGACGTGATGTGATAATTATACTGAGATGGTGAAGGGTGACGATACAGGTCACACCTCAGTATAATTATCACATCATGTCACATCCTATCTACTATCAGTCCGTATCACTATTTATTCTTGTGTATCTGTGCTATTAGTCATTACAGCTGATGAAGGTCCACTGACCGAAACGCAATTGTTTTCAATCTACTACGATAAGCTCAGTAAACTCTCCAAGTTATGGTATTGCTTCAACAGTTAAAAGTCAAAGAGTGTTGTCTATCTTACACTTGAGTCATTTAGACATAGCTTCATGTACAATATACATGCTGCATTGAACGTGTTATTGTCAGTAAGTAAAGGGAGCATAAACAATGGTACAGGTCAAAAAAGCTGTTTGATAAAAGAATCAACCCTTTTGAGATTTGAACCCATAACCTTCAGCTCAAGAGCAATGTATTACCCATTACGCTATGGGGTTTTGGTTAACACTTACATCATTGATAGCTAGAGACATTCCTAGCCCCCTACCTAACTAGCTTCCATCACTTGGTGGGCAAATGGATAGCAAGACATGCTTTTACTTACATGTACTTTAAACTGTAAAACATGATTTTATGTGAGTAAACGGCCTAATGTAGGCACACATAAAAGACTATATCTAAGGTTTTGCCATCTAGTACCACTTTCCCAGGCTTTTCGTAAAAATGACATGAAAATTATGTGGTAAGTGGACATGAATATGTACTCAAATTGAACTTACTGTTGCCTAGCAGTTACTTGTATAGCATTAAAATACATCTATTTATTTTTTTGAACATCATGATGCTATTTATGCAACTCCTTGACATCTGTTTTACTATGCATAAGCGGTGTTGCAATAAATGAAGAGTATTGATGGATAAATGGATGCATTGATAAATGGATGCATTGATAAATGGATGCATTGATAAATGGATGAATGGATAAATGAATGGATGAATGGATGGATGAATTAACCAGACAATTCAACATACTGGTCTCCAGAGCAAGCTTTGTGGCCACATGAAGTGATGTAGTCCCTGGAGATGAAACTTGTTCACAACTGGCTCCTTTCTCTAGGAGCATACATACAATTGCATTTCTTGTTTCACAGTCAATTTCTTTGTATCTCATCACAAGAGTTAATGGATGAAGAGCAAGAGACGATTCTGCACTGACCCCAGCTTCCAGCAATTGCTTGATCAACAAGGGATTGTGTAAGAGTTCAACGGAAGATTTGAATAGAGTTCCCAAATCAATATCTGTGGCATCAATGGGACCAGACTTCAAAACCTTTAAAGCTGTGTCATTGTAATCTGGACTATTTTTCATCTGCTCGCAAGAAATTTTGAAAAGTTTAGTTCGATATCCTTTGTCACAGATGTCACTTTGAGCAAGATACACTATGAAAAGAGGATAAAATTTTGCACTAGATTCCACCAGAGACATTACCTCACGAGGCTGGGGCCTGGCTCCATGCTTGATCAAGCACGAGGAAATCATAGTTTTTTGGGACTTTATTGATTTGTGGCATATTGGTGTAAGCTGATCAGATTGAGCATGGGTGTGGTCAATCAGAAAGTCCAACACAGGTAGTGTATTCTCTCTATCTGGCAGAACTTCAATTGCCTTCTCAATGTGAACACACTCAATCTCCATGCCACATTCTGTTAACTTTTGCAGCATGTTTTCATCAATGTCTTCTTTATTAATGACATTCAAGACATTCACTTGAGAAGCATCAAATAAATGTTGTACGGGAACAACTCTCGTGGTTATAGACCTTGGCATCTGTTCAAGCAAGAATAAAATGTGTGTAGTCTTTGAGGCTTTTTTGGAAACTAGATTCTGCAATAGTTTCGTTGCAAATTCTGGTCGTACTACCACCTTTTGCAGACACTCAGTGCACCCTGTGGTGATAAGTAGATATGTCACACACTCAAGCATGACAACTGTCTATAAATATATTGTGCTGGTTGCAAGTTCAATTGTTATACACATGTACCAGCTATTATGCATGAACAAGAAATGAACCACATCCTACTAACAAAATGGGCCTAGATGTTATGCAGAGCCACCCACTGTGCAGGACTGTAGTTGGATAGTAACACACATAAAATAGTAGAACATGGGCCATAGCATTTGGCAATATGAATCATGTCACAAAAAGCATCCCTGCATGTCAATACTGTGCATGTAGCTGCATTGGCGGTTTCAGAGTACCCGGGCAGGCGACACGTGTGGCAGAGCCACTATGTCACAGCCGAGTTTCCATAAGCAATATCCACAATTGACCAGAATTTTACCCGGGTAATGCCCAGGCTTGCCCAGGTCTGGAATCACCACAGTGTAGCTGCATACACAGTTTGCTTCTGATGCATGTTAAGAGATTCACATACCAGGGACATTTGCACCAAGGAGAATTGCTTCACTGAGTGATTCAATAGCTGACTCAATGTCTGTAGTCTGGACACATTTAAAGTATTGAATGTAGTTGGACACTGCACTTATTAGCTCCCTATTGGTCTTGGTTTTCAGTGACTGGGACATCCCTCGAAGGGCTTTGGCAGACTCCAAATAAGCCTATAATTATACAAGAGGAATGATGTAAAAATAGATCATACTTCTGGCTCAGGTTTCATAAAACAGTCTGCTGTTGAGGGGTGTCTGTTAAGCGGGGTTCCACTGTATATACATACATGTAACTATATGTGTATGCAACAATACATAACCATACACATCAAATGTAATATTGCTACCTCTTTACAGCTTGAATCCAATTCCAGGCACTCCTTGGCATGCTGAAGTGCATCTTTGTGAAGTTGCAACTTGTTACAGGCTATAGCAGAACTCAAATGTAGCCCAGCTAACTCCTTTTTTCCCGGTTTCCACTCAGCAGGTTCACTCTTTGTATGTAGCTGACAAATTATCTCAATTGCATGGGCATACTGTTGAAGTGCAAGTTTAATTTTCCTGTCTGCAAGAAGCAAGTCTCCTTCCTTTTTGAGTTCTTGAGCCTGATGGATGACTGTCTGGATTAAAGAGAATATTCCATCATCTTGAGTTAAGGACTCCCTGAGTGCTTATATCACCATAATATACGGTACCTTTCTGAGTGTTAGTGGATCGAGAAATGAAATGGAAGCCACACCTATAAATATACAAGTTTCATGCAAGTGCATCACAGCATGTGTACTCTCCCCTGTACTATGGCTCCAGCTCTCATCCTCTCCAAGTATCACAACAATAATGTATAGTCTTACCTGAAGATACAAATGAGCCCGAGGTAGCTTATGTAGCCACTACAGCGGTCAGACGCGCGCTGAGATGCACAAATCTGCAATTATTGTGGGTGCAGCTTCCATCTCATTTTGTTTTGTTTCTTGATTTACTAACACCCCTACCTTTCCTGTCCTTCCTATTACAAAGCTACAACCATTATCTGCATTAATTTTTAACTCAGACGAATTGTACAGTCCTTTCTATTTCTGTGATATGTACTGAAATATGTAGCTAACTGTAGAGTGAAGGCTTGGGTGACATTTTATAGATGGCTCAACAACTGGCTCAACTGGACCTGCTTCAGGGTTGGGCTCCATTACCTGTGTACACAGATAATTTAAGGTGATTGCAAATCTTCTTACATAACTAGTAAGTGTGCATAATTCCTGGGATGAGGTTATATTAACCCCCAAGGTGCTTAGAACTCTTGCCCCATGTTGGAATAAAGAGAAATCAGATGTTTTGCGACGAAAACAGAAGAAAGCTAAAAGGTCGGCAGTTGCCGGGAAATCGAACCCAGAATCCCTTGCTTGTGCAACCAGTTCTCTGCCACTGACTACGACAACTGGACAACCACCAGTCCTCACATATGCTGAGTGGCTGCCGGGTGTGTAACTGAGGCATTTCAGTACCACCTGTGCAGTGTATATATAGAGGATTGTGAGGGCCGGTGGTTGTCTGGTTGTCATAGCTCAGTGTCAGAGCACTGGCTGCACAAGCCAGGTGTCCTGGGTTCAATTCCCAGCAACTGCCGGCCTTTTCGCTTTCCTCTATTTTTGCCTCAAAACATCTAATTTCTCTTTAGCACCCAAACTAATTCACTAAACACCCTATGGCAAGCCATTTGTTTCAAAATTGTCGATTCAAAAAATGTGCTGTGTGTGTCTCCAGAATCGACTCGATTGTGCTCAGAATCGACTCGATTGTGGTAAGCGTAGAACACACAACACTTTTTTTGAATTGACAATTTGAAACAAACAGCTTGCCATAGATGCTGGTACTTATACAAGTACAGCAAATATTTAGCTACAGTACTTGACCACATACTATTTTAGTTCTCTGTCTAGATCTAGAGGTAGCTTACCCAGTGACATGAGAGTTTTTATCAGAAAAGAGGTACGTTAGTGGCCTCTAGAGTGCAGTTTGCTTAGGTACTTACATAACAGTCCCCTTTCAGTTACAGGTCTGGAGTATACAGGACTGGATGTCCAACACGTCCTCTGGACTGTATGTCGTAGGCCCTCTAAATTTGTGTCGTTTTAATATTGGTACATGGTATTACGCAAACTCTATATACTTGCCAGGATTTTCAGAAGGGGGACGTCTGAAGTGTATGTATGCATGCATAAGTATGTAAGACTAGGGGGTCTGGGGGCATGCTCCCCCAGGAAATTTTTAGAAATTAGAGTATAGCTACGTAGCTCGCAGAGTCGTACGTTCCATGCGTTTTCAGAAAGAAGGTATGACTCTAGGCTGTTTAGTTGCGGCGCTTAATTGTTTGCGGTGACTCACTAGAAGGACAACTGGTGAACTCTCGAGCGCCTGAAATAGCTACCCACGTATTCATGCACGTCCTTTCAGCGTAAAGCACTTATGCACGCGTTCCGCATTCATCTGCTGGTCCTCTATGAACAAACGGAGTACATAGCTGCAACCAAATGTGCTTGGACAGTGATGTTCAATGGAAGCGAGGCTAGTGGACCACTTACAAATGGTACGGCTAGGCGGTGCATAAAATCTTTTGGAGGTCAAAAGGGGGGTTCGAGAGCATCTCTCCGCCTCGCGTTCTACGCCCCCCCCCAGTGCCTACTGGCCTGTTAAATTATGGATGGAGCAATCAATTAAGCTTGAAGACGAAGTGCTTTGTCTCACTACCCTGCATTGTGACTTGACTCTGCATGGCCCATGAATTTTTTATTTCTACAAATTATGCTACTGTGTCCAAATGTAATCTTGCTTCGCAAGACACATGGATTTTTTTGGCATAGTTTCTTCAACTTACAAGTGCTTATGGTATTACATTATTTATGGTATTACATTATTCATGGTAATGGGGTTTAATCTGTCACTGAAGCAAAAACACTTCCTGCTATAGCTAGCAACTAGTAAATTAGCCTCACACCCAGGCTTTTAGTAGGTGGAAAGAAAAAAGAGCTTGGTATCCACTATTCGTGCATGCACAGATTGATCTACACTGCTAGACATGTTTCAAGCAATACCTGTACTGAGGTTTCGGGGGCTGTCTGTATTTCCTGAAATGGTGGACTGGACTGGTGGATCCGACTGGACTGGTGATCTTACACACATTTTCATACTATATGAAATCACTTTTAAGCTCTCTGATGAAGACTCTTTCATCTGTAGGTTTTGCCATGATGCATTTTGGTCTTCATGAACCTGCAGCTGCAACATCCTTCTCAGACTTGAAGCAAATAATTACGTATCAGGCAATAACTTTGTGCTTAGTGTGTAGTATGGTGTGCACTAAGTTTCTTAGCCTCATACCCTGGCCCTTGCTGTTCTGAGAGGACTATAACTTTCGCCTTCCAGACCAGGGGTTGATTAAATGAGTGATTGAAGATGAAAATTGTGCCTGAAATTGTGTGCGTCAAGGTTTTTTTATGTATTCATGTATATTGAAATTATTGTTGTGAAATGGGAAGCTGAAATTCAGAAAATTAAATGAAGTGTTCTTGTGCTAGCTCAAGAGCGCATGATATGATGTCATTTTAAAAAATGACGTCATCATGGGCTCTTGGGTAGCTATATATTGCATGCTGTACCTAGCTAGAGTCATGTAGTGAAACACTCAGAATCAGGTTCTTCTACATGGGCCTACACAATCCAATCAAAAACTAAGGCAGCCTCTGTTGATCCCAAGGCTCTAACACAATGAAAAAAACCATAGATACTTCAATGACAACTTCTTCCAGCTGTGACATAAAACTTGAGTAGTGAAGTCCTCTCAGTCTCAGGCTGGAGTAGAAAGGCTAAATAGTAGCTGTATATGAGCACTATTGTGGCTTTTCTCTTGTTCATTCTTCCTACCAAAATTATTCTAACCAGTGTAGCAAGGCTGGGGTTGCTGTAAACAAGGTACATGTATATTTGTTACTAGAGCTGATTCTTATTAAGGTGGCGGTGAAGTCTTTCGGCAGAGGTTAACAAAAACATAAACATGGGTTACAGTCAGGACCAGGGTTACTCCTTGTTTCAGGGTTAGGGTTTGCTTTAGGGCAATCTTGCTTTGCCTAATTTTAAAAAGGGTTTTATAGCTCATTAATATATTCATGAACCCAAAATTTCCACTCGATGGACGCATCTACATGCTCACTGTAGGTAGCGTCCTAACCACCAATGTATCTCAAACCAATCTATGTCAGCTTTTGTTCAGAGCTACTCTCAAAGTCAGGGTAGACTCATGTTTGTCGCTACTCTTGGAATGGACAACTTTGACTGCACCAAAATGAATGCTCATTTCAAAAAATTCACAGCTTGTCTACGGGAAGGGCTCATTCACGAGTGGAAGCAAGCATTACTAGCCCCACCTCTCCCCCTTATGTCGCTAAACAACTCACGGTTCTGTTCCCCACACAACTCCTCTGCAGCTTTCTTGTCAACGGCAACATAGTACCAACGATATATTGCACATTCTAGTTAAAGCCCAGCCCAGCACTCGAAGCACCGGGCCACGATCACTTACTAGGCTTGGCATACGATCGCAAGACCTGGGCCTGCCCAATGAGTACAGTCTTGGCCACTGTGGCCTTTCTGCTGCTTCTAGACACAAGCTTGCTTTCACAAGCAGGCACTACGCACTACTCACAGCTACTGACACTACAGCACTCTACTAAACTCCTTCTTTTTTCTTTTCCTTTTTTTTTTAAGTCAATCTAAGCTTATTTTCAAAGTTCCGACCACCACATGAGGGGTTCCGCCAGGCCACATCTTAACTAACTTAAGGTTACGGGATACGGAAGTGGGCGTGGTCAGCGGTCCAGATGGACCACCTCTCGGTGGCTGCGTACGTTAGGCTACAGTTGCAAGACACGAAGGACGAGTCGAGAGGCACGACACAAACTTCCACAGCAAGAGGCAATGAGAGATCTCTAAGGGTCGGTCGTGCACGCGTGGTCAAAGTTCGCGAATTTTCCAGCCAAATTCCGCTTCCGCAAACAACCGGAAGGGAGGAACGGCAACGCAGAGGGACAATTCTTAACATTTTCTAGGTCCGGACGAAGGCGTTTTTGAAAAATACCTCTTGCTTTTTAAGAAACAGTCTGTTTTCCGCTGAACTCCACGTACCACACAATTATTAACTTCTGTATACTTACGACAGCTGACGCTATCCCAAAAAGCTCTCCGTCCGGACCTGCATTGTCCATTTTTTATCACTTAGGACGTTAAACCGCTTCATATACATAGCTGCTGAACTCTATATTTGGCTGGAAAAAATACATACCTAGTCGTGGCTGTTTCAAGTGAAAATTGTAACGTGCGTACGTAAATTTAGAATATACGGTAACTACGCGCGCGCAAGCGGTATCCCGTAACCTTAATTATAAACTGATTACTGGATGCCAATGCCAACAGGAAATGGGGGAAATCCCCAATTTTACGGACAGTGAACGGATGAAGACTCCCAAAATGGACTATTCGCTACAATTTTAACAAGACAAAGAAGTCTATCAGCTTGGATTCCAAGTTTGTCGACCTTGAAAGTACAGGGTTCTCTGCCACCTTAAAGTCATGTGAATTGGGGATTGTTTGATTTTTACCCACTTGATATGCAATAAATTTTAGTAGTGAGTAGTATTTTAGTAATCGATACTGTTACCTTCCTCCTTGGATTGCTTTCTTCCTGTACAGGAGGCAGTTCCTCGTAGACACACATGTCAGCAATGTTCACACGGAGGATATTCTTCTTTTGGAAGTAGTTGGTGCTTTTTTGGAGTTGTCTTGTTGTGAAGTCGGTGAGGTGAAAGGGGAGAAGCCAGGTAATTTCCACACAACCTTTTGCTACTCTGTGGAACAGCAGTGCTGTAACTGGCAGTTTGACTTGGTATGCTAGTGAGTCCCAAAGTTCACTGACATACTTCATTGTCTTCTCTGTGACATTTGCCTTCACTTTAACCGAAAGTTTATCAAGTAACTGGGAATCTGTGTTCGACTGCTCACTTTGCTGGACTTCTGCATCTAAGTAATCTTTCATTCTTGTCACCAGGAGGTACCCAGTTAGCTGTTGGTCATATTCATCTAGCTTAGTTTTCATTTCATTGTCATCACTAGCATAGTGATTAATGATGGAGCAAAGAACCTTGAAGTTCTTGTAATTCAACAGCCGGTTAAGCATCAGTGATTGCAATATGCCACTTACATTTTGCACAGTACCCAGGGCTTGACTGATGAATCTGCTGGGATCAATTGTCCTGGTATCATCATTGTCTTCTTCAGGTAAGTAACGGGCCGTGAGAAATAGTAGAAAGTTGGGGATGTTGATATTCTTTTGTTGCAGCACCCTCCCAGCCAGTGCAATTAACGATGCAAATTGATCTGAGATCTTCTCATGGTTTTCTTTTGCAAGGACTGAGCTATCACCCACGTGTTGAGGTACCAGTGCTTGGGTCATTACTTGTGATCCTATTAGAGACAAACATTACCAATGCGAGTCATATACAAACTAACCATATATATACACACCCAAAACTGTGTCTGTGCGCATTCACGTGTCTATAAAATAATCATGCTAATGTTACAAAGATTGAATGATATTTGTGGCTGTGGTTGAGCATGTGCAAAGTTTATTTTCTTAAGTCAGCCCTGTCTACAATGTTTCTTAACTGTTAAGATGTCATTTACGGAATGATGTTAGGGTAGAAGGCATTCCAGGCATGCAGAGAGGGCAGAGTGAGACAACACGCTGAATGTGTTTCTCAGCTAATCAGGCTGAGTCAAGCATCTCCCTTATTCGCTCACAGGTTCAAAGCACCTCTTTGCTATGCACACAGCATGTGCTGTGCCACCATAGGTTTTGTTCTGAAGTGGGACAGTAACCAGAACCATGGTGAAGTTGAGGTAGTCAGAGCATGATTATGCTAGCATGTGGTTCTGTACAGTTTTGGTTTACACAGCAAATCAATAACCATCCTGAACAATACTAAACTGCACCAGCACAGTTGTGTTATGCTGTGTAAACATCACTCAAATGTTTGGATATGATGCTGAAGATTCCACCTGGCCACATGAAGAATGGCACTCGAACATCAAGTCCACTCTGCACTTGATATGATCAAACAATTTTCCAAATGCAGCTAATGAATCCTACTATGTGTCACAAATCATCATTCCTTCTGTCCACAGCTAGCTATAGAAAAGTCCAATCTGTACCAGCTATATAAATAGGACAAGTGCCAGCAGAAAGGTCAAGTATATAATAAAAATATCCGAGGTACGAGACATGGCTTTGCTAGGTTGCACATCTAGAATTCCAGCAGCGACAAATTTTTGCCAACAGTGGGAAAAAATGGAGTTGTAACACTTGTATTTATAGCCACCTTTCAGCAGTCACTGTGTGTTCAAATCTGAATATGTTTAGAGGTATACGGCCTACCAACCTGCTGGACCAGAGTTTCAGTGACTGAATTCTCTATCTTCTCTGTAGCTGCAGATACAAATGTTAATACATTGGATATTGAAAGTTTCCAGTGCCCTTTGTGTGGCCCTTGGCCTGAGGTATAGTGATATGTGGTGGCACAATGTTAGGCTTCTGCAAGGACTTGCTGGTAGTATTTACTAATCACCCTGAGCATACATCTACCATTAGTGGAAGTCATCATGCTGACAGGATGCTCATCAGAAGCCCCTTTGCAAGAAACTTACTTTCTTCACTTTAGTGGTTACACTAGGGACAGAAAGCACCTTCATAATCTCCAGCAGCTGATAGCAGCTCCTATGTCTTTTGGAGGGAGAACAGCTTGATGTGTTTGCCAAGATGGTTGACAGACTTGCAAAAGGAAGTGAGAGGCTAGCACCTGAGCCATATCGTGAGTTTCTCACAGTGCTCCGGTGTGAGGAATGCTCCAGGTTTTTTCATTACTGTAAATTTAAATGACACCTATTAAAAGTGGAATAATACCATAATCTCCAAAATACGCCCATGGGCTGATTCTGCAATGCCTCTCTTGTCATGCTCTTGCTTACGCAATAACAACAAATGTGTCTGCCTCATTTTTTAATTCCTCCTCTTGCACACTGGGTGCTTCTTACATACCTGCATGTACTACAGCATAGGACATACTTTTGAAAGAAAAGCACCCTTTGCAAATAACAAAGGGGGTGGGCTGATTTTGCAGGCTGGACCTATTTATGGAGATTATGGTATATCAAATGAACTCGATGATGTCACCTTGTAATTTACAAGTAGTTTGAAGGGCAGATCTACTTGATTCATACCATTGCAGCTGTGGATAGTTGTGATTCCAGAAACTACAGAGAGCTGTCACTGCTGTAAGAACATGTTCCAGTCCTAACAGCCTATTAACATTTGTATCTGCAGCTACAGAGAGCAAGATGTGTGATATGCTTCTTCTGCACTTATTACAAGCACCATTTCAAGAATGTCCTCCCACACCAAACTTGTTTCCTCCACCCTCAGATGATCCCCTCAGCTTCTTCCCATGCTTACCAAAGTGCCATGGAGATGCCGGATGCGAAACTGATGAGAAACTGCACACATCTTGACTGATGGTTGTCGAAAAGCCTCATATCACCACCTGACTCTCCTGGCCTATTCTGTGAGCATGTAGTGTGCTATGGGTTTGAAGTGTTGCAGACCAGCAAGTCCCCCAAGCATCCCTTCCAGATCTTTAAAACCAGATTCTCTTGTATTAGTTATGATAATGCCTGTCACCTCCATGTGTACTGCTTGAACAGAGAGCCTCACTTTTTTCAGCACACTCGATTTGCAGTGGACGGCTTTCACTGGAATGCACACATTGGTTGCTCAAAAGGCTACTCACTGGATGCCTACCATGGTAGGCATCCAGTGAGTAGCCTTTTGAGCTCAGTGACTATATAATGCTATAGCATTATAGTCACCAAGTGCATGCTTCCAAAACTGGCTGTAGACCATAGCTTTGCCGACATGATTAAATTCGTACCCCAAAACAGAACAAATAAAAATGGATGCTATTGCTCAATAGTATATCTTCCTGTACAGACCTTCATCACCAACTGGGTTGCCAATACAAAGATAAAAGCAAGCAAGCAAAATCTTTGACAGTCATGCAATCACTTTGCTCTCACCAAGCCTATGTTCACCAGAAACTAACAGCCTTCCAACAGCTGCTGAGTCTGCTGCTGCAAGACAAAACACAGCAGGACATGCACATATGTAGTACAGAGCTCTATTAAGTGTGAACCATGGTCTCAAAAAGTATGTGGTTATATTATATACTTGGAGTATTAGACTTGTGCTGTACTTGAATCAAGAGGTCATGCAGCTTTAGGAAACACTATAGATCCACAAATCTTGCAAATACAAAGCAAATGGAGTGTCTGCAAAGATAAGAAACACTACTAAGAGTTGGTAATTCACTGAGAAGTTGCCAGCTGGAGCCCTATGGCATCATTTATAGCCCAAATCACATTTGTTGGGGTATGATTGTAATATCGGATCCAGCCCGGATTGGATTTTCAGGTGGAATCGTATCTGCTATGACACCAGTACAACAGGCATGGATCTTCAAAATGTGGATGATTTGTCAATGTTGTGAAATATGGATGGTTGATGACTGTTCTCTCCTACATAGAACTGAAAAGTGGACCATACAAATTTGGATGATTTTAAACATCCAAATGTGGATGTTTTGTGCTAACCATTTTCGGATGTATCTTCCAAAATTGGACGTTTTCAACTACTCAATTTGGATGATTCTGACATTAAGTCAGCCAGAAGTAGAAAAAATTCACCCACACATAGTGGCACAGGGAGCCTTGGCTAGGAGAGCAAAAGGAGAATTGAAAATGAGTTGCAAGAGAAACGCCTGAAACACAGCCTCTCCCTCGATACCCAGGGCAAGCTTTTTTGTACTGTAGACTCCAGTGCAGCTACAGTGTGGGCTAAGTCCACACAGTCCCTTCCATCAGCTCAAATGAAGTTCACTCTAAATGCTTCACAATGCCAACCTGTTGCTGTGGAGAAAAAATGACCACCTGTCGGCAGCATGTAAATTCTGTGGAGAACACCAAACCCTTTGCCATGTAGTAAATAACTGCAAAGCTGCACTGGAGCCCACCGGTACAACAACAGACATGATAATGTTGTCCGCATCATCACAGAATTCATGAAACAACAGGTCATGATCATTCTAGCAGACCGACTGACCAATATCAGTTTCCACCAAGTCTGGCGCCCACTGATCTATGGCCTGACCTGGTGGTGTACAGTGAGCTAACCAGGACAGCTATTATTATCGAGGTCACTGCTTGTTTTGAGAGAAACTTTAAAGAAGTAAAGAAAGAAAGGAGTTGAAATACAGTGAACTAGCTGAGGAGGTGGAAGATAATAACTTTGTTGTGGACTTGATCACGTTGAAGTTGGCTCGAGAACTATGAAAGTTTCCAATGTCTCAAGGATGCAGTTGGTGCTTCCAACAAAGTAGTTACAAGATCTACTACTCTCCATATCTAGTGCAGCCATCAAGGGATCTTTCCTCATCTGGACTAGCCGTAAGCACGCAAACAACTGTTAGTCACTCTCATTCTCCTATTTATCTTGGTAAATATTTGTCATCTTTTTATATTAGTATCGTCTTTTTTGCTCACCAGTCAACACATTTTTGTACTAGGAGGTTCCTTTTCATTGTGCGCCATGTTATAGATAGTCATGGTCTCCTCGTACAAAACCCCCAGTCATATTAAGAGGTTGGTAAAAAAACAAAATGAATATTCATTTCAGCCGGGAGTCACCTCAGCTCTTGCAGTTGATTTTCAAGTGAGCCCTGCAACAATTCCTCTGTTTCAAATACAGTAAGCTATCAAAACTTGAGAGTGAGGCTATCTCAATCCACTACTGGCATGCATATAGTTATATAAATACAGTTAAAACTATACCTTCAGTGGTAGTAGTAGTTTGAGTGATGTATTTTTTTCGTATGTTGGCAGCAACTGCGTGTGCTTCCATCTGACACAAAGCTTCTGCAACAGCTTCCCAGGTGGGGGTTGTGGTGTTGTCTAGCCAGCAACCTAGCATCTCTGTTTTGCAACGTCTGTCATCACCATGATGGTTCCTCTCAATTTCACTGAGCTGGTGGCGGCTCAGGTCGAGATTGACTCCGAGTGAATGCCAATCCGAGACCGATCTCAACCCACTTGTGAGTGCTTTTAGAGTGGGCGTGGCTGGAGTTTTTAGTGAAGAAGACATCGTATAAACTTTACAAATGTTCATGTGTAGCTACAGATCTACCAAAGGTAGACTCACATTGTGCCGGAGTTTGTCCAGAGGTAGCCATGTTTGCTGCTGTCCACTGGCCACACTCTGCGTTTCTCTTTGTGGAATAGCACGTAGGATGATGTGGATGTCAATTTAGGCAGGTAGATGTCTAGTCCCTTCAACCCAGAGCTGACCTGCCAGGGAATCCTGAGATTCAAAGAAGTACCTCATTTCCAGGCCCCACCCAGCTTCCCGTCGCTTGCGGTAGCTACTGTATACTGCAAGCAATAGGAAGCATACTTTAGAACCTGTGTAGGTTGTCGGGTCATTTTTGTAACTCATACCTTGTTTTCACGCCCTATCATGCTTCTTTCTTGTGATGCTCTTTACACCTTTTCAGTAGCCTCGATTTCAGGCCTCACCCAGCTTAGGGTCTATTTCCATCAGAATTGAAGTAGTCGGGTTACTTGTAGGTGCGTATAAGCACGCAACAGCTAAGGAGGTCTACTTTGTCTTACGCACTGCTTTTGGGCAACTTTATGACTGTTGCTGATCATAAAAGCACTCAAAGAGTCTCAGACATGTCAATCCTCATGGATTTTCCGTACAACACACACACACATACACATAGCCTCGTTCCCAGGCCCCGCCCAGCTTTCAGTCGCTTACAGTACGGAAAAGCCCGCTTTACCGTACTAATAAGCGACGGAAAGCTGGGCGGGGCCTGGGAACGAGGCTACATACACACACACAGTGTCCCAGTGAGTTTCACAAATTGATGCACGTCGCACCATCTAAACTCACAGAAATATACTCAATAGAAGAATATCGAAACATGGTCATAAGTCGGATCATTCGCCAAATCCTGGTGTTACAGTGATATGTGTTCCCCTGGGAATGCGTGCCCCTGAACACATTTCCCTAGTGATATCTGATCTGTTCCCCAGAACAAATATCACTGGCATATTTGGCAACATTAGCGTCAGTGATATAGCTATGCATGTTTCCCTGGGTTAACTGCTCCCCCATGATAAAGGTAAGAAAGTTATCCCAAGACAGGACATATATCATGCAGGGAGGGACAGTCTAATGTTCAGTATTTACCCGGTATCACTGATGTTTTTGCAAGGGGAAACTCCTGACCCTAGTGATATCTATTTGGGGAACAGATATCACTAGGGAAATGTGTTTGGGGGCACGCATTCCCCAGGGGAACACATATCACCGTAACACCGGCACGGGTTATTAATCTATGCCGAGACGCGTTGACAACCCGTCAACCGTTCCTGACCGCTGGAGATCAGTACCACCGGTGTGGGAGGACCAGCTGTCCCCCCGGACCAGATGTCCCCCCGGACATGTGGTCCTAGGACCAGATGTCCCCCCGGACGCGTGGTCCTAGGACCAAATGTCCCCTGCCAGGACAGGATGTCCCCCCACCGCTAAGTACCAGCCCCACCTTTCCAGCAATGAGAAGTCAGGTGCAGAGCCTGAGAACAAGGCTGGCATCATTCAGCAAAGTTTTACGAGTACCGTACACTCGCGCAGAGGATGGCATGCAGCCATGTTGTGCTTCTACCGATATCAAGTTGAAGTCCAGTCAACCAATCAACTTTATATATACCAAATTGATTTTATGTTTCACGGATCCGGCCGGGTCTTTTTCTTTGAAAATTGAAAAAAAATGTAACACGCAATCCAGTATTCACTAGCCTCATTCCCAGGCCTTCGCGCATTCGTTGCTAGCAGTTCGAATTATCGTACTGCAAGCGACGAACGCGCGAAGGCCTGGGAACAAGGCTGTGTACTCACCATGTGGCAAGAATGGAGGATGGCGAGTAGTTTTGTGTGGCTGAGTGGTATATAATTGAATTCATGAGAAGTTTGGTTATAATCCGTGAAACATAAAATCAATTGGTATGGCCTTACTGTAAGAACAAGGCTGGCATCATAATTTTCAAACATTGGACCCAAAAGTAGCATGGTGTTGCAGCAGTTGTAAATATAAACTAATTTGCATCAGTAGTCTAGTACCCAGTCGTTCACGCCCCTCAGCCAGTTTAGAGAACAGTTTCAGCTCGGGGAGCGTAGACGGTTGGGCACGAGACTAATGCATCAGAGCACTAGTGCAAAAAGGGTTTGTATATAAAGTTTGGAGTAGTTTTGGTGGACAGAACAGCTGCAGAGGATAGTCCAGGTACTCGGTAACCTCTGACTCACGGGGGGACAACTTGTCCTAAGGGGGACGCATGGGCCTAGGACCAGCTGTCCTATGGGGACACGTGGTCCTAGGACAAGTTGTCCTGGGGGACAGCTGGTTCTAGGATCACGCGTCTGGGGGGACAATTTAAGGGGGGGACACCCCATCCTATGACACCGGCAAAAAAATCTACACTCCGTGTGGAAATTTCTTTAAAAAAAATAATAATAAAGCTGATCTCTGTAGATTTGGCCCAAACATAGCCTCAGAATCGATCTAAGTGCGCAAAATTTTTCTGGGAGTACATATCCCCAGACCCTCCTAGCTTGCACCCTCGTAAGCACGCCACTCTGGCCGTATCGGCGGCCCTGTAGTCTATCTCACGGAAATTTTTACTCAAAGGTTGGCATCTCTGAAAGGGAAAGGCTGGGTGCTCAAATAAGCGTTTAACGTACTCGCAGTCAGCATATATATATTGCGTGTCCGCGCCCATCCCTAAAGCTACATAGCTAGAGAGTCTACTGACTCTCTGGTATAAATTTTTTTTTTTTTTTTTTAGGCTGTAGCAGTCTAAACACAAGAGCCTGGGGATCGAACTACACAGTATATAAAAAAGACAGTTGGGTACAGAACATGCACAGACAAATAGGAATAAGGGTACATGCACTTGAGCAGGGGCGGATCTAGCCAAGAGGAAAAGGGGTGGGTCCGGAACGTATGAAGCGGAGAATCAATAAGTAGCCTATGAAGTCTGCATGACTCCATAGAGTGCCCAGGAATCTCTTGGCAGCTGGGTTTAGACCATCGCGGTGCAATTTTCGAGCGCTATATATAGGGTACCGAACACGAGAAGTTGCGGAAAAGGTGGGGCTTTCTCCTAGATCCGCCACTGCATTTGAGTACATATATCTGGCACACTAAGCTGTATCCTGGACACACTCACTGCTTACCTACAGGTCAACAAGGTGTCATGTTGATAATGTACCTTTTACTCCGGCCAGGCTGTTTTCACTCCTGGTTGTTGACACTTGTTTATTCCAAGTAAGCCTTTTCCTAGGCCCCGCCCAGTTTTTATCGTTCGATAATAAGGCTAATCAAAACCATAGCCTGAGAGAGCTAATTAGAGATTATAGCGAGATAACAGGATGGACAGTACCACACAAAATAGTCCTCTTGGGAAAATATTGTTATGTCAACATTGGCCTCACGTTTTAGTCTGGCAAAAGCCAGACCGGTCGTGGTGACATTTGCATAAAAGTACCAAAATTTTTCCTTGAGTTACTCATGGGAAGGAATTATGCAAGCCTTACCTTGAGTTACTCTTGGGAAGGATTTATGCAAGCCTTACCTTGAGTTACTCTTGGGAAGGATTTATGCAACACGTGTTTTGCATAAATCCTTCATAATATACAATCTTTACACTATCTTCTGGGAAGGATTTATGCAAAAGTCGAAAAGAGTAGATACCTACTCATTTCCTTGTAATTGGCTATGAATATCATCACTACATACCACACAATATGAAGGGGTAAGTTCCATATCATTTGTTGCTTTTGCATAAATCCTTTCCTGGTATAGGTCTCAGCTAAGGTTCCCTTTATGGGAAGGATTTATGCAAACGTCGAAAAGAGTAAATGCCTATTATTTTTTTGGTCATTGGCTATGAATATCATCACCCCTTGCAGATGTACCAATAAATCCTTCCCTTGTGTTTAGTTAGGTCTCAGTGTTCCTTCATGGGAAGGATTTATGCAAAAGTCGAAAAGAGTAAATGGTTACTCATTTTTTGGCCATTGGCTATGGATATCATCACTACTTTCCAGTGTCCATTGGCTATGGATATCATCACTACTTTCCAGTGTACAGGTAGCTAAGTTAGCTACACATCAGTGACAGCTCGACCGCAGTAAACACTTGAGTGTAAGTCCATGATAGTCTCGTGGGCCAAGTATGGCCTGTGAGACTAGTAGATATACATTATAAAATCAGATGTCACTAGTTAGATAGGATGTCACTTGCCAAATTATGAGTTCTGGCTCCTGTTGCCGTCAAAAATTGTTGGATGACTTCACCTTACTGTTGTTAGTTAGCCTATCACGGATTATCTGCTGTCACTTTCTGCTTCTCATAGCATACGATGATTAAGCATGCTTTGATTGATTGATAGATATGCCTTAAGTCACACCCTTCGCAGAGAGAGGAAAGGTCTGGTCATGCTGCAGCTTTGAGATGTGGCCAACGAACACAATTGTTGAACAGCACATTAGATAATATAAGATGCTGATATTTGCTAAACACTTTGTGGCATAACTGCTATTAGTGGATATACTTTATGAAGAGCACAATCTCATTACTCACAGCAACTTTCTGCCATGGTGACAACTTAATAGTTGCAGCATGATCAGACCCTTCCTCTCTTTCACACACGCACACACACACACACATAATAGAATGGTGAGGAAATTTCTCCCAACATTGTACAATTATGAATAATTGGTTTGTTTGACCAGTGAACATACACATTCAACATTATCCTGACTGGTATGAGGACATCAAAATGGTCTTATATGTTGTTTTTCATCATGTGACCATAATACTGTATCCTAGATAGAAAGCATTTTGTTCGATTCAACACTTATTAGAAGAAACAGTAAGCACATCCTCCAATTGCCAAGAGAAGTTTGCAGAAGTTACTATCTTCTTGTACACCAACATGGCGACAGTTTTCAGTTTTCCTTTATATTCTCGATTATGAAGAAGAAACTCTGTATGTATGTTAGCAATGGAGTCATAGCCAGGTTATCTGCACTGTGTGGATTTGCATAATTTTTTCTCCAAGGAATGATGAGACCTAGGGAAGGATTTATGCAAAAGTCATAACTGATGTGTAACTTACCTGTGCACGGGCAAGTAGTGATGATATTCACCAAAAAGATGACTAGGATTGGACTTTTGCATAAATCCCTCCCATGAAGGAACACTGAGACCTAAACACAAGGGAAGGATTTATGCAAAACTCGAAAATGATGTGAAACTTCCCCTTTGACGGTACCTCCGCAAGTGGTGATGATATTCATAGCCATTTACAAGGAAATGACTAGGCATTTACTCTTTTCGACTTTTGCATAATTCCTCCCCAAGAGTAACTGGTGGCGTGTTTTGCATAATTCCTTCCCATGAGTAACTCAAGGTAAGGCTTGCATAATTCCTTCCCATGAGTAACTCAAGGAAATATTTTGGTACTTTTATGCAAATGTCTATTTGACCGTTCTGACTGCTTCTCAAACACTTTCTGAATGTTTGCTACAACGCAATGTTTGACAAATCCTAGCGCGCGAATAACGAGGTCTACTGTTTCCACCGGATGTCAGTATGTTGTAATTCTGCGTTCTGCATGCAATCTGATTGGACTGCAATATTTCTGGTGGTAGGTACATAGCCTCGGTCCCAGGCCCCGCCCAGCTTTCCGTCGCTTGCATGTAGTACAAGGGGTCTCAATACTTTCACATCGTTTCATGCCCCCTCACGTGATACGTGTGGGTGGAGCGTGCATTACGCATGCGTAGTGTAGTATGGCACTTGTATGATGGTTGAGCGGTACACATTAGACGGAAAAGTGTGCATTGTCCTTCGAAATTGCTTGTGGTGTAATGGTTAGGGCTCGGTATACAGGTTAGGGTTAGGGTTAGGGTTAGGCCTAGGCTAGGGCCAGGAAATGGATTTAATTCCTTCTTTTTTTTTTCTGCTTTAAAAAGTGACGAACACCTTGTGCGATGCCACTTGTGGCAATGTGGTGTAAGTGCGACGTAATGCGGCTTTCACCCTGCACCTGGGTCATGTGACAGGGGACATGAAATGGCGTGAAAGTAATGAGACCCGTAGTACAAGCGACAGAAAGCTGGGCCGTGGGGCCTGGGAACGAGGCTAGTAGGTGCATGGGTGGATCAGAGTAACTGCCACCAAGTAAGCATTGAGACTGCTCTAGGCTGCATGGAGGGAGAGTGGCTAGTCTATATGAAGCCTCGCAGGAGGTTGGGAAAATTGGCCAAACAAATGAATTTTTCTTGCACAGTACCATACCAGCTCTAATTAACTGGTGCCACATGCAAACTGGAAACTATTAGCTACTAAACCAAAACATCCAAGAAGTAGGCATAACTATATACTAAAACAAAAAAGCACTTTTTTCCACTGATAACTACCTTTTAGTAAGGGGTTTTATAGGTTTTAGTACTAAACTGAAAGCATAAACCGCCATTTTTACTAAACCAATACTGCATGGACAGGACGACAGGGGAAGTAGGTTGCATCATACAGATTATGCTTACACGAATAAAGCTACAACCTATATTTGCGATGTCTATATTGCTACTGTTCATAAACTGATGAACAGTACTTCTCTCTGAGTAGTGTTGCAAGCTGTTCCTCTCCCAGAAACTCCACAGCCTCAATAATGGCGGACCAGGTGGGTGGAGGCTTGACTCTCTTCAGCCACAACTCCAGCATCCCAATGAGACACTTGTGAGGGTCACGCTGGCACTCTTCAGCAATGGCTGTCAAGGTGGCCATGGGGAGGTGGAGGTAGATGCCAATGTGCTCCCACTTGTCTGCCACCGTGTAGTAGAGAGCATCCATCAAGTTTTTCTGGTGTTGTAGCTAATATGAAAGTGAATCTTTATTTTAGACTCTTGGCTAAGAACTGTTGCTAAAGTCAGAGCTGTTTGTGCCTCACTCACCCTGACTGTGTCTCACAGATCCACCATTAGAGTCTTGGATTGGCTGATGTATTACCTCTTCTATGTGAGAATCCATCACAGATAGTAGAGTAGCAGGACAGTCACTCTACTATCTATGGAATACCATGGTAACATGTCAGAGTGCACGCTCAGTGTAAGTGAAAAGAACTTACAATGCATGTAAATTCCAGAGCTCCCAGTGAACTGAACCTATTAGCTAATGAATGTTGCATATGCACAACAACCTTAAGTTGAGTTAAAAAAAAAGTGCAAGCCCTAGACATCCAATGCAATCAGAAATATGTCGTATTCAGGCCTAGGATTGATCGAGAAGTCAAAGGACGGCCATAGAACATGTGATGCAACTCAACAATGGAACAATGATAGCACATGTATGATAGCATGTATTGTATGAATATGGTAATACAACTCTCAATTATGCTACCACTACAAATAGTGATTAGAGGTACAATGCATTGTTACACCCAACGATGCATAATTACACCCCAAGATGCGAGAGTAGGGAATTTGTTGTTCTCTGAGCTATACGTAACTTGTACTATAACTGACAAGTAATGTTTTATATAAATAAAGGATGCAATATGCACTCAGTGGCAAGTAGATAAGTCTTCTTTCTCTGGAGCAAAGGGAACCTAGGAAAGAGTGGGCTCAAATTCTGTTAATGTAGCTATTTTTCCTCACAAACTTCCTTTTTAGGAAAAAAATGCAGCACTATACTGTCAGGTCACTGGGAGTATCTTGGGGTGAAGATTAGGCTGAAAATTGATAGTCACATTCTGATTACGCAGATAGAGTCACATGGTATGCTCTCTTTTTCACTGTAGCTAGCTAGTAGCTACACAAATCAACTCACCTGTATTCTCTTGTGAGATGGAGTCAGAGTCAAGTACAATGGAGAAGTAGGAAGGCTTCTTGGTACCCTTGAGGGTCACTGTGTGGATGAGTCGTGATGGACTGCTCTGTGCAGTCCACATGGCTGTCAGCTGGCAATGTGCATGCAGTTTTATGTTGTGTAGCTTGCTGTACTTTAATAATTGCTGTATACTTTATATAATGCTTGTAATTGTGTTTTTGATGCTTAAGTAATTGTACTTGGTCAGTGAACTTTTCAAAGTTGTTAGCTGTACGTAAAGTTCCCTCATCACAATGACAAGTAAGTCTATCTGGTAGAGTATCCTCTAGAGCTGTGCCACATGTTTGCCTGGACACTCTCACTCTTCCTGTCAGGGTCTTAATGATGTGAACTAAAGCTTCCTTGTAAGAATAGATCCAATACAAAACGACCATAACTAGGTAAATGTGGGATAAGTTCCCACCAGAATTGACACTATCACTGATGCCTCCACAAGATCATAGGCTTTGGCTGTTACTGTACTGAAAAACACTGCTGTGCTACACCACATAGCCAAAGCAAGAATGAACACTACATCAACAACATTGTAATCTGCAAACTCTGTTTTATAAGGCCAAACTATGACAAGTAGCATGGCTACACCTATAAGCATAAAAATAGCCATAGAATAAAAGACAACAGCATTGTGAGTGACTGCAAACACACTAAACAGCATACGGCTCAGAAGAAGGTAAACTGTTGCAAAGTACCGGCAATCTCTTTACCCCACATTTACCTAGTTGGCTCCGTCTTTGTAGCAACCTTGAAAACATTGATGAAGATGTGAAGAGCATGCCACCTCACTCTACAGTGACCAAGACACCACTGGAAACACCGCATTGGATACAGTAGCAGAAGTAGTAGAGGGAAAATGAGTACCACAAAAAGAGCAAGAATGGCATAAGGGAGGTGTTTCTTGCCACAGTATTCAACTGATGCATCGTAATAGAGGTAGATACCAACTGTAGTTTTATAGACATGCATGCGTTGGGGTTAGAAGATCAAAGGACACACTTAGAAGCTTTATAGTTGAGAGAAGGGCAAAAAGGTTCATAATGAAAGTTCTTACTTCCCACTGCTGTCAGAAGTGAGCGCAACATCTGTGAAATGGTCTCCAGATCGAATCCAAAGACCATGCACCCCCCATGATAATTGAATAGTTGTTAAAGTAGAAGAATAAGACTTGCCAACAGCAAGTAAAAGATGCACACTAACAGGAAGTGCAAGAATCTGTTAGAAAACCATACAGTTGGGTGAAGTAGCACTGATCCTGCAGCAGAAGACAACAATAAAACCAAAGAAAAAGGAAACAGGTACAAAGACTATAGCCACATACTTTATCCAGTTGTACCGTCCACCAGAGCACATTGTACACTGTAAAGCAAAGGTGTAAACAAGAGGGCTATAACCTGCTTTGCATGCATGTACTGCAGAGCTGTCCAGATCGATTAAAGGGACCACACATTGCATGTTTCACAGTCCTTGGCATGGGGCATAATTCTTGACATTTGCATAGTTGTATGGGCATGCACCAACAACAACCGATTCATTGTATGTCATGCAGTAACAGTCAGTATGGCAGACTCTTGCAGTATTTCACTACACTTGACGATACCATGAATATTTGCCCCACATCTGCAGGAGTTCAAACCATGGAGGGAAAGATGCTTTTTGAAGTATACTTGTAACCATTAACCAGTTCATTACATCCACAAGTACTGTTATCTGTGGTAGGTAATGGTGGGCAGGACAATACCTGTGTAGTAGTTGATGCTATGGTAGGATTATTATGACTGGTTCCATACCTCAGCACAACAGCTGTATAGTGGAGTTGTATCTCTGTGCACCAGTGTTCGCTAGTTCCAAGCTACCACAGGGCTGGTCTAGCCCTCTTTCCCAGCAGCTGCTATTCAGTGTCCCATTCTCAGTATCAACATAGATGATCTGGTGTCCTTGCACACCAACAACTAATGTCACTTACAGAGCAGCAACTGCACACTGACTGCAGCTCATGGCTTTGGCTTGTTAGATATTGCAATCTACGTATCAGACTGATGATTAACCAAAGCCACTCACGTATAAATCTTCCAGCCCACCAAATAACCAAGACTCCTTATTTATCCATTGTACTTATTCACAGGTAATATCAACTCAAGGGAAAACAAAGTAATCAGGCATTTTCCCACTACAAAAGATTTAATGTACAATATATCTTGGTTTACTGCAAGACACTGGACCTAAATGATTACCTGGTATATTAATTCCTGTGTCAAATTAGCTTAGCGTTCCTTCACTTTAATAACACCACTTGATTGTAAAACTGGCCAGGATAGCTCTATTATCTATGCATTAGTTCACTGTGGCTTTTGAAATTTATCTTGGGTAGAAGTTCTGCCTTCAGTTGAAGTTTGTCCATTTTAAGCTGCCATACCATGAACAACAACAATCGCATGCTAACATATATAACAGTATACCGGGTCATGAACTGCATGCATTATCAAACCATACTACAGCCATGATGCTATATTGCATGTGGATAACTGAGGTGGTAAGCAGTGAAGGATTGTAGGGCTTATACACCAATTTGTGCTCTGTGTCAGTGAGGTTCCTGATTCTAATACAATACTTTCAGCAAACGCACACAAAAATTTGATCATGTTTCTATCATTAGTGATTGGGCATCATTAAAATCTCATTGATTATGTTACCATTAATTTTGTTAGCAGTCAACGAGCATATGCCTCTGTCTAGACTAGGACGATGAATGCATAAATAAAAAAAGGGACAGCCTGATTGCATTCCTTGGCGTATGTTTTAATTCATGTTCTGATATTACTCATACATAGTATTAGCCTTGTCCCTAGCTAAGTTATTACACCATGGAGAAAAGTCTACTTTCTACATAACATTTTGGCCTTGTTTCAAGAAATTCCACCACGGAGAAAAATCTGCTTCTTTTATTCCACCATGAAGGAAAGTCTCTGGTTGGGAGACTTGTCAATATTTGTCCAAGTGCATGAGGAAGTACTGAATACTTCAAATGCACCGATCAATCCACTCAGTGAGCAACATGTGGATGCTAGCTATTTGAAACCCTGCAAATACCCTCAGAGATAATTATTTTGCTTGCTTTATAAACTTTTGTAAAGAATTTGATGGGTACAGACCTCTTTTATCAGTGGAGTGCAACCACAACTGTAAGACCAATAGCCAAACAGACAATAATACAGCACAGTAATACAGAACCAATTAGTTGGAGATAAGGTTGCCATAATATGTACATGTAAAGGACTATGCTTACTGCATGGATAAAGTTATTTGTAGCTACTGTTCATAAATTGATGGCCATACTTCTCTCTGAGTCGTGTTGCAAGCAGCTCCTCTCCCAAAAACTCCACAGCCTCAATAATGGCAGACCAGATGGGAGGAGGGTCCACTGTTTTCAGCCATGCCTCCAACATCCTAATGAGACACTTGTGAGGGTCACACTGCTGCTCACCAGCAATCACCTTCAGGGTGGGCATGGGGAGGTGGAGGTAGATGCCAATGTGCTCCCACTTGTCTGCCACTGTGTGGTAGAGGGCATCCATCAGCTCTCTCATATCTGGTGTGGGTGCTGTAGGTATGGTAGTTAGAAAACACAAAATAGTCTGTTTAAAGATGTTACTTATCCAGATCTGGTAAATTTTAGCTCAATAATATCTTGGGGTGAAAATGTCTCAGGAAGCCTTCAACATATCCACCATTGGAGTCTTGATGCATTACCAATTTTGCGTGAGATAAATCATATGTGACTTGCAAACTAGTGCACACTTGCTGCCAAAGTGTATGAGATGTTACACTAGTATTTGTATGAATAGTGGTGTAAAACCACACACTCTATAGTAAGTATGACCCTTGCCTTACGTAAAACAGCTATTCACAACAAGACCAAACCTATTACACTATCAGAAAGCCTAGTCTCTTTTTTTAACAAATTGCAGTTGTGTGTGTGTATTATGATCTTTGACCTCACATTACCTAAGACTACGATGATGGCTGATTTATGGTGAGAGAAAAGTCACATAGTTTAACGCTTGACAAAGCTGTAAGCACAACATCACCAAGCTTCAGGCACAGTCTTTTGTGTTTAAATATATCACCTTTGGTTATAAATCACTTTCCATATCAATTGGTACATGGGTAACTCACCTCTACTCGCTAGTGAGATGGAGTCAGAGTCAAGTACAATGGAGAAGTAGGAAGGCTTCTTGGTACCCTTGAGGGTCACTGTATGGATGAGTCGTGATGGCCTGCTCTGTGCAGTCCACAATGCTATTAGCTGGCAAGAGGGGATTCCCCACCCATTCTCGAAACTGTATCTGTCCACAGCCTCCTTAGTGATCTGTACATGCAGTGTGAACACATTCACAAAGTTCTGTCAGACAGTCCAATAATCCAATACGATAATTTCCTTACCTCTGGGGGAATCACTGGGATTATTTTCCAACCATCGTTAAGAATAACATCCACAGAAGGCAGTTCCAGTGAGATACTCTTTGATTCAAACTCAACTTGCAGGTTTGGCCCAACTGTGGCACCTTCAGCAGTATACTTCTCTCTGACATACTGAAGAAGTGCAATCATACATACAATAAACAGGTGACAGAAATGACAATCAGAGACTGGCTTGAATTACTTCAGTGTGATGTGCTTCCTGGGTGATCACAAAGTGAATATCTCTCCAATTCACTCCTTTTCTCATGTAATAGAGGGTGGCACGATACAGTTGAGTTCCTAGCGGCAGGATATGGGATACACTCCATTAATTCTTATCCATGGACTGTATACCCCTGGAGCGCTATATCATCCATAACTTACCACTCTCCACTGGGACAGCTACCTTTGGAAAATCAGACACTTTCTTCTCACTCATCTTGGACAAGCTCTAGATTTAACAAAAATGAATGCATGCAATCATATGGTACTAAGGAAGCAACCTTATAATATTCTTCACTGACATGCTATACCACTCCAGTAGAGTACTACAAATGTAAGAGAATCCTTTAAGGGCTGGGGAAGTAGGGAACTCAATGAGATGGAATGAACATTGATATGTGGGATACAAACATGTAGTGGCACTCAATGGGACATCTCAGGTTTGGAAAGTAAGGCACAGAGGCATGTGGTGAAAAACTTCAAGAATCTCCTTTACTTCCCCATAATGCCTAGAATAAACGACATGTACTGGGGAAGTGAGAAGCTGCAATTATCCCTTATGCACAGAATAAAAGGCAAGACCCACAATTAATACATTATTACCTCGTTTCCAACCTCTCACACCCCCAGCTTCATCACTTGCAGTATGAAAAGTGAGGGTGTGAGAAACTGGGAATGAGGCTACGTATCTAATGGGTAGTTCAGAGCAACACCTTGAGAGACTGCTGAAGTTCTTGGCAGGCATTCTGTGAAGATTCGAGCTGTGTCTGAAGATCTTGAGCTCTTGCTTCAGCATCCTTAACCCTCTGGCCCAGTACTTGAGCTTCCTGGAGCGTCTGGTGATGAGCCTCAGCCTCTTGCATAGCTCTCTGATGCAGGTTGAAAATCCTCCCTCTTACTCTCTGGACTGACCCCAGCTGGCGGTTCTTGAACACACCCATCAGAACCCATTCTTTAGTGGGAGACCTACCAACACATGGTGGGGACTCAACTGACTCTGGGAAGAGGAGGGAGAGAGCAGTAAGTGGAGAGAGGGCAGGAATAGTAACAACATAGGATCTGCATGTGGAGGAGAAGCAATACTAACAATGTACTTTAGTTAGTCACATGTACATTCGGGCAGCACAAATGTAACTTCTACCTCACACTTGCAGTAATTGCCAATACTTTTCTTGTAAAAGTTGTATAGCACTTTAGTACACCAAGGAACATGAAATATCATTAGACATGAATCACAGAAATGACTATCACAATAGGATCAACCACTGCACTGGCATATTGCATCGCACTACAATCTAGCCTCGCTCCCAGCCACTCCCACCCCCAGCTTTCTTTATACAACCTGTTCACACAACAACAAAAGAAATGAGTGAACAGAATCATACATGCAAGCAGTTAAATGCACATACACATGATTAAACTTTGTAGTCTAGAAAATCGCTGCTCCTGTTTCCAGGCCAGCTCTGCACTGTGATGCAGTCTAACTGTTAGAATGTTTGAAAATAACTTGTAATTTGTATCCTTTCATATCCTAAAATGACTGTAACAGTTGGTGATGATGCTTCAATTTTATATATTTTTTCGCATTACTGGTAGTATACACCTTTGTTGTAACCATTTGTTTGTAAGCACACGAAGAATTCCCTGGTAGAAAGGCATCCAGGAGAGGTTGAGAATTGTCTTGTCTTCAAATGATTATGAGTTATGTTAATACTATAGGCATGATAAATACAAGCTGTGTAGATGTTCTCAAAAATAACAGTTCAATTTGGCCATACTTGCCTCAAAGTGAAGTCAATATTCTAGCTGCTGCTATAAAAAAGTTCAAAGTGCACATGTATTCTATTTACCAAACTCCAACACAGTGCTGTCAGCTAGTTTGGATTGGGCATCAGAAAACTTTCCAGGCTTCCACTTAGGGCACCCCCCAAAGATGATGACTTGGGTTCGCCCTGGCCACAAACTTAAGGCAGTAGTGGTGTGAAATGCACGCGGTTGTGCATCTTCAGGAAGGATTAGCTGGGGAGAAGGAGTGGATACTAATTATGAATCATTGTTGAAATCAGTATGTAAATGTGGCTTGTAAAAATATGGAGCTATTAACACAACAATCTAGTAACACTTTGTACTGGTTGCATAGGTAGGATACAGAAGATGACTGGGCACAGCATTCCACCCAAAACAAACAATTTATTTTTAAGAGCTCTGCCATGCATTTGGCTGTATGTGGCTGCCAGGTGTGCAACTGATGCATTCAGTACCACATATAGAGAATTATAAGGGCTGGTAGTGTCCGGTTGTTGTAGCTCAGTGGCAGAGCACTGGCTGCACAAGCCATGGTGTCCTTGGTTCAATCCCCAGAAGCTGCCAGCCTTTTCACTTTCCTCTCTTTTGCCTCATAACATCTAAATCTCTTTATTACACTCACTTTGAAACTGGCAATTCGAGATTTACAAAGCAATCGTTATTGCACTGTTATGCATTATGATTGTGTATATGCATATAGCAGGTCATGCATGGATTTGTATACATTTGACTTTAAAAAAAAAACGCTTTTAAACCCCCTGTTAATAGTGAATGGATGTGCATGCAGAAGGATGCTTGACTTGACACTTAAGTTACGTCATGGACGACCAGTGACATAACATTGTTACCCTCGGCGCGCATGCGCAGCGAGGGTTACGGACCTTACGGTAGTTAACCCTCGGCGCGCATGCGCAGCGAGGGTTACAGTACTTCGTTTGTCTGTCTGTCTGTCTGTGTGTCTGTCTGTCTGTCTGTCTGTTACAACTAGCTTGGCTCACCTGGCGGCTAAATCTCTGAAGTTTGGACGCAGATAGGCTTCAAACCGAACGAGGATGTGTTTAAATTGAGCCGATTTCGCCAAGAACGTTTTCTTCAAGAGTTATGCTGCGATTCGTTTGCCACGGCGAGCGCTAGTCGGCCATATTCTAGTCTGAGAACGAGTTCACGCGCCCTGGTCTGGGATCCCGGGAGTGCAGCGCCGCGCCGCAGTACTCCCGGGATCATATCCCAGACTAGACCAGGGCGCGTGAACTCGTTCTCAGACTAGAATATGGCCGACTAGCGCTCGCCGTGGCAAACGAATCGCAGCATAACTCTTGAACGAAACGTTCTTGGCGAAATCGGTCCTCGTTCGGTTTGAAGCATATATGGGCAATACTGCTACAATATGTATGTACATGCATGGTCAATACTGCTGCAATATGTATGTACATGCATCGGGTCAATACTGCGGCTACAATATGTATGTACAGGCATGGTACATATCCAGGATTACCGCGAGGGGAATGTCCCACACATTCCCTATACTCACTACACATGCTCACTACATTAGGAAGGGGGTTGTTGGGGCAAGATAAAGGGATACTAGGACAACTTGGCCTGGGACATTGTTATCTTGTACGACTTTGTGTAGTCTCAGCTAGCTATCTAGTGTACCATCATACCACATGAATTTCTTCACCTACTTAGCTATGTCCTGTGACTCTGCATTAATAGTGCCGAGGGTTAAGCACTTCAGTGCTCTTCATTGTCCTGTGTGTCTGTCTGTCTGTCCGTTTTCTCTATTCTGCCTTCTCACGCTTTTAGGCATTCAACGAGAGGTATCAGTGGCTACAGCGTGGAAAATGCAGTAAAACTAAAAAGCCGTTTTCTCTAAAACTGTTTAGTTCAAAAGTTAGAAGCGTTAACTTATAACTTACGGCGACTAAGTCAGCCATTTTCTTCACGTGCAATGTTTCCGTATACCTCTCCGTAACACGTACGTAGCGGTAATGTGTGATCACGTGACTTGGAGCACGCGGTATAGTGTTTTCCGTCGAACGTTTGTGACTGTCATTTATCATACGTCTAACTCACGCTAGGAGTCAATGGGGAAGCCTTGCAGCTGCACGCAGTTTATAAAAAGCCGTATTTTTTACTACAAGTTACGCGAGAATCCGTATCAGTACTACAAGTCACGTGAGAATCCGTATCAGGTACTACAAGTCACATGCGCTGCGTCTTGAAAGTGCAATGAAATCGAAGGTTCGTATGATAAAATCATTATCACCATAGTACCAAGCTATACCGGAAAAAAACATCACTCGTTTGTTGCCGTTGGCATTGTTACTCGTGCTGCGCACTCGTAACATTACAGACGGCAACAAACTTTTGATTGTATTTTCCGGTATAGCTTCGTACTATGGTGATAATTATTGGGGCGAGCCTGAGCGAGCCCCACACTAGCGTGACTGCATTGCGCACGTGCGTGTGTACTAGTCTCGCAAGCCCGACCCACTTCCGCTAGAGAAGGGAGAGGGTCTGGTGAACAGCGTATACAAGCCGTGTCCCGCCGCACTGTACAGTGCGGTACAATCAGATTGCAGTATTTTGTCACATGACGCATTACGTCACTGTTTGAGTAGCAATAGCAGTCTTGAAAACGGCGAACATGAGCTAGGGCATCTTTTCCGCTACTGCAGAAGCTGTAAAAACACTTCGGCTATACTTCTCAGGGAGCGTGCTTACTCCGCAACAGGTAATTCAAGAGTGCATTATTTGAAATCTGGTTACGTCATCCAGCTAATTGCATTCCGTTGGGACACGGCTTGTATACGCAGTTCACCAGACCCTTCCCTTCTTTTGCGGAAGTGGGTCGGGCCTGCGAGACTACGTGTGCTTGCTTGCTTGCTTGCTTGCTTGCTTGCTTGCTTGCTTCCTTGACCGGAGAAATGACTGCAATTTGTCAGTATGATCATCTATATCTATAGTGACAACTATACTGCTTGGCTACATGAAGTTTTGCTTACCACGCTCATGGAACAACAGACAGTGATAAACCCTGCTGTTATGCATGGTTTGACAAAACAGCATTGTATTGCTCGCTCAGGCTCGCCCCACGATGATGATATCATCTTACTAGTATATTACGAGAGGTTCAGAGAGGTATGCCCACAGTGTAATACCGTAGTGCATGCAATGGAGTGCAATAGGTCTATGCGTCTGAGAAAGGTATGTGCACAGTGTAATACCGTAGTGCACGTGAAGAGGTCAGTTTGTGACTGGCCATGCCTTCGCATCGAAGAAAAGGAAAGCACGGTGTACTGCTGTTGGGGAGCCTGAGAATGCAATGAAATGTAGAAAAGCCTTACTGTCTGAGGAAGAGTTATTAGTGACGAAAGAGAGAGACAAAGTCCGCAAAGCGAGTAAGAGAGCTTCTGAAACACGTGAGCAGACTTTGCACAGGTAAGAACAAAACCGAACACATCTGGCAAGCATGACAGCTTCTATAGTTCACGAGACAGTGATCGATTCTAGTCAACACACAAGTACAATCACATGCACTGCTGCGCCGAGGGTTTGGCACTTCAGTGCCTTTCATTTTAGATTTGTTATCAGCTTGCTCAGGCTCGCCCCCACAATGTTGTGCATTCCCCTAGTTATTGACAGGTGCACATTGAAAAGCCCCTGTTTTCTACAGGGCACATACCCTCTACATGCATGCATTTTATTTGGGTTACTTTAACCATATTTGGTCATCTCATGATTTCAGTTGCATGCATGGTGTGATATACCATGACGTTAAAGCCTCCAAAAAGTCTTCTGGTGGCCTTAAATATTCAAAGTCTGGTTGTCTGTCTCCTCTTTTAGAAAACCATGTACAACTGGTCTTGGAGGATTGCCTTGGTTGCATGGTTATGGCGAAGATGCCAGGAATGTAGCCAAATAGGTCTTCCGAAGTTAATTATTGCTTTCAACATTTCAAGCATTTCTGATAATCAGTGCAATGCATGAGTCACAAGTAGCTATACAACATGGCTATGGTACTGCAGACTCAAGCAGCTGAATAATCATCAGATATGTGCATCATCACTTACAGTCTTCCAGCTTCCAGATTTGACATCCAGGATCCATGCATCATTTAGAATGGTCTCATTCTTATTCCATCCCCCAGTGACCAACAGCTGGGGATGCTCCTCTCCATAGTTGAGGCAGCAGGTAGCATGGGCGTATCTCTCCACTGGCCAAGGGGCTTCCACAGGGCTCTCCAGTTTGGTCCACTCCTGGGGAAAGTGACACCATACATTCCGGTATACATACATGATGAGTTCTGTTATGGCTTGCAAGTGATTGTAACCATCATGTTCAGATTCACAAGCTAAAACTAAAATCAAAGGGAAATTTCATTTCAACGAGCCATTTGCTATCTGAGTTTCAGGTGAGTGAACATATCACATGCATGGACAGTTAATTCTGTGAACAGATTGGTTAAGAGTCCAAAACACATTACAGCAATCACCTGGCCATCCAAACCTGACATTTGCCCATTTGTAAGTTTTCAATAATGCCAAAACAATTTTATTCATCTGCATCACAAATGCCAGACTACTTGCTTATGATGAGGATGGGTAATTGTTCTATAGGCTTGGAGGAAAATGTGATTGCTGTAATGAGTTATGGATTCTTAACCAATTTGTTCACAGAATTTACCGTCAATGTGTGTAATATGTTCACTCAGCTCAAACTTAGATAACAAATGGCTGGTTGAAATGACAATTCGCTTTTTACATATATATATATTCGCCCTCACTACCTAATTCCTTCTATGTGGCATGTATTCTATTGTGTTGTAAATTTATTCTTTACATACCATAGATTCAAAATCAATAAAATAGCAGTCATTGACTTTGCAATATCCCGGATGCAACCCTCCAAAGAGCACTGCCTGGTGATTGTTGATGGCAGTGAAAGAAAAGGCACTAGAGGGAGGAGGTCTAGGACCAGTGTCAGGAGGGGAAAACCACTTGCCTGCAGAAGACAAAGTCACATGATATAGGTATTCATTTGGATGTTGAAAAGGCATACTTGTATAAGTACCCAGTTCAGCATCTAGTGCCAGGTTGTTAGATAACAACCATGCAGGTTTGTAAGTACACAGCTATCAGCTCATGAAACAAATAATGGTAGCAGTGGCTCCTTTACCCTGCACCATGCACATTTCCCCATCAACAGTGTTTCAGTTTGTGGCCATAAAGTCATGGGAATGACTACTTTGTCGCCCAGCATGACTCTGTTCACCCACTGGAAAGCACTACAGGTAAATAGCTATGAACTGTAAGTATACACATCATCTAACGTGCTGGTGAATGGTTAATAGAACAGTTCCACAGCACATCTTGGGATAGTTGACTACCTAGCGAAACACTTCATAGCCACATCCAAGGCAAAACGTGAAATCACTACAGAGTTTATGTGAAGGGTAACTGCATTAATTTACGTTGGATTCCGTATACAAAGATGCATTCTTCTATACAGAATCAAGAAAACAGACACCAATTAAACTACATACTTTTTGCAATGTCAAACACATGGAGCTCATTGCTCCATCCATTCCCATGAGCAACAATGGAGTAAGTATCTTCAGTAAACGTTGCTCCAAGACCTGTAGGAATCCCATAGCCACCAAATCTGGGAATGCCATAGCCACCAAATATGGCCAGCTTGTCTTGAAGAAAGGGGACCATGCCACACCCCCATTTTCGCATTGGACCGTCAGCCTGGTTCAGAGGATGCAGTTCCCTCCACTCCAGTGTAGTGGGATCTAGTCTATGAAGAGAGTTGTAGAAAGACTTGCCATCAATTGAATCCTTTCCACCAAACCAGTATAATGAGTCCAACAGAGATGCATATCCTCTGCCATACAGTCCGGGCGGTGGCACTCCTGCTGTGGTATGCTTCTCCCATGTTTCCAGGTAAGGATCAAAGATCTCAATAGCTGATGGTAGCTTTCTTCCGCTATACTCCGAAACGTTTTGAGCATGGCCACCCCAGAGGAAGCACCTTCCTGCAACTGCAGCAGCACAGTGGGAAAATCTTGGAGATGGTTCATACAATTTGGTTTGACCAAACAGATTGGAGGCCATTCTAGATGGTGGAGGAAATATTTATCAGTTTGTGACTCTACTTTGATGACTGGGAACAGGTTCTGCAACTTAAATGTGTCATCCCATTCTACACCACTACTGCATATGCACCAAAACTATGTGCAAAGCTACAGAATATTGAATTGTTAGGTCAGTCCTATTACAAGAGAGACCGCACCAATGTCTGTTAAGTGGGCATGGCTAGCTTTTGTACTCTGCTTTAAGCATAGATAGTAGCAACTCATAGCACACGTTACCAGATCTCCCAGGCAACATGATCAAAGACTGGACTAGCTATACTAAATTAGGGTGGATTATGCTTCTAAAGAATGGATAGTAAAAAAAATTGAGTTTGCAATTCTACTTGTGAGTCTCAGGTCTGAGCGTGCTGCTACATAGTCTTAGATATCCACCCCACCATTGCTTGCTTTCAGTCAGACACATGCAGTGGGAATGAAATTTAAAGAGTACATAATATGCAGAAGTTTGATAGTATAGCCAGTCAGATAGAAGACTCAGTAGATAACATTAATGCTGTACATCACTTGTTATCAGTTCTACTGTCTATCACAAATTCTTAGCTTCACTGTAAAAACAAAATTGTGGTTTTAGCTAATTATTTGGTTACTACAATTGCGTGACTGTCCTTCCTACACTAATTCAAAGAATGTAGTGCTTGTAAAACATTTTGTGGGAGGCTAGTAATGTTTATTCAAGTATCAGCTCCCACTGCATGAATTCTTTTCCAGCACTGGATTTATTAAATTTGCATAGTAAGGATAGTCATGCAACTGTATATCACTGTAAAAACATTTGGGTTATTTCAACCATATTTCAGTTATCTCAGTTGCATGTGTATGGTGTACACATCATGAAGTTCAAGGAATGCTTCCAAACAGGTCTTCTGAAGACCTTGAAATGAAAATGTTGAGAAGCTTCTTCTTTAATTAAAGCAGTCTTGTTTTTAGAACACCTATATCAATTAGCATTTCTGGAAAGGGCTCGGTTACATAGTTTTGGTAGAAGTGCCAGTAATGCAGCCAGATAGGACTTCTAATAGAAGAAACTAATTTAACTAATAAAGAAGCTCTTGAATGGAATTTCAACAAAACTATTTTAGAAGCATTGCTTGGAGTTCTGATAATGATACCACTCTGGTGCAACTGAGATAACCTAAAATATGGTTAAAGTAACCTAATTTTTTTTACAGTGATATATAGTAACCAAATACTTAGCTAAAATAACAACTTTGTTTTTGCAGTGTTTATATATGCGGCAGACTTCAGCAATTGTCTTGCTCGCATCTTAAATGGTATAGCATGTACTGTATACAACTAACTGCTGATCACTGGGAACCCAAGATTAGGTTACCTCAGTTGCATGGTTTTAGCTGATATCACCACCCACTTTAATTTACTTTGGGGCTACATCCTTTGTTCCAATAGGACTACAGTACATTGAATATTTCTAGAGTTCATCCAATACTATGTAATAGCCAGGGTTCCACCCCTTTTCTGGCACAAACATGCATTACAAGATGAGTTTCATTAACGACCTAATTCACGTCTTACTGGAACCTTGAGTGGACAAAGAATAAACCATGGAAAAAGGAGATGGGCCACCATGTAGACCTATAGACGGACCCAAACTGCAACTGATACAACTTGTCTTGGACTCAATTTTTTTTACACTTAGTCAGTAATTTAATTGCTGAGAAAGAAGAGAGGCAAATATTCGTGCAGTGTGTGGTGCATTGCACATAAAAACGTGCATGTGCAGGTGAGTGAACAAACAGATCAGGAAAAGGCAGTACAGTATTTTCATCACGCATCTCTCACTGGACTCCCTTTGTTCCTTGACAATGTGGCCGTTGTTTGACATGCTTCACTCACTTGCAACTGAAACAATATGCACATGTCAAACTATAACTGGTGACAAATTACTTTTCACATGCCAAATGGCTGCATGAAAAAAAGATTGGGTGTTTAACCACTGAGTGCTTATCCTGGTTGTAGACATGTTGACAGATGTTTAGTGGTTACTATATCATGGTTGTTATTGCATGCTCTTTGATGCAAGCAGGTATCCCCCTTCACAGGTGTTCAGTGGTTACTAACTGCATAATCTTGGTTGTAAGATGGCTGTGTTATGCAATTAGCAAAATATACAATACATAACCATTGTTCAGCTTGTCTACAACCAGGGTAACCACTCAACAACCAATTTGTATGATATCTCACGTAAAACCAGTTATATGTGTGCATACATGTGCTATAGTCATAGTTACATTAGTAGCATTTGCAGTTTTCTCACAGTTTTCACAAATAACTCTTCATGAAATTTTATTCGAACAACTCTTGTACTTCAACTAAAATGTCAGATGCCAAGGAATTCAGAAAAGTCATCAGATGTTTACGTATTTCTCACCCTAGCCTCAAATTTTCTGGATAGAGGCATTTTTGACAGCTGTTAGTATAAATGGTAATACAATGATCATTGAAATTTTAATGGTACCCAATGACTAATTAGGTCCTTGAGCAATAAATGCGCAAACAATGTGGCATGCAGTGCAAATGCTTGAGCAATGTACACTTCATTACAACAACCTTAGAATTTTTTCAGACTATCTGTTCTCTTCTGCAAGCACACACAAGTCACACAAGCGACATGCACAGGCAGGAGGGAACATACATGCACTGTATAAATATAGTAGCCTATATTCTGGTAAAGGGCACTCTGATATAAAATGTTTGCATTATGTACATGTACTTGTAAAATCACTTCCTGTAGCCTAGCCATGCATGCATAGTCCTAAGCTAGCCACCCCGCCATGGATAAAGGTGCACCCCAGGCTGTTTCCTCTTGTGGCCTCTTGGTGCAGTATTATTTGCAAACCTTCCACAGAAAGAATACGAGTATGTAGTAAACTCCCTTTTTGGAATATTACACATCATACTATGGAGTGGATTACAAACCCCCCTGTATCATGGGATAGGTAGACTGGCACTGTGGCAGTTGTGATACTGTGATACTAAACTGGCAGTGTGTGCTCTCATTTCATAGTCACAAGGAACAGAGATGTCATGTTAATGCAGTTCCTTATTTGGAAATTTAACCAGTGTTGTGATTGCCTTTTTTTATTAGTTCACAGCATGCCCTGCCTATGACATTCAATTAACCCTTTACCAACCAATGACGCCATATGGCGTCGTCAGATTATGGCCGCATGTTATCAGTTGGCGCAATCCGTTTTGAAGATAGGCTCTGCGCTAGCAGAAAGGGTGGGACAGGGGGAGGTGGGTGGGTGCACCGCTCTGGCTGACAGTGCATGGCGGCGGTTGCAGCTGCCTGTAGAAAAGCCTTGGTCAATGCCGGCTGACAGTGCATGGCGGCGGTTGCAGCTGCCTGTAGAAAAGCCTTGGTCAATGCCGGGTGGGCCATTTGTCTGCTTTCTTGCACAAACGGGCGTAGAAAACGCTCCTTTCACCTTGTAGGGACTCCATTTCTGGCATTTTAGGCAGCTTTTAGTCTGGAGGAGCGTTCTCTGGTTGGAAGGCCCTGACTATTGAACGCTCGCTAATGAGTGGGTGTGTCCAAGGTCATGAACCTACAGAGAATGTGTCAATAAAGCTTTGAGTCAAGTTTCCAGTGCTAGCTCCAAGCAGAAGTGAAAATACGGACCATGGAAGGTATCCATAGCCTAATAAACACTTCCAGTGAATAGCCTACGGTTGTTAAAGAGTTAAGGCCATGCAAGAAAACATATTTCCAAATAGGGTTAAGGCCATTCCATGCAGTTGTTTACCTGATGGCAAATTATGTAAATTTCACGCCAATCCCAATTTTACACAATTAACTGTATGATGATTTACCCAGCTAAAACTCAGATGACAAAGAACTGTTTCCTTCTTATAGTGGGCCACATATACACACGCCCTTGTGCCATGCATGCATAAACACTTTGATCATGTGAGATATTCATGTAACTTGCATGCATGAGGCTACAATACATATACAGCTACTATAGTGTTACTATGGGAACTGCATACACACTCAGGCTCACAGGCATGATATGTTGTTGTAAGATAAAATTTGGATGAGCCTAGTGCATGCGAAACCTGCAATATAGTTTATGGGCAGTTTAAAAATTTCAGGCAATGCTTTGCACTGGTAGAGTGGTAGACATCTAACATTCTGCATGCATGTTCTTACTGCAATATAAAGTGGTAGCCGTTAGATACTAGAGTGACTTACTCTTACTAAATTCTCAATACAGTGTACTTCTGAATACCTCAAGTTCATTTGCACACATAGCTTAGCTATTACAACAGTCTTTCTGTTTTGCTGCAGCCATCAGTGTACGGCCACAAGACTCCTACGACACATACCTCGAGAAAAATTGCGCAGAAACTTGGACAGCGCACGGAATCACTCACTGGCTAGAGCACTGCACTAGATTGCTGAGTGCACGTGAGCTTGTCCGGGCCCTTGGCTGGCCGCGCCGGCGAGGCTTGGCATTCAAGACAAGCCACACCTCTTCACAAACGAAGAGGTGTGACTAGGCAGTAAAGTACCGCGAACGTGCTTGTCTCAGTCAGCCAGACCGACCGTTGGTCAGATCATCTGTATTCGTTACCATCTTTACCGAGGAGCCTGCAGATCACAATGTCGTCGAAACCAGACTATCAAGGTATGATAATTTCGGAAGCCAGACTTTCACGGCAACGTGTGAGATAATGGCTTCGCGAGACAAGTAGCTACTAAAAACTTGGTTTGACAGGCGGATAATATATTTGCATGACTGTGTACTGCGCGTTTGCATGTGTGTCATAATTTGTGTGTGTGTGTGCAGTATCCTTACTGCATACCGTATTACTAGTGCATTGAAACCGTGCCACACCAACTGTGGAGACCCCAGAGAAGCAGGACATATTTGTGAATGTCTTTATGAATAGTTGAAGGACTGCAGGTAGGTGTGAGGACATGGTACACCGATCTGACTGTCTTTGTGCTGGTTTCAGTGTGACTTTAAAATGACTTTCATAGGCACAGAACTTGTATCTATTGTTAGTGGTTGGCTGCCATTACATCTCAATGGTTATCGTTAGCAGCCATCAAGCATGCCTCTATCTAGGAACTTGGATGAGAAAAAAAAGAGGAAACTTAGTATATACCTTATTTGGTAAGGTTAAATGCTTGGCATACATACATGTAGCTGTAAAGGACTTCCCATAGCCTAGCCTCATTTCCAGGCTATCCCACCAGGGACAAAAGTCTCCTCTGCATTATACCATAGCTTGTTTCCACCTCTACTTGTGGACATGTGTCATGTTTCTCCAAGTGATCAAAACCATAGCCTGAGAGCAAGTCAGAGATGGGGAGATAATAGGATGGGCAGAATCACACAGAACGATCCTCTTGGGGCAGTGTTGTTTTGTCAACATTCCACAGAAAGGATGTGTATGAATCCAATATCTCAGTACATGTACACACATTTGTACTGACATATATAGCCCCCATATTATAGTGGGACAGGTAAGATGACACTAGCTATGGCAGCTGTGATACTAAACTGGCAGTATGTGCTGTCTTTGTACATCTTGTGGTCACAAGGGACAGATACCTTGAGTTCATGCACCTCCTTATTTGGTTATGCTGGCCTTTGTAGTAAAACCAGACCTCTAATTTCATATTATATTATACATGTAGTTTCAATAGCCTCTTTTCTCATGCCCCTACCTAGTGTTTTATTGCTTGTGGTAGTGGCCGGTCAACGACACTAGATACCTGAGCTTTATAGCATGCCCAAATGTGTCTTTCTGTATAGCTTTGCTGGGCATGCCCACCTCCCTTTTTCCTCTTGGCCCTCCTCCCTTTTCACTTTGGTATTCCACTCCTGTCTCCCTACAGGTGGCAAGGCCTATGGCCGATTGAAATCTGAACAAGAGCAGCAACTGGACGAGATAAACCAGGTTCGTAAAGTTTCTGTGTGGCACAGAGCGTGCCTGGCAATTTCATTGTTCATGGAAACTCATCACTCGTCCCAATTACCTTGTAAACTTCTGTGATCACATTATTCATATGTATATACAGCTGTTTTTACATGTCCTTACAATAGCATCTGGATACCAAGTGTGTATAGTGGTAGGTGGGTGGATGACACATTGACAGATGTATAGAATAGCTACCACCCACTTCTTCTGTATTGCATTGTTGGGTGAGTGTGTGTGGGCGAGGGGACAACCCTTTATTTTCCTGTGACTAATTAAATATGTGACTAGCACTTTCTGATAGATGACCAGCAAATGAACTACACTGTGCATGCAGTCCGAAATGCTGTATAGCCACACTCTGCTGTTTATCTTGGCACAAGATAAGTAACACAGGAAACAGACTGAGCCAACTAGACCAGGAGAAAGGCCAATCTCCCAGTTGGTGATGCTAACCATTACAATACAAGTAAGCATTCAAACTGCATTAGGCTGTTAGCAGTTTAATGCAGTTAGGAGAACTGGTTGAACAGACCGACATGAACTCACCAAGTAGCTGGTACCATGGTTGCTCTAATACTCTGCTGCCATGTGTAGTTGTTGAGTATTTAGTTTATTTCACAATTATCAGCAACAGAGGCTGGTAGGTGAGACTCGGAATTCATTTCATGCCAAAGTACATGTAAACATGATTGCTGCCAAGATGTATTACATTTGTAGACAAGCATTTCTGGATATTTTGTGGCTTGATCGTAGTGGTGACCTATTTGGCAGATGTCCCTCCTTTAATTGTGTTTGGATATTCTAGCCCCACTGTTTTGTATCATTGTGTGTATTCAGGAACAGAATTCATGTGGCTGACATCACATAGGATGTTGGTTTAATAGATGAATGTCTAGCCAAAATGTCAACGGTTATGTTTATTGTTGTGGAGTTGTTTGTTCATATGAAAAGCTAGGCCAAAACCGGGAGACGTATGTTACATTACAATCTCTAGATTTAAATGAAATATGATTGTATGACTGTGAAATGCTACCTCCCCCATTCGAAATCCTTAATGCAACAAAGCTTTGTCAGCACTGCTACTTGATTGGTTGAGCAAGACTGGTCTGCTTTTGTTACCGGCACTCATACATATACTGGTAGCATCCAGGAACACAGTCTAAGAGATTTCTCCTCCCATATGACATACCTGGGTCTGTCAGTAGTGAGTGCGTCACTACTAACTTTGGAGTTCTTGATGGTGCCACACTTCTTAACGCCCATGTTGTCATTCACCCATACTTAGCAAGAGGTGGTCACTCCCTAAGAACTGTACCTATAAGTTTGCATCTGGGCTTGGTGACCCTGCATGCCAAGGAAACAAGGATATAGCAAAAAAGTGTGACCCCAGTTGCGAACGCAAGTGTGGTACTTATGGAAGAGACCACTCCTTATTTAGGTCTTTCCTTTTGTTGGGTATATGGTCACCAACAACCATTGAGAACATATGCATGGCATTGGCTACTTGGTAGATTAGTGCTGTTCATCAAGAAGCTTTTATCACTGCTGCAGAGTTTCCTGTCCAGTGGGGATTGGGACGATGTTGAAGATTTGGAGGAGAAACTGACATCCTATAAGAGTGAGTGCAAACTTTCTTAGTGACACTTAGGAAATTGATCTAAATCATACATTATTGAGTGTTACTTTCACTAAATCATACTATATACACAGCTACTCACATAGGGAAGCTGCATGTAGCCATGTAATGTAAGTGTAGTAATCCTCTACCAATGCCTCTCTCTTTCTCACAGGACAGTTCATGGAGTTTGATGAAAATAACTCGGGTGACATCGGTGAGTAGACTTTGTACAACTCCTATATTCAGTCAATTAGTATGAGAACTATAGCCATTTGATTGTGACAACACCCACTGAGAGAATCAGAGTATTATTGTATTTGGCTGTATTTTATAGACATAATGGAGTTGAAGAGAATGATGGAGAAACTGGGCCAGGCTAAGACCCACCTGGAGCTCAAGAAGATGATTGCAGAAGTGGATAAAACCAACTCAGGTAAGAGAACAACTGTGACCACTTTGTGTCTTCATGAGCAAATAATCTGGGCAATCTTTGAATGCACAAAACAGACCAAGTGTATACAGAGTGGATCCATTGTTGCGTTGCCTGAAGTTTTGTGCGTTCAAAGATTGCCCAGATTACTCGCTCATAGATATCTACTGCTAATATACTCGTATAATCTTCAGCCCAAGAGAAGCCTCGACTGCAAAAAGACACTCGAGACCTTCATTCACAGTTATGATCTCTAGTGAAAAGTGCCTAGTTTATACATAGCATACATAGCCTCATATGTTTGACACCAGAGTACGAAAGGACTTATTGTACATGGTCACCTAAAGTTGCAAACATACTACGTCTTTGTAGCTAGTATGACACATATCTAGACGCTCGAGTTGCTAGTCACTAACAAATATTGATTTGTTCCAAGTGTTCCCTTATTTTTTCATTTGAAGTCAGCAGGCCATATTAGTAACATTAGCCTCTCCAATTCTATCACTTACAGTATGTAAAACTGTAAGGGTCACTACTGTGAGATAATGTGTAAACATTCTGTGTGCTCCATTGCAGGTACTATTCACTACAATGAATTCTTAGACATGATGCTTGGCAAGAAGTCCACCGTCTTAAAACTGTAAGTTTGTTCTTGGTTCTTGGAATATTCAGCTACCTGTGAGAAATCCCGGATATGTAGTTGATAGAACTCACTTGCTGATCTATATTGTAGCCCACTTACCCTTACAACTGTCTGTCTGTCTGTCTGTGATGCAGGATTTTGATGTTTGAGGAGAAGAAGAAGGAGAAGGAGAGGCCAACAGGGCCCCCTCCCAAGAAATCCCTCAGTGACTTGCCTTGAAAGTTACTTTGTGTATACTATACAGATGTAGGTTGGCTAAGCACAGCATTCTCTTAATTTTGGAGACAGTTTTTATTTTCAGTAGTTTTGTGTGCAACTAAGGGTCAGGGTCAGGATCACTTCAGGTAATTAGATATCTGCAATCTGTTATGTACCAAAGTAACAATTTTTGTGAAGACACATGACTCATGGAATGGCTATTATTGTGGCAGCCACCGACAGAAGTACAGTTGAAGTCTCCCAGCTACAAGTGATCACTTAATCTCATGCCCAGCCATCCACGCGCTCCATAGATTGCTTGGCACAAGACTACAGATCAATTAATAGAGTACTTGCAATTAGAGTAATAATTACAGAGGAATGCATGAGTAGATGAGCTCACTCGTTAGAAATGTACATGTTGTTCATGAAAACACAGTGATATAGTTAAAGTGAGGGAATAGCTCACTTCCACCAAAAACTAACAGAAAAGCTGATATCCAGTGAGCGAATGTAGTGCCAGCATTGAGGTGGGATGTAGAGCATCTGTCCAGGGTGGAGAATGTACTCCATACAGGTGGCACGAGAGAAGAGGGGAAACTTGAGCAGGTCAGGATTCTCCACATCAACCTGTGGAGCAGAGGCAAGGCAGGTACAGGTACATAAAACAGGCCTCGTACCCTGGCTCAAAGAGGAAGTAGGAAGTGAGCCAAGCGGGGAACAAGACTATCCTAAAATTATTATATGACAGATCATGTAAAGAAATGATCAAGGATATCACATCACACAGTAATATGTAGTAGTGAGACATTGTGACATTGTGTAGTAGTGAAATATAGTGACAGTGAGACACAGTGACGTAGACATAGTAATATGGTAGTGAAATCTAGTGACACACATACATTGTGTAGTGGTGAGACACAGTGACATAGACACAGTAACATGGTAGTGAAATATAGTGACACACATACATTGTGTAGTGGTGAGACACAGTGACGTAGACATAGTAACATGGTAGTGAAATATAGTGACACACATACATTGTGTAGTGGTGAGACACAGTGACGTAGACATAGTAACATGGTAGTGAAATATAGTGACACACATACATTGTGTAGTGGTGAGACACAGTGACGTAGACATAGTAACATGGTAGTGAAATATAGTGACACACATACATTGTGTAGTGGTGAGACACAGTGACGTAGACATAGTGAAATATAGTGACACACATACATTGTGTAGTGGTGAGACACAGTGACGTAGACATAGTGAAATATAGTGACACACATACATTGTCTAGTGGTGAGACACAGTGACATAGACATAGTAACATGGTAGTGAAATATAGTGACACACATACATTGTCTAGTGGTGAGACACAGTGACGTAGACACAGTAACATGGTAGTGAAATATAGTGACACACATACATTGTGTAGTGGTGAGACACAGTGACGTAGACATAGTAACATGGTAGTGAAATATAGTGACACACATACATTGTGTAGTGGTGAGACACAGTGACGTAGACATAGTGAAATATAGTGACACACATACATTGTGTAGTGGTGAGACACAGTGATATGAGTGACACAAGGCACAATGACAGAGACATGTATTGGTACCTAGCTAGTCTTGTTCCAAGGCTCCTCTACTCCTGCCATGTAGCGTGATCGATACTGGTAATGAGTAACAACCACAAACAGCAGTACTACACTCCAAAAATGTTATGTACAGCAAAAACAAACCTGGCTTGTGTTAGTCAAAAGTCCCTCATGAGGGTAGAGATACTGAGACTGCTCCTTACTGTACAACCTCACATACTTCCTTCCAACTACCTGCATAGTAGCAATGACATACTTGTATAGACACAGTGACATACACTGCGGAGTAGTAACACATAGTAATAGGTACGTTGTAGTGAGACATTGTGATACTGTGTAGTAGTGAGACACAGTGACGTAGATTGTACTTAGCCTCGTTCCCAGGTTCTCCCCGCTAAGAAGGGGGAGAGCCTGGTACATTTTATCATGTGCACGACATCAAGGGTAGACATGAGGCACGTACGGAATCCTGCCCACATAGTTCGGAGCTTGTGATCAAGGCATAGATAACAGGGGAGGGTATATTATCTATGATCAAGGCAAGTACACACGTAGCTATGAAGGCACAAAACCTGATGGTTCTTAGAGTGTCAGACACGACACCTGACGGGCTGAATGACAAGAAATTTCGTGATTTGTTGTGTGTTGTAAGCTATAGCGTCGTTACTGTCGAGTTGTCGCCACTGACTCAAGAAATCGACTAGTTCTACGTGGACAACTATATAGCACTGATTGCAAAGACGAAGGTAACACACTAAAGCCACATTTACCCGAAAAGAAGACTGTAGTAGTCTTGAAAACGCTTGTGCTTGAACGTGCGTGGGCGTCTAGCTTAGTCAACCCCGGCGTAATTAAGTTGTGTCAACCCTTGACGTCACGCATGTGACAAAATGTACCAGGCTCCCTCCTTAGTGGGGAGAGCCTGGGAACGAGGCTAGATTGTACTCAGACATAGTAACATAGCAGTGAAATACATGCACATTGTGTAGTGGTGAGACACAGTGATATGAGTGACACAAGGCACAATGACAGAGATATGCATTAGTACCCAGGGCCGCCAAGAGAGCAGAGGGGCCCTGGGGAAAAGGTTTCATGCACGAAGCGCCCAAAAATTTTCCAACTAATTAATTTTCATTGTAGGCGTGGTCAATTAACTAACGGTGTTGGTTCCGCGTGTTTACACGCGCATCAAAGTATTTGTCTACTCTAACCATGAAAGTGTTACTGATTATTCTACCCAAGCGTTCACTCATTGAGTCCAGACAATGCAATGGAAAGCGAAAGAAAAAGAAACAAGTGTGAAGATGCAGCCCAGAAAGGTAAAAATAAACGCCTCATGGGGCCCCTTTCTAGAAAAAAGGCTCTTCTACTCCCCCAAGAGCCCAGGAACGAGGCTAACTGGTACCTAGATGATTTACAAGTCAGTACTGGCTCTAATAAACTTTAGCTGGGTTATAGCTCCACCTGTGCAAGGAGATTGTGTTCTGGGTCATTGTGCAGTGGAGATACGGTACCTCTGGGTCCAAACCAGGCATTGATCCTCACTGCAGGATCTTCTTCAGTAGAGGCGCTACTGTTACAACTGTTTGGACTTTCTTTACCACTGTCTGCTGTTCTCATGCAACAGTAGTCTGGTATGCTGATATCCTCCTGCAGCTCTGGGATCTGTGTGTGTGCATGTGTGTGTGTGTGTGTGCATGCGTGTGTATGTGTGTGTGTGTGTGTGTGTGTGTGTGTGTGTGTGTGTGTGTGTGTGTGTGTGTGTGTGTGTGTGTGTGTGTGTGTGTGTGTGTGCACGTGTGCGTGCATGCGTGTGTGTGAGTGGGTGCATGTGTGCATGCGTGTACATGTGTGCACATGCGTGTTGGTGTGTGGGAGAGTATGTATGTGCATGTGTGTGCATGGCAGGAGGGAATGTACAGGCACTATGGTAAACCTAATATTCTGAAATACCTGGTCAAACAGTTGATGCTGTGCTAGATATCCTCTGGGACCGTCCATATCCTGTGCAAACAAAAAGGCACACCATAAATTTTAGAACACTATTTACTACTAATAGCAGCTAGAGTGAATGCAGGCATCGTTCGAAAGCCTGTAAGACTTGGAATGAGGTCACTCCTTATATATACATACCTGGTGGCTGACATACTTGTCGATGAACTCTGAAATGGTCATAAGTTTCTGTGACCACTCTTCATCAGTGTATCGGGATCCCAGCTCCACTGGAACAGTACGGGGACCTGCCACCTGCTTGAGGTATCCCAGACTACCAGAAACATCAAAATTCAAACCTTAATCTCTTGCTATTAGGAGCAATTTTCTAGCCTCACCTCCACTTTCTGGCTGAATAGGCAGGCCAGTGGTCCATGGCACCGGTGATGACAGTTGGAGTGGAGGTTTCCATGTAGTGCTGATGGAATGCCTCTAGAGAAGGGCACAGCACCACAGGCACTCTGTTCGCAGGGTCAATCAGTGGGATGTGGAGGCCTGGAGAAGAAGGATAATTGTCTGCAGTTTGCTTTGATTCCTCCATCTTCATTTTTTTAACTCCACGGTCATGGCTGAACCCTGGATCAGTACTGTCTTGTTTCGTGGAACACATCTGTTGAACTGGACTTCCATTGGCAGTGTCAGCAAACTGTTTATAGTTTTTAAAGACTACTTTCTTAGCCTTCGAACTTGTCTTTAAATTTGAGTCTGTTTGTATGTCTGCACTATCAGTCTCAGTCAAAATCTTGTGTTCAGTCTTACGAATTTCAGCTGTGAGTGCAGTGGCAAAAGATGGCAGTGCATTATCTAACACAGGCGCTCCCATCATTATCCCTTTGTCTAACTCCATTAATGCCTCTCTGAATTGTCTCCTCTTTGAAAGGTTAGCAGCTTTCAGTAACACTGCAATAGAGTATGTCTCTCTCCATCCCATGTTCACATCTTTCCAGTTACCAGAGTGGAGCCGTTCCCAAGTGAAGTCCATTGCTACTTGGGTCCACTTGAGAGATGCATCACAGCTGTTGCTACACAGTAGCTGGCTGGCATTCCTAATGGCCACACAGATGGCAGGAAAGGAGGGGTGAGCTAGATGCTCCCCAATATTCTCCAGTAAGTTATCCAATGCACTGGTCCCAGAGATCCTTGCAGTGAAGGTTTCGAGCCAGGAGTCTACAACATCCATTTCTTCAGATGACATACAGTATACGATAAACTCAGAGTGATAGTTTCTCGGTTGGCTCCTGGGTGACTGAAAAGAGGGTTCTGTTAGGCAATGTTTCACCTATATGCTTTTAATCATCATCCTAGAAAGTGCATAAAACATCACCCCAACGACTGGGAGAAGACACCAGGGCTGGATGATGACATGCTGAATACTGTGTACAAGGAACAACTGACACACAGTGCCAGGTGCTGGTTCCTGAGGCTATAGTACAAAAGGTCATGGGCCAGGAGGCAATGGGAAATACTGGTGAAGGAGACTCTGCATATCCAGATATAGTGCTTCAACTGGATGGAGGACTATACGTTCTAGGTTGCTGAACCACAGAGACAGAAAAGCTGGAACAATCCTCGCTAACCCTTGATGTGCATTGTTTGGAACAGGGCATTGGAATTGAAATGCTGGAGTTGGAATTATTCTGGAATATTGCACTTAGACAAGTAAATGTGAATTGAATGATTCAATGCTACATCCTCAATTCCAATGCCCTGGTTTGGAATGATGTTTTTATACTTGCTTCACTTCACCCCAAGGACAACTGAAGCATTCAGTCAAAACATTGGCTAAATTTTTCTCCCCAACTGTAATTAAGTTGGTAACAGCAAGCTTCTGATAAGACTTGTTCTTAGTACACAATGTGAAAGTCTGTCTTGATTAAGGGAAGGTGTTTTCACTGCAGAAGGTGAATAGTTAGACTTAGTCAAGTACATATTTGGATTTTGGTGTGCCGTTTCAGAAGGGTTCTACTGTACTAGGGATACTTAGACATTAGATATTGACAGAGGCTGGCTACAATGCAAGAATCAAGTCATTAAATTTCCTATTCCAATGAATGCAGCTGGTTACAGACAGTTCATTGACATAGTTGGAACTGGATGCAGTTCATTTGAGCCTTGGCACAAACACGCTGCATACAGCTATATATTTATAGCAATGAGTTACTACATCTTGTGCAACATTATCATCTTGGTATAGTACCATCGAGCAAATTCATTGTCCTACAACCAAAATACTTAATATATACAAAAATGAATGCATAATGTGACAAACAATATGGCAAGCAAGATCATCTAACTGCAACATAACAAAATATGGCTACTTATAATGTACGTAAGTGAGAAATTCCACAACTGTTATATAACTCATAAAAATAGCCTTGTTCCCGTTTTTGGTCCTCAGTTTGCGTTCAGCATAATACATGGAAAGCTGAAGGAGGGGCAAAAAATGGGGAAGGCCTGGGAACACTTATCACGTGAATGATGTCAGATGGACACGAGGTGGATGTAGGGGGGGAGGGGTCCACATTCAAATAATGTACTAGACTTCATTATCGAGTGCTCCGTTGCTAGGGAAGACCCCAGATGTTCACACAAGATCAATAGTACTCTGCTTGACCGGTAAGAAACTCGCTCTCAGGTTTATAGCGCACATAATTGTAGTTGGGCACTGGCCGCCCCTACATCCACCTCGCGTCCATCTTACGTCATTCATGTGATAAGTGTTCCCAGGCCTTCCCCGTTTTTTGCCGCTGTTCCCCTTTCATGTATTGGTATACTGAACACATACCGAAGAACAAAAACAGAAGAGGCCTGGGAACTAGGTTACATAAAAATAGCTACAGAGAAAAATGTTCTTTCTAGTAATAATTTATATGATGCTTCAGGCAGGAGGTAGACGATAAGGACATTTTACTTTCTTAACAATGATTCCAGCTTGTTTCATTCGTTCAATATTTTTGTGGTTGTTAGATTTTTTCACCTTACGCCACTTAGTGGTAAAAACAACAATCATTGGGGGTGGAGAATTTTTGAAAACGCATTTGAAACCACTGTAATAGTTCAGAATCTTATTTGTGCAACTGGAGCATGGAAGAAACCAGGAATATAGAATGATACATGTTTTATCCCTACTTTGATGGACAGTAGTTCGACTTACCATCCTACCATAATCACGCCATAGATCATGTGCCTGATTTAAGATAATCATTTCACAGTGCTGCTTTTTATGTGGCCTGGCAACAATGTAATTGACCCGATCATCATATGGAGGAAAGTGTGGGTATTTGTTGTTCACAAGAGGGGTACCATGCTGCGGATCACAAGGATGAAACTCTATATCACCCATTGTCTTCATTAACAAATTGCTTTCTGCTGTGATTAAGAGGACTGCAAACTGACATCCTTCCTGACGCTGCCTATGAAACACACTTATGACTTTGTGAACAATAAACTTGTCAAACTCAGTCAACAGTGTCTTGTCATCTACTTGTTTCTCCTTCACACGAGGGCATGGGATCCATGCTACCATCTCTTCATCTTTGACAATGAAGAAGTCAAACAGTCTTTTGTTATGTTCCTTCCCCACATGGGGGCATGGCAAATAGGCTAGTTTATATCCCTCCCTGCTGCGCTCAGGCTGCATGTGAGAAGCCATATTCTGGAGTCGGATTTTCCTGCTTCGATGATGCAGTGTCATCACTATGATTACGACTATCACCACTAGTAGTAGTAAAGCCAAGATGAACAAATGTAGTTCCATTGTACCTAGCATAAATGAAGTCACTGATACTAATTTAAAATTGACAAGCCGTTAACGATAGTACGTTAGCATCCGTATGTTACACGATAATTTATACCAGCCCTAACCCAACTGTAACCCCACCCTAACCCGTATAAATCACTGTATAGCATACGGATGCTAATCTACTGTCGTCAATGGAATACCAAATTGTGGTTTCTGATATCCATGAACAATCAAATCTCTCCGTTACAAAGGCAGGAGTAGGTACAGAGTCACCCAATGCATGTCTAGATAATCAGTGGTATATATATGAACTAGGTACTCAAAAAGGCATCCAAACCCTTTCACCGCAAACTGGCCAGTCTTCCAAAGAGAGAGGTAATTACACTTACCTGGGAAGCAACAGGTGGGGATTGAACCTGATGACAGTCAACTGAATCCACTTGGTCACATAAACAATTCAATTATTGAGGCAACTAGCTATCTACTTACCAAATAACAGGGTAGTTGGCTACACCCTAGCTTATTATTTCTCAAGTTGTGACTCTAGCAATATATATAGCTATGACAGTAAACATCCACCAAATATTTGTAATAAATTTCCGTTCCCAGGCTTCCCTGCAATAAGGAAGGGGAGCCTGGGAACGAGGTTAAGTTACCACCGTATGTCGTATCCTAGCCTCGTTCCCAGGCCGTTCCCGCCTCCAGTTTTTGATAGCTTGCAGTATGTATCCCGCCTCACAATACATGCATGTTAGTCTCGCAAGCCAGACTCTTTCCGTCCCGCAGCGCCGATCGCTTTCAGGTTTGCCGATACTGAAAGCGATCGGTGCTGTGGAACGGAAAGGGTCTGGGTTGCGAGACTACATGCATGATGAGTAGTCTCGCGGGCCAGACTCTCACGCGGGGGGAGTCTGGCCCGCGAGACTACATGATGAGCCCTATCTGTACCTTGGCTAACTAGTCTCATAGGTCCAACTTGGATTGGCTGCGTTTTTTACAAGCCCTCCATGCTGTCCCTCATGGGGCCCCGGGGCCTGGGTACGAATCTCGTTATGTACAGATTTGCTCATGAGAAAAAAATTACGGGTTTACCCCAAATTTAGATTTTAACCCTCTCCCTACGAGATTTAACTTCACCGAATTTCTGCCTACAAGCATGCATTCAGAGAGTATGCAGCACATCAAGGGAGGAGAGAACAAGTAAGCATGGTATCGTATAGTATTAAAACTAGTCAGTATTGAATATCAGAGAAGGGATGCATTTCTGGCAGCTGTGTAGCTAGGGGGAAACAGACAGACATTTCAGATCAGCCCTCATAGCATATGGAGGCCTAAGTTTTGTGTTCTCGTGGGCAGCAAAAAAGCTTGAATTATATTTTCTATTTCTATTCATGATCCTTGACTAATCAACACTCTTGTGTTTGGTGCATAATTAGCAAACCTGCTGTGCAATGCTGTGGTGTGTGTCCGAGTATAATATTTTTATGAACATGATGGAGTGGACAAAATAAGAGTTGACTCTACATGGCAGCATGTGCACATGCAGATGTTTTGTAGGTGTGCATGCTAGCTGCCATGTTCAATGATGGAACATACAAAGAATCCAAAGGAGCAAGTTGAACACTTACCTCATAAGTGCCAGGAAGATAGTTTGAGGGAGTGGTATAAAGGGGGTAGTGTAGCCACACACTACAAGCTCTGGGCAGGTAAGGCAAAGTGGTTACTGAAAAATACAATCATGCATTCATCGAACATCATTACTTAGCATACTTGTATGCTAAACATACGTATGTTACTTCAAGTTGAATTTTTTGTCAACTCCATGCATGTACTACTATGACATCAATTTAACAAACGAATATCAGTCAAATGCAAGCTTTATAGATGGAGATGATAGTACAGAATTATGGATGGATGCCTAACACTTGAAGTAAAGGTGTAAATGTACACCCAGCCTCTCTTTGATTATACTGTCTTTTCCAGTGCTCAAAGAGAGGAATGCTAGGGGAAGGTTCATCTTTGCGCAGTGTGTCCTGAGTCCTCTAGTACTAGAAAAGAGAATTTTGATTGATATGTAAAATAAGAACACAGCATTAACGGTTGCAATCGAACTAGGTAAGGATTTTAGACATTGCAGAAGGTATGCATAATTTGAATATGTGCATGCATAGTGAGGGTTCAATTTGGAGCTCTAAAGCATGCACAATTTCATAATTTCTGCTAATTCTGCCGCTAGAAATTTGTCACATGCATAGATTACACAATTATAAAGGACTTCGTCAAATTTACAGATAGAGGAACTAATTGATGCTCGGACACTTACGAAACGTTGCACTCTTGTTGCGTGTGCAGAGGTCCAGCAGACATAAGAACTGTAGGATAGGTGGGCTAATGTTTGATAATATATGCTTGAAATTCAACTCCAAACAGTCTTCTACCCGGGATTTAGCAAAAGAAATACATCTTTTCAAGATTCTACTAGCGGACAAGTCTGATAAGTGATAATCATGTATTACATCATGTCGCTAGCCAAATTTGGCAACTGCTGCAGCATGGTATGGGCTCATAGGCAAGGCCAATGGAAGGGCAAGTGTTTTAGTCTTTCCTTTTCAGAGGAGACAGCAAATAAGTTACGCGTTGTTTTACAATGTATTTTCGGACGTGATTTTCTATCCCCGCGTACTACAATAGTTTTGTGTATCGAAAACTATTCCAGCCCCAGCATGGCTTGTTGCTCTGATGATCTGGCACAGTTGCTACTGTGCTTAGACCTTTGAAGTCTGAGGTCCAAAAATATATCAGTCTGAGAATAAATATTTGGCCTCTAGCATAGGAACATGAACACATTGAACTGACATAAAATAGCTTCATTTTTAAGCCTGATTTCAACACACAGCGTCGACAATTTCAACAATGTTTGACCCTTGGTGCATAGTTAGCTTGCAGTGTACAGCAACGTAGTGCACAAATGCACACCACAGCATTGCACAGCAGGTTTGCTAATTATGCACCAAACACAAGAGTGTTGATCAGTCAAGGATCATGGATAGAAATAATTCAAGCTTTTTTGCTGCCCACGAGAACACAAAACTTAGGCCTCCATACGCTGTGAGGGCTGATCTGAAATGTCAGTCTGTTTCCCCCTAGCTACACAGCTGCCAGAAATGCATCCCTTCTCTGATATTCAATACTGACTAGTTTTAATACTATACTGATACCATGCTTACTTGCTCTCTTCTCCCTTGATGTGCTGCATACTCTCTGAATGCATGCTTGTAGGCAGAAATTCGGTGAAGTTAAATCTCGTAGGGAGAGGGTTAAAATCTAAATTTGGGGTAAACCCGTAATTTTTTTCTCATGAGCAAGTCTGTACATAACGAGATTCCTGGGTACGGGGCTCGATTGGAAAGTTTACGGAAATTAGCGGAGCGTTTTCGGTTTCTACCCACGTGTATGTGTATGTGCAGAGGAACGAACTAAACAAGTTTTCTCCAGATGGTGCTGGAGAGATCATAATAGCAACTTCAAAACAAGAAGCTACTGCCTGTTCCAGTGGGAAAGAACTGTTTGCAACCTTTACACGCTCCTGCAATCTTGGCGTACCAGCTGGTGTGCATTAATAGGAAAGCCGACCAAGATGCAGCGGATGGCATTAGAACCTGGCTTGCAGCCTTCTGAGTTGGAGCTAGAGGAAGAGAACCGGAAGGCAAGGATTGCTGTATTACAGAATGTGGCAGCGTTTGGAGCAATTGTTGTGCTGTTACGCATAGGTGGGTTTATGCACTGACCTTCTGTTCACTGGCTGACTCATGACAGTTTAACAGAGAGCTGTTGTTCACTGATTATGCAGCGGATGCTGCGAGGTTGTCCTGCTGGAGCAATCTTGCTGCATGCAAATATGCTAATTAGTTATTGTTTCACATCGCCACTTACTCAATTTGCATTCGGGCGGGCAGTCATTATTCATTATTTGTTGCTAGCAAACTCTATACATGCTCGGTAAATCTACTACAGCCATTACAAATGAGAGTGTCATGGTTTGGAAGGCGATAATGACAGTGAGGCAGCAGATCTCAAATGAAGCAGCGCTGATGTGAACAATAAATCTGGCCTTAGAGAGTACTTGCACACATGTATCTTCTGCTTGCACTTTCTGTTTCTTCTTTACCAGTATGGTGAAAGAGTGGTCGATTTCATACTGAGCTCTACAGACAGAAGCCGAGAATGGCCAGTGCATTCACATTCACATAAATTTATGTTCACGTTCTGATTCACTTCATGATGATTACAATCGCATTCCAGACTCACCTGTCGTGTTTTTCTAGTTTTCTAGCCACATGGCTAAGGTTTGAAATCTACAAGTTTCCCACACTGAACTGAATGCAGATTGTGAATGAGGTAATGTTATGATCGTGAACGTGAATGAGATTATGAATGTGAATACACACTAGCAGGACTGCGTTGAGCATACGTATAACTGTGTTTGCTTGAACTGACTGCTTAACCGTAGATTTCAATGAGGCCATTGCATGAAGTCCCTTGTACTTTAGCTCAGCTGAGAGCGAGAATGAAGGACTACTCCCAGACTGCAGTGTTGACACTGGGAGTCAAGTTAAAGATAACTTACGTTAAAGCACGCATGGCAACTTAAAGTATAACAGGCAGCAGAATGCATATTAGTTGAGGTCACTTCAGATAAAGGCGTGTATGAATGACACTCATGAGATTCAAGTTTGACCTTGCTTCTTAATGGGATCTGGACTGAAATAAGTACGCTCATCCTTCTAATTAGCTTTACCAAGAGCACATAATAATTTTGACGGACTACAGGCTTCTATTGGAGATACACGCTCTTCCTCTAGCCGCCCGTTCTTATCCATTCTTGCAAGAGCACATAGGGTGTGGGATAGCCTCTTTGGAGGCGGAAGAGCGGCTCTTCCGCTTCTGTCAGTATTACACGGGGATAAAGGTTTACATATAACTAGCTAAGTACTTGGTGTATACTAACCGTTCTATTTTAATATGTAGTCTGATTTTATGTTGTATAATCAAACTGCATATTAAGATAGACCTTCTACTCCTAGCCGTGTTCCCAGGCCTCGCCCGTTTTTGTTCATTGGTTTGCACAATACAGCAATACAGGGAAAGGCTGGATAAGACTCATCTGCAGTGCCATATTTACATTACTGCAGGACCATATATCTGGAGATTTGTGAGCAAGCAGCTGAGCTGAGAACACTTTAAAATATATCACCATATTATGTTATGAATTCTCAGTTCTTATTGTCTTTCTTCATGGTCAAGTATATAGGGACAGTGAGAGGGAGTACAGAGAAGGGGAAAGGTCAAACTGAGGGCACGTAAAGGTCCCACCTACATTTATGCGCATGCGTAACACTGTCAGGTTACTTAATAGAAGCATGTGCTCAGTGTCAGTGACTCGATGCCGGCTGTCAGTTAGTAGAGTACACCGGCACTTCTTCTGTGTTCGTCTTATCCCCTCACGCCGTGTTGCTGAACTGCATTCTTTTATCGTCAAAAGAGTAAGGTACTAACAGGCTGTCACTGACTTCCAAGGCAGAGACTGTCCTGTTCCTGTGAACTATGGCGGCCGAGGCTCCGTCTCCCTCCTCTGGGACCGGGGGCGAAGAGGAGCCCGGCATTGCTAGTATGGCTACTCCCGCTGAAGTAGAGCAGCTGAGGGCGTATCTCCTTCGTGCGGTGCCTGTGCTGTTAGAGGAAGACGTTCTCCCCGATACCTCCTCCCTCGAGGGGCTCCTCAGGGCAGCCGAGTCTCGCCTAAAGAAATTTATAGAAGACTCGCAGGAGAGAGCTCTTTATGTTATCCGCACTGTTCCGCCTGAGTTGGAAGCGACTGAGGAGGAGGGAGAAACTACTGGGAGTGCAGAGTCAGGAATCTTCCGGCCTGCTTATGAGGTCTGCCTGGGTCTTTCCTTCCGCCCTGTTCGTGCCATTGGTGTTGGCTTCATCAAACGAGCCGCCATCCTGGAGGCAGACAAATCAGTCAGGTCACAGCTGAGGGTGATCAACTTTAGTGAAGACTCACCTTTTGAGACGCTACACTCCTACATTCGTGATGCCGTCACTCCCTATTTCACCTCCTACGTTGCTATGTCCAAAAAGACAGGGTATGTTCATTACCATCTCCATTTGTTGCATAGCCTTGCTGGCTGTTTTTTTTTTATTGGGAGATATGTGTGACTTGTGGTTCTAGTATTGAACATTGGCTCATATGTACATGCACAAGTATACCACATGGTTGTCTGTCAAAAGGTCACCCTTTCAGCTAATAGGAATCTATACCAATTAAAGGTAA